>CM042249.1:48011740-48645073 GCA_023566225.1 Romanogobio albipinnatus
TGTTAGAAATGCTCTATTAACCAACAGTTTGCTAAAATGGAAAAGATACCTTTTACCGCATACTTTGACGTCGCGTTGAGTCTGGTTAGGACATGTTCCAATTAGGGATGCACAGATATTGAAATTGTAGCTCATACTGATACCAAACTTAGCCCCGCCCACAACATTTGAAGTCAGGAAGTTCGATCTGGACTTGACATAGACAGTAAAAGAAATGGACACAGCGACCCCATAGACTTAACGGAGAAAAAGTGAAGTCAAGTAGAAGCACTCACTTCCTGATGGCTGAGCGTACTGCACAGCCGCAGACTGAGCTTGACGACGTAGATGTGACGTGAGCAACCTGTCTGACAGTGGCAAGTCTTCTAGTAGTTGTGCAAAGTGAAATCTGAATCACGTTGTTGAAATATTTTGTCCCATTGCTTTTGGCCGTCTATGGGCTTCTCCACAAGCTTCTCCCTTAACTTTATCGGACTTTATGCCGCCACGTCCCCCGATTGCCTCATAGACAGTAAAAGATTGCCTGCGAGCTTACTGCGCGCAGAGAGTCGCGTGGTTATGACGCAATCGTTAGCCTATTTTTTACAAAAACGGCTTCTACGGGTCGATAGTGTAAGCTACAAGGTAATGGAGCCTTTTATACATTGTCGTGTTTCTTTAGAAATAAATAATGGTCAAATGGAGTCTTTAAACGTCTCATATGCAAAGTTATTTGCTGTCAAAGTGACACAAAAATGAATGGGAGTCAATGGGATGCTAACAGCAGGTGATGGCTTGGTTAGCAATGGCTGCACATATGGAAGGTACGCTTTCCGAGTCCTGGATTACACCCTTGGGACTTGATCCGTTGTGGAGCAACTATGCCCGAACAGAAGCTGTTCGGACCAATGAAATTGTCAGGGCGGGCTTTAGACGATGATGGACAGATGATTAACAGTAACGTAATCATCCACGTCACCAAAGAGCGCTTGGGTTGAATTTGTTCTAAAATGGAGAACTTGTTGGTATATGCATTCACCTTCACTATTTCTCTCAGAAATTATGATTATGTTGGTAAGTACTCTGTGTTTCCTTAAATTCTTTTTTTTACAACACCGGCAAAGATCGTAAAGATTCTACTTCTTCCAGCGTGTGTGCAGACAGGGTTGCCAAGTTTTCACAACAAAACCCTGCCCAATTGCTACTCAAAACTAGCCCAAAACAAGCCCAATAGCTTCTGGAAAAAAATTGTGTTTGGGGGGGTAAAATGTGTGGGGGTTTTTCGCAGGGCTTCCTGCTAAAATTCGCATTCCTGGGTCTAAATATCACATAATTGGAGTCGCTTCAACCCGCGGACATGGAAAAACAGCCCGTTGGCAACACAGTGCAGTTGAGTTCTGTTGACATTTCACAACTAACGTTATGCGTCGCTCCGTTGCTCTGATTGGTTGTAGGTCTATCCAATAACAATAGCAATAGCGATTCCAACATTGGCAAATATATCTAATAATAAATCAATATTGGCCACTAAACAATATGGACTAGTTTTCATAAGCCTCGTTTCCACCAAAATTACCCTGAACAATTTGTCCCAGGAACTCTTTTTTCCCCCAGACCTGCTGCTGTCTGCATTTCCATCGTGGTCTAAAGTATCGTGAAGATTAGTCCGGTGACGCAGGACTGCTCGCGACTTTCCAGAGCCCACTGGATTTCGTCCTCCGTAAATACACTTAATAAAGCCTGAACCTCGTCGTCGGTCCATCATTCGTATTTTTTTAACTCCATTGTTGATTCGAATAGCAAACAAATCTTACTGCACGCACCGCAACAGACTTTTAGGTTGAAATAAAATTCTGCGTGAGCTCAACCAATCAGCATGTTCAGCGCCCAAGTCCCACCCTCGAAAGTTCCTGAATTTTGAAAAAGTACTACCTCGCGAGCAGGGATGTTTTGAGGGTGAAATCTTTACCCCAGAACTTCATTTAGACCCTGGTTCCTGCGGTCGAAACACACCGTGTACCACCCCAAAGTTCCTAGTTCCTGGGGAAAGTTCCTGCGGTGGAAACGTGGCTATATATTTGTAATTGTTACACATGCAAATATATCTGTTAAATTTAAGCCTAAATTACTTCTTCTTGTGCTCGCTGTGAATTCCCTAGTGTCTTGCACAGACACGAATGAACAGACAAATCCAGACTATCCTAGACAACTATGATGGTTAGCCTTTTACCCAGACTCTCACAGGGAGACCATTCGGCTATTCTTCCATCCTCAAATGCTTCTAAATATTGTATGCTTTGAAAACTAAAACTAAAAAAAGTAGCAACATGTCTTGCACTAAATCCTCAATCCCAGCAGGTTTCAGTCCTACTGATTCCACCCAGCAGAGATTTTCCAGAGGGTTTCCATTAGGGCTACATATCCCCTGCTTTCTCTAAGGTGGCCTTCATGCTTTCTAATGGCCTCCTATGTGCCCACCAGCAGTCGTTTTTTCTTAGTTTTTTCATTGTGCAGGTCTTAATTGGACGTGAACCACAGACACCCCACCCATGGGAGAGAGATCCTTGCAAGCTAAACTAATTAGCCTTTCACACGACTTCTGCCTCAAACCTAATTGAATTTCAGTGTGACCACCTGGAGACTGCTTTGTTGCGGGACAGTAGCTGTGATTTTGTGGGATAATGCCACACTTTTTACTTTTTATTGAACAAACTATGATCTGTCTTTAAAAGTTTGTCAGTATTGCTGTAGCCTGCTGTGACACACTCATTATACTCTGTTTATTGTGCTGTAGTAAATGGGGGAAGCGATTTGAAGTAGGGTAAATGTACATAAGCTCACCAAAGTCTACATTGAGACATTTTAGTGCACAGGGTATTGGTTTCAGTACAAGAAGTTATGTTAAAATCAAAGATTAATCTCTCACACAATAATATTTTATATAGCATTTCAATTAAGATGGACATCATTAAATGCAAACAAATCTGGGTGTGCTTAACGGGTACATGTTTGTACCCTTAACACCCCTGTTGCCATTAAGCTCACAACATGTTTTATTGAAAATTCTTCTTTTTGTTTTTAAAAGAATAATTTAATAAATATTAACTTGAAGTGACAACCATCATTTAATATTTAAAGTCTGTTTATGAAGTATTTACATAGATGTTCAATGTGGATGAGCTTAAAAGGGAGCGCACTGAGCTGTTATTGGAACAGCAAACTTTTTTATTAATAAATATTATTAAATTAAATTTAAAAGGACAATTTTGCTAAATAAATCATCTAGGTCATGTATTAAGTTCATACATATTTGAATATGAACAGCTATTATTGAAAATATCTATGAAATTATACTTTTTCTTATTGATGTCACACTGAAGCTGTGATTTCCAGAGTAGTGACCCTTTAAGCTCAACGCACAATAATATGAAGTCTTTAAAAATTAAAAATAACCACAGAACCACAGAACATCAATAAACCACAGAAAAACCACAGAATATCAATAAACTGTACATTATTAATATAATGAATTTAAAAGTACAAGCCAGTAATGCCTGTGAAGTAATATATTAGTGTGGCACACAATCTTATACAGCTAGTAAGCTAACAATGTTCTGTAGCATCTGCGCTAAATGTTGCTAAAACTATCTTTTGGATCTAATTGTAATTAAGTCCCACATCCAGGTTCCAGGTTATAATATGCAAAAGTCTAAACATTAATCTCTTAATTTTGCAGTAAGAAGCTATACTTATCCAAAATAAAGGCTTAAACATCTAAAAAATGCACATTTAAAGGAACACGCCACATTTTTGGGACTTAAGCTAATTCACCGTATCCCCCAGAGTTAGATAAGTCAATACATACCTTTCTCTTCTCTGTGCGTGCCATAACTCTGTCTGACGCACCCGCCGCTAGCCTAGCTTAGCACAAAGACTGGAGGTGAATGGCTCCAGCTAGCCTACTGCTCAATAAGGGACAAAATAACGCCAACATTTTCCTATTTGAAGAGAATGGTATGTAAGCTAAAGTCCCAAAAATTTGGCGTGTTTCTTTGAGGGGCTCCTCTTTTTGCAAATGTTTTCAGACAGCTTTCAAAATGGCCATCAGACAGTGTGAACACATGAATACCCATATCTCAGTGAGCAATGATCTGATTAGCTTGAAATTACAGGAGGTATATAGTAACAAACACATTGTGGCGAGGATGGTGAGGGACATGGGAGGAGCGAGCGGGACCGGTGGGTGATTGAGAATGAGCACCACCTGCGAGTCACACCGGTCTCGAGTTCTCTCATGAAGGAGCCCGGAGACGTATAAGGAGGAGCGACATCAGTGGAGGACGAGAGAGGACCAGGGGCCTCATTTATAAAACTTTGCGTAGGATTTGCGTCAGAAGTGGCGTACGGATGAAACATAGGACGTGCGTACGCACAGAAATATTCGGATTTATAAAACCGTGCGCACGCACATCCTACGCAGTTTTCCCTTAATAAATCACAATCCATTCTAAATGTAGCGCAGCTTTTGCGGCTTCATGTCACGCCCATAGTTGCCCATAAATAGTCCGTGAAACGCCCACAAGTTAATATTCATCGATTGCGAAATCATGGCAAAGAGAGGAAACAGAGAGGAAATAAAAAAAACGTAACTTCACTCAATGTGAAGTAGAAGTTATCGTTGGCAAGGTTGAAAAGAGGATAACAATTTTGTTTTGGAGGGCACATTGTGGGCATTACTAATGCCAAAAAGGCACTTGAGTGACAAAAGGTTGCAGACGCCGTAAATGCTGTAGCTTCACAACCTCGGACCATGGCCGAAATAAAAAAGAAATGGTCGGACATCAAAGTCGAGGCAAAAAAGCGTCTAGCGCTCCATCGCCAGAGTGTGTCCTCGTTTGCCAGCAAGTCTTCTTGCTGTGTGAAGATGCGTTCACTCGGAATCCTTCCATTTGACACATCTTCTAAGAGCGCAAGATCAGCCATTGTGCGTCATTACGCATTGTGATAGGGCATTTTATTTCCATCCATTTCATTGCATCTGACAAGCTACAGATGTCGGTTATAATCTACGTGGAAATGGGAAATAGTTCAGTGCAAATGTAATGTCTTGCAGCTTTCTGAATGGTTGAGACATACGTCATACGTTATTGTATCAAAAATAAAAGTAAAGGCATAGTATGCATGAATACCATGATTCCTGATGAAGCTGATGAAGAAATTTTACTATGAAAACAACTTTCCCCAGTGGACAATTAATACATCCATCTATCTATCTCTCTCTCTCCCTAATTATCTATCTGTCTGTCTATCTAATTGCATCTATATCTGCTCCGCCAGATGGATACATTGACGAGCATATCAGTTTTGTACATTAGCTATTTCGTTCTGTTTACCATATTATTTATGAGGATGACTTGCAAAATATGCCAATATTATTGCAGAACATTTTCTTTTTGCAAATATGTGTTAATTTGCATTTCTGTTGTAATTTTCGTTTGATTTTGTTTGTTTTGCACTGCAGATCGATCAAACGGGTGTTCGTGTAGGCTGTTAATTGTAAGACTTGCTTTGTGAAGTCTTCATGTTATATATAAGAGGCAGTATTGCCATTTCTTTTACACAATGGTCTACAGTCAACGGTCTTTCACACACTTTCACGTGTTTCTTCCATCTGCCGACGGTGTCGCCATTTCTCATTTCACCCGTTTTTGTGCGTACGCCTGGGTCAGAGCTTGCGTGAAGGACCGCACATTTTCCCGTCAAGTTCGCTTTTTATAAATACCAATTATTGCGTAGAGAGCGGCGTACGCCTTCTTTTGTGCGTACGCAACGTTTATAAATGAGGCCCCAGGCCTGGATTTTAAGTTGTTTTGTTTATGTTTTGTTATGTGTGGGTGCGCGGCAGTCGTCCGTGAGGGGCTGCCGCATTTACTTTAATTTTGTTTATTTATTTTATTAAAAAGTTGTTGAACGTTCGCCGGTTCCCGCCTCCTTCTTCCCTGAACATACAAACTACATTACTACACACATCAATTGGTTAAGACATCAAGTAGGGTGATAAATTATTTGTTTCTTTTTATAATCTGAGCTCAAAGATAGTAGTGTGCTTAATGGGTAGGCTACTTGAGCTTAATAGGTACGTTTACCCTACTTCCACTTTTGGATGCAAAATATTTATACAGAATTATTGAAGTACAACCGTTCCACACATTCAGTGCTTAAAATGACACTGCATTTGTTTGGTACACATGCTTCTGAACTGAAAGACCCTTACCAAATAAGTGTCCCGTTGCACCCTTCCAACATCATTAAAAATGCTCTTCAGGGTAGTTTTAATTGCCTTTTTTTGGCATTTTCCTTTCAGAACCCTTTTCTATTGCTTCCTTCCTTTAATATGTGTGTGTGTGTGTGTGTGTGTGTGTGTGTGTGTGTGTGTGTGTGTGTGTGTGTGTGTGTGTGTGTGTGTGTGTGTGTGTGTGTGTGTGTGTGTGTGTGTGTGTGTGTGTGTGTGTGTGTGTGTGTGTGTGTGTGTGTGTGTGTACCTACTTAACCATATTTTGGAGAAAATTCTACCCAGAAGTGACATGAATCTGACAAAACATCCTGTTGGGGAGGCGCAATTATACAGTTTTTACCTCATTTGTATAAAAATAAAGTTTCACTGCAGTCTTTGGAGTGCAGTCATCATCTGTTCTCATTCATTTTAATACATTTGCTTATCCATTAAAAGGATAGTTCACCCAAAAATGAAAATTCTGTCATTATTTACTCAGCATCAAGTTGTTCCAAACCTGTATGAGTTTCTTTCTTCTGCTGAATGCAAAAGATGATATTTTGAAGAATGTCTATAACCCAACAGTTGATCCATTGATGCGTTATTTATTTTTCAGAAATTCATACAGGGTTGTAACCAGTGTTGTGCAAGTTACTTCCAAACTGTAATACATTATATATTACTTGTTACTGTTTTATTTTATTTTATTTAAAAGTAATTATTTACCTTACAATATTACTGTCTCAGAATTGCTATTTACTGACCACGAACAGGTAATAACTTACTAGCATTTTTTTAATTTAAATTTTTAATAAAATTTTGGGCTAAAAGTGTGTTGTAACGCAAGCGTTACTGAACATGTACAGAGTAAAACATTACTGAAAATTGATTAGTAATGCCTTACACCACCGCGTTACAGCAAGAAGTAATATGTTACTGTAATACATTAATTTTGTACTCCCAACACTGGTTGTAACAACTTTAGGGAGAGTAAATGATGACAGAATTTTAATTTTTGGGTAAACAATCCCTTTAATGCAACAATTTTATAGGTATAGGCCTAAACATATAATAAGTCAGGGCTCACATTTTACAGTGTGTGATGTGATATTTAAAGGTCTTATAATGTGAGAAACTGCAAAACTCAACTACAGGGTTGAAAAGGTCAATTATCCCTGAACTTCAGTACAGTATAACTAGAAAACTCTGCAGGCAATGCAGAAATGTCATTATGTATACATCAGTGAAATACTTGTTTCAGTCTGTGCATGATCGGAAACATATTTAAGGTAATTGACTGCTAAAAATACTACATTGATCATCTTTTTGATGATTAAACACTAGGGGTGTAACGGTACACGTATCCGTACCGAACGTTTCGGTACAGTGCACGTTTGTACGAATGCAATCTTTAACAGGTAACAGTCGGCTTGTTTTACATGCGGAACATACCGATCTGAGTTCCCACATGAACATATTGAGTATTCTGTCCATTTTATCACGAAATTGATCAAATGATAAATTCTGTTTTGACACTCTTTAATGTGACAGATCACTGCATAGGCGCGTCAGTTGATTCATGTTTATTCGTAGTAAAAAAATAAACATGAATCAACATCTGAAGGTTTGTTGAGGATACAACGTATTATAGGTCATGTAATCGCTCAATCCGTGTTTCAACCGCGGAAAGACGTCAATAAAACAGCTTGTAAACAATCTCAGAAGTCATTCAGTGTCCACAGCCATTAGTTCACTAGAGAAATCAACTCTTTCACTAAATATGTGCACTATATATGCATTATATTCTAGTTAACCTGCCAGTGATGTCTTGATTATTTAATCTCCATGACAGTCACTGTGTAGGCTATAAAGGATTTCACATAACACAAACATAATTTTATAATTAGATTTAGAAGTTAGTGCAAAAACTGCCTTATGTGAAGTTTACATGTTAGCATTCAATGTGTTATTTGAGTGTTTATCAAAAAATAAATAGCAACTGAATTTAGGCTAATAGTTTGGGCTCTGTTTTACCTTTAATAGCCTAGTATACAGTAGTAATGTTCAAGTAAGGGCTCCCTTTACAGCATTATCTTTGAGAAACTTTTAGTTATAATTGAATTAATTTAAGGACAGACACAATTTGTCCAGCAAACCACTGTTTAATAAAAATAAATAAAAAGCAAATTTAGTTTTCTCTCCCCTGCTGTACCGAATCTGCACCGAACCGTGACTTCAAAACCGAGGTACGTACCGAACCATCAGTTTTGTGTACCGCTACACCCCTATTAAACACGTAACAGGTTGTGTCTTTTAGTTTGTATTTTTCTCATTTGTGTTTCCTGTTCATGTCTTGTTGATGGTCATCACGTATTTCTGTCCCACTTCATATTCTTATGCCCTAACTTCCCTTCGTTCTACACGGATGTTTATCATTATGTACATTAATTTGGAATCCGCTAGGGACCTTTATTATTTACACATTGCGGAAAAAAGCTCAGGTAACCCGACAAAATGTACTTCATGTGGGGAAAATGTAGCTTTTTTATCTCTTAAGTTTTTTCCCTGGAGTTTCAAATGTTTGTTCCTTTTATCTGTGTGTTTCACAAAAATGCACTTCACATGAACGGGTGATTGTACTTAAAATCACACAACCTCAAAACGGCATTGACATGACCAAAAGTGGTTTCTTTTCTAAAGGTAAATGTGGCGGAGGGGGTGTGGTTTTGCGAGGTCTGGAGCGGGAGAGAGAGAGAGCGGAGCCGAGCCGTGAGTAAGTAGGTCATAAGTGCAGATGAATAACACCTGTGTCTGATTGCAGTAATTGGCGTGGAGAGACTGCATATAAGCCTCAGCGGGGAGAGAGATGGGAGAGAGAGTGTTGGTGTGGGACCTCGCGTATCTGCCGACCTGAGAAAAAGCATTGGAAACCGAGTGATTGAGCTGACGTATTTTTGAGAGTGTTTGCTGTGTTGATGCACCCACGAGCACCTGTTTTGTTTGTATATAAAGTACTGAGAATAAAATCTTCCTTTCCACACCTCACGCATACCTCGAACCTCATCACACTGGTGCCGAAACCCGGGAAAGGAAGAAGATCGCCGCCGCCATGCAATCTCCGTTGGGAACGCCACTTGCCGACATCGTACGATTGCTCGCGGGTCTTCACCAAGAACACCACCAGGAACTGCTGGTCGTGAGGGAGGAGCATGGGAAACACTTTGAGGTCCTCCTCCGTGCCCAGCATTAAGACCGCAAGCTGTTCCAGAGCTGGAGATTCGAGCCGTCCCCGCCCCCGCCAAAGACTCCATCGCAGCGCTGCCTCTCAACAAGATGGGTCCAGAGGACGACCCCGAGGCTTTCGTCAACCTTTTTGAGAGGTCCGCTGAGGCACAGGGATGGCCCAGGACGGACTGGCCAATGCGGCTCCTGCCATTGCTATCCGGAGAAGCGCAGGTAGCCGCCCACCAACTGCCAGTCCAGAATCTCCTGGTCTACGATGACCTGAAGCGCGCCATCCTACAGCGGGTCGGCCGGACCCCGGAACAAAATCGCCAGCGGTTCCGGACCCTGGCCCTCGAAGAGTCCGGTCGGCCCAGACCAGGTCGGCCGATGCTGCCCCGACCAGCGCCAATATGGAGGACGGGTGCTCCGCCCGATGCATCGGCAGCTCCCAGACCGGTGCCCAGGGGAAGGGGAGTGACCACCGACCCGTTCCCCTCCTCATCCTCAACGGCACTCTCTCCACGCCAATTCTCTGACCCACTTCCAGCCACTAGGGTGGCGGGGAAGTCTGGGCCGACTTGCTGGCGCTGTGGGGACCAGGGACACTTTATTGATCGGTGTCCAGTGAGGGAGGTGGGGATGCTGATCCGGGTCCCCGACGCGCCGCAAGCTGAGAAAAAGCATTGGAAACCGAATGATTGAGCTGACGTATTTTTGAGAGTGTTTGCTGTTTTGATGCACCCACGAGCACCTGTTTTGTTTGTATATAAAGTACTAAGAATAAAATCGCCAGTCCCAGTCACGCCGGGACTAGTGTGACAGCCTATCAGCATTCGAGGCCTGTCTATTTAAGACCGTGTATCTGCTACCTGAGGGTGCGTCATTGTAAGCTCCGCCCCATGGCGAGGGCGCACCACCATTCAGTGTGGAATTGTTTGGTCTGCACTGTAGCTCTGCGGTGATGTGCAGGCTGTTGTTATTTGCAGGTAAGATAAATCCGATTGTTTATCAGTGTTAGTATGGTGGTTGTGGTAACTCTCGTTTAATCCATTCTAGTACTTTGTACCGTAAATGCGTCTGAGCAGCGGCGACGCGTGCTGTGAGTAATTGTACAGCTATGTGTTTCCGGTGCGATCACTCGGTACGTACAAGTTATCCTTTTTTAAACTAATATTTTAATCAAGTGAGCTAATCAACTGTTGTTTTAGCAGGAGAATCAGTTCCTTCACGGACGCTCCGCTTAACTGAGGATGGGGCGATTGTCTCCTGCATGAAACGCGTTTGGGACAGCGCTGCTGTTTTGTTGCTACCACAAGTTATGCTGTTACCACAGCTTCATTGTCTACTGTTAAGTTTCTATTATTATAGTAACTATCGTTGTGAGTATTGCCTCGCGCCTCCTTTGGAAGTTTGAGTGGCTTTGTTGGCCGATCCGGTTTCACCGACCGCCACCGGTTTGACTCTAGTGGCTATACATTAGCTGTGTGTATTCAAATTGAGATGTTTATTTATTGTGTTTTGTTTGTTTATCATTTTACTCTGGCGTTGTAACCAGATGCCTGAGTGAATGTAAGTGTGTTGAATTTGTCTTTAATTTAATTTGTGACTTTTTTTAAAATTGGATTGTTATTTTTTGGGGTTCTTGTTGATTGTTTTCTTCTGTTGTCTTCTTCTGTTTTGTTACAGGAGCGGGGGGGTTCTGGAGAGTGAGGTTCAGCTGCCATAGTGTGGTGTTTACACCGAGTGCTGTGTTTTCTTGTAGCAAATCTTCACGTGTGGCATGGGCGTGTGTATTGTATCATGTGGAACCGTCTAATCGGACAGCTGACCACCCTCCAGATACCTCCGCTGCTGGTCATTTTGTCTCATTTGTTTGTTTTTTGTGTGGTGTGCCAGAGACAGATTGGTGCACGTTATTGCATAGCTAATTTTGCTCAAGTTTATTTATTCAACATTGATACAATAAAGTTGTTACTCCCTTTTTCTACGACCTACGTCTCTTCACCCATTCTTTATAAAAAGATGACGAACCTGTGCGCCCATAGGGCGTGATTTCCCCGTTTTTCCGGGGTGGCGTAGTCGACCTATGTAGGTGCCAATCATTAATATTAGATAAAGAGTGTGTGAGATTGGTCCTCCTTCTCGTTTCTCCTCCCATATCATCTTAGACTTTCCCCTCGGGTTGCCACATTTTGGCGTAGTCGGCAGGGTATCTGTGTTTGGGTGGAGACGTGGTCGTATTATCTTGTTTTGTTTTTTTTATTGTAGGATACATAGCAACAAAACAGCAGCCTGTGTCCAGTGGCTGTGATTCCCATTTCCTGTGGGCTTGAGTTCTGATCAGAGTTTTCCTTGGCCAGATTGTCCTCCTGGTTTAAGTCGAGCCCTCCGTTATGAATTACAACGTTTGTAAGTCGTGAATTGGGGAGTGCTGTCTGTGTAATGGGGAAACGGGTCACTATTGTACCGTCAAGGCAAGTGACTGGCTTAAGTTTTTAATTTGTTTTATGCATGTCGCCCATGTCATATTCCCAGGTGGCATGAGGAAGTCCTGTATTGAATGAGTGACCAGTCTTCATGAGTCATGTTAGGCTGAGGTCGTCGTCCATGTCATATTCCCAGGTGGCATGAGGAAGTCCTGTATTGAATGAGTGACCAGTCTTCATGAGTCATGTTAGGCTGAGGTCGTCGTCCATGTCATATTCCCAGGTGGCATGAGGAAGTCCTGTCTTGAATGAGTGACCAGTCTTCCTGAGTCATGTTAGGCTGAGGCCGTCGTCCATGTCATATTCCCAGGTGGCATGAGGTCGAGTAGTTCCATCGTCGGGGCGACGATGCAAAGGCCAGCGGTAGATTGTAGCAGGGTGAGCAAGTTTCCTCCCCTGTATTTAGTGTGACAGCCTATCAGCATTCGAGGCCTGTCTATTTAAGACCGTGTATCTGCTACCTGAGGGTGCGTCATTGTAAGCTCCGCCCCATGGCGAGGGCGCACCACCATTCAGTGTGGAATTGTTTGGTCTGCACTGTAGCTCTGCGGTGATGTGCAGGCTGTTGTTATTTGCAGGTAAGATAAATCCGATTGTTTATCAGTGTTAGTATGGTGGTTGTGGTAACTCTCGTTTAATCCATTCTAGTACTTTGTACTGTAAATGCGTCTGAGCAGCGGTGACGCGTGCTGTGAGTAATTGTACAGCTATGTGTTTCCGGTGCGATCACTCGGTACGTACAAGTTATCCCTTTTTAAACTAATATTTTAATCAAGTGAGCTAATCAACTGTTGTTTTAGCAGGAGAATCAGTTCCTTCACGGACGCTCCGCTTAACTGAGGATGGGGCGATTGTCTCCTGCATGAAACGCGTTTGGGACAGCGCTGCTGTTTTGTTGCTACCACAAGTTATGCTGTTACCACAGCTTTATTGTCTACTGTTAAGTTTCTATTATTATAGTAACTATCGTTGTGAGTATTGCCTCGCGCCTCCTTTGGAAGTTTGAGTGGCTTTGTTGGCCGATCCGGTTTCACCGACCGCCACCGGTTTGACTCTAGTGGCTATACATTAGCTGTGTGTATTCAAATTGAGATGTTTATTTATTGTGTTTTGTTTGTTTATCATTTTACTCTGGCGTTGTAACCAGATGCCTGAGTGAATGCAAGTGTGTTGAATTTGTCTTTAATTTAATTTGTGACTTTTTTTAAAATTGGATTGTTATTTTTTGGGGTTCTTGTTGATTGTTTTCTTCTGTTGTCTTCTTCTGTTTTGTTACAGGAGCGGGGGGGTTCTGGAGAGTGAGGTTCAGCTGCCATAGTGTGGTGTTTACACCGAGTGCTGTGTTTTCTTGTAGCAAATCTTCACGTGTGGCATGGGCGTGTGTATTGTATCATGGGGAACCGTCTAATCGGACAGCTGACCACCCTCCAGATACCTCCGCTGCTGGTCATTTTGTGTCATTTGTTTGTTTTTTGTGTGGTGTGCCGGAGACAGATTGGTGCACGTTATTGCATAGCTAATTTTGCTCAAGTTTATTTATTCAACATTGATACAATAAAGTTGTTACTCCCTTTTTCTACGACCTACGTCTCTTCACCCATTCTTTATAAAAAGATGACGAACCTGTGCGCCCATAGGGCGTGATTTCCCCGTTTTTCCGGGGTGGCGTAGTCAACCTATGTAGGTGCCAATCATTAATATTAGATAAAGAGTGTGTGAGATTGGTCCTCCTTCTCGTTTCTCCTCCCATATCATCTTAGACTTTCCCCTCGGGTTGCCACATTATGAAGAGTAAGAAATGCGCTCACTTGTTTTCTTTTTTATTCACTCATTCAGTGGTCTACAATATATATGTGGACTAATGCAAGGAATAGTCAATGAGGGGGCAATAGAGTCTTAAGGCCTGTTCACACCAAGGACGATAACGATGAAGATATAGTTCTAAAACTCATTCTATATCAAAATAAATGTTCACACCACAACTATAACGATAATGGCACAGAAAAACAATATAGTTGGAATCAGAACTAAATGTTATCATTACATATTTATGTCGGTAACACTTTAGTTTAGTTAATAGTTTAGCTATTAACTAGCTGCATATAGGGGCAGTCGTGGCCTAATGGTTAGAGAGTTGAACTTGCAACATACAGGAAGGAATTGTCGGTGGGGGGAGTGAATAACCAGCGCTCTCCTCCACCCTCAATACCACGACTGAGATGAGACCATTGAGCAAGGCACCGAACCCCCAAACTGCTCCTCGGGCGCCGCAGCAATATGGCTGCCCACTGCTCTGGGTGTGTATTCATGGTGTGTGTTCACTACTGTGTGTGTGCACTTGGATAGGTTAAATGCAGAGCACAAATTCCAAGTATGGGTCACCATACTTGACCACACGTCAGTTTACTTCACTTATGAGTATGCATATTACTGGGATATTGACTGTTAAAACACATATTAAGCCTTATTCTGCATCCCTTAATCCTACCCAATACATAAACTTAACTACCTTACTATTAATAAGCAGTAATTGGGAGTTTATTAAGGCAAAAGTCATAGTTAATAGTGAAAATTGGACCCTAATCTAAAGTGTGACCTTTATTTAGCTCAAGCCAAATTAACATTTGTCCCAGTGAAAAAAAAACAAAAAATGAATACATATAAAGCAGAGTATTCACCCTGCTCTTCATGCATATTACTGTAATTATCGTAATAAGCACACACCCCTTTTTTCATCAGACCTGACTTGAATGTATTTGCAAATTATAACTGCACCTATTATTAGGGATGCACTGAAATTTCGGCCGTACCTAGTTAAAGGTGGCTTTCCTGTAGCTCAAACAGTAGAGCATGGCGCTAGCAATGCCATGGCTGTGGGTTCGATTCCCAGGGAAAGCAAGAACTGACAAAATGTAAAATGTATACCTTGAATGCAATGTAAGTCGCTTTGGATAAAAGCGTCTGCCAAATGAATAAATGTAAATGTATTACCCAGTTATTGCAATTACTATAATAAGTACATATCTATATGGGGAGCAGGGCTGTAAAATAAAGTGTTACCAGTTGATCCCTACAAAAACACTTGACTGATACGTCTCATTTTAGTCCTGCCATTACACTGTGACTAATCTTAACCGATTTTAAAACTGTGAAAGACCACAGACATAAGGGCAGTTTCAATTGATTTTTAGCATTATAATCCACTAGAAGATTCGTCCGCGAGACCACAGACACCTGTCGATTGTAGTAACACTTCCACACTGAGACGAGATCTCACGGAGACTCGCAAGATCAAACGTGACTAGAGGAGAAAAACAAATGGAAGTCGATCCATGTCATCGGCTGGTTCTTTAGGCGTGAGTTTTGTTAAGGGAGAAAAAAAGAATGAGGGTGATCATCTTTCTCAATAATCCACTTTCATGGGATGTTTGTGGCCGCCAAGTTTCAACTGTAGAATAGAGGTCTGCACAGCCTTTAAACTGATGATTATATATATATATATATATATATCAGTGGCGGCTTGTCAATAGAGGGCGCTGGGGCGCCGCCCCCATCAAAATTCCAGAAATATGCATGTATACAAAAATTATATCAAAATAAAATAGTTTACTCATATGACGTGCCAACTGTTAGTAAGAGCCTCAGCATTTAATAAAAACTGGCTTTGATTGGTTAACTATTTTATATGTTCTTCAAGTCCAAAATTCTACGAGCAGCATGTGACCTGAAGCTGGTCGCTAATTGGTTTCTTAAAGATCCTCCTCCGGACGCAGGTCATTGCGTCCCTGGCGAATCAGAATTGGATGCGTGTTATTTTATCCAATCTGATTGGTTCTCGTCACCTGTCATTCAACTTTACGCTCTTGGCCACTAAAGCGAAAGTGCGTGGGCGACATCGTCACTCCGACTCCGCCAAAACCTTATTAGGATGATCACTTTCGTAGAGATGGCAGCAGTTAAACCAAATTTCACAAGGCGTTCGCTGGAAGAAAAAAAGGATAAAGGATCCAGAACCGGACCAATGCGATTTACAAATCCAGCAGCAGGACAGAGGATGAAGCTACACTCGGAGCTTCACACGCTTGTTATGAGAAACGTAGGTGGCTGGCTGGGTGTGTTGTTAACAATGCCCTTTATTGCTTTCCCTGTCTTTTATTTCAAAGTGTCGGTACTGAAGTTTTGTGGACAACAACGGGGGTAAGAGACCTCGAATATCCAACTGAATTATGCAAACGTCATGACACTACTGAGATGACTGACTTTAATCAGAGAGTCATTGTGAAATTTGCTGGCCAGAAAGAAATGAGAGCAAAATGTATGTTCAAGTAGTCAACATGCTAGTCTGTTGTTGCTGTTTTCTTTAGTTTTTCCTTTCCTTATTCAATTATATGTGGGAAATGAATGTGTGTGACGGTTCCCTGAGGTTGTTTGTCCCTGAGTTACAGGTGATTGGCTGATGGAGGGTGTGGTTTCGCACCTGAACCTAATCAGGTTCCTTTAAGAGGGACTGGATCAAACAGAGCACGGAAAGAGAGCAAAGGATGGGAAGCACGTGAGAGCAAAGCAAGTTGGGCTTGGCAGAGTGTTATTCGTTTGCTCCTCACGAGTTCCTGAGATCTGACTTAGGTGGGAGTTGGAGGGAGACCACAGCCGCATTGGAGTTCACGTGGAGCCATCTTCACTGTATTGCTTTGGACTTTCCTTTTGGTTGTGTTTTGTTGGACTGATTACATGTGCATTTCCTACTTACACTCATACGCTTACACGCTGACTAACATGTAAACTGAATACTAGACACTTCATATTTTATTATGTTAAATAAATCTTATTATTTATGCAGCGGTTGTGTAGCGTCTCCCTTTGTTTGTTGCGATTTAAGGACTTAGATCGTAACAAATGGGGGCTCGTCTTAAACACAGATCACAGATTTAGATTACGGCAACTGAGTCTGTTTGATTGGTTTGAAGCTCATTTTTACTTATTAGTGGTGTTCTGTCGAATGCAAATGTGAAAGTGATAAGTGAGTACTGTTTTTCACATTTGTTTTGGAGATTTAGGCAGATAAACGTTTGTGAGATGATGTTTGGAATGTCCCGCGAGGTCAAAGGTAGTCGTTATTTTAAGGTAAGTGCATTTTTTTTCATTAAGTTACGGATAGAGCTTATTCTTCTTTCCCATTAGGGTTGAGCAACGCTTTGCGTTGGTTTGTTATTTTGCCTTTCTTATTTTTGTGCAGGCTTTTGGGTGAAGCACACCGCCGTGGTTGCGGGTTGGGCTGTTTTGCTCAATTTCAAAACCAGCGGTAGTTTGGTGTTTAATGACGCTTTACTCTTGAAAGTTGCACGAAGACTAGGTAAAGGATAGTTTAGTGGGTGATAGGCAGTGTAGATGGGAAAGAGTGAATGAGTTTGTCTGTATTTTCGGTACTTTTATAAATGCACTTTTCCTTAAAGTTATAGAGTAACTAATAAGTTCGATATGGCATCCGTTGAAGAGTTTGTTAAAGCGCCGTCAGAGGATGGGTTAAATTTGTTGATGAAACAACAGCTGTGGGAACTTGTAGAACACTTTGGAATTGGTGACGTGGATAAACGAATAAAGAAAAATGAACTTCGTTTTGTTGTGAGAAATTGGTTGAGTGAAAATAATCTGTTAACCATTTCTGCACAGAGAAAGCATGAGGATATAAAAAGTTCGCTGGATATTTTTTCCGGGTTGTCTTTTGAGCAAAGAAAAGAGATTTTGAAAATGCAACAAGATCATGATATAGAGTTGGTAAAGGAAACCAAACAGTATGAGTTTGAGATTGAAAAATTAAAAGTTGATAACTTGCTCAAACAACGTGAAATTGAATTTGCACATGAGAAACTAGAGGCCGAGAAATCCGAACGAGAGTTTGAGTTGCAGGCGGAGCGTCTGAACTTGGTTAAAGAGGGTAAATTATCTCATGAGAGTGGTGAGAAGTTACATGTGTTTGGTGGTTTTGACTTGGCTGGTAATTTGAGATTGCTCCCTAAATTTAATGAACATGACCCTGATGTTTTTTTCTCTTTATTCGAGACCATAGCTGAGGAGGGGAGATGGCCAAATGCTGTTCGAGTTGTAATGCTTCAAACTGTGATTACAGGCAAAGCACAGGAGGCATATGCAGCGCTTACCATGGAGGACAGAAAAGATTATGACAAGGTAAAAGTGTCCATCCTAAAAGCTTATGAGCTGGTTCCTGAGGCATATCGCCAGCGTTTCAGGAACTGGAGAAAAGGTGATCGCCAAACACACTCTGAGGTGGTAAGAGAACTTGTTTCACACTTTGATCGTTGGTGTAATGCTTCCGGTGTTGATGATTTTGAGAAGTTACGTGACCTCATTATTCTTGAACAATTTAAGAGCATTGTTCCTGAGTATATTGCTACATACATTAATGAAAAGAGGCCAAATGATGCAATTAAAGCTGCAGTCTTAGCGGATGATTACATATTGACGCATAAAACTATATACAGAGATGATCGACCAGGGCGTCACTATGGTAACTTCAGCGAGAATAGAGTTGCACCAAAGCGATTTGAACCAATGTATGTTCCAAAATTTGAGAGAAATCGGCGTGAGAAGGCTGACCGAGATTTAGTGTGCAATTACTGTTTCAATATCGGGCATTGGAAAAATAAGTGTCCAGTTTTGGCCGCAAAGCTGAAGTCCAGTCAAAAGAAGACGCATGGTAATGTTAATCCTGTGTTAATGACTGAGACTACTCAAATTGCAAATGAAGTTGAGAGTGGCAGATCTTTGGTAGAAGTGAATGCAGTAGCTAAACCAGAAACTGGAAGTACGAAGCACTTTGCACCGTTTATTACACAAGGTGTTGTTTCTCTGACTAATTCGGAAGTTAAAGTCCCAGTTTCAATTTTGCGAGATACAGGTTCTTCGGAATCCTTTATTCTTGAATCTGTCCTGCCTTTTTCAGATGCATCCAGTGCAGAGAGGAATGTTCTGATCAGGGGTATTGGTTTGCAAACACTTTCTGTTCCTTTGCATAGGGTAAACTTGACTTCGGAGTTGGTCTGTGGAGAAGTGATTCTGGGAGTGCGTCCATCATTACCAGTAGAGGGGGTCATGGTAATTCTTGGGAATAACTTAGCTGGAGGAAGGGTATGGCGTGATGTAATACCACCACCTGTTGTAGTGCCCAATCCACTGGTCGAAAAATCTGATGTTCTGGGGGAAAAATTCCCTGAAGTGTTTACAGCGTGTGTTGTAACTCGTTCAAAAAGTCGTGCAGTTTTTTGTGAAGAAAAGGAAGTGCTAAAATGTGTTGTGCCTGGTTTATCCACTCTTGCTCCGATTTCTCATAGGGAGTTGGTGATCGCACAACAGACTGATTCTGGGTTACAGCAGTTGTTTGATAATGTGATTCCATCCCAGGAGGTAAGAGATGCTGTCAGTGGATATTTCATTCAAGATGAGGTTCTCTTAAGGAAATATGTGCCTTTTAGGAGAGGGTTGATGGAGGAAGTGGTGATTCAAGTTGTAGTGCCAAAACCGTTTCGAGAGGTGGTAATGCGAATTGCACATGGTGAAGTTGCAGGTCATCTAGGAGTAAATAAAACTTATGACAGAGTTTTGCGACAGTTTTATTGGCCATGTTTAAAGAAGGACATTTCACTTTTCATTAAGACATGCCATACATGTCAGTTAACTGGTAAACCAAATCAATCCTTGAAACCAGTGCCTTTGTGTCCAATAGCGGTTACAAACAAACCCTTTGAACATCTAATAATTGACTGCGTTGGTCCGTTACCGACATCTAAATCAGGTAACGTATATTTGCTTACTGTGATGTGTCAGGCAACTCGGTACCCGGCAGCTTATCCAATTAGGAAGATTACCACTAAATCAGTGGTGAAAGCATTAACCCAATTCATTTCTGTTTTTGGGATACCTAAGACTATTCAGAGCGATAAAGGTACCAACTTCACTTCACGTATGTTTGCTGAGATTTTGAGAGTGCTTAAGGTGAAACATAATCAATCAAGTGCTTATCACGCTCAAAGTCAGGGGGCACTCGAACGGTTTCACCAAACATTAAAGGCACTGTTACGTGCTTACTGTGTTGAGTTAAATCGTGATTGGGAGGAAGGATTACCGTGGTTGTTGCTTGCAGCTAGAGAAGTACAGCAAGAGAGTTTAGGTTTCAGCCCAAATGATCTAGTTTTTGGTCACCGTGTACGTGGTCCCCTTTCTGTTTTGCGGGAGGGATTAGGTGAGGAGGATCCGCCGCAAAATTTGTTAGAATATGTGAATGGTTTCCGTAGACGCTTATTTTTGGCAGGAATAGGTGCTCAGAAGAATCTTATCGGAGCTCAGAATAAAATGAAGAAGCACTTTGATAAACATGCAGAATGTCGTGAGTTTATACCAGGTGATCAGGTGTTGGTTATGTTTCCTTCTCCTGGATCTCCTTTTTGTGCACGATTTACTGGTCCATACACTGTTCTTCGTAAAATGACTGATCAAAATTATCAAATTGCAACTCCAGATAGGAGAAAAGCTAAACAGAGTTTTCATGTAAATTTGCTTAAGCCTTACCATT
Organism: Romanogobio albipinnatus; assembly: GCA_023566225.1. NCBI lineage: Eukaryota > Metazoa > Chordata > Actinopteri > Cypriniformes > Gobionidae > Romanogobio > Romanogobio albipinnatus. Next base: position 48,032,292 of record CM042249.1, read on the forward strand.
CTCGTAAGTCTGAACTTCAACTGGGTAAACCAGTTGCCTCTGTTGCCATTGTTTCTCTCAACGGTTCTCAACCACTTTCTGTAGAAGGAGGGGAAGATGTGATTGTCCCTGGAGACTGTGTTTTGCTTCCACGATTAAAGAATTCCGAGACACTTCAGAATCTGGAGGTTCTGTTTACACACTTGTCAGAGGTGCAGAGGTCAGAATTGAAAAAGTTGATACTTGATTTCCCCAGTTTGTTTGCAGATGTGCCAACCCGTACTCACCTGATCCAGCATGACGTGGATGTGGGAGATGCACGTCCTATTCGTCAGCGGTTCTACAGAGTTCCTGTTAGTAAGCGGGAAGTGTTGGACTTTGAAGTTCAGTATATGCTGAAGAATGAAATTGCTGTTCCTTCATGTTCCAGTTGGGCTTCACCATGTCTGCTGGTGAAGAAGTCGGATTCTACGTATCGGTTTTGTACTGATTACCGCAAGTTAAACGCTATTACTAAACCTGACGCTTTTCCACTTCCTCGAATGGAGGATTGTGTGGATCAGGTGGGTAGTGCGAATTTTGTAAGCAAACTGGACCTTTTGAAGGGATACTGGCAAGTGCCTTTAACTCCTAGAGCTCGAGAAGTTACTTCCTTCATTACACCATCAGGGTTATATTCATACTCTGTTATGAGTTTCGGTTTGCGAAATGCACCCGCAACCTTTCAGAGATTGATGAACAGAGTGACATCTGGTCTGGAAGGTTGTGCAGTGTATTTGGATGATGTTATCATTTTTAGTGACACATGGGAACAACATTTGGACCGTCTTGGTGCTCTGTTGACACGTTTGTCCGAGGCATGTCTTACAGTTAACTTGGCAAAGTGTGAGTTTGCCAAGGCTACTGTAAGATATTTGGGGAAGGAGGTTGGACATGGGAAGGTGCGCCCGATTCAAGCTAAAGTTTTTGCTATTCAACAGTTTCCTCCTCCAGCAACCAAGAAAGAGCTAATGCGATTCTTGGGGATGGTGGGGTATTATCGGGGTTTTTGTCCAAACTTTTCAACGGTGGTTTCCCCGTTAACCGATTTGTTGAAGAATTCTGTCAAATTTGTCTGGAGTATAAAGTGTCAGAAAGCCTTTGAAAATGTCAAACTGTTGTTAACGTCTGCTCCTGTTCTAGCTGCTCCGAGGCTGGATAGGCCTTTCAAGATACAGGTAGATGCTAGCCAGATTGGTGCTGGGGCTGTTCTATTACAGAACAGTGAGAATGGACTTGAACATCCTGTGAGTTTCTTTTCTCGTAAGTTTAATACTTATCAAAGAAACTACTCTGTGATTGAGAAAGAGGCCTTATCCTTAATTTGGGCTCTTCAGTACTTCGATGTATACGTGGGGGGAGGATTACCTGTCGAGGTTTATTCTGATCATAACCCTCTTACTTTTTTGCATTCCTTACAGTCTCCAAGTCAGCGGTTAATGCGTTGGATTCTCTTTTTACAGCCTTACTGTTTAACTGTAAAACACATCAAGGGTTCAGATAACGTAGTGGCAGATGCGTTATCTCGTGTTCCTGATGAGTTTGAGTAGTGTGCTGTAGTGTTTAATCAGTTGTTCCTGTTTTTTTTTGCTGTGCTCTCTTTGCTGCCTTAAATATGCTTTCAGGATCCAGATTGCTGGGGGTAAAGGTGAGCAGAGTGGGAGTAATGGAGATGACTGATGTAAAACACTGATACTGGAATCGGATGTTATATTTAAAAAAGGAAGTATGGTTTGTTTATTTCACTTTATTAGTTGAGGTGTTTTGAGGATCCTTATCTGGTGATGGCGGATCTTTTAAACGGGGGTGTGTGACGGTTCCCTGAGGTTGTTTGTCCCTGAGTTACAGGTGATTGGCTGATGGAGGGTGTGGTTTCGCACCTGAACCTAATCAGGTTCCTTTAAGAGGGACTGGATCAAACAGAGCACGGAAAGAGAGCAAAGGATGGGAAGCACGTGAGAGCAAAGCAAGTTGGGCTTGGCAGAGTGTTATTCGTTTGCTCCTCACGAGTTCCTGAGATCTGACTTAGGTGGGAGTTGGAGGGAGACCACAGCCGCATTGGAGTTCACGTGGAGCCATCTTCACTGTATTGCTTTGGACTTTCCTTTTGGTTGTGTTTTGTTGGACTGATTACATGTGCATTTCCTACTTACACTCATACGCTTACACGCTGACTAACATGTAAACTGAATACTAGACACTTCATATTTTATTATGTTAAATAAATCTTATTATTTATGCAGCGGTTGTGTAGCGTCTCCCTTTGTTTGTTGCGATTTAAGGACTTAGATCGTAACAATGTGTAAAAAGATAAAAGTGAAGACACGGTTTTCTCTTTAATGCTTGAATTTAGTCAACATGCATCTGTTTTTGTATTTATTTGACACGATCGGGAACAGTAAAATAATCGTAATAAAACTACACAACTGAGGATTTTTTGGACAAAAAGTCAGTTGCGAGAAGCCTTCCAATCGCCAGCCATAGCTACATCAACATGTTACACATTTGCATAATGCCAGCCTACTGACTTCCTCAAAGAGCAGCTGGGTAAGTGATTTTGCCATGTCAGGGAGACACTCTCATTATAGAAATTGGGTTCAAACTGGTATGGCAATACCAACGCCAGTTACATAAATATAATACTGTGGTGGTATTACATTTCAAAATCATGCTCCAATCAAAACAGACAGGACCAACTGACCAATCAGATTAGGCATTTCGAGCAGGGCTTTAAAGAGAAAGGAGTTGAAATAGGCAGAAGTACGTACAGTATGAGAAAAATGTATTATAGCAGACTCCAAAAATAAAATGATGCCTTCAAAAGAAAAACAAATGCATTCTGTTCCATTCTGTTTCTCTGTCTAGGTGTTTGAATGTAAAAACAGCTTGTGTATGCTATGCTGTTACTGCACCGAACTGAAAGTCACCTTGTGCAGTGCTGGAGCAAATTGCTGTTGATGAATTGAGATGCAAAGTACAGAGTCGGGAGGCATGGAAGTTGCCTGACTGAAACAATAGAGCTGTTCAGTTTGTAGAGAATAAGCATTTTCTTTCTTATGACTGTGCATTTGCAACTACCACAAGAATGAGAGATTCTAACTGCTAAAAGACTGTTAAGAATTTCAAGGTAAGGATGTGCCAGTTCAAGATTTTTTACTGCCACTGGATGAGATGTTAGTGATACAGACCAGATCTTTCCACCCGGAGTATTAATGGAGAAGGAAGTGTGGTAAAAGGACGGTTGCCTGCCTGAGTCATAGTTAACATGCATGACTGGGTTGACTCACTCGTTGTTGACTCATTGAGTAATGACCTGTTGAGTAAGAAGGCACACGTCTTATAAACATCTAATTTAGACTCCTGTAATGACACTTCAACCTAAAAAAATCAATTTCATTTAGTAGAGATACCAGTCTTTCTTCCGTATTGGTAGTATCAAGTACCAAGTAAGACTTTCAAGGCAACATGCGTATGTGCAAGAGCGTTTACCTCTCACTTTACCTCTGCTTCTAATCTACTATAAATTCATATAGTGTTCCAGTTGCTTTCTTTCAAAGGATTAGTTCACTGTCATAAATTTACTCACGCTCATGTCATTCCAAAACGTAACTGGCTTCTTTCTTCTGCATAACAAAAAATAAAACATAACTTTTAAACTTCAAAAAGGACATACAAGTAGTGAGAACTTAGGGTGTGGTCACACTTGGCATTTGGTTTGATTAAAACAAACCCTGGTGCGATTGCGGTGTGAACGCTGCCATCCGAACCCTGGTGAGCACCAAACAAGATGGGTCTCGGTCTGCTTCCAAACGAACTCTGACGCTATTCGGATGAAATATGAACGCAAAACGGACCAAAGACATGTGAAAGAACCAAAAATGGGATATGTCACAAGATGCGACCCTAAAAAAAGACAGAATGCTCAAGTTTACCTATTTGTTCTCGTTATAGTCCCGATTGTTTGGTCACAAGCCCCTCGCAGCAGATCTTTATTTGTGTGTGTGACGGAGGGATTCCTGCCGCTGTTTTGAAGTTCTCAGCTGATCAGATTACCATCATATGTAGGCTACGCACATACAACAAGCACATTTAGCCTAGCACGTAGGATTGTTCGGTAAGTTCCATCGCAAAATATATATAATCAAAGCTGACCAATCAGGTTGTGAACATATTTTTTGTTTTTTGGTCCAAACCAAGCAAACCGAACTACAAGTCTGAACACATCCTTAATCATGTAAGCCTTTATTCACTTTTAGATCAAATCAAAACATTCACCATCCTACGAGGTTATCAACGGTAATCAACGAGGTTAGATGTTCCTTGACATTTCAGGTTTGTGTTTCTGTATTTGATATGTTTGTGTACACTTGTGTTGACCGCCCTATTTACCCTGACTTTTATTTTATGGACAGTTGTTGGGGGATTTGCTGTTGTTTTCCTTCTTTCTTTGTTGTTTTTTTTCTCTGCTCTGTACTTCTTTCACTTAATAAGGCCCTGTTATTGGTCGACCATTCTGTCCATTATCAACATGATGCAGACAGTTGGTCGTACCCTGTCTGTTTAAACAGAACATTCCTCTGCCACCGGCCTCCTATGCGATGTCCGCCTGAAGGGGAGACACTCATTGAGCCTACCCCCTGCCTGCCCTACAGAAGTATACTCTGGTTGAAAGCCTTTGGCTGATATTGAAGAAACCTGTATATGCATAAGTAAAAGTGACGTTGTCCTACGGAGAAACATGTATACAGTTGTGTAACGTACCCTGTCTGTTTAAACAGAACATTCCTCTGCCACCGGCCTCCTATGCGATGTCCGCCTGAAGGGGAGACACTCATTGAGCCTACCCCTGTCTGCCCTACAGAAGTATACTCTGGTTGTAAGCCTTTGGCTGATATTGAAGAAACCTGTATATGCATAAGTAAAAGTGACGTTGTCCTGTTCAAATGTTCCAGAAGTTTTACTTACCAGGAGACCCACCTGTCTGACCAAGGGAAGTCCCTCCCCGATAAAGAGACCCTGTTCTGTTCCAATGTCCTAAAGTTCTACTCACCAGCATACTCACCTGCTCGTCCAAGGGGAAGCTCTCCTCGAGCACGAGACCCGGTCCTGCTCCACGCCTGAGGGCGACCGACTTACCAGGACACTCACCTCTGCGTCGGACAGGTGACCGACGTCCCCCTCTTCTGGGCAGTGGTACGGCCCCCGCATCAGTGGGGTGGACCCAGAGGCCCCATTGAGACTTTTTATTGAACTTTTAAATAAATAAATATTGTCAAACTCTTATTCTTTCTGCCTGTCTGGTCTCTGGCACGCTCCTCGAGGTGGTCCTGGGTTTTAGGGGTGGGTGCAGGCTGGTTTGACCCCCCCCGACCTGTGACATACACTTTAGTATCAGTGCTCGTCTCTTTTCCGCCGTTTTGTTAATGACCTCTTTAGTAAACCAATATATAACCAGCAAAAGCAGTGCTGCTTGCATCTCCTCCACTTGTTATTGTTGCAGACAGTGTCGCACAAAAATTATTACTGTCCATCACTGACTAGGAGGAGCAGTCGCGCCGCGCAGTCCTACATCACCGGACTAATTTGCCTAATCTTCTCGGTACTTTAGACCGCAGTGGTAACACAGACAGCAGTAGGTGTCAGGGAATAATATGGATTCAGTTGCAGGTAACAGAAAAGTTTATTTTGAGCTCAGAAAATGACACAGGGAAAAAATAGCAGGAACAAAAAACTGAAAAATGATCCAAATCAAATGTCCACAGGTCTGGTGAGCACCATTGAACAAGGACAATTCCCAACGTCACCAATGACGCAATGTAGAAGTTCTACTGAGTTTTCAGATGAGCGCGATGGGGGCAATGAGCGTGCAGAGGGGAAATTCCCCGGTGATCGTGAAGAGCGCGCAGAGAAGGAATTCCCTGAAGAGAGTGGTGAGTGCGCTGAGAGGAACTGGAGCGATGATTCTGGGTTTCCACAGAGCGGGGATCACTTGGAAGGTATCAAAGGAATAAAGGTCTGGCGGGAGAGAGGGCTAGAGGAAGTAGAACAAAAAATATAATACAAGAAAACAAACAGCACTAGGAGTCTGGAAAAGCACGACACGGCAGGACTTGACAATAACGAAAGCCGGTCACGGGCAAAAGCATTGCACAACATACAACAACGGTCTGACAAACAAGTGAGAGAGAGAGGACCTAATATAGGGGAGAATAATGAGGGGAAATTAGCAACACGTGTAACAGTGACCACAAATGAGAATTAGGGATAACGAGTGGGAGGGGAAACACCACAAAGACAGCAAAACACCTCCGAACCCCCAGATGACAGGCGACTCTGGACTCATGTCCCCACTGAAGGACCTCAGGACGCAGCACAACCGGCACAAACAACCGACACCCTGGACACCCCCCTGGGACCTCATCCCCCCGCACAGCCTCCCTCACCCGTCGCTCGACATCCCAGGAAAGGGACCCCACCACCACCTTCTTGGAGAGAATGGTTTCGGGTGTCAACTCTCCCCCAGGACCCTCAAAGAGACGAGAGAGGGCATCAGGCTTAACATTTTTGGAACCTGGCCGATACGAGAGGGAAAAGTTAAACTGCCTAAAGAAGAGTGCCCAGCAGGCCTGGCGAGCATTCAACATCTTTTGCCCGAACGGACACACTCTAAATTCTTGTGATCCATCCAGACCAAGAAGGACTCCGCTGCTCCCTCCAACCAGTGACGCCATTCCCCCAGAGCCAGCCTGACTGCCAGAAGCTCCCTGTTACCTATGTCATAATTTCGCTCAGCGGGGCTCAAACGGTGAGAGTAGAAGGCACAAGGGTGCACCTTCCCATCTCTGGAAAACCACTGAGACAGGACCGCGCCTACCCCGACATCAGAGGCATCCACCTTAACAATGAATTGCCGTTCAGGATCTGGAAGACAGAGAACAGGAGCAGAGATGAAACGGGACTTAAGAACATCAATGGCCTCCTGGGCCTGGGAATTCCATTTGAACGGTACCTTAGGTGAGGTGAGTGCTGTTAAGGGTGCAGCGACCAGGCTAAAGTTCCGGATGACTCGCCTATAAAAGTTGGCAAACCCCAGGAACCGCTGCAGAGCCTTCAGAGAGTCAGGGGTTGGCCACTTGGCCACAGCCCTTACCTTAGCGGGATCGGCCTTAATATCCTCCGTTGAAATATGCCTCAAGAACAAAACAGAATTAACATGGAACACGCACTTCTCCGCCTTGACATAGAGCTGGTTCTCTAGTAGCTGTTGTAGCACCTGATGAACGTGTTGAGTGTGTACCTGCAAGGAGGGAGAGAAGATAAGAATATCATCAAGGTACACAAAGACAAATCAGTTTACCATGTCCCTAAACACATCGTTCACCAGAGCCTGGAAGACAGCTGGGGCGTTGGTGAGCCCAAAAGGTAGAACCCGGTATTCAAAATGTCCCGTTGGAGTGTTAAAGGCTGTCTTTCACTCATCCCCCTCGCATATATGGATCAAATGGTAGGCATTACGGAGGTCTAGTTTGGTAAATACCTTAGCTCCCTGCAACAACTCAAAAGCTGATGACATCAAAGGCAGAGGATACCGGTTTCTTATGGTGATATCATTGAGACCCCTGTAGTCGATACTACATATCCCTGTAGATACTACAACCCTGTACATACCCCTGTAGTCGATACAGTCAATAAGAACCCAGCCCCAGCGGGTGAGGAAGAGGGACGGATGAGGCTGGCATTTAAGGACTCCTGAATATACTTGTCCATGGCCTTTCTCTCTGGACCAGACAGCGAGTACAGGCGGCCCTTGGGTGAAGAAGTGCCTGGGAGGAGATCAATGGCACAGTCATACGCCCGATGAGGAGGTAAGGATGTGGCTCGGGACTTACTGAAGACCTGACAAAGATCACGGTACTCCGCCAGGACCCCGGAGAGATCTGCCTCCTCAACCTGAAAAACAGAAGACACAGAGCCAGGAGACAAGGCAGCACCCAAACATGACGCAAGACAAGACTGACTCCAAGATAACACAGAATTCCCTGACCAATCCACGTGAGGGTTGCCCTAAGACAATGGCCGCACTCTGGGAATTTAGGAGGTACAGTTCAATTGCCTCACGGTGATTGCCTGAGACAATAACACTTACGGAAGGTGTAGAATGGATGATGGAGGTAATGAGGAGGCCATTAAGAGAACGTACAGAGATAGGAGAGGGAAGGGGAATGGCAGGAATTCCCCACAGCGCTGCAACAGAGACATCCAGGAGCACGATGGGCACAATGAGCGCGCAGAGGGGAAATTCCCCGGCACCACAAAGACAGCAAAACACCTGGCTAACTTGTCAACACAGACCATGTGCGCAAGAAAAACAAAGCACACAAAACATGGAGACACAAAGACAAAAACAAGATCAGACCAAAGTCATTACAACAGGTCTGGGGGGGAAAAAGTTCCTGTAAAAAAAGTTCCTTCAAATTGTTCCGGCTAATTTCGGTGGAACCTAGGTACTACCAGAAATCCAGAGTTTAGTGATCTTAAAGCTTGTGATGGGTTATAAGGCGATAAAGATTAGTTAAATACCATAGACTGTAAAAAATATGGACGTAGTGTCCGTGACATCACCCATAGGATTCTGAAGAGCGGTTTTGAAGTGTAAAGTAGGGACGAGCTGGCCGTTACCATCTTGTCAGCGCGTCACTCCCGAATAACAGAAAATGGACAAAAAGGCGGGACATGGATGGAGCTGAGGTGACGTGATGACTAACAGACAGCATACAAACGGCGGCCCACCTGTCACTCAAAGTGGCCACGTCCCTTAATCATTCAGAACTTTAAGGCTTTATATAATGTAATCGAATGAGTTATCAAAAAAAAAATAATTCACACCCCTCACAGTTGTCATGAAGGGCAAAATTAGCCGTTTAGACCAAAACCACAGTTTGTACCAGGCTGTAAACATGTGTTTTTCTGCTGTGAAGTTGGCCATTTTAACATGGGGCTCAATGAGATTCCGCTCCCTTCTGGAGCCTGTCCCTAGCGGCCAGTCTATGAATTGCAGTTTAAGTCACGTCCGTATAGACTTGGTTGGCGTCTAAATATTCTGGCAGACAAATATTCTGTTTTTATGTAATCTGTGTGAAAAGTGGGAGATGTCAGTCGACTCATTATCTCACTCATTATCCGCTAATGCGCCCACGGAGCACGAGCTCTTTGAGATTAAAATACAGGCGATCAGCGTCAACGCCCACACGTCAACTCATCCAAACAGATCAATTGAAGCGCTATAGTTCAGATACATCGTCGGATACATCGTTTCCCTCATGGAAAGCTGTTCATGCTCTGTCTGGAGGATTCAGGGCTGATTGTGGTAGGCTAAGTTTATTCTGTTAGCATCTGTAAATATTACACACAAATGCACGCATGTCTCATAAATGAAATGAAGCTCGAAATTATATTTGAGTATTGTGTGTATCTGATCGCTTACAAAATCAAATGACTAATCAAATACCAGTCAAACGTATTTTGCTTCATATTGATGTTTAAATATTATACCGTAATGTTATTTTTTTTATTTAATATCAAAGTTTGTGAGAAATGATTCTGGAGTTTTGTTTTGTAGAAAGTGATTTTTGTTTTGTTTTGTAAAAAAGTAAATTGCTTTCTTTTAAAGTGATTTCGTTTTGTATAAATTGCATCTTAATTTTAATCAATGCTTTAATATATTTGATATAATATAACAGACTGGTATAATAAATATATTGGTATATTTGATACCAATATAGCAGACCATAGCCTCCGCGCTGGTGATCATACATTGCACGCGTGTCTCATAAATTAACTCAAGCTCGAAATTATATTTGAGTATTGTGTGTATGATCAATGATTCAAATGATTCAGAAAATGTTTGCCATTGAAATGACCCAATGCTATTCAAAATCATAATTGCATTGCATCATGTTGTTTTAAATCCCAAATATTTTACTTATAACATTCATCATTACCAATTATTCAGTTATTTGTATTTGTTGAATACTGAATTGGGTTCAGTGTCACAATAGTACTGTTTTTTTTTTTTTTAGCATGAGACTTCTTTCAAACACATTTCTGATTTAAATCTTGTTTCTTGTTTTGGCAGATAATTTAGCTTCCTTTAAGTAAAAACTCACTTCATTTTGATTTTTCCCCCCAGAATTTTTTTTTGTTGTTGTTTGTTTTACTGGTACTGTACTTATCTAGTACACCTAAAATCTAGTACCTGTAGCTCATTCATTATGCAGCTCATTATGCCTTCTTTGTCTCTCAGCTGTGAATCACATTGTGGCGGAGTGCTAATCCCTCCAAGGGAGCTACGTCACAATTTGGTATACGTTAATCAGGGAGGGGAGTTATCCATACAGGTAATCACATCAAATAATGATTCAAATTAAAAGCTGAATCAAACAATGAATCAAACAATGACTCAACTAAATCAAATTAATCAATTAATGGATCAAATAATGAATCAAGTCAAATCATAAATCAAATAATGAATCCAGTCAAATCATAAATCAAACGAGGAGTCGAATCAAATAATGATTCAGATCAAAAGCTGAATCAAACAATGACTCAAATAAATCAAATGATGAATCAAATCAAATTAAACCAAATAATGAATAATAAATAAATCAAAACAATATTCGAATACACTTATACCTCCACTCCAGGGTTGGGGACCCAGCTTTCCTATTCTCTGCAAGAAACACAGCAAAACACGTGCACACACACACACACACACACACACACACCAAAGTGTCGAACACTGCACGTGGAAAAGTACCGCCACCAAAGAGAGAGAAAGGCTCGTCCCTCACACTGAGCAAAGAGCTGGTAACCTCAACTCCTGGAGAGAAAGCAAAACTAACATTAGATCAAACAAAACACCTTTATAAAATGAACAAGTGACCACTTGGCCACCTGAAATGAAATATAAAAGAAAATCAAAACAGAAGGGAAAGTTCAGCACAATGGCACATAAAACCAATACCTTGAAATTGTTAAAAATAAAAAAATAAACAAAACGTTCAAACAAATAAACCAATTAACTCCAATACAAGATAAAACACAGAACTCCAGAACACGGTGAGCACTGCTGGAAAGTCATTCCAAATGGTTCAAAACCATCAACGAGGCAATGTACAGGATCTAAGTTAGTTGAATTGGACTACTTTACGGCCATCCCAAACTACCGCTTGGCTGATACTCAGTGTCCGTCGCTGAAACACCAGCAAGGGTAACAGTCTGAAGCAGGCCCGATTCTGTAGTACTCAATAATTCACCACCGTTAAACCGCCGATCTGGCTGCCGGTCATACACGATGCCGCGTCACAAGGTCGTCTGCACTACTCTGCTGCACGGAAAGCGGTATGCCCATATACGAGTGTGCAGCCGCCGAAGCCCTCACGATAAACCCACTGCAACGTCTCAGTGCCTCAGCCTCTACCTACGTGGTTAACGGTTTGAACATCCCACGTTACCCAGGAAACTCCAAGCCACTAAAATCCAGTACAAATCATGGTTTGCAACAGATCAAATCAAAAATCGGCCTAAATTTGCCTAAATCAAAATCGGATAGCCATTTTGTCCGCCTTGAGCCAAGGATTCCAATGATATAAGACACTTGATCCTTGATGATAGGACAAACAGTCTAAGAGTTATGAGCAATTTTGAACTTTTGGTTGCTGTAGCGCCACCTATGGGCCATTCGGGGTCATACTCTGATAGGTTGTCCCCAAACTGAGGCCTACCATCTGCCCAGGTTTCATGTCTCTAGGCCTTACGGTTTGGCCTGCACGATGCGTTTTACGAAACCTTACAATTACAATAGGGTTTCAGCATTTCAAGCTTGAACCCCTAATAAGAATGAAGGCTTTTTGCCAGTTATAGTGCCACCTATGCCATGCTTCCTCACCATGTTCTGACACATATGCTCATCAATTATGGTGGAGTTCTGAGTTTTCATTTGGGATTTATAGGCTTTTTAGTGTATTTTGCCACACCCCTTTTCTAAATGACCCTGTTACAGCCACCCAAATGCAAAAGTTCAACTTTTTTTTCGATAATTATTGATCTAGAGCAGGGGTGGTGAACTCCGGTCCTGGAGGGCCACTGTCCTGCAGAGTTCAGCTCCAACCCTGATAAAACTCACCTGCCTTTAGCTTTCTAGTAACCCTTCAGACCATGATTAGCTTGTTCAGGTGTGTTTGATTATGGTTGAAGCAAAACTATGCAGGACAGTGGCCCTCCAGGACCGGAGTTCGCCACCCCTGATCTAGAGAGTCCAGAGATTGTCCTAGACTAGTTTGGTTCCGATCGGGCAAAAAACCAGGGACTAGTTCGCAAAAGTAGGTTTTGGACAAAATTCGACATAGCAGAAAATGTTCCCTGCCTAAATCATTTGTGAGTTATGAGCAATTTTGAACTTTTGGTTGCTGTAGCGCCACCTATGGGCCATTCGGGGTCATACTCTGATAGGTTGTCCCCAAACTGAGGCCTACCATCTGGCCAGGTTTCATGTCTCTAGGCCTTACGGATTGGCCTGCACTATGCGTTTTAAGAAACCTTACAATTACAATAGGGTTTCAGCATTTCATGCTTGAACCCCTAATAATAATAATAACATATAGATGAATTTATTATGTCTATGGTAGCAGTGTCGCTGACTCACTAATGATCTCTATGTTATTATAAAATAAATAATGTAACAATTTCCTGTACAGATTACGTTTACTGACTCGATTTCAATCACCTGGTGGGTAGCAATAGTATCTGATTTTCCAGTTTTCCAGTCAGTGTTTGCGATGCAGACTCTCCAGCGGCACAATATATAAAAAAACACATTTACCAGATTCTTAAAAGGCTGACTTTTGAAGGTTGACTGAAATGTGGTGATAAAAACATCGCGCAAATCCTGTTGCGTTGTCCTGTCCTCGCGAGCTGAACACCAAAACAAATGATGCTAGTGTAGTCCGATTCACGAGCAAATGACTCCTTTGAGCAGCTTATTTTCATGACTCGTTTTATTTTCATTTTCACTCACGTTACTGGTTTGAATCTTGAATCAGTCTAACGAATACGAATCCTTCACTGAATGAACATTTGACTCACTGAACCGATTCACTCGTTAAAGCCCTTTCACGCCAAGGACTACTATAAGATAACGATAAAGATATAGTTCTAAAAATATTTCTTAATATTAATGAATAGCAGAGTTCACACCACATCTATAACGATAACGGCACAGAAAATATCTTTGGAATCACTTTCAGAACATTTTTTTTTTTCCAGGTGATGAACTATCACTGCAAAAAATGCTCTTTTGGTTTGCTGCATAATATCATTGCGCCGCTGCACTCATGGGACGGCTCAAAGTTCCTTGATCATTACACAGGAATGAGAGTATAGTTCCTAGCCATATCAGTCTAGAAAATCACAACTTTTCATTTTCCGTCGGTCTTAGTACACGATGTAACTACACACATCACAATATGTAAATAGGTAAATGTTGGCGTTATTTTGTCACTTTTTGAGCTGTAGGCTAGCTGGAGCCGTTTACCTCCAGTCTTTGTGCTTCAGCACAAAGACTGGAGGTAAACGGCTCCAGCTAGCAAACAGCATCGCATTATCACGCTCCCCCTTCTGGATTGGAGTGTGGATTGCCTGTGGCTGACTGTATTCGTCACCTGACTGTATGCACCGAACCGTGACTTCCTTACTGTAACGGTTCGGGATACCTTTACACCCCTACTACAAAAGTTGCATCTGCTAAATTTCTTTATTATACTGTAAAAGAGAAGATTGTTTGAAGAAACCAATTATTACTAACAACTTTTCATTGGATGTGAAAAATAATTACAATCCTGGAAAGGTATATTTAACCTTTATGTCTCCCTCATATCCTTAATCCAACTCAGTTGATGTAACAGGACAAAAACATTCTTGTAAAATGAATAATGACAGAGATGCTTCAAAACAGTAGTTCCCAATGTTGGTGTAAAAATGTTCCCTCGGCTCTATTTCAGTCCCCAGGGTAACAAGGACACTGCTCTGAATCATGACCTCTTCGGGCATATACATGATGGAACTGCAAGTGGAAACATCTTGTATAATAGCATGCTGTGGGAGGCCTACCTGCTCGTGGATATCAGGTAGGCGGCTTTGCTGTGGCTTCTTGGATCTCGGCATGATTCAAAATATTCTTTGTCAGACAGATGACATAACATAAGCTCTGGCAAAATTTCAAGGAACTTGTTACCGCTAAGTAATGAGCCACGCATCAGATGTGGTCGTAATTAGTCATGGCCCTGATCATATTGCTGGTTTAATCAGTTACAAAACACTCCAGTGACAATCTCACTCTCAAATCTGTCTGATAGGGAAATATACCATCTGACCAATATGCTCCTGAATGTTGGCAGCACGGTGACCCTAATTTAACAAATCCATTTGTAGCAGTGCTGTCATGTTACAGCACCTGCCTCCCTGGCTGCATGGCAAAGTGGCCTCCTCAAGGGCAAATATGCATTTTTGGAGAGTTTGCTTGTCCAGATGTCAGTTGTACAATGGACAGCTTGTCCCACCACAGATTCAATTGTCATTTTCACCTTATTGTGCACCTGTGCACTATGAGCTAGGGGAAAAGTGAGCCAGAAAGAGTATTTTGTTTTTGGGGGGTGGGGTTAGACATTTAATTTGTACAGAGAGTCTGGCCACTCTCCATTGACAAGCGTTTACTTCCTTGAAGGCGGGTACTCTGTTGAAGTTTAAAACTATTGGATCTGCCAAGAGCCACTCTGGATCTGCCATAACCAATCACTAATGTTTGGTTGTGACGTATGTCATGTGCCGTTCGCCTTTATTTCTCACATGGAAGTCCGTAAAAATAAATGTGCATCCACCTCAGTAATAAAAACTCGGGCATTCGGATTATGATTTATTCACGGTGGATGGGAGAGTTTTGATAAGATATGATTCTTGATATGATAAGAATAAATGCTGCCGTAATTAACGGCCCAATTCAAATGTTTACGTGCTTTTCTTCCTTTTATTTTTTGAGCGGTGATGAAATATATTGCTCTTGAAAATACTTGCCAGCATTTAAAGAAATACAAGTCTAGAAATGCATCCAAATTACAGCGAAGCGCAGCCATATGGTGCTCTGCAGTGGTCAAAAAGGATATAAACAGTGAATTTTGAAGTGATATATTCTTGAAAAATCAGATGTGGATTCGGACAACAATTAAATTACCACACAACCTTGATGTTTGTCTAAAACAGTAGGTAATTCGGCCGGGGATTTTTATACAGGTGGTGGGAGACGGACGGTAATAAAATCACTGACTAGCACCTGTAAATTATGACAATGCCTTCCGACCGCACAAGAAACAATTACTGGGGCTTCAGCAAACTCCTTCACCACTAACGGAGCAAGCTGGACAATCAAACTTTTCCCGGGACACAACATCATGGCCACCAACAAAACTCAGCAAAGATTGTTCTTGCTCCGGCTTTAACTTCTGGATATTCGGCAGCGGTGCCACAACAAAATGAACAGCTTCGCTCGCATCTTTTCTCCGCTGCCATTACTGAACTACAACTCCCTCTGTTCGCTGATTGGACCGGTAAAAATTTGTTCGGAGAAAACCTAAGACTATACCGCAGTCCCAGACGTAGTACTGAAGGAAAATGAAAATTGAGCGGAAGTACGTAGGAGGGCAGAGCTAGGCTACTGAAATGCACCCTGGAGTTTTTAAACTAAAACAGGGGTCTGCAGTGTTTCCAAAAGTTTTTTTGAGGGACGAAAACTCCAGAGTAGTGTGTAAGTGCCATTGTAAGTCCACAAGACCAAAAGTGCATATGAAGTGTGTCATTTAAAATGTTTATTATATCTATTGAAAAATATATATTTTAATTTTAAATTAAATATACTGTCACCTTATCGTGTTGGAGAGGTTTGAGTACCCGAATGAGTCCAAACAGGTCCTTGATGACAGGCCAGACTAAGAACAGTTCACAAACCCTTTATGACACTTTATACATCAAGGACCGAGACGTTGCCCGGCGCAGCCGGGGCCCCACCCTGGAGCCAGACCCGCGTTTGGGGCTTGTATGCGTGCGCCTGGTGGCCGGGCCTCCCCCCATGGGGCCTGGCTGGGCTCAGCCCGAAGGAGTGACGTGGGGCCGCCCTCCTGTGGGCTCACCACCTGCCGGAGTGAGCTTAAGGGACCGGTGCATAGTGGATCGGGCGACAGTCAAAGGCGAGGCCCCCGACGACCCAATCTCTGGTCACAGATTCTGGCTTTAGGGATGTGGAATGTCACCTCATTGGCGGGGAAGGAGCCTGAGCTTGTGTGGGAGGTCTAGAGGTACCGACTAGAGATAGTTGGGCTCACTCCACGCACAGTTTGGGCACTGGAACCACACTTCTTGAGAGAGGCTGGACTCTCTACCACTCTGGAGTTGCCCATGGTGAGAGGCGGAGAGCTGGAGTGGGTTTGCTTATAGCCCCCCAGCTCAGCCGCCATGTGTTAGAGTTCACCCTGGTGAACGAGAGGGTCGCTTCCCTGTGCCTTCGAGTCGGGGATAGGTCTCTCACTGTGGTGTGCGCCTACGGGCCGAACAGCAGTGCGGAGTACCCGGCCCTCTTGGAGTCTCTGGGAGGGGTGCTGGAAATTGCTCCAACTGGAGACTCCATCGTTCTACTGGGGGACTTCAACGCCCACGTGGGCAGTAACAGTGACACCTGGAGGAGCGTGATTGGGAGGAACGGCCCCCCTGATCTGAACCCGAGCAGTGTTCTGTTATTGGATTTCTGTGCTAGCCATGGTTTGTCCATAACGAACACCATGTTCAAGCATAAGGGTGTCCATCAGTGCACATGGCACCAGGACACCCTAGACCGGAGGTCGATGATCGACTTTGTGGTCGTGTCATTAGACCTTCGGCCATATGTCTTGGACACTCGGGTGAAGAGAGGGGCGGAGCTGTCAACTGATCACCACCTGGTGGTGGCTCGGCAGACCCAAACGTACTGTGAGAGTCTGTTGGGAACGTTTGGCCGAGCCCCCTGTCAGAGAGATCTTCAACTCCCACCTCCGGCGGAGCTTCGACCGTATCCCGAGGGAGTCTGGAGATATTGAGTCAGAGTGGACCACGTTCTCCACCTCCATTGTCGATGCAGCCGCTCTGAGCTGTGGCCGTAAGGTCTCCGGTGCCTGTCGAGGCGGCAATCCCTGAACCTGGTGGTGGACACCGGAAGTAAGGGATGCTGTCAAGCTGAAGAAGGAGTCCTATCGGGCCTGGCTGGCTTGTGGGACTCCAGAGGCAGCTGACCGGTACCGGCAGGCCAAGCGGACTGCAGCCCGGGTAGTTATGGAGGCAAAAAAATCAGGCCTGGGAGGAGTTCAGTGAGGCCATGGAGAAAGACTATCGGTTGGCCTCGAAGAGATTTTGGCAAACCGTTTGACGCCTCAGGAGGGGGAAGCAGTGCCCTACCAACACTGTTTACAGTGGAGATGGGCAGCTGTTGACCTCAACTGGGGATATCGTCGGGCGGTGGAAGGAATACTTTGAGGATCTCCTCAATCCCACCGACATATCTTCCATTGAGGAAGCAGTGGCTGGGGACTTGGAGGTGGACTCGTCTATCACGTCTCGTCTATGTTTTGTGGATTTGGAGGAGGCATTTGACTGTGTTCCTCGTGGCATCCTGTGGAGGGTGCTTTGGGAGTATGGGGTCGGCAGCCCCCTGCTTAGGGCTGTTTGGTCCCTGTACGACCGGAGCAAGAGCTTGGTTCGCATTGCCGGCAGTAAGTCAGACCTGTTCCCGGTGCATGTTGGACTCCGGCAGGGCTGCCCTTTGTCACCGGTTCTATTCATAAGTTTTATGGACAGAATTTCTAGGCGCAGCCAAGGGCCAGAGAGTGCACGGTTTGGGGACCATACAATTTCATCGCTGCTTTTTGCGGATGTTGTCGTGTTGGCCTCCGCAGACCAGGACCTTCAGCGTGCAATGGGGCGGTTTGCAGCCGAGTGTGAAGCGGCTGGGATGAGAATCAGCACCTCCAAGTCCGAGGCCATGGTTCTCAGTCGGAAAAGGGTGGATTTCCCACTTCAGGTTGGTGGAGAGTTTCTGCCTCAGGTGGAAGAGTTCAGGTATCTTGGGGTCTTGTTCACAAATGAGGGAAGGATGGAACGGGAGATTGACAGACGGATCGGTGCAGCTTCTGCAGTAATGCGGTCACTGTACCGGTCTGTCGTGGTAAAGAAGGAGCTGAGCTATAAGGCAAAGCTCTCGATTTACCGGTCGATCTACGTTCCAACTCTCACCTATGGTCATGAGCTGTGGGTCCTGACTGAAAGGACAAGACCCCAGATACAGGCGGCCGAAATGAGCTTTCTCCGTAGGGTGGCTGGGCGCTCCCTTAGAGATAGGGTGAGAAGCTCGGTCACTCAGGGGGAACTCAGAGTAGAGCCGTTGCTCCTCCACATCGAGAGGAGCCAGCTGAGGTGGCTCGGGCATCTATTTCGGATGCCTCCTGGACGCCTTCCCCAGGGAGGTGTTCCAGGCACGTCCCACCGGGAGGAGGCCCCAGGGAAGACCTAGGACACGCTGGAGGGATTATGTCTCCCGGCTGGCCTGGGAACGCCTCGGGGTTCCCCCGGAAGAGCTGGAGGAAGTGGCTAGAGAAAGGGAAGTCTGGGCGTCTCTGCTTAGACCAGGGGTCTTCAACTAAAATTGCTTGAGGTCCAGTAAATGAACCCTCGTCACCGGCCGAGGTCCGGACAATTATATACCTAAAAACAATCATTTATGTTTATTGCCAGACTAAAGAAATTAGTGTAGATAGCATTTGTTCTTAATTGAACAAAATATAATATGTTCTCATATGGACAAAACATGTCTGTTCATATTGTTAAAGCAAACATAGGTAGGCTAATCCTTCACAAAATTGATCTAATTTTGTTGTTGTTCTGTTATGTCCTTTAAGTTGCTTTGGTACAAAATATCTAAATTCTACCAGTAACCTGACAAAAATATGATGAACTAAAAATGCCTTCATCTCTAAATCTGCACTGAAAATACATTAATTTCAACATTACTAGCAACTAAAGTGCTTTTTCCCTGCGTAACTGAGATAAATAATAACAATCAATTAACGCAAACCCCCCTGGATCAGAAAATCAGAAATCTCATAACACATTTTAATGTTTATTCACATGTATATAAGTCTCTACTTAACTAAATGTATCTAATATTGAACACTGCTCTCTTCTGTGCTTCAAATTGCACTGGTAAAATAACATTAGCAATATCATACAGAAACACAAACAGGCAAAAATAAAGTGCCACCACTTTATTACTTAGAAAATTTAAAAGTGCAAGAAACCACTTCTGTTTCCACTTTTGACAACCGCAACAGAATCAGAGCAAATGAGACACGCTTTCTGCTCTGACGGTGTGTTCACACCGGACACGCGAGTGATTTAAGTCAATGCAAAGACGCTAATAGACATTCTGCGGCTCGATTCGCGCAAATTAAGCGGCATGCATGACGCGTCATTCGCGTCCAGTGTGAACGCACCACAGTCTCTTCTTCGCATTCGGACCGGAGTCCGCTAGTTGGCAACCCCTGGCTTAGACTGTTGCCCCCGTGACCCGGCCCCGGATAAGCGGAAGATGATGGATGGATGGATGGATGGATGGATGGATGGAATTTTACATTTAAATTTAAATTGCTGTTAAAATTCTAATTTAAAATGGCTGCTGTCTGTGTTTCCATGGTGGTCTAAATTACTGTGAATATTATGCAAATGAGTCCGGTGACGTAGGACTGCGCGCGTCGACTTTACAGCTCTCACTGGATTTCATCCTTTGCAAATAAATTTAATACAGCCTGAACCTTGGTCATATTTTTTAAACTCCATTGTTGATTCGAATTGCAATCAACAGACATTTAAAAAGAGTGGTTGAAATAAAATGCTGCGTCGAGTCGACCAATCAAAATGCTGCGTGAACTCAACCAATCAGAATGTTCAGCACCCAAGTCCCACCCCCGAAACTTCCTGAACAACTACCTTGCGAGCAGGGCCGTTTTGAGGAGGAAATATTTACCCGGAATTTCATTTAGACCCTGGTTCCTGCGGTCAAAACACACAGAGTACCACCCCAAAGTCCCTAGTTCCTGGGGAAAGTTCCTGCGGGGGAAACTCTGAGACCATGAAAGCTGCAGGAAATCTCTTCACATATTACAACTGCTGTCTTATTCCCGATTCCCAGGTCTGCATGTTTTTTCTTAGTTTTAACTCATTTGAAATGTTTGTTTCTGCAGATTAAAAACAAATGGCTGTTTTCGTGTACACATTCATATACACACATGTTGGGTTTCCATTTTTTATGGGGTCTTTCCATAGACAATGATTTTTATGCCGGACAAACTGTATATTCCATACCTTCAACCCTACCCATCACAGAATTAGCGTTTTTTCTCATGGTGACCAACACATATCCCCACAAGGTCAAAGATTTGTCCCCACAATGTAGGGAATACTTAAACCACACACACACACACACACACACACACACACACACACACACACACACACACACACACACACACACACACACACACACACTTTGCCTGGAGACAGACTGATTGCATAGTGCAGGTTTTATCCAGGGGCTGTGAAATCAGAGCAGCTGAATTCTTTCAGACCCTACGGCCTTCACACACTGTATTGTTAATTGGCGTTTTGTATCAGAGAAACACGGACACCTGCCAAGAAATCGTATGTCAAAACCATCAGCTCAAATCACTGGGGACAAAAAAGTACCCTTTTTAGTGTTTCCATGGAGACAGTGTACAAAAGTTTCTTAGACACTGTGCTCTGCTGGAAAAACGCTAAATAATTGTGAAGCTTCAGTGAACTAATGGGAAAATCACCATTATAACGCATCAAAATAAAATGCAGGGCATTGGAATGATCTAGTTGCCAGGGAAATCAACTACTGAGCAAAAAAAAATAAAAATTTAACCTGATGAAATTACCTTGAAATTGAAATTTATGCTCAGAAAACATCACCACTGCTATGCAGCCGAGACAATATCTTACACAGATGAACAGAGAAACATTTAATGTGCAAGACTACTAGAAATGAATAAGTCAGTGTATTACTAAAATAATAACATTGTTTCAAATATCTGCAGACAAATAATGTAACAAAGCCATTCAACTGAAATTGATTGAATGTATAAAACAATTGTTGGGGGAGTTTAAGGACATGATATAGCCATTTATTGTAAGACTTAAAGGATTAGTTCACTTCAAAATGAAAATTTCCTGATACTTTACTCACTCCCATCTTATCCAAGATGTTCATGTTCATGTCAAAATAAATTAAGTTTTTGAGGAAAACATTCCAGGATTTTTCTCCACATAATGGACTTCAATGGCAACCAACGGTTGAAAGTCCAAATCAATGCAGTTTCAAAGGAAGGGCTTCAAAGGCTCTGCACGATCCCAGCTGAGGAATAGGCAAACCATCGGCCATTTTCAAAAAATAAAATAAAAGTATATACTTTTTAACCTAAATTGCTCATCTTGCACAGCTCTGTGGCACTAAAGGTCACGCTAGACGTAGACAGAAGTATCGCCCCTGTGTTTACAAAGTGCTCGTGCAAAAACGAATACAAACATCCTTTATAGCAAAAAAAAGGTTAAACAACGATTTTGAAGTTGGAGATGGAGTGTTTTTTGGTAAAGAGCATTTGTATTAGTCTTCACACATTCGCTTGTGGCAGTACTTATGCCTACGTCTAGCGTGACCTTTCCAAAGTGATCGCAGAATCCGATTTAGGATAAAAAGTATATACATGTTTAGTTTTTTTCTTCTGAAAATGACCGATAGTTGTTTTGCTAGATAAGACCCTATTTCTCGTCTGGGATCGTGCAGAGCCTCTGAAGCCCTTCCTTTGAAACGGCATTGATTTGGACCCTCAACCCGTTGGTTGCCATTGAAGTCCATTATGTGGAGAAAAATCCTGGAATGTTTTCCTCAATAAACTTAATTTCTTTTCGACTGAAAAAAGAAAGACATGGATGAGATCTTGGATGAGTCTCTATTTAATACACAGGGTACCCCTTTAGCGTCGTTTTTTTCACAAACAAGTTACTCCATTAATTTCAGTTGTCAGATCAAGACGCATTTAATTCTTTGCATTTGTAAAAGTGAGACATGATTTTATGAATATTTATAGGCTATATTTTGCAACAACTAACCTAACTCTTCCCTAAACCTACCCACTTCTCAACAATATAAAACATGTAACAGGCAAATAAAAGTACAGTCACGGGTATTTATTGCAAAAACTGACCAAAAACAGTATACAAGTATTAACTCGTGTTGCATTCCAAGTCGTCTGAAGTCATACGATATCTTCATGTTAAGAACAGAGTTGATCTTAAAGGGGTGGTAAACCACGATTTCACTTTTCTAACTTTAGCTAGTGTGTAATGTTGCTGTTTGAGCATAAACAACATCTGCAAAGTTACAACGTTCAAAGTTTAAAGCAAAGGGAAATATTTGCTTTTAAAGAAATCGATTTCTAAGGACTACAGCAAACGGCCAGTAGGGACTACTACACATTCCTCCAGGGTGTGCTGACATCACCAGTCCCAATATTTACATAAACCCCTCCTCCGAGAATATTAAATAAGGGGGGGCGAGGCCATTTTGTATCGCCGCAGGGAATAGTTGTTGTGGTAGGCTAGTTATTAGGCTGGAGTGTTGTTAATTGTACGTTGTAGCAAGGAAGTACACAGATGACAACGCTCATTTGGCTCTGCAAACCAGTTTGTTAAATGCTCATTCATACTTAACGTTATCCGACAAACACCTCACGTTACAAACTTTTTAAAATCTCAACAGCGAACTTGGCATTAGTGTAAATTATTCTTTGATTAGAGCTTTTATGTATCTACAGACATGCTAAACATGGTTCTTTGTTTGATTAGGATACTATAGTAAAGCCAATGTTTAGTGTTCGTTCTTGCGACAGATATTTGGCAAATCGTTCTAAAAATACAAAAGTAACAGTGCCATTCAGTATCGATCACTATAGATCCGCAGTCTTTACTCTTGAGGACTGAACAGGTTCTGCTCGATCATCTTCACTAAAATTGTCTGGGTCTGATTCGGGCTCAAATTGGTATGGTTTTATTGACGCCATTGTACTACCCAAAGCACAGTCTACCGGTAAAGGTAAGGGGCGTGACGTTTCCGACAAACGTGCACTAGGCGGTTAGCGAATCACAACACACTGGGCCAGCTAACCAATCCGAGCCCATTGCGTATTTTTGAGGGACTGGCTTCATACAACCCGGAAACCATCAGACCATATATATGAAAAATAATGCAATTTTTTAAAATACGAAGCATGAACACATGTTACAGTGCCCCCCACAAACACAATCAAGCCTTCGAAATAATGTGTTTTACCACCCCTTTAATGTTTTAATCCCTGAAATGATGATCCCGTCTCTCCGTGAACGCACACACACTCATATCTCATTCTTCTTATTCCATTGCTTTTATTGGTGGTTTGCAAACAACTTTCGGGTGCACTACCGCCACCCACTGATCTGGAGTGTGGACTAGTGATCTATACAAACAACCAAATTATAGGAATAAAGAGAACAAAAAATACTCATATCTCATTGAAAAGATACACCGACTCTTTAGCATGACGCAATCGGTCACAAGACACACGAGAGCCAATGACATTTTACAATCAAAGCTGACATAACGTTTCTTTGGGCGGCAATTTTTGAAATTTTGTGCATGATCTTCGTATCTTCGTGTCTAAATAGCATAAATAATCATAAAAAAAAGTAAATCAAATTATGCTGGCTGATTAAATTGAGAATCATGCTCCAACATGTCATAAATGGCAAAATCATAGCCCAATATATGATCATCATGACGATAACATTCCCATGCTCAACGCGTCTGTGTATGACGCCAGTGTATTTAGCAAATCTGGCACTTAAACAGCACAGACAGTGAACTAATAAAATGTGAAGTTTGAGCTGCTTATGCAATTAATAATACAAAAAAAAAAAACACATCCCTGAAGACATGGGTTAAACAGGACATCTGTTTCTTTTGTATCTCCCTAATAGTCAAAGACCTTAACATCAAGGATACAAAGAAATACTCATTTATCTGACTAAATACAGCTGCTCTGTTCATACAGTGCCCTGAGCATATGTGCAGTAGCTCCTTTCTGGATCTGTGGATGGATTGGTGCTCTTCCAAGAAGCCAAACTGCATTGCTAATAAACAAGAATACCTCTCAAAGGACCTTAAATCCAAGATAGTATGTTTTCCTGTGGTTTAGCATGTTGGAAAAGCAGAACTACCAAGCCTTCTGAGTGTTGATTAGCAGAATTAGGCATTCTCTGGCATTATGTTTTCACTGCTGTTAAATTACTCATCTTGTCAAAATAAATTATGTTCTCCACATTAAATAATCAGTGCCCTGAAATCAGCAGTATATTTACTTAGCAGAAGGGGTTTGTTTACTTAGTCTAAAGGGGATTTGTGATTTTATCCTGATTTGTAGCTTTCACCTCTCTGAAGGTTTGTTTATGCCTATCATAATTCCACATATAGTTTTGTACTTTAACTAACAACTACTAGCAAGCTGTAAAAGGAAACTAGTGATTATGCAACCCAACTTAGCTAATCACTGTTTTAATTAACCCTTAAATGCATGAATGTTTCGCCAGTCATCATTACATAGTTGGGTCTTTAGCGGCCTGGCTCTATATCTAACACGGACGGATCTCTATCTGCTGCAATAGCATGAAACTCTCCTGGGGCCATATTCACTAAACACTCAAGGCTAAATGTAGCTCCTAACTTGCCAATTTAGGAGAAACTCTTAAATAATGGGTGTGTCAGTCCTAATTTTTTGCTCTAAGAGTATTTCACAAAGCATTTTAGTGCTAAAACCAGCTCCTAAATCACTCACTTTCCTATCATAATAAAAAAGGCAAAATGCCAAATATGTATTTATTTAAAGGGGTCATGAACTGGCTTAAATTTTTTATACTGTTGTCTGAGGTCAACTTATGACGTTTGCATGGTTTTTACATTCAAAAACATCATAATTAATAAGTAAAAGGCAATTTTCTTCCCTGGTTTTGAGGCTCTCTCAAGAAACGCTCAGTTTTTTTATGGGCGTGCTGCACTGAAGTAAACGCCCACGGCTAGGATTGGATAAGCTTTGCATATTATAATGAGCTTCAGCTCCTCCGTCAGTACACGTGAGGGATTGTTTTGAAAACGTGTGGGGAAACAGCAACCATTCGTCCCACAGGGCTCACAACATGTCTTTATCAACAAACACAATGATTTATCTCTCATCCACCCGCAATCAATTGGAATATTATTTTTTTATTACTTGGCCCACCCGATTGGTGGATATAACCGTAAACCATGCATCACTAACACACACACACACACACGCACGCACGCACGCAGGCACAAGCCAAAGTCAGACAATTCAAAGCTTGATCAAAACTTCTGTGATTGTATTTTTCCTTCAAATTTCAAGTCAAGAGAATGAACAACGCACATCAGGAAAGGAAAGTTATTTCACAATTTAAGCCCGTCACCAGGCCAGTGATATGTTTTGGTAGCCCGTCTGGAAAACACATAGCCCCGGGACATTGGGCTTTGCGAGCCCTGTGACAGCGTGCTAAGTTATGTTCAGTTAGACACGTACACATAATAAATAGATATCAAACGATCTGTAACAATGCAATACTGTCACATACATACACATACATACATATATACATATACACATACATATATATATATATATATATACACATATACATATACACATATACATACATATATATATACATACATACATATATACATACATATACATATACATATGTATATGTATGTATATATATACATATACATATACACATATATATATATATATACATATACATATATATACATATATATATATATATATATATATATATATATATACATATATATATATATATATATATATATATATATATATATATATATATATATATATATATATATATACACATATACATATATATATATATATATATATATATATATATATATATATATACATATACACACACACACACACACACACACATATATACATACACATGCATGTTAAGAGCATACATGCATATATATATATATATATATATATATATATATATATATATATATATATATATATATATATATATATATATATATATATATATATATATATATATATATATATATATATATATATATATATATAAACATTTTTTACTCACACTAGTGTGTTGCTTCATTCATTCATGTAATCTCATCCTGTCTGCAAAGCCAGTCTCTTGTTCACAAATGAATCCGTGGTGAAATGAAGGAACAAACACACATTAAAAGAGGATCGAGGGCTCCAAACTCAGAATTTAGCCCAATCCCAGAGTATTCCCACATACTCCCAGCTGGGTCGAGAGTGAGTCGTCGGGTTGGTGGAGGGATGCAGAAAACTGTCAGTAAGTCAGCAGTGTATACTGTATATATACCTCCTCTCGAGCTGATAGTTCTTCTCCCAAACTTTGTTTATTAAAACATTATTTGTTGCTTGAATTCGGCAATCTCTCGAGATGCAGACATGTAAGAGGTTAACATAGCTGAACATATACATGTTTAATTAGTGACACTAAACCTACTTTTTAAAATCTTTATTTGAATATGGCAACATGACACCGTGTCCTAACTAGCTTACTAAGCTGGGAGCACTAAGTGATATTCAAAGTCGCATTACACACTTGTAACATTAAATAAAGCACATAAACACTACCTGAGATTATGTTTTGTGTTGTTGTTCCAGCCGCAACGTCGCAGAAATAGAAACCGTTTCTAAAATAGAATCATTGTGTGTCGCCGTTGCGGCTGGTTAGGACAAAAACTCTAATTAACATGGAAAAGATACCTTTTATATAGTTAGGACACAGGCGATACCTCATTCTACAGATTACATCACTGATAGAGACTCCTCCCCTTTAAGCCAATCACTGTGGTGATAGTTAGTAAGCGTGATGACCTCATCCATAGCAACCAGGTCAACCCCACCTTTACTCTTAGCTTAAGACTTCTTTACTGCCGTTTAGGAGAACTCTTAGTGGTAAGATAAAATGGTTTGTGAATATGGCCCGACAATTAAATAACAATTACAAAAGAATAGAAAAAAAAGCATATTTCATTACCTTTTGGCACTTGAAAGGGTTCAATTTGAGCAGATGTTTCACCATTATCACTGTCATCATCAGCTCATTTTCACAGTACCTTCAGCATCTGGCTCATACTCGCAATTTCAAACATATTCTCAAAACGGTTGATACAACAGTTCGAAGGCACAAGTGTGTAAATAAATACGAAATTACAGTGTACTCAAGCTATAAGCTATAGGCCTATGCTAAAATTATAATGTAGAGTAAAGTATTATGAGAGAGTGCATATGATACTGCATTCATTCTTCAGTTCAGGTCAATCTATACATTCTAAAAAAAAAAGGTTCTATATGGCACCAAAAATGGTTCTTGAGTCGTAATCATAGGGGAACCTTTTTTAGTGCTGTATAGCACCAATTTTGGTGCTTCAGTGGTTCTTCAGCGGTTCTTCAGCGGTGCTATATAGCACCTTAGTCAAAGAACCTCTGAAGAACCTCTGATAAACCGCTGAATAACCACTGAAGCACCAAAATTGGTGCTATACAGCACTAAAAAAGGTTCCCCTATGATTATGAGTCAAGAACCATTTTTGGTGCCATATAGAACCTTTTTTTTTTTTAGAGTGTATCAGAAATCAATATCTTTGTCAAATCGAATCAATATCAATATCTTAGTATCCTTTCAACGGTTATGGGGATTTCACATGACAACGCTTGGTTGCATCTTACAAGGTGTTGTTGAATGTAAAAGTAATGTCCTTGTTTACAACCTTGTTTCAGTACCTTTCAATATAAAAGTATTTGCAACTGATTCACCCATAAAAATAGTCTTGTCGCTATCTAATGGCGTAACGTCTCGGTTACGTATGTAACCCTCGTTCCCTGAGGAGGGAACGGAGACGTACGTTAGTGACTAACGAATGGGGGTTTCGCTTAGAAGCCAATTATCTTCGAGAATTCAACAGCGCCCAATGGCAGTGCCAATGCCATGGGCATGCGGAATTTGCATGCGTAACTCCGCCCCACCTCGTGGTATATAAGGAAGTACGCTGGCAACATCGCATTATGTTACTGCTGCAGGAGCCAAGACTGAACTCCGCGTTCCAGCAGCACGGCTGACGTGGCAGAGGAAACGTACGTCTCCGTTCCCTCCTCAGGGAACGAGGGTTACATACGTAACCGAGACGTTCCCTTTCGTTCAGTCACTACGACGTACGTTAGTGACTAACGAATGGGGGTTCCAATACAACAACGCCACTCAGCCGTCATCCAGTGCCCTGCGTAAGTGAGAGTACCCTGTCGTAAGACTAGTACGGACGAAGGACTCCCACTTATCACAGGAATACCAAGGTACACTGGGAAGCATATCCCAGTGAGGGAATGCCAAGATGCCTACCCGTAGGGAGGACTTAAGAATACACATATGACCCGCTAAGGGCTGCATATGGAAGATCTCTAGGGTACCAGCCGAAGGTGGATTTTTAACCCTAGGGGTGGCAGGGACTTGCCGAGGGAAAGACACCTGCTCGCTGAGGAGGCTTACGGTGGGAATACTCGTGTGGGGGTCGCCGGAGGGGAACCATGCACACGGAGCACCTGGCCGGACATGAGGGTCTGGCTCGAAAGGGCAGACTGCACTGATGTCGGCGTAAGCAGTGCTGGAGGAGCTCAGGGCTCTCGGGGAGCTCACCTGAGGAAAAATATCGCACGTATCCAGTCCGTGGAGTGGAATGGCGAGCAAGCGAAGACACCTGAGCCTGGCCCATTACCGGCCACCCGTAGGGGCGAGTACATAGTCGGACACTGGCTCCACTCGGAGATTGTAGAATCTGGCGAATGTGTTGGGTGTCGCCCAGCCTGCAGCTCTGCAGATGTCTGTTAGCGAGGCGCCATGCGCTAAAGCCCAAGAGGAGGCCACACTCCGGGTGGAGTGTGCCCTAACCCCAAGGGGACATGGTCGACCTTGCTGCTGGTAAGCCAAAACAATGGTGTCCACTATCCAGTGAGACAACCTCTGTTTCGAGAGAGCACTTCCCTTCCGCTCTCCACCATAACAGACAAAGAGCTGGTCTGAGGTCCTGAAACATCGCGTACTGTCTACATAGGCGCGGAGAGCGCGTACTGGACAGAGCAATGCCAAGGCTGGGTCTGCCTCCTCCAAAGGCAGCGCTTGCAGGTTCACCACCTGGTCTCGGAACGGAGTGGTGGGAACCTTGGGCACATATCCGGGCCGGGGTCTCAGGATCACGTGAGAGTTAGCCGGCCCGAACTCTAGGCACGCTTCGTCAACCGAAAATGCTTGCAGGTCCCCGACCCTCTTAAGCGAGGCCAATGCGGTCAGCAGAGCAGTCTTCATAGACAAGAATTTAATCTCAGCTGACCGCAAAGGCTCAAATGGAGGCCTCTGCAGAGCACTTAAGACTACTGAGAGGTCCCAAGAGGGTACGAGAGGAGAGCGAGGAGGATTCAGTCTCCTCGCCCCCCTCAGGAACCTGATGATCAGGTCGTGCTGACTTACCTTTTTGTCCCCCAGGAGATCGTGGTAGGCAGATATTGCGGCCACATACACTTTAAGGGTGGAAGGAGACAGCCTTCGTTCCACCCCCTCCTGGAGAAACGATAGCACAGACCCGATCGGGCATTTCCAGGGGTCTTCTTGGCGGGAAGAGCACCATGTGACGAAGAGGTTCCACTTCAAAGCATAGAGACGTCGTGTAGACTCAGCTCTAGCCGAAGTGATGGTAGCGACCACCGCAGGTGGAAGACTACTCAAACCTGCCGCGTCCCGTCCAGAAGCCACACGTGGAGCTTCCAGAACGCCGGACGCGGGTGCCAAAGAGTGCCCCGTCTCTGAGAGAGAAGGTCCGGTCTCAGAGGGATAGGCCAGGGAGGGGCTGTCGCAAGGAGTAGAAGTTCTGGGAACCAGGTCTGGCCGTGCCAATACGGGGCGACCAAAATGACCTGCTCCTTGTCCTCCCTGATCTTGCACAGTACCCGTGCAAGAAGGCTCACTGGGGGAAACGCATATTTGCGTAGCCCTGACGGCCAGCTGTGCGCCAGTGCATCCGTGCCGAGGGTGCCCTCGGTCAGAGAATAATACAGGGAGCAATGGGAAGAGTCCTGGGAGGCAAACAGGTCTACCTGTGCGTCGCCGAACCGTTCCCATATCAGCTGAACCGTCTGGGGATGGAGTCTCCACTCTCCGGGGAGGGGCTGAATCCGTGACAGCTCGTCGGCTGCACAGTTCAACTCTCCCGGGATGTGGACAGCACGAAGGGACCTCAGGTGCTTCTGACTCCATAGAATGAGATGACGGGCGAGTTGAGACATACGGCGGGAGCGTAGACCGCCCTGGTGGTTGATGTACGCTACTACGGCCGTGTTGTCTGTCCTGACTAGTACATGTTGACCCCTCAGCAACGCTCGGAAGCGGTGCAGGGCGAACCGTACTGCCAGTAACTCGAGGCAATTGACATGCAGAAGGCGCTGGGGTCCTGTCCAGGAGCCCGCGGCTGCTTGTCCATTGCACATGGCACCCCACCCGGTGGATGACGCATCTGTTGATACAACAGTATGCAGGGAAACTCGTTCTAAGGACACTCCGGTCCGTAGAAACTCGAGGTTCGACCACGGGGTGAGAGTCTGTAAGCAGGCCCGAGTCACTTGTACCCGGAGCGTGCCAGACCGCCATGCCCATCTCGGGACTCGATCGCGTAGCCAGTGCTGAAGCGGTCTCATATGAAGCAATCCGAGCGGCGTCACCGCGGCTGCAGATGCCATATGCCCCAGGAGCCTCTGAAATAGTTTCAGTGGAACCGCATTCTTGCCCTCGAGTTGACGAAGGGAAGTCAGCAGAGACTGCGCGCGCTCGCTCGAAAGCTGCGCGCACATGGCGACCGAGTCGATATCCATACCGAGAAAAGAGATCCTCTGCGCGGGGCAAAGTTTGCTCTTCTCCCAGTTGACCCGAAGGCCCAGACGGGCTAGGTGATGGAGCACCTGATCTCTGTGTCCGCAAACCTGCTCCCGAGAGTGACCCAGTATGAGCCAGTCGTCGAGGTAATTCAGGATGCGAACCCCGTGCTGCCGAAGGGGCGCAAGGGCTGCCTCGGCAATCTTCGTAAAGACGCGAGGGGACAGAGATAGCCCGAATGGTAGAACTGCGTACTGATATGCCCGCCCCTCGAAAGCAAACCGTAGGAACGGTCTGTGTCGAGGTAGAATGGAGACATGGAAGTAGGCGTCCTTCAGGTCGATCGCTGCAAACCAATCGTCTGGACGAACGCATTCGAAAAGGCGTTTCGCTGTCAACATCTTGAACGGAAACCGGTGAAGGTAACGGTTCAAGACGCGCAGGTCCAGGATTGGCCGTAGCCCACCGGTCTTTTTGGGTACGATGAAGTACGGGCTGTAAAACCCGGAGTTCATTTCGGCTGGAGGGACAGGTTCGATCGCACCCTTCGCCAGTAGGGTGGCAATCTCCGCTCGCATGACGGGGGCATTGGCCCCGATCATAGTGGAGCGGACTCCCCGGAAGCAGGGAGGAACCTGCGCGAACTGAATCGCGTAGCCGCGCCTGATGGTCCGCGCGACCCAGCGGGACAGCCCTGGAAGCTGAAGCCAGACTTCCAAAAACTGCGCCAGCGGGGTCATTCGGAGCACAGACGTACCCGGTGTGGGCTTGCAGCGATGCAGCGTCACCGGCCCGGACATGGGAGGCTGAGGGGCGTCCCGGTGCGGGGGCACGGTTGACTGCTGCGTCCTGACAGAGGAGACCAGGGAAGGACGCACGTTCCACTGGGGTCTGCTCTGCCAGGAGGCTGGCGACAGAGTGGGATGCGAGTGGCGGGACCCGTGGGTGGCGCGCACTGTCATCGCCGGACTCTGTGGGCTCAGGGATGGGAGTGTTAATTCTTTCTTTGACCAAAATAGGGTGCTGCTGACCCGTGGGCCAGCAGCTGAACAAAGGATTCTCCCCCGGCCCTCCACCGGGGGAAGGAGTGGTCCTGCTACCATCTCCTCGAAAGAATTTCCCATCCCTGAGCCGTCCGTCTCAGGAGCGCCGCTTGGCCTGGCGTTTAGCGGGGCGCGGGGCGGCCTGAGGGGACTTGGACGCCTTCCTACGGCTTCCTCCACGACCCGGCCCGGGTGAAGGCTGCTGCTTGGACCGGGTGAGAGGGGCGGGAGCCTTAAAAGGGCGTCCTCGGCGTGGAGCAGACTGAGGCGACTGTGCCGGCGGCTGGGTGGAGGCAGCAGCTGGCCGCCGGGGCAGTACGTGTTTTATAGCCTCAGTCTGCTTCTGGGCGATTGAGAACTGTTGGGCAAAGTCCTCAACCGCCCCGCCGAAGAGGCCGGCCTGGGATATGGGGGCATCGAGGAACCGGGTTCGCTCGGTGTCCCGCATATCTGCCAGGTTCAGCCAAAGGTGACGCTCCTGGACCACGTTTGTGGACATCACTTGACCCAGGGAGCGTGCGGTCACCTTCGTCGCCTGGAGAGCGAGGTCGGTGGCGGCACGCAGCTTATTTAAGAGCCCCGGATCAACTCCACCCTCGTGCATGTCCTTGAGGATCCTGGCCTGGTAGACCTGAAGGATCGCCATGGCATGCAAAGAAGCGGCGGCCTGCCCCGCGGCTCTGTGCGATTTCGCCACCAAGGTTGATGTGAATCGACAGGCTTTGGAGGGGTGCTTTGGATCGCCGCGCCAAGTTGAAGCGCTCTGAGGACACAGTTGCATCGCAACAGAACGTTCAACTGGGGGGACCCCAGTGTACCCTTTAGCCGCCGCCCCATCGAGGGCGGAGAAGGCGGAGGAAGTCGCTGACCGGTCACGGGAAGACAACGGGGACTTCCAGGACCGCGCGAGTTCCTCATGCAGCTCGGGAAAGAAAGGTATTGGGGGCGGGGACTGACGGTTGTCAGCGCGGGCTCCCAAAAACCAATCATCGAGCCTTGAGCGTTCGGGACAGGGCGGAGGGTTCCACTCTATCCCTAAGCTCGCGGCTGCCCGAGACAGCATGGCTGTCAGCTCTGGGTCCGACTCGGGCAATGCTGGAACGCCCGAAGGCGGCAACACAGCCGAGTCATCATCCTCAGAGGACTCGAGCCCACCTTGTGATGCGGTGACCGACATCGCATCCTCCTCTGGAGCGCCAAACGAGATGCGCGGGGGGGCCGAAGCAGGCCCCCCGATCTGCGTCTGGACACTCGCGGGTTGCAGTGTGCAAGACGGGGGTGTGGCCCGAGGCATGAGCGTCGGGGCTTTGTTCCACACCGTAACCGTCAGGTCACCCTGACCACCAGCCGAAGTACTGGGCCTCGGGGACTCAGTAGATCGGGGTGTGGTAGAGGGGACTCTCACTTCTTTACGAAGGTCATGGAGTCTTGACCGCAACACCGCGATGGTCATATTCCCGCAGTGGGAACATGACTCATCCACAAACGCTGCCTGGGCATGTTGAAAGCCCAAACATACCAGACAGTGTTTGTGCCCATCAGAAGAAGAAAGCAACCGGCCACACCCAGAAGTACACGGACGAGACATCCTGAAAAGGACGCGTCACGTGCAAGCTCTTTTAGGAGAGGAAAGCCTCGCAGAGAACGCCGAAGCGCCCAGCGACCACACACCAGCTGTCAGACGGACCACTGCGCAGATCAGCAGGCAGGCAGTATGATGATCACTGGAACGCGCCGTAACACCAACGCCTCTGGAAAGCTGCTCGTCTCAAAGCTTTGTCGAAGACTCAGGATCAGGCTTGAAGGAGTGAAGAGATACTCTTGGCTCCAAAGCAGAAACATAATGCGATGTTGCCAGCGTACTTCCTTATATACCACGAGGTGGGGCGGAGTTACGCATGCAAATTCCGCATGCCCATGGCATTGGCACTGCCATTGGGCGCTGTTGAATTCTCGAAGATAATTGGCTTCTAAGCGAAACCCCCATTCGTTAGTCACTAACGTACGTCGTAGTGACTGAACGAAAGGGAACAAATGTAACCAGCACTCAAAATCACCATCACTAACACACAGAATGATTCTCAATACCAAATACTATGGTTTAATTCTACTATTATGTATTTAAATATTTATTGAACAATTTATATTTAATAAACAACAATCTGCTTTATAAAACTTGTTAAGCAATTCAGTCAAAAGTACAAAGGCAGCGCTCTGACACAGAATTAAAGTTGTATAGCTACACTATTTTAAGGTGTCATTGTTACAGTGTAAATATATATGCAAGTACTGAGTAATATTAACTAACAACATGTACTTACTATAGGGTTATGGATTAGGGTTTGGTTGAGGGTTAGTTTCATGTAATTATGCATAATTTACTGTTATTACTTTGGTAAGTACATGTAACATATCTAACAATGACACTGTAAAATAAAGTGTTACCAAACTATAAAAGTTATGAAACTTTGCCCTCAGTCAAAACTATTTGCTCTGGTACAACTTTAAATAAATGAGACCATAGATTACCCATTAGATATAGCCAAAACAATTTGTATCTAATGTTTAACCACTATAGAGACATAAGAGCCAGCTGTTACTGTTGAATGTGTGTTGTTGTTTTAATCAGAAGGGTAAATACCAACTGTTATGTTTTCCAGAAAGTTGGCCAAAAATGTTAAAATACATAAGGTGAACCAGACAACACAACAAATCCTTGTATCCATATTTTATCATGGTATTCGACGAAGGTCAAAATAAATAACAAGCATTGTGTGGAAAAAAAACAATACCCACAGACATTTCCATCTGGACTGGATCATATTATTTGCTTCATAGCTTAGACTGAGGTTGTGTGAGAAAAAGATGCGCTGGAGCTGGATTCAGACTAGATTGAAAAAAACGAATTTTACTTGACCCCCTCAAGGGAAATGAATAACGTAAGCTGCAAAAACAGCTTGTACAGAAATCTTCAGTCATTATAGCACGTTATTATATGATCAAGACAACACAATCACCGTGAAGTAATGAGGAGGAAGTATTCTTAAACCAGAAGAACATGCCATTATTTAATTAGGCATACAGCACAAAATACCGTTTATATACATTTTCCACCAACTATTTCTCTTACAATAAGAGAATAATGGCCATTATGCGTTTCCCGCTGTTAGATCACACCTGCATCTTTGCATAGAGGGTCCAAACATTGAAACAGTTTCATTGTGACCATAATAGTTTATACACACTGTAAATATAGACATAATATGCACATATCAGTGAATTGTGTGCAATTGTGAGATTGTTACTGAAGGGCAGTGTGAACTATCTGTAAAAATCAACATGTCCTCCAAACAATATGCCTATATAGGTCGTTGAATATGCTGTATAAGTCCTCGACTAATAGGAGCGTTTACTAAAGTCGTGCCCCTACACTCTAAAAAAAAAAAAGGTTCTATATGGCACCAAAAATGGTTCTTCGTCGTAATCATAGAGGAACCACTTTTGGTGCTATATAGGACCGTATCTTAACATGTTCTGTATATGGTAGCGGTGCTATATAGCACCTTAGTCAAAGAACCTCTGAAGAACCGCTTAAGAACCACTGAAGAACCAAAATTGGTGCTATATAGCACTTAAAAAGGTTCCCCTATGATTACGAGCCAAGAACCATTTTTGGTGCCATATAGAACCTTTTTTTTAGAGTGTATCGACAACAGGACACTTTCATTTTAATGCTTTGTTTCCTTTTATTTGCATCATATTTCGGGTTTTGCGTAACTCAATTGATAGAGCATTGCAAAATACAACATCATGTAATCAATTGATCATGCAATCATGGGTTCGATCCCAGGGAACACATGCGCTTATAAAGTGTATATGCACTATAATTCACTGGGTAGGTTTAGGGGTGGGGTGGTTGTAGTTGTTAATAAAAAATAATTTTTGGTAAATGAAAATATGACATATGGTGATAAAAAAGTCCACACATAACATTTAACATTTCCTTTATAGAACTGACCAACCGCGAAAGTTTGCAGCCGAAAACCACATCTGACTGGTCAATGTGAATTTCTCACTACGCGCTGCCGTTTCCTTGTGTATTCTCCGCCTGAGAGAAAGTGCAGACAACACCGATATCAGCTCATAAACGTTCACAGAAAATACTAAGTAGCAAGAGCTAGTAAAAATAAAGTAAACAACAACAGATTAGACGATGAAACCCCATCAGAATTAGATTCAAATAGTTATAGATGGACATATACAACACTCTTTAAAAAAAAGGTTCTATATGGCACCAAAAATGGTTCTTCGTCGTAATCATAGAGGAACCACTTTTGGTGCTATATAGCACCATATCTTAACATATTCTGTATATGGTAGCGGTGCTATATAGCACCTTAGTCAAAGAACCGGTGAAGAACCTCTGAAGAACCGCTGAAGAACCACTGAAGCACCAAAATTGGTGCTATATAGCACTTAAAAAGGTTCCCCTATGATTACGAGCCAAGAACCATTTTTGGTGCCATATAGAACCTTTTTTTTTTAGAGTGAACAAACAATTGCAGCAAAAGATACAAAATGCATGCATTTACTAAACCCAACAAAACAAAAATGTGGAGAGTCTTCAAAAGACACACAATCCATGATCAATAAAATACACTCACCTAAAGGATTATTAGGAACACCATACTAATCCTGTGTTTGACCCACTTTCGCCTTCAAAACTGCCTTAATTCTACATGGCATTGATTCAACAAGGTGCTGAAAGCATTCTTTAGAAATGTTGGCCCATATTGATAGGATAGCATCTTGCAGTTGATGGAGATTTGTGGGATGCACATCCAGGGCACGAAGCTCCCGTTCCACCACATCCCAAAGATGCTCTATTGGGTTGAGATCTGGTGACTGTGGGGGCCATTTTAGTACAGTGAACTCATTGTCATGTTCAAGAAACCAATTTGAAATGATTCGAGCTTTGTGACATGATGCATTATCCTGCTGGGGTAATGAAACAATGCTCAGGTAAGCCGTGGCATTTAAACAATGCCTAATTGGCACTAAGGGGTGCACAGTGGTACCTCCACCACCAGCCTGCACAGTGGTAACAAGGCATGATGGATCCATGTTCTCATTCTGTTTACGCCAAATTCTGACTCTACCATCTGAATGTCTCAACAGAAATCCAGACTCATCAGACCAGGCAACATTTTTCCAGTCTTCAACTGTCCAATTTTGGTGAGCTTGTGCAAATTGTAGCCTCTTTTTCCTATTTGTAGTGGAGATGAGTGGTACCCGGTGGGGTCTTCTGCTGTTGTAGCCCATCCGCCTCAAGGTTGTGCGTGTTGTGGCTTCACAAATGCTTTGCTGCATACCTCGGTTGTAACGAGTGGTTATTTCAGTCAAAGTTGCTCTTCAGCTTGAATCAGTCGGCCCATTCTCCTCTGACCTCTAGCATCAACAAGGCATTTTCGCCCACAGGACTGCAGCATACTGGATGTTTTTCCCTTTTCACACCATTCTTTGTAAACCCTAGAAATGGTTGTGCGTGAAAATCCCAGTAACTGAGCAGATTGTGAAATACTCAGACCGGCCCGTCTGGCACCAACAACCATGCCATGCTCAAAATCCTTTCTTTCCCATTCTGACATTCAGTTTGGAGTTCAGGAGATTGTCTTGACCAGGACCACACCCCTAAGTGCATTGAAGCAACTGCCATGTGATTGGTTGATTAGATAATTGGATTAATGAGAAATTGAACAGGTGTTCCTAATAATCCTTTAGGTGAGTGTATACTGTCTATTGTATAAGGGCAGACCTGACAAACAATAATGCAGTGTCTGTAATTCCATCTAGTGTTAGTGTTTTTATAACATTATGCTATGATTGACTAAATGTTCCTGTTGGAAGAGAACATGTGTTAGGGTTTTGGTAGACATAGTGTATTGTGTTAGTGAATTATTGTATTTTGAAAATTAGCTTTGGAGTTTAGTTTACAATTTGTGATTTTGAGCATGAAATTAATCGTTTTGGCAATTGCGTGATGTAGGTGTGTTGGTGCGTTAAGAGTTTAGGAAATTTGTTAAAATTATTGAAAAAATAATGTCATAGCGATTGTAAAAAACTTTAACACGACACTGTCATTATTTTTACGCCAGCTAGAGGGCGCATGCCTTTAAAATGTAAATAAAGGTCGTAATAAGGTGCTTGAAAAACAACCTATAGAGTAGAGACAGTCTAGTAAAAATATCAGACATGACTTTACTTTAAAAGGCACAATTTGCAAGATTTTTAATTTCAAATATCCAAAAACCACTAGAACTATGTTATATATATATATATATATATATATATATATATATATATATATATATATATATATATATATATATATATTTTGTTGACGTGACTTACACTATCCCAAATGTTTCCAAGAATGTTTAAATCCAGAGAAATAAGCAGTTTTAATCAGGACACGGACAGTGTCCATGCGTCGCCTATTAATGACATCGTACCCGCGCTACCCTCGATATTAGACAGGTGAGCAACTGTTTGGATACATTCATCGACAGAAAACGAGTCATTGTTATATAGCCAAACACAGTTAGTCTTATTGTTTAAATCTCGTTCTCTTGATTTGACGTGAGTACCAAGTTTTACCATGGCTAATATCGATCTAGCTCACTGCAGTGTGTCTCATAGTAGCCGCCAAGTGAACGCACAGAGTAGCATTATAACCTACATTTCCAACCCATTCTCACTCCCAAGGCATCAAAATCCAAAGCATGGTCAAGTGCCTTCCGCGTCACAACGAAGACGCTAAAGGCACCCCTAGGTATATATATATATCTATTGACGTGCTGAGTGCTCCATTCATTTCAGTTGTTTACCCAATGTGTCAGATCAAGACGCATTTTATTCTTTGCATTTGTAAAAGCAGAGATGATTTTATTAATATTTTATTAATATTTAAAGGTTACTTTTATATTTTGGAGCAGGTAACCCAACTCCTACCCTAAACCTACCCACTTCTAAACAATATAAAACACGTACGAGGCAAAGGCCAGTACAGTCACAGGTACTTATTGCCAAAACTGACTAAAAACAGTATAAAAGTATTAACTCATGCTGCATTCCAAGTCTTCTGAAGTCACACTATGTCTTTATGTAAAGAACAGAGTTGATCTTAATGTTTTAATCGCTGAGATGATGATCCCGCAGCTCCGTGAACACACTCAGTTATGTCTCATTCAGATGATACACCCGACTCTTTAGCATGACACAGTCGGTCACAAGACACACGAGAGCCAATGATATTTTTCAATCAAAGCTGACGTAATGACGCAATTGGTCACGAGACGTACGAGAGCCAATGCAATTTCACTATGAAATCTGACGTAACGGGTGGCAATATTAGAAATGTAATGTGTTCATGATCTTCTGTGGATGGAGATGCTGATCGCTTTTGGGGATTTTCTTCACACAAATCAATTGTTTGGCCTCAGAACACTTGGAATATTTGTACTTTTTTAATAAATTGTGCATGCAGTCGTATCTGCCTGTTATATCTGTGTTTTATATACCACACAAATGGGTAGGTTTAGGGATGGATTGGGGTTGGGTTACATGTTAAAACGTGTCTAGATAGCGTAAATAAAATTATGCTGGCTGATTAAATTGAGAATCACATTCCAACATGTCATAATGGCAAAATCATAACCCAATATATGATCATCATGACGATAACGTTCCCATGCCCAACGCGTCTGTGCATGACGCCAAAGGTTTCTCATTGAAATGAATGGAGCACGCTGCGTGTCGATATAGTGACGCCTAGGGGTGACTTTAGAGTCTTTATTAAATTACTAAATAGTAAATTACTTCTTAAATAAATTACAAAATAGTTTTAGGGATGCACTGATTTAAACATTTTCTCTGATACGATAACTGATAATTCTTTGTATTTGTACATTTGTTTCATTTGTTTGAATGTTTCTCAGCTGAAAGAAAATAATACATTATTTATCTGCTTTAATATATCGGCCAACTTTTCTTATCAGGCTGATGACGATAATGTAAAAAATTGACATATACCGGCCGATACTGATATGGTGGCCGATATATCGTGCATCCCTAATTTGTTCCCCGACTCTTTTAGTCAAGTCTCTTATGTGATGCATCTTTCAGTAATTCTACTGGCATACTGTATGTCCTACATGCAATCTCCCCATTTTGTGTGAGTATATGACCTACATCAAGTTCACTGTGAGTTCATATTCAAACACTAGAGGAGCCATTCTTTGGCCAAAGGTAAAGCTTTTTTTCTTTAAAGGTAATTGGAGTCTACAAAAACAATGGAGACAAATGACTAGTAATGAAATCCACACTCATTTAAAGACCAATGAATCACATAACCAATATGCAAGAGACAGGGTAATACAGTCAGATGGACAGGACTTTCACCTGGCTTCAGCAGGGATGGGCACAACATCAATAACGTAGACCAAGAATCCCATTTTCATTGTAATAGGATGAAGAGAAAGTTAAACCTTTCCCTAGGGCAAAGAGTTTTCCTCACTGTCTGCAGTTTCCATGTCCAAACAGTCTTAGCACATATCAACTGAGGACTGTGGGAGATTCAAACTAATTATCTCAAGTTAAAACCAACCAGAACTCAAGAACTGCTGCATGTCAGGGCCACAGGGATTGTCTGTGGGTGTTTTACATCATTCCCTACAGGGAAAGGCTTGTGTATCTCTATTTATATTGATGTTCTGCAGAGCTAATCATAGAAAAAAAGATGTTGACAAGACTTTTACATTCTTTGCAGGTTTGTAGTGATTGCCTAAAACAAGAGAGATACAAAGATGATTTTAATTAAATTATTAAACTGAATGCCTTTTCAGGTTGTCCTAGTAAATTTAAATAATATAATACTAGTATATTGTAAAAAAAAAAAAGAAAAAAACATAACGGATAACGTACTGGTCATTTTCTGCTAAATTTTGATGATTATAACAGACAGCTAAGGAAAATCCCAAATTCAGTGTCTCAGAAAATTAGAATATTGTGAAAAGGTTCAATATTGAAGACACCTGGTGCCACACTCTAATCAGCTAATTAACTCAAAACACCTGCAAAGGCCTTTAATGGTCTCTCAGTCTAGTTCTGTAGGCTACACAATCATGGGGAAGACTGCTGACTTGACAGTTGTCCAAAAGACGACAATTGCACAAGGAGGGCCAGACACAAAAGGTCATTGCAAAAGAGGCTGGCTGTTCACAGAGCTCTGTGTCCAAGCACATTAATGGAGAGGCGAATGGAAGGAAAATATGTGGTAAAAAAGTGTACAAGCAATAGGGATAACCGCACCCTGGAGATGATTGTGAAACAAAACCCATTCAAAAATGTGGGGGAGATTCACAAAGAGTGGACTGCAGCTGGAGTCAGTGCTTCAAGAACCACTTCGCACAGACGTATACAAGACATGGGTTTCAGCTGTCGCATTCCTTGTGTCAAGCCACTCTTGAACAACAGACAGCGTCAGAAGCGTCTCGCCTGTGCTAAAGACAGAAAGGAAAAAAAGTGGTCCAAAGTTATGTCCTCTGATGAAAGTAAATTTTGCATTTCCTCTGGAAATCAGGGTCCCAGAGTCTGGAGGAAGAGAGGAGAGGCACACAAACCACATTGCTTGAGGTCCAGTCTAAAGTTTCCACAGTCAGTGATGGTTTGGGGTGCCATGTCATCTGCTGGTGTTGGTCTGCTGTGTTTTCTGAGGTCCAAGGTCAAAGCAGCCGTATACCAGGAAGTTTTAGAGCACTTCATGCTTCCTACTGCTGACCAACTTTATGGCGATGCAGATTTCATTTTCCAACAGGACTTGGCACCTTCACACAGTGCCAAAGCAACCAGTACCTGGTTTAAGGACCATGGTATCCCTGTTCTTAATTGGTCAGCAAACTTGCCTGACCTTAACTCCATAGAAAATCTATGGGGTATTGTGAAGAGGAAGATGCGATATGCCAGACCCAACAATGCAGAAGTGCTGAAGGCCACTATCAGAGCAACCTGGGCTCTCATAACACCTGAGCAGTGCCACAGACTGATCGACTCCATGCCACGCCGCATTACTGCAGTAATTCAGGCAAAAGGAGCCCCAACTAAGTATTGAGTGCTGTACATGCTCATACTTTTCATGTTCATACTTTTCAGTTGGCCAAGATTTCTAAAAATCCTTTCTTTGTATCGGTCTTAAGCAATATTCTAATTTTATGAGATACTGAATTTGGGATTTTCCTTAGTTGTCTGTTATAATCATCAAAATTAAAAGAAATAAACATTTAAAACATATCAATCTGTGTGTAATGAATGAATATAATATACAAGTTTCACTTTTTGAATGGAATTAGTGAAATAAATCAACTTTTTGATGATATTCTAATTATATGACCAGCACCTGTACATTGCACCTCACCACATTTTTCAATGATTCTCAAACGACTTGTGATGAATCAGGCCCTGTCCCAAATGGCACACTTCATGTGCACTTTCGGTCTTGTGGACCTGTTGCGTGCGCGTGTCTGTTAAGTCCACGAGACCGTAGGTCGTAGGTGTCCCATTTGTTATTTTAGGTCTCAGAAGGGTGCTCACGAGCGCCCCCTTTGTCGTCGATTTGCGCCCTCGATGTGCACTGTTGCCAAGCCCACACTGATGCGAGCTCTGCAGCGGACTTCTTTCTGACAGTAAAAGCGGCAATGCGCCACTAAAGTGCGGACTCGTAGGAAGACCGTGTTTAGGGTTCCATTTTTCTCTTTATATCCCTCCTTTCCGTGAACCTGCTCTGATTAGCCAGTAGGCCCAGTCTGTTATGAATGGTCTACCGCTTACGGTGCATGTTTCAGAAGCCAAATTCCCATAACCATAACTGAACTTCAGCTCCGGAGCTGTTCTAAAGTTCAACGATTGTTCACACAGCAAAGATGATGTCAAAAATGATGTCAATTTTTCCATATCTCATCCGATAATGAGAAGGACTAGTTATTCAACCTGAACCTCCCTTGAAGGGCTGGTCAAGTTGTTCGTGGGTGGACAACGTACAACATAAGAGGGCATTATGCAAATGTCTTTTCTAGTGATGTAGAACCGTCACAGTGGGGTTATACAAACGACTTATTTAGGCTCTTAAGAGTCGATTCTTTCTTTTAGGAGACATCTTATTTATCGTGCACTTTTGATTTTTACGACTAGGCCTGTCGCGATTGGTTGATACAATCGACTGCGTCGATGCTGTTAATTAGTCGACGTCAATATTTTTAGTCGACTGGGTAAGTTGGGTACGATATGAAATTGTATTAGAACCGGTACTTTAAAAATGACAGCACTCTAATAAGAGCAGTATTTCTTA
Organism: Romanogobio albipinnatus; assembly: GCA_023566225.1. Classification (NCBI taxonomy): domain Eukaryota; kingdom Metazoa; phylum Chordata; class Actinopteri; order Cypriniformes; family Gobionidae; genus Romanogobio; species Romanogobio albipinnatus. Next base: position 48,076,002 of record CM042249.1, read on the forward strand.
ATCTGCGTCAATGTGTGACAGCAGGATTGAGGACCTGTGTGTGAGCTCTGCTTCCACCGTTCACTAAACAATGGAAGCAGAACAGTCCAATATATACGCGCAGCTCAGGAAAAAGAAAGCAACAGAAAAGTGCGGCGCGGCCGGGTCATATGGCCGGACCTAATATTCTGTGTGAAGCAGGGCAGGAACATGCCAGCCAAGTGAGTTTTTAGGGGTTTTTTTAACCCTAAAACAATGATAAAACAATGAATAGTAAGTTGTGTCATATTATTCAATTACTTTTACAGTTTTTTGCCATGGTATCGATTCAGTATCGGTATTGAGGTATTTTAGTCTGGTATCGTATCGAAGTCATCATTTTGGTATCATGACAACACTATTCTATATAGAAAGTATTTGCTGATATGTTGGTTTACAAATTTGTACCTTTTTACATTTTTACTCTTTTAGTTTTACGTTTTGTCAAGGGCTTGTTTACATTTATACTTTTTTATAGTACACTACTGAAGGCCAATGTTGCAAGTTAAATTGAATGTTTTTAAGTAAAATTGTTGAAAATTGTGATTAATTAGTCGATAGACGATTAATCGATAAATTAGTCAATATAAAAATAGTCGTTAGTGGCAGACCTATTTACGACTTTGTAGAACGTTTACATTCATAAACCGCTATATTACACACCGCATGAAAGGCAATATTTGAAAAATCATTATAGGGGCACTTTAAAATACAAGTAAGACACCTATAAAGAATCAATACAGAAAATTCCTTCATATTGACATTGGACCTAATTTTACAGACTTTTCTTATAGTATACAGTGGGATCAAGCTTATAAAAATATGAAGCAAAACCTTTCTACAGCATCTAAAGTAGGTCATGGAGAACTGACTCAGGGGCCGTTTACCCGACAGTTTTCAATTAAAAACAGAAAATGTTATGCAGATTAGCCATTCATTTACCCGATAATGGCTTTTTGGGGCCCTTAAAATGCAAACGATTTTGAAAACGATACCGTTATAGTCTCTGTGTAAACTACAAAAAGCGTGAATTTGTGAAAACAGTGATATCATGCGCATGAGTATTACGTCTATAGGTGCGTAGTGTTTCTTTACAAAGTTGCCAACTACTGACCTGGGATACATAGTACAGCGATTTTAGTCGTTTTCGCAGATCCATGTGAACAGGGATAGTTTTGACAATGTTGGCGTCTAAACACAAATGAAAAACAGTTTTCATTTATTAGGTAATTATTGTGAAAACATACTCTCAATCTGAATGCTTAGCACATGCTATATGTAAAGAGTGCTAATACCTCATGAAAACTTAAGTGAAAGTAACACATTTTTTTTAATCTGTTTTGTGTAAGTATTGGATCTGTGCATTTGGCCTAGCAATGTTCTAACGTGTGTTTTTGTATGTTAGGCCTATAGGTGAATTCATAGTGCAAACACAATGCAAATATACTATATCACAAGATTTGATTATGGACATTGTAGTGCAAAATATGAACAGGAAAAACAGCAAAAATAAAGATAATATAATATAAATGTTTATTTGTAGGACTCCAGTAGTCTACAATTGGTTCAGCTGTAAATAATTTATTTATGATTCCACTTTTATGTTTATGCTTAGATCACATAAGCAATAATCTGCCATTGGGGGTTAGTGAGCAAACTGTAGTTTACCGCAAGAGGAAAAGGATTGGATTTGCCTCTGAACACAACCATTTAAAATATCTAATATTGCTTTCCTACATAGACACATCAAAGAGGCTTATCTGTTTTTTTCCTATTATTATTAGTATTAGTCAGAACGTATTTATTTCATGGTAGTGAAACCATGATAATTTGTTTTGCTCTAACGTAGAATGAATACACATTAGGAAGATGTGTGAAAACGTGGGGAAGCATTGTAAAATAAGAGAACAATCATTACATGGCAAAAGTAATTGGTGCAATTTTGATGCAGGCTTCTGTGCAGACTTAAAGCAAATAATTTATAAATAATATATTGGCTATGTTACTCTTGATGTAATTCAATATTTAACTCTGTAATTCAATATCTAATCTACTTTACTATGCAAGTCTATGGTACCTGTAAGAAAAGACTATAACTTACAAAATAATGTTTTCTGCTTATTGAATGTGTTCATCTTTATTTATTTTTTCTATACTGCAGCCAAAATTGCATTTTGATATGCATATAGGTTGTCAGATCCATTTAAAGGGGTGGTAAAGCACACTCTTTCGAAGGCTTGATTGTGTTTGTGGGGTGCACTGTAACATGTGTTCATGCTTCGTTTTTAAAAAAATGCAGTATTTTTCATATATTTGACCTTTATTCTACACTGCTCTGTCCCTCCTTGTAAAAACGGTCTGATGGTTTCCGGATTCTGTGAAGCCAGTCCCTCAAAAATACGCAATGGGCTCTGATTGGTTAGCTGGCCCAGTGTGTTGTGATTCGCTAACCGCCTAGTGAACATTTCTCGAAAGCGTCACGCCCCTTACCTCTACAGGTAGCCTCAGGCTACTAGCCTGAGCTTTGTGTACAATAGCGTCAATGAAACCATACCAAGAGCCCGAATCAGACCCAGACAATTTTAGTGAAGATGATCGAGCAGAACCTGTTCAGTCCTCAAGAGTAAAGACTGCGGATCTATAGTGATCGCTCCTGAATGGCACTGTTACTTTTGTATTTTTAGAACGATTTGCCAAATATCTGTCGCAAGAACGGACACTAAACATAGTAGCCAAATCAAACACAGAACCATGTTTAGCATGCCTGTAGATAAACAATACATAAAAGCTCTAATCAAAGAATAATTTACACTAATGCCAAGTTCGTTGTTGAGATTTTAAACAGTTTGTAACGTGAGGTGTTTGTTGGATAACGTTAAGTATGAATGAGCATTTAGCAAACTGGTTTGCAGAGCCAAACAGCGCTGTCATGTCTACTTCCTTGCTACAACGTAGGCTACAATTAACAACACGAACTATTACAGGAAAACACATAGACGAAAAATAAATCACACTTACAGGTTGTAGCCCGTACTCGCGAAGATTGTGGAAGCTTTCCTCTGCGAATGTGCCGCGGTAGCCGCGCGTGCCCGCCTGTCTCGTGCAGCTGAACTCGTGCAGCTGAAGGCTCATGTATTGCAAATACAGATGAATATTGTCCATTATGTCACATTTTCCGATCTTCTCCTCCGACCCCTGTCTGTCTCGTGCTTTGATTTATGATGGGCAGCATATATCCGATGCAAATGCGATCGTGTTCCCCTCATGTCTCTTACACACATGAATATGACGTTGTATGTTAAACGCACTGCAACGCACCCCCGTCCCTAGGAAGGCTGAAGAAAGTGGACCTGCAATCCGGATGAAAATAACAGCGTTTCGTCGGCATTGTCAACAGCACTCCAGCCTACTAACTATACCACAACAACTATTCCCCGCGGCGATACAAAATGGCCCCCCTTATTTCATATTCTCGGAGGAGGGGTTTATGTAAATATTGGGCCTGGTGATGTCAGCAAACCCTGGGTGAATGTGTAGTAGTCCCTAGCGGCCGTTTGCTGTAGTCCTTAGAAATCGATTTCTTTAAAAGCAAATATCTCCCTTTGCTTTAAACTTTGAACGTTGTAACTTTGAAGATGTTGTTTATGCTCAAACAGCAACATTACACACTAGCTAAAGTTAGAAAAGTGAAATCGTGGTTTACCACCCCTTTAAGATGGACTGATATTTTATTAAAAGGTAATCGTATGAAATCTCCAGAGACTGACATATGATTACATTTTTGTGCGAGAGTGAAGTTAACCTCTATTTGCTGAGTGGATGAGATTAAATTCATTGATTGACTGCCATTCAAACACCTGGACAAACTACATTTTGTCTCATGACGGTCAGAGCTCAAATGCCACACATCAGATACAAGGAAGTTTTTAAAGATGAAGAGTGTATTCCTGTCAAAGTGAATCTACACTGGCCGACGTTTACTTTTTCTGTATAACATGTCCAGTTTTTGACGGTTACCTAATCCCATCCCGTTTTATCAGTCATGTAGTATGCTAAATTTGACTGGAAAATATTAACTATGAATACAAATGAATATATTTTACAATATTTTAGCTGATATAAGATAATAATATGCTTATTACAGTATTGTGCCATTAGGTTAGCAACATACGAATTGATTAAAGGCAGCGGCTATTTGCACTAAGCAATAGATGCTATATACACCAAGTGTTAATAGCAACTAGATGATATTTACACTCAGTGAAAATAACATTTCTTAGCAATAGATGATATTTACACTAAGTGCAAATAGCTGTAGATGCTATTTACTAAGTGAAAAAACATACTAAGTTGATATATTCTATTTACACCATCTAAAAGTAGCAGTTCTTTGCAATATGTGTAAATGGTAATTACATGTAATTCCCAGCAGGCACACAACGTCATAAGACGTTGATATTTGGTTACATTTTGGTTGCGATGTCAGGTGACCAAAATTCACCGTCAGCTCAACGTCTAATGCCAACTTTAATTTGACGTCGAATACCAACGTCAGCTGATGTTGATATTTAGTTGTTTTTAGGTTGTGTTGTAAAGTAACCAAAATCCAACATCGAGCCAACGTCTCAAGCCAACATTATTGATGTCAGATTCTAACATCATTAGACATTGATCCTTTGTTGGTTTTAGGTTGTGGTATTAACTAACCAAAATCTAACGTTGAGCCAACATCTCAAGCCAACATTATTGACTTCAGATTCTAACATCATTAGACGTTGATCCTTTGTTGGTTTTAGGTTGTGGTATTAACTAACCAAAATCTAACGTTGAGCCAACATCATATTGACGTCAGATTCTAACATCATTAGACGTTGATCCTTTGTTGGGTTTAGGTTGTGGTATTAACTAACCAACATCTAACGTTGAGCCAACATCATATTGACGTCAGATTCTAACATCATTAGACGTTGATCCTTTGTTGGGTTTAGGTTGTGGTATTAACTAACCAAAATCTAACGTTGAGCCAACATCTCAAGCCAACATTATTGACGTCAGATTCTAACATCATTAGACGTTGATCCTTTGTTGGTTTTAGGTTGTGGTATTAACTAACCAAAATCTAACGTTGAGCCAACATCATATTGACGTCAGATTCTAACATCATTAGACGTTGATCCTTTGTTGGGTTTAGGTTGTGGTATTAACTAACCAAAATCTAACGTTGAGCCAACATCTCAAGCCAACATTATTGATGTCAGATTCTAACATCATTAGACATTGATTCTTTGTTGGTTTTAGGTTGTGGTATTAACTAAACAAAATCTAACGTTGAGCCAACATCTCAAGCCAACATTATTGATGTCAGATTCTAACATCATTAGATGTTGATCCTTTGTTGGTTTTAGGTTGTGGTATTAACTAACCAAAATCTAACGTTGAGCCAACGTCTCAATCCAACATCATATTGACGTCAGATTCTAACATCATTAGACGTTGATCCTTTGTTGGGTTTAGGTTGTGGTATTAACTAACCAAAATCTAACGTTGAGCCAACATCTCAAGCCAACATTATTGATGTCAGATTCTAACATCATTAGACGTTGATCCTTTGTTGGGTTTAGGTTGTGGTATTAACTAACCAAAATCTAACGTTGAGCCAACATCTCAAGCCAACATTATTGATGTCAGATTCTAACATCATTAGACGTTGATCCTTTGTTGGTTTTAGGTTGTGGTATTAACTAACCAAAATCTAACGTTGAGCCAACATCCCAAGCCAACATTATTGATGTCAGATTCTAACATCATTAGACATTGATCCTTTGTTGGGTTTCGGTTGTGGTATTAACTAACCAAAATCTAATGTTGAGCCAACATCTCAAGCCAACATTATTGATGTCAGATTCTAACATCATTAGACGTTGATCCTTTGGTGGGTTTAGCTTGTGGTATTAACTAACCAAAATCTAACGTTGAGCCAACATCTCAAGCCAACATTATTGATGTCAGATTCTAACATCATTAGACGTTGATCCTTTGTTGGTTTTAGGTTGTGGTATTAACTAACCAAAATCTAACATTGAGCCAACATCTCAAGCCAACATCATATTGACGTCAGATTCTAACATCATTACATGTTGATCCTTTGTTGGGTTTAGGTTGTGGTATTAACTAAGCAAAATCTAACGTTGAGCCAACGTCTCAAGCCAACATCATATTGACGTCAGATTCTAACATCATTAGACGTTGATCCTTTGTTGGGTTTAGGTTGTGGTATTACCTAACCAAAATCTAACATTGAGCCAACATCTCAAGCCAACATTATTGATGTCAGATTCTAACATCATTAGACGTTGATCCTTTGGTGGGTTTAGCTTGTGGTATTAACTAACCAAAATCTAACGTTGAGGCAACATCTCAAGCCAACATTATTGATGTCAGATTCTAACATCATTAGACGTTGATCCTTTGTTGGTTTTAGGTTGTGGTATTAACTAACCAAAATCTAACGTTGAGCCAACATCTCAAGCCAACATTATTGATGTCAGATTCTAACATCATTAGACGTTGATCCTTTGGTGGGTTTAGCTTGTGGTATTAACTAACCAAAATCTAACGTTGAGCCAACATCTCAAGCCAACATTATTGACGTCAGATTCTAACATCATTAGACGTTGATCCTTTGTTGGGTTTAGGTTGTGGTATTAACTAACCAAAATCTAACGTTGAGCCAACGTCTCAAGCCAACATCATATTGACGTCAGATTCTAACATCATTAGACGTTGATCTTTTGTTGGGTTTAGCTTGTGGTATTAACTAACCAAAGTCTAACGTTGAGCCAACATCTCAAGCCAACATTATTGATGTCAGATTCTAACATCATTAGACGTTGATCCTTTGTTGGGTTTAGGTTGTGGTATTAACTAACCAAAATCTAACGTTGAGCCAACATCTCAAGCCAACATTATTGATGTCAGTTTCTAACATCATTAGACATTGATCCTTTGTTGGTTTTAGGTTGTGGTATTAACTAAACAAAATCTAACATAGAGCCAACATCTCAAGCCAACATTATTGATGTCAGATTCTAACATCATTAGATGTTGATATTTAATTAGTTTTAGGTTGTAAAACTCTAACATGAAACAGGAAACTCTAACATCATTAGACGCTGATATTTTGTTGGTTTTAACACATTTGTAGTGGAGTAGACCTCCCGAAACTACTAGTGTCGAGGAGCGGGCGTGTTACGGATACGTGGTGTTGTCAGACGCGGCATGCAGTAGGCGTATGTTTGTATTGGTGCATTTCTACAGTGAGCTGAAATGACAAGAGTGCACATTTGGTAAATAAATATAAAATAACATTTATTCATCACACAACTATTTACAACACAACCAATGAGGCTTTGCTTGAGTCGTTTCTCCGGATTTTGTTGTTTTTAAGGAAAAAAAAAAACTAATTTTGTCTGCTTAGCGTTGTCACCTTTTCTGTTCTACATGGAACTCATGCGTCAGTTGTTCCCTTTCGTTCAGTCACTACGACGTACGTTAGTGACTAACGAATGGGGGTTTCGCTTAGAAGCCTATCATCTTCGAGAATTCAACAGCGCCCAATGGCAGTGCCAATGCCATGGGCATGCGGAATTTGCATGCGTAACTCCGCCCCACCCTGTGGGTATATAAGGAAGTACGCTGGCAACATCGCATTATGTTTCAGCTTTGGAGCCAAGAGCATCTCTTCACTCCTACAAGCCTGAATTCTGAAGTCCTCTCTTCAGTCTTCGAGACGAGCGGTTCTCCAGGGTGTTGGTGTGACGGCGCATTCCAGCGATCTCGCATTGCCTGCCTGCTGATCTGTGCAGTGATCTGCAACAGCTGTGTGTGTTATTACTGGGCGCTTCGGCACTCTGCAGAGCTTTCCTCTCACAAAAAGAGCTTGCGCGTGGCACGTCTTTTTCAAGACGGTTCGCCCGTGCACTTCCGGGTGCGATCGATCTCCGTTGCTGTCTATGGGCACATTCACTGCTCGACGTGTTGGGCTTCAGCACGTTCGGGCAGTGATTGTGGATGTGTCATGTTCCCACTGCGGGAACGTGACCATCGCGATGTCGCGGTCGAGACTCAGTGATCTCCGCAAGGAGAGAGAGTCCCCTCTGCCACACCCCAATCTACCGTCTCTGAGAGAGGTGGTACTTTGGCTGGTGGCCAGGGTGACCTGAGGGCGGTGCGTGGTTTAAGAACCCCGACGATCATTCCTCGGGCCACGCCCCCCTCTCGCACATCGCTTCCCGCGAGTGCTGGACTGAAACAGCGGCCCGTCTCTGACGCCTCGTTCGTTTCGTTCACACTCCAGATAGCGGCGAGATGTCGATCGCCGCATCCCAAGGTGGGCTAGATCCTTTGGGGATGACGATTAGGTTGTGCTCCGCCTCCGGGTGTGTCAGCACTGCCTGATCTGACCTAGAGTTGATAGCCATGTTATCTCGGGCAGCCGCGAGCCTCGCGCTGGTGTGGAACTCCGCCCAGTCGCGAGTGCTCGTGGTTGCGCGATCGGTTTTTGTGGGCGGCACCCGACAGCTGTTGGGCCCCGCCCCCAATGCCTTTCGCTCCCGAGGTGCATGAGGAGATCACGCGGTCCTGGAAGTCCCCGTGCTTCCCGTGACCGTTTGGTGGCCTCCTCCGCCTTCTCTGCCCTTGATGGGGCCGCGGCCTAGGGTACACTGGGGCCCCCTCCCCACTGTTAAACAACTCTGTTGCGCACTCCGGTGTCCACAGAGGGCTTTGACGTGGTGTGGCTGTCCTAAGCACCCTCCCTAAGCCTGTGGGCTCGTCTACTTCGGTGGCGTGGTCCTGCAGTGCTATGGGGTAGGCCGCCGCCCCTTTGCACATGCACAAGGGTGGAGCTGACCCAGGGCTCTTTGTTGAGCTGCGTGCCGCCACTGATCCCGCCCTCTGGGTGGTGAAGGTGGCCACACGCTCCCTCGGTCGGGCGATGTCCACAGCTGTGGTCCGGGAGAATTTCCTGGCCTTACCTGGTGATATGGGGGGGTTGACTGAGCCCGCCTCCTCAACTCGCCCATATCCCAGGCTGGCCTCTTCGGCGGCGCGGCCGAGAACTGCGCCCAACAGTTCTTGACCGCCCCAGAGCAGACTGAGGCTGTAACACGTACTGCCCCGGCGGCTGGCTGCTGCACCAGCCGCCGGCCCAGTCGCCTCAGTCCGCTCGCCGCCGAGGGCGCCCTCCCTCCTCCCGTCCGGCCCCAGCAGCAGCCTTCTCCGGGCCGCGCCGTGGAGGTGGTTGCAGGATGTCGCCCAGTCCGCTCCTCAGCCTGGCTGAAACGCCAGGTTGGAGGTGGACAACTCAGAGATGGGTTCCAGTTCTTTCCAGGGGATGGTTGCAGGGCCTCTCCTTCCCCCGGTGGAGGGCCGGGGGAAAATCCTTCCGCTGCTGGCCCCCGGGCTAGCAGCGCTTGGAAAGAACTCATGTTCCTGTCTCTGAGGACCCAGAGACCGGTGATGGCAGTGTGTGCCGCCTCCGGGCCGCGCCACTCTCGTCCCTCTCTCTCGCCAGCCTCCTCTCAGAGCAGACCCCAGTGGAACGTGCGTCCTTCCCTGGTCTCCTCTGTCAGGACGCAGCAGTTAACCGTGCCCCCGCACCGGGACGCCCAACAGCCTCCCATGTCCGGGCCGGTAACGCTGCCTCGCTGCCCCACCCTGGGTACGTCTGTGGTCCGAATGACCCCGCTGGTGCAGTTCCTGGGAGTCTGGCTTCAGCTTCCGGGACTGTTCCGCTGGGTCACGAAGATCATCAGGCGCGGCTACGCGATTCAGTTCGCGCAGGTTCCTCCCCGCTCTGGGGAGGCCGCCCGCTATGATGGGGCCTATCCCCTGTCATGCGTGCGGAGGTTGTCACCCTACTGGCGAAGGGTGCGATCGAGCCTGTCCCTCCAGCCGAAGTGAAGTCCGGCTTCTCAGCCCTGGCTTCATTGTACCCTAGGAAACCGGTGGGTTATGGCCAATCCTGGATCTGCCCGTCTTGAACCGATCCTTCTCAGGCTTCCGTTCAGGATGTCGGTAGCGAACGCCTCTTTGGACACGTTCGTCCGGTAGATTGGTTGCAGCGATCGACCTGAAGGACGCTTACTTCATGTCTCCTTCCTCGACGCGGACCGTTCCTACGGTTTGCTTCGAGGGGCGGACATTCAGTACGCAGTCCCCCCATTCGGGCAGCTCTGTCCCCTCGTGACTCTACGTAGTCTTCGAGGCAGCGCTTGCGCCACTCGGCAGCACGGGGTTCGCATCCTGAACTACTTCGATGACTGGCTCATACTGGGTCACTCTCGAAGCAGGTCTGCGGACACAGAGTCCAAGTGCTCCAGCACTTAGCCCGTCTGGGCCTTCGGGTCGACTGGGAGAAGAGCGACTCTGCCCCGTGCAGAGGATCTCCTTTCTCAGTGTGGTTTCCAACTCGGTCGCAGGTGCGTGCTGCTTACCAGCGAGCGCGCACACAGTCTCTGCTGACTGGCCTTTGTCAAATCGAGGGCGAGAATGCGGTCCCACTGAAGCGATTTCAGAGGCTCCTGGGGCATATGGCATCTGCAGCCGCGGTGACGCCGCTCGGATTGCTACATATGAGACCGCTTCAGCACTGGCTACGCGATCGAGTCCCGAGATGGGCATGGCGGTCTGGCACGCTCCGGGTACAAGTGACTCGGGCCTGCTTACAGACTCTCACCCCGTGGTCGAACCTCAAGTTTCTACGGACCGGTGTGTCCTTAGAACGAGTTTCCAGGCATCTTGTTGTATCAACAGATGCATCATCCACGGGCTGGGGTGCCATGTGCAATGGACAAGCAGCCGCGGGCTCCTGGACAGGACCCCAGCGCCTTCTGCATGTCAATTGCCTCGAGTTACTGGCAGTACGGTTCGCCCTGCACCGCTTCCGAGCGTTGCTGAGGGGTCAACATGTGCTAGTCAGGACAGACAACACGGCCGTAGTAGCGTACATCAACCACCAGGGCGGTCTACGCTCCCGCCGTATGTCTCAACTCGCCCGCCATCTCGTTTTATGGAGTCAGAAGCATCTGAGGTCCCTTCATGCTGTCCACATCCCGGGAGTCCTGAACCGTGCAGCCGACGAGCTCACGGCTTCAGCCACTTCCTGGAGAATGGAGACTCCATCCCCAGACGGTCTAGCTGATATGGGAACGGTTCGGCGACGCACAGGTAGACCTGTTGCCTCCCAGGACTCTTCCCATTGCTCCCTGTATTATTCCCTGACCTATGGTCAGCACGGATGCACTGGCGCACAGCTGGCCGTCGGGGCTACGCAAGTATGCGTTCCCCCAGTGAGCCTTCTCGCACAGGTACTGTGCAAGATCAGGGAGGACAAGGAGCAGGTCATGTTGGTCGCCCCGTTGGCACGGCCAGGCCTGGTTCTCAGAACTGCTACTCCTTGCGACAGCCCCTCCCTGGCCTATTCCTCTGAGTCAAGACCTTCTCACTCAGAGACGGGGCACCCTTTGGCACCCGCGTCCAGTGTTCTGGAAGCTCCACGTGTGGCTTCTGGACGGGACGCGGCAGGTTTGAGTAGCCTTCCACCTGCGGTGGTCGCTACCATCACTTCCGCTAGAGCAGAGTCTACTCGACACCTCTATGCGTTGAAGTGGAACCTCTTCGTCACATGGTGCTCTTCCCGCCAGGAAGACCCCTGGAAATGCCCGATTGGGTCCGTGCTATCGTTTCTCCAGGAGGGGGTGGGAAGAAGGCTGTCTCCTTCCATCCTTAAAGTGTATGTGGCCGCAATATCTGCCTACCACGATCTCCTGGGAGACAAAAAGGTAAGTCAGCACGACCTGATCATCAGGTTCCTGAGGGGGGCGAGGAGACTGAATCATCCTTGCTCTCCTCTCGTTCCCTCTTGGGACCTCTCAGTAGTCTTAAGTGCTCTGCAGAGGCCTCCCTTGAGCCTTTGCGGTCGGTTGAGATTAAGTTCTTGTCTATAAAGACGGCTCTGCTGACCGCATTGGCCTCTCTTAAGAGGGTCGGGGACCTGCTAGCATTTTCGGTTGACGAAGCGTGCCTTGAGTTCGGGCCGGCTAACTCTCACGTGATCCGGATATGTGCCCAAGGTTCCCACCACTCCGTTCAAGAAGCCAGGTGGTGAACCTGCAAGCGCTGCCTTTGGAGGAGGCAGACCCAGCCTTGGCATTGCTCTGTCCAGTACGCGCTCTCCGCGCCTATGTAGACAGTACGCGATGTTTCAGGACCTCAGACCAGCTCTTTGTCTGTTATGGTGGAGAGCGGAAGGGAAGTGCTCTCTCAAAGCAGAGGTTGTCTCACTGGATAGTGGACACCATTATTTTGGCTTACCAGCAGCAAGGTCGACCATGTCCCCTTGGGGTCAGGGCACACTCCACCTGGAGTGTGGCCTCCTCTTGGGCTTAGCGCATGGCGCCTCGCTAACAGACATCTGCAGAGCTGCAGGCTGGGCGACACCAAACACATTCGCCAGATTTTACAATCTCCGAGTGGAGCCAGTGTCCGACTATGTACTCGCCCCTACGGGTGGCCGGTATGGGCCAGGCTCAGGTGTCTTCGCTTGCTCGCCATTCCACTCCACGGACTGGATACGTGCGATTATTTTCCCTCAGGTGAGCTCCCCGAGAGCCCTGAGCTCCTCCAGCACTGCTTACGCCGACATCAGTTCAGTCTGCCCTTCGAGCCCAGACCCTCATGTCCGGCCAGGTGCTCCGTGTGCATGGTTCCCCTCCGGCGACCCCCACACGAGTATTCCCACCGTGAGCCTCCTCAGTGAGCAGGTGTCTTTCCCTTGGCAAGTCCCTGCCACCCCCTAGGGTTAAAAATCCACCCTCTGGCTGGTACCCTAGAGATCTTCCATATGCAGCCCTTAGCGGGTCATATGTGTATTCTTAAGTCCTCCCTACGGGTAGGCATCTTGGCATTCCCTCACTGGGATATGCTTCCCAGTGTACCTTGGTAATCCTGTGATAAGTGGGAGTCCTTCGTCCGTACTAGTCTTACGACAGGGTACTCACACTTACGCAGGGCACTGGATGACAGCTGAGTGGCGTTGTTGTATTGGAACCCCCATTCGTTAGTCACTAACGTACGTCGTAGTGACTGAACGAAAGGGAACGTCTCGGTTACGTATGTAACCCTCGTTCCCTGAGGAGGGAACGGAGACGTACGTTTCCTTTGCCACGTCAGCTGTGTTGCTGGTATGCGGAGTTCAGTCTTGGCTCCTGCAGCAGTAACATAATGCGATGTTGCCAGCGTACTTCCTTATATACCCACAGGGTGGGGCGGAGTTACGCATGCAAATTCCGCATGCCCATGGCATTGGCACTGCCATTGGGCGCTGTTGAATTCTCGAAGATGATAGGCTTCTAAGCGAAACCCCCATTCGTTAGTCACTAACGTACGTCTCCGTTCCCTCCTCAGGGAACGAGGGTTACATACGTAACCGAGACGTTTTCTTTTCTTTTTTTTTTTTTCATTCAGACTCATTTTTTATATAATAATTTTTTTCTACTTGCCCTGCCAAAATTTTCACTGGCCCCACCACAAAAAAAGTAATAAATAAAATAAGCCCAGTATTGTTTTTGATCCATGTAACCTTAATAAATAAATTTATGACTCGAAAAACTACTAGCCTCACTAATATATATTGTAAATATATTTAAAAGACAATCAGTAACAAAATAAGAACAAATTATCAAATTAAGAGCAACAGCACAGTAGAACAAACATACAAATGATATAGGTTAATATAGGTCTAAACTAGATTTTCAGGTACACAAATAGTAATCAAATGTAAAATATTACTGCATAGTCTGAATTATAAATCTAAATCTAGTTTAATTATAAATCTAGTCTAAATTATATATCACTGCATATAAATATAGATTAACCCTTATTAAAAGTTATTCCGTCAAGACTCGTGAGTGATTTTTTCTGTCCTTTGTTATCTCTACGATATTTTCCACTTTGCTTGTTATACGTTAGGGGGCGCTATTACACATCTCCTGAACGGGTACAGCATCTCTTGATTAAAACAAGCGAAGAAGAAGCAGCAGCAATGACAACGATTACAGATTGGTGAGATCACTGAATTCATAGTGTGAAATATCCTAAACCATTGCTTTTGGTTCCATCTAATAATTGCTCAGTCAGTTGTTTGTTGTTTCTTCTCTTTTTTTGTGTACATATTCACAACAGACCTAAGTAAATGTTTAGAGATTTTTAGGTTTTAGATTTTGGAATTGCATGTAATTCCTTGTGTTGCCAGATGATAAAAACCTGGCATGGGTGAGCCCATGACCTTCCATCTAGCACCAGAGTAGAACCAGTGTGACATCTGCATTCGATATGACGAACCTGACAAAAACTATGACAACCGGTTCATAATGTGTTACGTATTATTAATTATTTGGACATTTAAATCCTTTTCTTTTTATATCCACATGCTGATGACAAATTAGATAATGGCCAGTTTCAATATTAATGTAATGTCTGTCCAACATTGGAGGTTGATGTCAATCTGGTGTTGTGTTTAGAACCCAATGTCAGATTGACGTCAACCTCCAACGTTGGACGGACGTTGCATTTTGGTTGAAAATGAAAATCGGTTGACGTCAGAACCCAACGTCAGATTGACGTCAACATCCAACGTTGGATGGGCGTTGCATTTTGGTTGAAAATGAAAATCGGGTTGACGTCAGAACCCAACGTCAGATTGACATCCACATCCAACATACGTTGGACGGACGTTGCATTTTGTTTGAAAATGAAAATCGGGTTGACGTTAGAACCCAACGTTAGATTGACCGTCAGAACCCAACGTCAGATTGACATCAACATCCAACGCTGGACGGACGTTACAATTTGGTTGAAAATGAAAATTGGGTTGACGTCAGAACCCAACGTCAATCTGATGTTGTGTTCTGACGTCAACCCGATTTTCATTTTCAACCAAAATGCAACATCTGTCCGACGTTGGGGTCCAACGTCAATCTGATGTCATATTGACGTCCGGTGCCTGCTGGGTTTATACTTTATTTTGACAGATACATACTATTTGCACCTCAGTATTGTTGTACATTAACAGGATACAATAATAACAGTGTAAAGATTATATTTATTAAAATTATTAAATGGATGGCGCCTTAAAGGGACAATAAAAGCCCTCCCTACACCTACAACTAACCCTACCCAATAAATGGTGTTTATTATTATTATTTCCACATTTTGAACATTTTCCTAATTTTTATTGAAAGTAAATGCATTTCTGGTGTGATTTGTGATGAGAAAAGAGATAAGAACAAACTCTGCAAAAGGGAGATTCGAACCCATGTAAATCGCAGCAAAATCAAGATCCATTAGCCATACGCTTTTACTGATTGCGCCACTAAAGACGTTGAAATCCTAGCTCTTTTTTAAATCTTGTTTGGCCCAAACAGGCATTGTTGGGTGGAGCTAGTGCACATAGCACTTGCCAACAAGGCACGCTATTTGCACTTGGTGTGAATACACACTCCCTAGATTAAAGTCTATTGGAATAAAATCTCTTATGCACTTCACGTGACAATCGCTATCATAAATGAATGTTTGCTGCATATGCAAAGTATGAGGTGTCATATGTGTGGGCATGTTTTGCTGTTCTTGTGGGGTCTATCATATTAAAATGTCTAAACAAAAATAGCAAAACGTGATGAAATCACCTTGTCAGGGAGAAAAAATAGATTTGTACCTGTTAGGGGCAGAGGTGTAGAGAGAAAGAGAGAAAACAAATCCCTTGATTTTCCCCTGTGGTTTAAAAATGGGCCATAGGACAGTCCCCAGATGCTGATAACATTGCTGCGTCCAAAATAACATACTTTCAAAGAACGTTCTGATTGGGATGAAGAATCTCGACTAAAAATAAAGTATGTTATTAAAGTATGCATGTGAGTAGTATGAATACAATCAGGACATGCTATATTCACCATGTCAGCATGTTCTGTGACCTACAGTAAAAAATAAAATCAGCCATGATGCGGTTTCCGTCTTTTTATGTATATGAAGACTCCTCTCCCATGTCTGAATGGGATGGTAAAGTGTCCATTTAATGCGCAATTCAGAATCTGGGCAAAAGCAGTACAGGCACGTAATTTGGGTATTGATCTGTTTTATGACATGTTTGTTATCTGACCCACTAAATATTCAAAGGTAGAAAATATTGAGATAGTCTCACCTCGAAATCACACCATTGGTTGGGCCAGCTGGGCTGGTCAAACAAATGGTTGTGAAATAATTGCCTATTAAAGTAGTAAAGGGTTAGTTACCCCCAAAAGCCATTCTAGGTCTATATGACTTTCTTCTTTCAGTGTGTGTATGTGAAGTTTTAGCTCAAAATACCCCACAGATAATTTTAATAGCATGTTAAAATTGTCACTTTGAGGGTGAGAAAAAACACGCCATTTTGTGTGTCCCTTTAAATGCAAATGAACTGCTGCTCATGGGGCGGAGCTTCAAGAACTTGCTTGGCAGCTTTGATTACCTCATGCAGACAGGCAATGAAACTCTTCAGACTTATGTTCAAACCATAGACTGTAAAAAAATATGGACGTAGTGTCCGGGACGTCACCCATAGGATTCTGAAGAGCAGTTTTGAAGATTAAGGTAGGGACGAGCTGGCCGCGCGTCACTCCGGTATAATAGAAAATGGGCAAAGAGGCGGGACGTGGGTGGAGCTGATGTGACGCGAGGACTAACAGACAGCAGACAAACGATGGGTAACCCTCGCTGATCCACTCCCCTCATATACTGCCAACTCTCCTACCTCACATCTGCCTTCACTTGTTATTTGCACTACTGGAAAAACTGTTTACTTATGCATCTTGCACTACCATACCTTAACTGGATTATGCTCATTTGCACTGCCGACTGTATTCACAGTACCAACTGTTTACAATACGCATATTGTGAATGAAGTTAATAAACTTAGCTTTCCTGGTAGCTCTCAGTAAATGAAATTGTCTAAGAAAATTATTCATAAAACATAAATATCAGTACTTTCTTCACTGACAGAGGAAAACGAAAAGACTATCAGTCAAAGTTCAGCTTTAGGGGAGAAGAGACCGGGCAAGATAAAGAGACAGAGTAAAACAAAGAGTGATGGAGATGGGGAGAGGGCAGGTATTGATAAATAATCTACTGCCAACTGACATGTTTTTAAAGCTATTGTTGTCCAATTTTTTGGCCTTCAAACATCTTGAAAAGCACATGTGTAGATCAGCCCCCAACCGCCCTAACTAGCTCTAATTTGGAACCTCTGTGATTATAAAACCTTGTCTATGGCCCTGCTTACTCCGTAAATCAACCCATGCTTTTCTTATAGTTAAAGGGTTAGTTCACCCAAAAATGAATTACTCTCCCTCATGTTGTTCCAAACGCATAAGACCTCCGTTTTGTCTTCAGAACACAAATTAAGATATTTTTTTGATGAAATCCGAGAGCTCTCTGACCCCTCCATAGACAGCAATTTAATTAACACGTTCAAGGCCCAGAAAGGTAGTAAAGACATCATTAAAATGTGACTCCAGTGGTTCAACCTCAAATTTTAGAAGCAACGAAAATACTTTGCGTGCAACTTTATTCAATTCTTCTCATCTGTGTCAGTCTCCTACACTGTTGACGTAGTAAATACAGTGCAGCACTTCCAAGTTCTACTTCAGAATGGCAGCTCACCATTAGCTAACTCCTGTGTCAGCATCACACGCATGAGTCATGGTGCTCACGTGAACAGCGTCGGCCAATGGTAAGCCGGCGTTCTGGCGTAGCGCTTCGATAGCACTGCACTGTATTTACCAGGGCTGAGCAAATTTTTTTTTTCGATTAATCGTTTTTTTAAATGTGGTCGATTCAAAATCGATTCTCAAAGGTAGTGTTAATTTTGTCACCTATTCTTAATTTAGTCTTAGTCTTGTGCCAAATGTCCTTGTTAGTTTTAGTCATATTTAGTCATTCACATATCTTTTTTTGTTAGTCAAGTTTTAGTCGACTAAAAGTCTCATCATTTTAGTCTAGTTTTAGTCAAAAGACAACTCAAGGTATCTTAGTCAAGTTTTAGTCGACTAAAAGTCTCGTAATTTTAGTCAAGTTTTAGTCAAAGGAAAACTCAATATATTGTGCGGCAAAATAAGTTACATATAATATATATAACGTGCATAATGTATGTGCCACAACACCATAGCTAACTGGTTGATTTACAGCGTAGATGCCTAAAATCAGCATTAGCTTATAAGATGATGGGCACAAATATTGATTTCGATCTTGATTCAGTATGAATTCATATGTATATAGCCTACTGTACATATAAGGAAAAATAAGTTTGCCTTTTAGCACTATTTTAAACTTTTTTGGGATTATATTAAATTTGCTTGCATTCTTTACTATTCACTATTATTAACATTTCAAAATTTCACAAATAAGTAAGCAGTTATGATCTGCAATACTTTTTTGAGCAACTAGACTACATGTATATTTATTAAAGAGCCATACAGGCACCCAGTGGGTAATGGCATTACAAGTGAACATTTTTATTTTTTCAGCCACAAAATGGCTCTAATTTGCCTCTTTGCATTGGAATCCACTATTTTAACCTTAATTAATTCACTAATTGCAATATAAATAATATAGGGCTGTCAAAAGATGAATCACGATTAATCACATCCAAAATAAAAGTTTGTGTTTACATAATATATGTGTGTGAACTGTGTATAATTATCATTTATATATAAAAACACACACAAGCATGTATGTTTAAAATTTATTATATTTATATATAAAATATTTATATTTATATATAATATAAATTATATAAATGTATACAGTACATACATGCAAATATTTCTTAAATATATACATGAATATTTATATAAACATAATAATTATACAGAGTACACACAAATATATTATGTAAACACAAACTTTTATTTTGGATGTGATTAATCGTGATTAATCTTTTGACAGCCCTTAAATAATACAAATATTAGAATAAATGTTTTAAGTGGTCATTAATGGACCATAAGTATTGCACAAATAGTAGCTATTTAGTACCAAAAGATCTCCTTAAAATATTCAATACATATTATTGAACTAAAATATAGAACATTTGTTTTAAAAATAGTTAAGGTGTATGGTCACGTTTGACCATCAATGAGTATAAGTGTGACTTAATTAGTAAGGAATACCTGAGGGCTAAATACAAGAAAAACATTAACATTAATGTTAACAATGTTGCATCTCCATCACTCTCCATAATAAAATGATACTGTAAATGTGGCTGACGTAATAATCAATGCACACTATGCTGTAGGCTACTGTTTACCAAAAATTGCTGCAAACACCTGTATAGTGAAGCTATAACCAGGGGCGGATTTAGTGATTTGGGGGCCCCAAGCAAAATACAGGAATGGGGCCCTATGTTGTGATGATTGCTGACCTTGTCCCATAGTTGTGGACAATTTTTATTTTATTTTATAACATTGTACATGTTATAAATAATTGCTTTCGTCATGTTGTAGATCCCTTGTTCATGTGTAAACTAGTTATAACAGTATTAGAGTAGGTTGGACACTAGGTGGTCATTTGTGGTAATTTTCACCGCACAATTGTTTACGCAATACAAGGCTGTCTAATTCTAAACTTTAAAATATTTTTTCTATTATCAAACTGAAAGAAATTACTACACGCATCAGAATTTTCAACCAAAAATGTGTGTACCTGTGTGGAAAGTAACTGTGCATGTGTCATCCACTCCTTGAGTGAACGCCATTTAAAACGATAAATATATAATATATCATATGCATTGTTGCTCTGTAATTAATTATAACTTCAGATGCATGACATTTTCATTTGTATGGCCCTATGAAATCTGTTTTATTTTTTTTCCAAATTCCATTTAAAAAAAATTCCAGATTAACTTTTTTTTTCTGTTCTAATTTTTTTCTGGATGGTTATATACAATTTTATTAACCAAAAAGCATGTCTAATTAATTGAAACTTGAATAATTTAACAGCAATTTATTAAAAGTATAACTAAATATATATTTATTTGTTTTATGTAGCTATTTACATTTTTCCGGTAATCAAATGAAGGCATACAACATTTATATTTTATTCCAATGAAAACTAAACAAACCCTTTCATTTTTGTACATTCAAAGTGCTACACAACAGGGGATTTAGGCCTACTGTTAAAATTATACTGTCCAAACTTTTATTTTGACGGGTTGCCTTAGACCTTTTTCTGTGTATGTTATGATGATCAATGTTCAATGCTCGTGGCCTATGATTTCCGCGATGCATAAAATGCGAACGGAATAGCGGATCCAGTCATAAAAATTTAATTTAATGTTTAACGTGGAATGTCACGGAATTTGTCAAATCCAATGCAAGTCAGTACACTTCAATAAAATCGCGATATGGACTAGAGTATGTGAATATTAAATGGCAAAAATACGATTTAAATATGAATCCTGCATGTTTCGTGTCTCTGTGTGAATTGATTGAGCGTTGTGCGTGCTTCAGTAGTAAATCGTGCGTCTGAGTTTTTAAGAATGGATTCTGTGATCCTGTACGTGTCTTCTGAATCGCGGAAATCATTTGGGCACTACACTTTTTACAAGAAGCACGTTCAACGTGGATGCGCAGGCGGTTGTCGTGGTAATGAACACCACAGCAACCACTTGTAGGTCCGCGCTGAACTCGCATATAAAAAGAATTTTAGGGGGCCCTTGGCTTTCGGGGGCCCCAGGCAGTCGCCTACCTTTTGGTTAAGTCCGCCCCCGGCTATAACTTACGCGGCTTAAGCCATTCAAATGTATTGACACGTGACCACGCACGCCACCGCGAGATGACAGGCTTGCAGCAATAGGAGGAGTATGAGAGAGACCTGTAGCTCTTTCGGAATATTTTGAATAGCTGAATATCTCATGATGAAAAAGTAAGACGATTGTAGATGAAAATGAAGAGAGATTTTATCTTAGTTTTTGTTTTATGCAAAACATTTTCGTCAACAATAATTAATGTTAATTTAGTCTTAGTCAGCGTTTTTGGACATTAGTGCAGTCTTGTCATCGTCTCGTCTTCGTCATGGAAAAAAAGGTTGTTGACGAACATATTTAGTCTCGTCTCGTCTGACGAAATTAACACTACTCAAAGGCCACGAATCGATTTTTCCCCCCATATTTATTTCAGCAAACATTGAACATAAGATTAGCGTAAATCTAATTACTAGTCTTCTCCGCTAGATGTCACCCTCTTATTGGCCTTGCGCGATGTCACAAAGGAGCGAGTCATTAATTCATTCACTGGTTAAATGGCTGCTTCCGGTGCATTGACGTTTGTAATGCTGAGGTGAAATGCTACAAATCTGCAGAACCATTTGATGATGAGACATCACCCAGACGTTGCAAGAACATAAAAATAGATCACATACATGCGAATGCTTGCCTTGCATTGTATTAAACTTGAGTTTTCACTTAAGCACGTACGTTAGCCATTAGATATATTCAAATCAACTGAGTCAATAGACAGCGCAGGACCAACAATTCAAACCTAATAGCTTATATTATAAACAGATTTCCTCAAATAAAAGTTAGTCCACATAAGTCAGCACGTTAAGGTATTGTTCATTACCACGGCAACTAACTTGTGTCCAGGTATGAACGCGCTTCTCGTGTAAAGCGGTGAAGGCACGTGCAGAGGGAGGCTCGGACGCCTGGGGGTCCGTCTCAACCCCCGGCGGAGAGATGACAGAGTGGCACGCCCCGCAAAGAAAGCACCCATTCCCAGTTACGGCCTCAATCCTCGAAAGGCCTCGTCAGGCACTACGATCGACCCAAATTACAGACGGTTTCGCCGGCGCGTTTCCGAGATATAGCCGGTCAATCCGTCCCCCCGAGTACAATGCCAGTGCGTTGCGGTTCTCAGTCCTGGGGGTTTCCAGTCGACCCTGCCCGGTATCGCATATGCTTGTCACAAAGATAAAATCGAATGGCAATCGCATCTAAGGAAGGCACGCAAATAACAGAGATAGTGACGAAATATTATGCACCATCCGAGGCACGAATCAAAGCTCAGACGTCCCTGGAGTCTGAATGACAGTCGCAAGAAAATCACAAGAAAAGCTTGTCCTTTACTGAAAATCCTCCAATATCCTTTTTAATGTTTTAAAATAAATATATCAAAATATCCATAAAAATACAATTTTATAAAATGCTTCTCAGATATTTTTTTTTACAATAAAGTTGCATCAAAATTGCATTGTATTTAACATAATTGTTTGCATTTTGAAATTTAGAGATGAGTTCTGTTTTAATGTACCCAATTGTACCTAAAATAAAGAGAGTTTAATATACAATTTTGTGGCTCTTAATTTCTTTTTAATTACCCACTTTTAAACTTGTTCACTGTTCTTTTTTTTTATAAATATAGTATTTGCATTAAATCTATATTCATTGAGTTGAATCCTGCTTCCTGCTGCAATGCTTCCTGCTTCAATGCGTCCGGCTTCGCTACTGTTCGGACGCTCTTGCTTACTGCTCTGCGCTTTGCTCTATCGCTTCTATATTTTATTTCATAATTTCAACTTCAGCAAATCAGCACAGTGCTCAAACAACAAAGCTTTACTCCAATGATAAAATTAGAAACTCTGGTGACTGGATTAATAAACAAAAAGCAGAATATTTCAACCGACCAGCCTCCCACTGCCTTCAGCTTACATTCCGGAGAAGGGAAAACACAGCTGCCTACATTCAAAAGGATAATACAATGCCTCTTCTAGAATCTACTTGCTGCACAAACTGCCACAGACTTTTACAAAGGATTGCAATTCTTTAAACAAAGTTATTTGCGGAACCATCCAATCAGACGAATCACACAGCAGAGCTACATCATGAACGCCCTCTGCACACTGCCGGTGAGTCCCATAAATGTAGTGCTACTCAACAGGTAGAGAAACAAGTAACTGATCAACACACTAATCGATGGCACAAACAGGGAGCAAGACCCAAAGGATTGTCACAAGCATCACATATTGCCGCAGTAGCATGCTCTACCCCAGACACAAGGATTGCCAACACTAGTTTCCTACCACCAAATATACATCTTGAAAACAGATTTGAAGTATTAATGAATGTGGGTGAGGAATCCCCAAACGTGATGAATGTGACCGAACACAGATCGAATCAGCCCATAGCTAACACTGATGCTAACAGGCGCTCAAGGTCAAGCAGACAGCGGCCCTCAGCTCAGAGTGCAGCCGAGCCCAGGACTCTGATAGTGGGTGACTCCACAGTCAGAAACATTAGCAGCAGGGATACATCTACATGCTGCCTTCCACAAGCAACAGATTCAGATGCAAACAGGGAACTTTCTGATGAAACATAAGACTGCAAATCGACTTATCATTCATGTGGGGAAGAACGATATTCAGAGAGAGCAGTCAGAACTCCTTAAGAGGGATTTCAATGAACTTTTTGAAACACTTTTGAATCACAAACTGAAAGTTCAGCCGTTCATCAGTGGACCACTTCCAACAATAGGAACAAATAGGTTATCACGGCTACTTGGGCTTAATACATGGCTGCAAAAAACCTGCAACATGAAGGGTGTGAACTTTATCGATAACTTAAATCTCTTCTGGAGTCAGAGACAACTGTTTACATCAAATTGCCTCCATCCAAACAAACTCGGTGCAAGAGTGCTAAAGGACAATATTTATTTTTCGCTTCATCATCCTTCAGCTGTGTGTGCTAACCCACTCAACCTGGATGGCACACACACACCAGTAAAGAGTATGGGCGATCACAGGACTTCATTTCAGCATCTGAATGGACATGCGGTTGATATACCCCACAAGGACAATAACACCACACAGCCACAACAACCACTTCTCATGGACACACTCATGGAGCCCCGCCCTCAAAGCTCACCACAGAAAGACTGTGATGGATTAGAACTGCTCCAAGTCTCACAGATCGAGGCACTAAACAGCAACATCTCAGCCCAGACTGTGGAGGCACTGGTAAAAATGGGGACCATCGGGGGTCAAACTGGTGAACTTTTACACCTTATGTGTGGTCTGAGCAATAAGCTGGAAGAAATGTCTAAGTCACTCCATGAACCGGACGATAACATATTGCAGCTTCCGGTAACACCAGAGCAACAGCCCTCTCACCAGACATGTTATTCCTCTCTACAGCATCCCCGCTTCTGAGCTTCTCAGAGAAAATGGATTTTGTTTATACTGGAACCAGACAATCACACTCGATTGCTGCGAACCCCCAGATATCAACCAAAGAGCGTCGAGCCCCACAACCACCAAAGACTGTGGGCCCAGCTCGCTCTGCCCCTCCTCCTGTGAGATTTCTCCGGTCACAACGCCAGGGCACACACCCTCCTCCATCTGCACCAAAAACAACTGATACCAGCTCTCAGTGATGTATTATGGGTCCTCGCTACATTAACGGCAACTTTATCAAATGTTTACAAAACAAGCGGGAACCCAGTGTGCCTGTCTCTTTCTCTATTTCTGTTCTGTTACGTGATAGAAAGTCTGAGGCCTTCTCAGGCCGTATGGCAAACCAATCTAATCTGCTGCCTGTTACTTGTCAAATTAATATTACTGTGGGGGAAAAAATTTAAATTAATACTGTTAAGTTAGCACTTTTAAACATCCGTTCACTTAAAAAAAAATCATTAATAGTCAACGACTTAATAACCACAAACAACCTAGATTTTTTGCTTCTAAATGAAACATGGCTAGAAGACAGCTGCAGTGCAACAGTCCTCAATGAAACAGCCCCTCCTAACTTTACTTTTATGAGTGTCTGCAGAGCAGACAGGAGGGGTGGGGTGTCACTGCTCTATTTAAAGATGTCTATCAATGTAAGCAAGTATAATTTGGTGACTAGAATAGAACATTTGTATATTTGTCTTGAATATATGGGCATTGTGCTAAAAGGTGCTCCACGCATCCTGCTTATCATTATTTATAGGCCTCCAAAATATTCTCCGGCCTTTATTGACGACTTTACAGAGCTGTTATCAGCAATCTCATCTGAGTATGACTGTTTTGCTATTGCTGGGGATTTTAACATTCACATTGACAATGCTGAATCCAGTACAACAAATGATCTCATGACTGTTCTTAACACTTTTGATTTGACACAAGATCAGTAAGGGGCTAAACATTTCATCGATAGTTATTAAGGATGTGGCACTGTCTGATCATTTCTGTATTTTCTTTGATATATCAATCTCTCCTGCCATTGAAACTAGAGCTGTCTCTATCAAAAAGAGATGCTTAAATGAGAACACTAATGTGCTGTTTATGAAGGCTATATCTAACTCAACAGCAGTGCAATTAATGAAAAGACAATGCAGGAAATCTGAACGCATGTGGCGAAAGACAAAACTTGTAGTCCATTATAACATCTATAAAGACAGTCTTCATGCTTTCAATTTGGAACTAGACAAAGCTAGACAGACCTTCTTTTCAAATATTATAAACAGAAACATAAACAACACGTGCACTCTTTTTGCTACTGTCGAGAGACTAACAAACCCCCCCGAGTCACATTCCCAATGAAATGCTCTCAGACCACAAATGCAGTGAGTTTGCTTCCTTCTCCAAGAAAATCAATAATATCAGAAAGGTGATCAGCACATACTTGAGTTGCTCTGGGGTGAGTCAGATCAGACCACAACCTCAGAAAGTTACTATGACTGACTTCGAAGCAATTGATGGTAACATTTTTGAAGAAACGGTACAGCACCTTAAAACATCAACCTGCGCCTTGGACACACTCCCCACTTTTTTTTCAAAAGTGTGTTTAACTGTTTAGAAGCAGATCTCCTTGAAGTGGTAAACGCCTCACTTCTTTTTGGGACTTTTCCAAACTCCCTTAAAACCGCAGTAGTTAAGCCTCACCTGAAAAAGAGAAACCTGGATAACACCATATTAAGCAACTACAGACCAATCTCAAATCTCCCCTTCATAGGCAAGATCATTGAAAAAGTTGTTTTCAGTCAGCTGAACAAATTCTTGAGCTCAAACGGATACTTTGACAATTTTCAATCAGGTTACCGACCACATCACAGCACAGAGACAGCGCTCATAAAGATAATAAATGATATTCGCCTCAACACAGATACAGGCAAAACATCAATTCTGGTACTACTCGACCTCAGTGCTGCATTCGACACTGTTGACCACAACATACTTCTTGACAGGCTAGAAAATTGGGTTGGGCTTTCTGGAATGGTCCTCAAATGGTTCAGGTCATACTTAGAAGGGAGAGGTTATTATGCGAGTATAGGTGACCATAAGTCTGAGTGGACATCCATGACATGCGGAGTCCCACAAGGGTCAATTCTAGCACCACTCCTATTCAACCTGTATATGCTGCCACTCAGCCAAATAATGAAAAATAACAAAATGGCTTACCACAGCTATGCTGACCTAATGACTACAGCCCCATTGACTCTCTATGTAAATGCACTGATGAAGTTAACAGTTGGATGTGCCAAAACATTCTTCAGTTAAACAAAGACAAAACTGAAATCACTACATTTGGAAACAAAGATGAAAGGTGAACGCATATCTTGAGGCTAAAGGTCTAATAACAAAAAATCAAGTCAAATCTTGGTGTGATTTTGGAGTAACACCTGAGTTTCAGTAGCCATGTCAAAGCAATAACTAAATCAGCCTACTATTATCTCAAAAATATTGCAAGAATTAGATGCTTTGTTTCCAGGCAAGACTTCATGCTTTTATCACCAGCAGGGTGGACTATTGTAATGGTCTTCTCACTGGCCTTCCCAAAAAGACCATTAGACAGCTGCAGCTCATACAGAACGCTGCTGCCAGGATTCTGAGCAGAACCAGAAAATATGACCATATCACACCAGTCCTCAGGTCTTTACACTGGCTTCCAGTTACATTTATGATCGATTTTAAAGTACTATTACTTGTATATAAATCACTCAATGACCTAGGACCTAAATACATTGCAGATATGCTGATTAAGTACAAACCCAACAGATCACTCAGATCATCAGGATCAAGTCAGTTAGAAAGACCAAGGGTTCACTCAGAGCAAGGAGAGTCTGCTTTTAGCTATTATGCCAGCCGTAGCTGGAACCAGCTTCCTGAACAGATCAGATGTGCTCCAACAGTAGCCACTTTCAAATCCAGACTCAAAACACATCTGTTCAGCTGTGCATTTACTGAATGAGCACTGTGCTACTGTACGTCCGACTGATTGCACCTTATCTTATGCATTTACTGAATGAGCTCTGTGCTTTGTCCAAACTGCTTGCACTTTAATTGTGTTTCAATTTAACCGTTTCATTTTTAATTGTTTTAATTATACTTCTTATTTTTTTTTTTTTTGTTCTTTATTTTTTTTTCTTTTAATTCCTATTATAACTGTTATACTATATTTATTTTTATTTTATTCACTTACGAATATTTTAACTTCTTTTCTGTGTAAAGCACTTTGAATTGCCACTGTGTATGAAATGTGCTATACAAATAAACTTGCCTTGCATCGATAATCGAAATCGAATCGATTTGAGAGCTTGCGAATCGTAATCGAATCAGAACATCTGAATCGATACCCAGCCCTAGTATTTACTACGTCAACATCATACACTCTAAATAAAAATGGTGCTAAATAACACTATTGGCTTGTAAAATAGTGGTTCATTGGCTTGTAATCATAGGGGAACCCCTTTAAGTGCAATATAGCACACATCTTTAAATGGGCTAAACAGAACCTTTGTCAAATGGTGTGTAGAACCATAAGAGGTACATTCATTTAAAGACTACAGCCAATCACCATGCCTTATCTTTCTCCTTTTCCATTTGTATTCCTCCTTCAATATAACTTTAAACTGCAACTGACAGCTCTCAGTATCCAAACGGGCTTGTTGCATCCTACCACCACCCCATTCTCCTCAGATTTTAGATATGTTACGCCACTCTCATATGTTTGCTACTGTATGGGAATTTACAACAATGTCAAAAAGCCGTTTTCAATCACTTTTATGCTTTTCTGAGGTCAAAAAGTCTCAAGCCCTGGAATATTTCCTTATAGGCGAGCCTTGGGGGCAAAATGTTGTTTTAATCCTTTCCCCAACTAAACTAAGAGACTAAGATAGAGAACTATACAGGGGCTTAACAGGTTCTTTGTATGGCAGTGGTACTATATAGCACCTCAAACACTGCAAAGAACCACACTGGGCTTAACAGGTTCTTTGTATGGCAGTGGTGCTATATAGCACCTCAAACACTGCAAAGAACCACACTGGGCTTAACAGGTTCTTTGTATGGCAGTGGTGCTAAATAGCATCTCAAACACCCCAAAGAACACAAAAAGTATTTTCATTGCTTCATAAAATTTGAGGTTGAACCACTGAAGCAACAAAAATACTTTGTGTGTGCAAAAAAAAGCTAGCTAATGATGATGATGCGCTGCACTGTATTTACTATGTCAACAGCGTAGGTGACTGACCCAGACGAGAAGAATTGAATAAAGTTGTTATTTTTGTTTGTTTTTTGTGCACAAAAGAATATTCTCGTCGCTTCATACATTAAGGTTGAACCACTGGTGTCACATGGACTATTTTATCAATGTCTTTACTACCTTTCTGGGCCTTAAAAGTGTTCATTAAATTGCTGTCTATGAAGGGGTCAGAGAGCTCTTTCATCAAAAATATCTTCATTTGTGTTCCGAAGATGAACGAAGGTCTTATGGGTTTGGAATGACATGAGGGTGAGGAATTAATGACATAATTTTCATTTTTGGGTGAACTAACCCTTTAATTTTGCATAACAAGTATAGATGTGTACTTTCCCTGCTGAAAAATCCAGCATTGCTGGTCACCAGCAAAAGGTATGTTTTGCATGCTAGGACCAACATTGGATGATTGTTTTGCTGGTCACCAGATAATTCAGCAGGGTACACACATCATTTTCAAGTCCTCTGTAACAGGAAGTGCAGATATACACGAGAGGGCTAGGGATTCAATTAGTCACCCAAGCCATGTGAGGTATTGTAATAGGGATTCAATATACAAGTCTTATGAACTCACCCCACCACTGCACACTAAAGCTCATTTAAGTTAGTGAGACCAATTATACTTCCCTCCCACCACCACTTGTGTTATCCGCTTAGCTCAAAAACCCAGGGTTGATACGAGCGTCTCCAGTCTTTCTGAAAACGACTCTAAAGATTATTCAAATGAGTGCATGAAATCTATTCTATATTAAGCTTCTATCCCTGTGTCCCGTTTACTTCAAGATTTTGAACTCCATCTGTAATCTACTATCTGGGCCCAGTCTTGGTCAAGTAGTGTGTATTTATTGATTACAGTTCTCTTTGTGGGTCTGGCAGTTGCAGCTTAGATGCAATCAAGTCAGATTTAATGAGTCCATGCATACAAATAGACTTTCCCCATGCCCTGTTTTGACCAGTATCGATTAACTCTCCTGAGATATCAGACCTATCTGCAAAAGGGATCAGTCATTTTGTTCGCATCATGACACTTTTTCTGATGCTTGGGATTGTGATTGCCTGTCCTTTTCGAGAGAATCTTAGGGGGGAAATAACAAGGCATATACCTGAGAGGCAAATATCTATGTTAGGCTGCACATTTCAGCATGATGTCATAGGTGAGTGAAATAAACATTGAGGAAGAGGAAGTCATAAGAAATCATTAGAAGGGTTTCTTCGGTTTCATTATTCAGTCACCAAGTAGGTAAATTCCCACCAATATTTATGCTGTAAACGATCAGATTATTTTACATCAGCAACTCTTAAATTAAATTCCTGTTTCCAATTACATTTATTGATCATCTCGTTACTGTGACTGGAAATATTAATCAGTTTCTATTTTTCATACCTCTTGCGTGGAGCTTCTTAGAATTACATTATGAATCGATCGATATTATGTTATTATTGATCGCGGTTCCCAAGAGAAATTGTAACTCTGACAGTAATATCAGTAGAAGAAAGATCCCATTGCAGTTAGCTATAAAAGTTCATTTTATAATTTTCCATTCATCCATTTTTCCAAATCACTTGCCCTATGATGTTGGGCTATGAAGCCCAAGGTGTTTACCTGCCTGCCTGCATGAGGCCAGATTCACGAAAATCTTCTTAAGAAAGAAGTTAAGCAAATTCTTAAGATAAATTCGTAAGAAGTGCAATTCTTGAAAAATTCTTAAGTTCTCAAATATTTTCTTAAGAACATAATTTTTTTACTTAAGAAGAAAATAAAAGATGTTATATGGTCTTATTTTATTGAAAGGTAGCCTATTACTGAAGACTGAAAAACACCTCAAAGCCCGTCTTTTTGCGCTTCCTGTAGATTACCGTAGATATCATAAGTGTGCAGACTATTTTCGTCGTGACTGGCTTGATGGGAGTTAATCACTCAATGTCGTGTTTTTAATGTGCCGTGTCTGTAAAATCGTTATTTTATAAGAGCCTAGCCATTTATCAAAAACACTGCTCGGGTACCAAAGATCGGCTGTTAGATCTACACAAGACAAATCATCTCAGAGACATCAGAGCCCGCGCCAGACGCCAGAAGGACAAGCCAAGGAAAGGCTGCTCTCGGCGGGGTTAATGAGCACTAATATTGAAAAATAGTTGCTCTTTATAAATAAACCACAGATTTAAATCTTTAAACAAGTACATTCTCGCCTGAAAAAGTCTTAAAACTACAATTTTTGACACATTAACTGTAGTAGAAAATAAGAAGTAATTGGCAGTTAAGAATAATTTCATTCTTAAGAATGTTTTGTGAATCTGGCCCCTGATCAACAACGGACTAACACACATGCACAATCAGTTATCAATACACCCATGTTGCATGTCTATGGATTGTGAGAGGAAACCAAAGGAAATCCATGCCAACTCCACAGAGAAAGACCAACTGGTTAAGCAGGGACTTGAACTGGGGACCGTCTTGCTGCAAGGCTACAGTGCTATCCACCAAGCCACCCTGCTTAACTAGTGAAGCTTGCTTAGTTTATATTGGAAGGTGCATGTCCACCTGGTGGAAAAGAAAAAAAGTCAAAAGCCATCTAACAGACTTACATCAGGGGCTGGAAACTTTTGCAACAAGGCTTGCCATTGCCAAACATGTCAAGAAAAGGGATCATCATTGGCTCATAAGTGATATGAACAATATTAGATAATACAGTCTCTTAATATTAAGCTGTATTTTCATGTAGAGGTGTTAACAGGCCTTTCTATAGGCCTGCTTAAGCAATAGAATTTGGTACAATAATAAAGATTAAAAATGGAAATTCCTCCTCTGAAGCACATCTAAGGAACAGAATTTTAATAAACTTGACGGTGAAATACTCTTTCACCTACACCAGTAAACAACCACTCAGTACACCCTAGTAACTACATGATAAACACTGAGAACCTCTTAGGTAATCTAAATTCCTTGGTAACAACAACGCGATGGATCCTTCACTGGAAACCGAAAATAACAAATTCCAGCTAAACGTTTACTCTTTGTATTCTTGCAGCTGGGGAACAATAGAAGTCGACACCATCATAAGTTTGCTAAGCAGTATTTCTTACTAAAGCAAGGCGGTATTTGACTCCAAATACCAAATGGATACCAACATGCCCAGTGCATTATGGGTGTTGACGTTTCCCTACCTATTTGGGAAAACAGAAGAAAACTAGTTTTTAAATGCTTCTGGTTGGCAAAATAAATAAATAAATAAATAAATAAAAACACAAGCATGATGTTTACAAAACCCCTCAAATGTAGGATGTAACGATAATATGGTCAAAGGATTTGCCTGGAAAAATTGGTAATGTGAAATCGGTCATGTGAATCCGGGAGCGCACAAGTGGCTATGTTTACATGCACAACTTTTGTTTCAATCGGACTGAATTCGTTCCGATTGATGAATTTGAATGTAGTGTTTACATGAACGCTAAACACTGCATGAATATACAGAGTTCCCTGCTGTTTGTGCATAATAACTATTCTAATAATTTAATATAATGTGTAATAGAACTGTGGCTTGATCTATGTGAATGTGAAACCTTGAACGTTAATGAAGTAAAGTAACAACATGCATGCGTTTAAGCCGATGACAACTTCTGTAGTAAAAAACAAAACAAAAACAACACAAAAAAAAAGCCAAGCAATCAGCTGTCTCCACAATGTAAACCCTAACGCTCAAAATAATAAATTGGCTTGAGTAGAGCCTCAAATTAAACAAATGAGTTCAATCAAGTTAACTTTAATGAGTATTTAGACATTTAGAGTATTTATAGAAGTATTCTTTTCTGTTCTGTTTCTTTTCATTTAGACTTATTTAATTGCTAATGCTACCAAAACATTGTATAACCAATTAGCAAGGTGGCATTTATTAAATTAGCTAGTTAAAGCTAGTCAAGTTTCCACTATAGTAAAAATTTGAGATATGGTATTTTTGAGTATAAATTAGCTTACTCAAATATTGCAAGTTCAGAGCATTTAAAATGTTTTATTACAAAACATAAATCTGCAAGTTCTAAACTTTAAATTTCTTAACTTAAAAAAATTGAGTTTTGCCAACTTATTAAGGTTTAAAGGACAAATTAAACCTTAATTGCAAATTCAAAATATAGTTCCTGCTGAGATTGTCGTCATTGTGCTAGTAAATCATGTTACTATTTTGAAATAAAAATGTATAGAGTAATATCTTTTATTTTCTAAAATATTGTAACTTCACGTGTTTGAAACTTTCCTTGAGACAAGGAAAGTCTTGGAATTTTAGTAAATTGTCAATTGTATTTTTAAATATAGGCACTGTTTAAATGATGGCTATTTAAACCTCTCTCTCGATTTCTGAAGAAAACAGAAAAACAAAACAATATATGAAGAGACAACAGTCTTGTTGTTTTCCCCTCTTTTCCGATTCCATGCTGTTTCAATAGCTCTGGGAAATTCGCTGGTCCCACAGTAAAAAGTAAAAAGACTTTAGAACAGTTCACCACTGAGTTTGCAAAGAACGAGATAACCAGCAACTTTCAAAGTTTTTAACTAATTTGCTAGTTTTTATATTTGAATAGGCTACATGAGACCAGGGCTGGTCGTCACTGCTTACTCTGTGACAACAATAAAGTGAAGATAGATGCTTTCCTGCTTTTTTGGTCAGAGTCAACTACACCTAGCCTGACAAGCCAGACCCACGTCAAGATGTTGGGTCTGGGAACTCACCATTGACAGGGATCAATCCGAGGGTCGGGACAAACGGTTGTCTTTCAAATTCCCTCTGCACGCAATTGGATAGTGCTACAACCAACCAGAGAGCAACGTGAAGTGGAGCTAGTTGATGGATTAAACTTTCACCATATCCGGTAGGCAAAACTCCGAACACATCTTCCTTTCTTAAGAATGACTTCAATGCCGTTCTTTGTTCTTTTCTCAAAGAAAAGCTTAACTCCAAGTCTTCCAGAGTTGCAGCCAAAGCCGATTTGAAAGACCGCCGTTTGCCAGCTTCTTTGAGTACCATGCGGTAGCACGCAGAACCGCCGCAACTCTGCCGTAACGTGCCGTCATTATGTTAAGCCCGCCCACCGACTCTATACACGATGTGATTGGCCTGACCAGAGTTTGTTTTTTTCCAGCTCGCAGGTCTACCGAGAGTTGCTAGACTTCACTCGCGGCAAATTAGATTTGCTGCCGCTAGGGTGCGTCTAGATTTCTAGGCTAAGCTACACCATCACAGCCACAATCATCACATAATCAAAAGGACATGCCCACTTGTTCACAATCACCAGAGTACTGACTCGCTTCAACTGCACATCATATACTTACCGTTCACATCCACTCTTTGGCTGCGTCCGAAACCTGCAAAATGCTGTCTTCGGAGGACACATTTCAAGGTAGGAAGGCATCAAGGCACGTCTGAATCTAATGTTAGCTTCACTTCCTGTCTTCTGAGAGACCTTCATCTGATCGATTTTTGAAGGCAGCATTTATGTATCCTTCGCTGCCTTTGATATCCCACAATCCTGTGAGTTCCATTCAGTGACAGTTGAGCTGGGGAAAAAGATGGCGTCCGAAAGTTGTGTTTGCTGGTCAGTTTGTGTTTAAATGTAAGTTTTTTTACCCACTGCTGATGTCATTTCTAGCGAGAAATTACTAATGTAGTAATTCAATATTTGTTTAGTTCTCACCAAAGCTCTCTCTATTTTGCTGTAAATCATTAAACGTTTACACTGCCTAAGAAGTCTGTCCGAAATTAGTTTTGTGAGGTGCCTTCATGCACAAACACTGCCTTACAAGTCATTGTCTGAGAAGGCAGCAAGACAATGGGTCAGCTGCCTAGGTTTTCGGACACAGACTTTGTCTGGTCTCTTCGCAGTCTACACTGCTCTACGTCAGACTCCTTACATCTCAACCTACCTGTGATCGTCTAGTCTCATCTCCTGTCTTCAGTCCGTCTTCCTGGTTCCCGATCTCCTGTCTTCGTGTTCAATCGTCACCTGCAGAGATATTCCCCTTGAGTTTTCACCACCTTCATTTAGCAAGTTACCATCCGCTCCCCATCGCCTGGTTCCCGCTGTTCCACCATCACTCTGCTTATATAAACTCTGTTTACACTTACTTACCTGCCTTTCTGTTTCCTTTCTGTGTTGTGACAACTGTTCAATCCTGGATGGACCTCAAAGACTCCCACATCTTAATCTTACGGTTCATCAATGTAGTAACAATGTCATATCTACTTAATTACTGAAAGTCTATTATTTTGACTGTATATAGCCAGAGGAGAACTGGCACCCTGGCGTTGCCTGGTTTCTCCCAAGGTTTTTTCTCCATTATCCATGGAGTTGTTCCTTGCCACAGTTGATTTTGGCTTACAGAAAGGACTACAGATATAGCCTATATTCTTTTGAAAGCTGTATAGAATAGAATGCTTGGACCATCTTAGTTAACATTTTAGCAGTTGTCACATGTCAGTACTCAACATTTATTTTAAAGGAACAATTCAGGAAGTTCCCGGAAGGCTTTTATCTTTGATTACGTTTGATGACTTTAAATTCAACCCCCACGACAGTAACCTACCCACAACCCTCAACAAATCCCCCGAGTCCAGTGGAAATGAGATCTGTGACCAAAATAACATGCTTTAGCACCTGCCCTAAATGCTTATCCAATGGGAAATGTTGGAGTGGGTTTGTGTGCAATATGCAGAGGATTCTGTGTTGTGTTTTAAAGATTGAATCAAAGTGTGATAGTGAAATCAGAAACAACAGCAGTCCAGTTGATCAAGCATGTGATTCCACTTCAAGCATTTCTAGAGGCAATGAACTAATTATTGAAACTGGTAACACTTTAGGATAATGGTCCGTCATTAAGAAGTAACTATGCAGAAAGTAATGCAGGACTAATGAGTAGGACTGCATTAACACTACAGTTACTACTATTAACTAATCAGAAAGTAATATCAAATTTAGGAGATTGTTCCTTATAAGGTAATCAATAATTACTTAAGGTATTGATGAGGCTAATCTCATTAACTGGCACATTATAAAGAACATTATCGTGTGTCTGAGATGTAATCAGTCATCATTTTTACTCTGAATAAAGTCATAAAATGCATCACTAATTACTCAAGTGTTACCTAGTCACTATGCAGGAACTACTAGTGACCTGGACCATCATTTTAAAGTGGGAAAAATAATTAAAAAAACTTTAAAATAATGGTCCAGGTCACTAGTAGTTCCTGCATAGTCACTAGGTAACACTTAGTAAGGCATTTTATGACCATGTTCAGAGTAAAAAAGTAAATTGCTCACATCTCAGACACGTTAATGTTGTGATTAGTAATTATTTATAATGTCATAGTTACTAATGATCTTAATTCTAATAATGATTCCAATCTCATTCAGTATTTATTGATTACCTTATAAGAAACTATCTTAGTCCTAAATTTGATATCACTCCCTGATTAGTTAAGCTTGTTTCTATATTAGTTAATAGTAGTGTATCTGAAGTGTTAATGTTGTACTACTCATTAGTCCTGCATAGTAACTTATTAATGGACCATTATTCTAAAGTATTACCCTACTGTATCTGAAGATAATTAAATTGCCAACAATACCTCAGCTGTTCAAACCCACATAGCTTTTCCGACAAAGATATTTCTCAAACAAGTAGTAGTGTAACGGGACAATGTTATATCACTCAATAGTGTTTCCATGTCCCTATGAGGCAATTCAGTAGTCTGGATGCCAGCCGAATTTAGCCCCGCCCACAACATTTCGGGTTGGGCAGTTCGGTCTGGACTTGATCCGTTGTGGAGCAACTATGCTTGACTCTAAGCTGTTCGGACCAATCAAATTGTCAGGATGGGCTTTATACGATGATGGACAGATGACCAACAGTAACGTAATCATCCACGTCACCAAAGAGCATTTGGGTTGAATTTGTTTACTAAACGGAGAACTTGTTCGTATATGCATTCACCTTTACCATTTCTCTCAAAAATGATGAAGGTGTTGGTAAGTACTCATGTATCCTTAAATTCTGTTTACAACACCGGCAAAGATCGTTTACACTCATCTTCTTCTTCTATTGTTTCAGTGTGCATGTGTCACGGTTGGTAGATCTGTTGTCTCATTCTAGTCTCATGTGTGGTGTGTGTGTGTGTGTGTGTGTGTGTGTGTGTGTTGTTACGTCATGGTTAAGGGGGGCGTGGCCGCTGATCAGGCTGATCACCGGCCAGCTGTGTATTATCATCTCAGCCTATTTAATGCCCTCTCTCCCATTTCATGTTGTCAGATCGTTGTTTGAGTTCCCGTCTTCGTGCCTGTCCTGTTTTCCTGTTGTTCCCTGTGTACTGGACTTTGGATGACTGCACCCGCGATCTCACCACGGATTCCTTCACGTTCACTCTGCACCTCTGGATTCCCATCTCAGTCCCTGCTCTCCTGCCAGCTGTGTTCCTGGTTGTCTGCCATCTCCGCTGGGACTGTGATTAGCATCAATCTATCTTTACCCTTGAGTATTTGGTCTAATAAAGACTTGTAAAACTTGCATTTGTCCTGTTTATCATTACAGCATGCAGTTGAGTTCTATTGACAACTATGCGCTACTCAACATGCGTCACTTACTCCGTTGCTCTGAGTGGTTGTAGGTCTATCCAATTGAGTACAGATGCATTTTCTTTCCTTGTTCGGTTGAAACACGCCCCATAATCACAGCCCAATGGAGCAGGAGCAGCCTCATATTCTAACTAGAATCTGAGTATGACGACGTCATACTTTTTGTATGACTAAGTAAATTAGTTAAGTTCGTTTTTAAAAATGTCGGTCCCACTTTATATTAGGTGGCCTTAACTACTATGTACTCACATCAAAAAAATAAGTACAATGTACTTATTGTGTTCATATTGTATTGCACACACTTTTGCTGATATTGGAGGTGGGATACGGGTAAAGTTAGGGACAGGTGTGGTGGTATGGGTAAGTTAGGTGTAAGTGAAGGGTCAATGGTGTAATAATAAATGTAACTACAGAAATGAATTACAGATGTAATTACATGCAGGTAATTTTTTTAATGTAAGTAAAATGTACAAACATGCAAGTACACAATAAGAACATTGTATCAAATAATGAATTAATATGTTAGTACATAATAGTTAAGGCCACCCTAAAGGGAGTCCATAATTTACATACACTCACCTAAAGGATTATTAAGAACACCTGGTCCTGGTCAAGACAATCTCCTGAACTCCAAACTGAATGTCAGAATGGGAAAGAAAGGGGATTTAAGCAATTTTGAGCGTGGCATGGTTGTTGGTGCCAGACGGGCCGGTCTGAGTATTTCACAATCTGCTCAGTTACTGGGATTTTCACGCACAACCATTTCTAGGGTTTACAAAGAATGGTGTGAAAAGGGAAAAACATCCAGTATGCGGCAGTCCTGTGGGCAAAAATGCCTTGTTGATGCTAGAGGTCAGAGGAGAATGGGCCGACTGATTCAAGCTGATAGAAGAGCAACTTTGACTGAAATAACCACTCGTTACAACCGAGGTATGCAGCAAAGCATTTGTGAAGCCACAACACGCACAACCTTGAGGCGGATAGGCTACAACAGCAGAAGACCCCACCGGGTACCACTCATCTCCACTACAAATAGGAGAAGAGGCTACAATTTGCACACCAAAGCTCACCAAAATTGGACAGTTGAAGACTGGAAAAATGTTGCCTGATCTGATGAGTCTCGATTTCTGTTGAGACATTCAGATGGTCAGAGTCAGAATTTGGCGTAAACAGAATGAGAACATGGATCCATCATGCCTTGTTACCACTGTGCAGCCTGGTGGTGGTGGTGTAATGGTGTGGGGGATGTTTTCTTGGCACACTTTAGGCCCCTTAGTGCCAATTGGGCATCGTTTAAATGCCAAGGCCTACCTGAGCATTGTTTCTGACCATGTCCATCCCTTTAAGACCTCCATGTACCCAACCTCTGATGGCTACTTCCAGCAGGATAATGCACCATGTCACAAAGCTCAAATCATTTCAAATTGGTTTCTTGAACATGACAATGAGTTCACTGTACTAAAATGGCCCCCACAGTCACCAGATCTCAGCCCAATAGAGCATCTTTGGGATGTGGTGGAACGAGAGCTTCGTGCCCTGGATGTGCATCCCACAAATCTCCATCAACTGCAAGATGCTATCCTATCAATATGGGCCAACATTTCTAAAGAATGCTTTCAGCACCTTGTTGAATCAATGCCACATAGAATTAAGGCAGTTCTGAAGGCGAAAGGGGGTCAAACACAGTATTAGTATGGTGTTCCTAATAATCCTTTAGGTGAGTGTACACTTACAAATTCGAATACATTTTAGTTTTATGATACAATTACACTGGGTAACACTTTGTTTTGATGGTCCCTTTTGAACATTCAGTTGACTATAAGTAACTTTGCAATACATGTCAACTAACTCTCATTATAGTATTAGTAGACGGTCTGCTTAATATCTGAAAACTCTTTATTTTGATGGTCCCCAACAAACATTCTACTGACTATGAGTAATTTGCAAGTACATGTCAACTTATTCTAACTCTAATGAGAGCTAGTAGACATATAGGTGTAACGTTACATATAGTCAACAGAATGTGACAATCAAAATGAAGTAAAACCCTATATTGTATGTAGTAAAGAGAACATGGTCCTTCTGTATCGCTTTATCTTTATTTTTTTCCCTTTTTTACAAGGGTTGCTTGCATACTCACTATACAGTCAGAAAAACTGCACCTCTATCATTCGGAGGGACAAATAGAGAAGAAATTGTCCAATAAACAGAACAGCAGGATAAGACAGCGTAATGATTCCCCCCCAAAGAAACGCTTTTACGTGACCAATGGGAATCAATCATGAATGAAGCTCAATTTGATAAAAATTGGCCCAAGTGTTTTCAGGGCCCGTCAGTTACCTGCTGGAAAAGAGCTGGAACATACAGAACCAGCTGTTATCTCTGCTGGGGTCGAGAACACGTGTTCATCCGTGATGGAATCAATTACAAGAAGTCAGCCCACTCACTTAGAAGACGTCACAAAGATCCACCAAGTGTCAGGCTCAATTAATTCCCATCAGCCTCTGCCTCATGTAAAATGCATTCCTAACCTGCACAACAATTTATTTTGGTAATTTAGAGCTCCGAGACAAAGGTGGAAGACAGATGGGGTCTCATGCATCACATTTACTTATAATAACAAAAGTTATTATACCGCCAGGATCACAAAGGCTACGGAGAACACCCTGCCCCCCCCACCCCCATTCATTCATGTAACTGGAGTCAATTGATAATGAGGACAATGTATGATAATTATATTAAGAATTAAATTAATTGAGGAGTCAGAAGAGATTTGGTCGTCGGGTAAACCTGCAAAGCTAATTAAGTTCCTGAAGCAAACTTTCCAATCAGCACAATAATCCACAAGCTTTCGGTCTATTATAGGAAAGATTAATTGGTTTGCTGTTATCCCAGAGGCTTTCACTTCAAATAGAAGCCCTGGATCGGGAGAGTGAATAGCAGACTACAGCGGGTGAGTCAGTGAAGCTGGAGAGATATACGAAACCATGTGCTGCTTCACTAACGTTGCTCTGGTTTTCAGCAAAGGCCTTTTGAGGGTATTAATAAGCAACTAATGTACAGTACAAATGAGAATATGAGTGTAGATATTGCTGCTGTGCTGACTGACAGAAATTCATTAATAAGGAATTTAGCCATTGTTGAGCAAAACATCACATTTGTGTTCAGCATGCTTGAGACAAACTAATTCCTCAGAAGTGCTTTTCAACCAGTTTTTTACTTTTTAAATGGACAATGGACAAACACACACGCACATACGTAACGGAGGCCAGCTACTAGTCGCTGTGCGAGTAAAC
The DNA here is from genome assembly GCA_023566225.1 of Romanogobio albipinnatus. Lineage (NCBI taxonomy): Eukaryota > Metazoa > Chordata > Actinopteri > Cypriniformes > Gobionidae > Romanogobio > Romanogobio albipinnatus. The sequence continues at coordinate 48,116,529 of CM042249.1, forward strand.
CTCACACCTCGGATCTCGAGACGCTCTAGCGACTGACGCTAGAGGTTACAGCCTTAAGCCTCCTTGTTAGAGTGTCTGACTCTCATGCCGGCAGTCCCGGGTTCGAGTCCCGCTTGGAGCGGGTGGTTCGAACAGGAGGGGTTACACACACACACACACACACATATATATATATATCATTCAGCCTTTGATATATAAAAGTTCATCGTGATATCCTGTTAGTTTCGGAGCTGAAAACTTCCTTGTTAGTCAAAGAAAAGCTTTTATTGACACCAGGCCCAGCAAATGCTCGATCTCAGAACATGTCGACCCTTGACGTCTTCCTATGCTGAAATGCCGCCTCAACGGATAAATATGTACGCCTGCTTCTGTAGACCCGCCCACCGACTCGTGGAGCTAAACGGATCGCGCTACCGAGCAATAAACATGCCGAAGAGAGTAATATATTGAGCTGTGCCTGGTTGTGGAAGAACACAATCCCTGCATAAGAGTAGTTGAACTTTATTTTTAATGAAGTTCCAGCTCACGTGCGCAGGACATTGTGTGTTTGTTCGCTTAATTTCACTGTTGAATCGTTTGTAAACAAGACACAGGTCGAGACTGGATTTGCAGACATATTGAGATAAAACACAATGCTGTGCCTTCTTGGATCCGACAGGAATGGTGCAACACACTTATGTGAGTAAAACATGTTTTTATATGTGATAGTATTGCATTGTTACAGATCGTATTGATTATGTGTACGTGTCTAACTGAACATACCTTAGCACGCTGTCAAAGGCTGGAGAATCCTTTATTTGAGGTGTTATTGGTTCATCGCGATTCAGGATCAGACTCGGACATGTATGGGCCAAGTCTCTCAAAGCCCAACTATGTGTTTTTCAGACGGGCTACCAAAACGTAAGCCCGGCCTGCCGATGGGCAAAACCAGGGTAGAAAATAGCCTTTACTTATTCATTATGATGTTTCTGAATGTAAAAACCACACAAACGTCATAAGTTGACCTCCGACAACAGTATAAAAAATTTAAAAAGCCAGTTCATGACCCTTTTTAACACTTTTACATGCAATCAAGTCAAGCAATTAGAATACAATTTGCAATGTCTGAAAATGTTGTCCTCCCTGCCTTGCAATTTTATATTCAGTTTGTTTAGAATAGAAAATACAGCATAGGATAGCATGCATTTCATCTAAGGCTGTCACTAATGATTATTTTGGTAATCGAGTAATCTGTCAATTATTTTGGTGATTAATTGAGTCATCGCATAATATTTTTTTGTGGTAATAAAATTACTTAAAAACACATACTAAGAATGAGGAAATAATTGGTTCAAATAAACGTTTGGTTTTATTGAATTCTTTCCCCGCCATTGACATAATTTTCCGCCTTTCCATGTTTTCGCTGTGATATGGTAGGAGGCGTTATGACATCTTCTGAAAGAGTACTTTAACTCCTGATCAAAACACAGACTAAGAAGAAGCAGAAACAAGCAATAGCATATGTAAGCAGATACATGTGTAAAACACAGACTGTCCTCCAAAAAAAACAGACTCTATAGGCCGTTTTTCAAGCACCTTATTACGACCTTTATTTACGTTTTAAAGTCATGCGCCCTCTAGCTGGTGTCATGTTACGTCTGTCGTCATGAAATGACGTATGACTGTTGTTACCAATCAAAATGCGTGTTCATTTAAATGCAATGCGTGGACTTTTTATCACCATACGTCATATTTCCAATTTAGCAAAAATCTTTAACTACTACACCCACCCCACCCCTAAACCTACCCAGTGATTTATGTGCATATACACTTTATGAGTGCATGTGTTTCCTTGGGATCGAACCCACAATTGCATGATCACATGATTACATGATGTTGTATTTTGCAATGCTCTATCAATTGAGTTATGCAAAACCTGAAATATGACACAAATAAAAGGAAAAAAAGCATTAAAATGAAAGGATCCTGTTGTCGATAGGAGCACAACTTTAGTAAACGCTCCTATGGGTCGTATTTACTGAATTAAAATTAAAGTGTCAAAGAGCGAAGTGACAAACGACCTATGGTATATAGATATACATTTTACTGAATGAAATGTTGACCCAGGAAGAGCTATAGGACTGTGAAGCTTTGGGGGTGTTGATGGACTCCATCTACTCCATCTTTGTTTTGATCATCACTCCTAATCTGATCTGAACGTAGTCTTTGACAAAAACATCAAAACGTTGTTTTTTAATAAAACTTACCCACATTCAAGTGTTGATAAAAAAAAAAAAAAAAGAATGCATGAAGTTAGAATAAAACATTTCATGTTCAGATATTCATAATATTAAACAAAATATTCTGGGGCCATGAAAGTTTTGTGAAAATGATCAAAAAATGCTGGCAGTGGCTGGCAACTTTATATATATATTATATATATATATATATTTTGTTTTACATTTCGTATTCAAAAATAAATAAAATCACCAATAGCCTGGGGATTGTTGTTGTTACACTTTACATCAGGCTTGCCTGTTCCTGGAGATCTACCTTCTTGCAAAGTTCAGCTCCAACCCTGATCAAACACAACTGAACCAGAGATGGTCTTATTAATAGGAGATTAACTTGGATAGCATGTGCATTGATAACCAATCACATTACAGCCTTGACGTCAATGAATTTCATTCAGAGTTGTGCGACAATCACTGTTTGCAGATAACATGGAAATGAATGAGAAGTGCCATAAACTGAATCCTACATTTCACACAATTGTTCGTGACTTCTCTTTGAAAAACAGCATTTTTGTTGTAGTGGCTTCACTTCAATTGGCTTTGACTGAACCAGCTAATTAAGACCTTGAGGAGATGTACATTTATACGTCATACAATCTTAGAAAACGGTCAAATATGAGCCACTAATCGTCCATGGAATGCGCCACTTCTGGTATTTTTGCCGGTTAATTGGATTCTTTTTTTTCTTCTTTTTTTTAATCGAGGGCTCAGGACAGCCCTTTCATCCTTTAATTCACTCGGCTTAGAACTCTGCCCTTCGACAGCCATCTCACATTTTTATGAAAGAGTAAATGTGTGTCCCCGGCCATTTCAGTACACAGGACCTCAAAGTCTTATCACCACTCCTAGCTCAGTTGGGATTCCTTTTGATATCAAAGCTTCACAATAAAATAAAAAAAACCAATGATTCCAAACAATATTCTGTCTTGCTCCATCTTCTGCTATTTTTGCCAGTGATTTGGCCACCTTGTCGCTGGTGATGCCTTTACAATTGTCCCAAGCCAGACCACAATTTGTCATGAAAGCATTCAGCTCTATAATATGTGAACCCGATGTTCTGGAAGGCAATGTTAGGCAGCACAGAAGATCTTCAACAAATTCAGCCTCGCAGTAGTGCCGGATGCAAAGTCAGTGCTCTCATCCAGCTGAATAGTAAAATCCTTTGTTGACTCTATGAGGTACTCTTATAAATTCTGGGCAATATCCCAAATTCAACATGGCATTGTATTGTCACTAAGATGAATATTTTTTTGCTTTTTAGATGACTTTCCCATCAGGAACTGTATTGTAGAGCAGCAGGCAATATTCACCTCTCTGCAATTGGTTGGGATGCTTTTTTTTTTGCAACACAATATGAAACTTTATAAAATGTAAAGTGCAATTTGTGATTGTACATTATGCTTCCGCTGAGTACCTGAGCTGATGGCTGAATTTCCTGAGCCTTCCTTTAAAAAAAGGTAATGGTTAGTCCACTAGTTTGGCATTGACGAACCAAATCTGCATAAATATCACCTTTATATGGCCTTACTCTGGATCTAGTTTTTTATTTGCTGGGCAAGGACTATCAGTACGAATACTGCTATGCTGTTTGCATGCATCGCCTTCACAATGCTTTCTGCTGCTGGCTGACGCCATTTTCTGCTGCTGCATTTGAAGCGATCATAAATGGTATATTTTGACTTTGGCCAGAGGTGGAAATAGTACTAAAAAAGATCCTTATGGCATATTATTTTTCATTTCTAGTAAATCAAGATAATTATTTCTTAACCATTTAAGCCCACCGGCAACTATAGTTGCCGCAGTGTATAGTTTTCATTTTACTTCTGTAAGTATTTTTCTAGATATTATCTATGTTTTATATCTCAATGACACGCAAGCAAACAACCAAAAAAAGGATTTCAAGAAAGAAAAAAAACACGCCCCCTTTTTTTGCGTATTCTTGTGGGCAGAGGTTAGTCTGTTCTACTGTTCTACTGACGTAATTAATGAAGGAAGTACCAGGATGTAGTCCAAGCCTGCCGTTCGCTGTAGGCTTTGAAAGGGAACTTCTGTTAAATAAAATATCTCGCTTGGCATTGAACTTTGAGCTTTATAATTTTATAGGTATTATTTATGCTCTAACAGCAACATTACACACTAACTAAAGTTTGAACAATGGGATCACGAAGAACGGGACCTTTAATTCTATAGGGGAAAATATTATATTTTATGATATGTCTTGTAAGGGCCCAAAAATTGAGGACCCTTCATCCAGTTAGTAGCTTTCGATTCCATTATAATGTGGAAATTCAGACAAGTAATGAGTTTACATTTACATTATTATATGAAATCACCTACTACAGTCAGCCATTGAATACTATGGGACAATTTGTTTTATTTTTTGTAAGATGTAATTTTTTCGTCAATCTATTTATTTATTTTCATTTAACTTTTTGATACACAATGCCCTGTTGGGGCTGCACTTTGTTCTGCACTATGTTCCACCACTTTAAGACAAAGTATTTGTTGTTTGTTGTGTTTTCATATTCAAACGATTATAAGATAGATGCAGATTTTTTGAGTTTGCATCGAATGTTCTTCGACTTTTATACATAATACATTTGTTTATGAATAAAGATTGATCTGTTGAAAGTAGTCATTTTGAGTTAGATGCCAAATGTTCTCCTCCTAGTCAAATTTGACATTGAAGGGGTGCGTACAACATATCTGCCCACCGGCAACTATAGTTGCCGCACATTCAAATATGATTTCCAAGAAAAAAAGAAAAAAAAAAACCTGGAGAAAATAAATGCAGAATATGTTCACATAGGACACTATTAACATGACTATATGCATGAAACCATTAAAAAAAAATTGGCTACAAATGGGTTAAGTAAGAGTTGATAACCAGTTGGCTGAAAAACTACTCAAGTTAGAACTTTTGTATTATTTTTCTATTTTTTCTGAAAATGGGATGATGTGATAATTATGGAGTGCTAAACACTCTCATATATTGTTGGTTTCATTCATTCTGGATTTTGATCTTCCCTTGCGCGGAAAGTCCACATGGGAGACTTTAACGGTTCGCCTGGAAACAAAGGCCCTGTCCAAAATGACACACTAAACCCTCGCAGTCTTCCTACAAGTCTGTGCTTTCATGACATAACGGCGCTTTGACTGTCGGGGAGAAGTCTGCTGCAGAACCCGCACCAGTGTGGGCTCGGCAGAAGTGTGCATCGAGGCGCATACCGACCACAAAGGGGGCACTCGCGGGCACCCTTTTGGAGACCTAAAATGACCAATTGGACACCCTGCGGTCTTGTGGACTTAACGGACACGCGCACGTGGCAGCCATTGTAAGTCCACAAGACTGAAAGTGCATATAAAGTGTGCCATTTGGGACAGGGCCAAAGATGCTGTGAAGCCAAACCCCCACATGGAAGAAAAACGCTGTCGTGTTCACAACTGTGACAATGAGCGCTTACCAGGATCAACTAAACTTTTCAAAAGTATGTGAAGTATGTGAATAGGCTCTTTAAAAGACGTAAGAGTTTTACATGCCGGTCTGTTATTGTTGGGACATCAACACTTACACACCCCTAAACATGACGCTGAACAAAACCAACTGTGACTGGTTGCTTTACATGTCAGTCAGACGGCCTCGGGGCAGTCCTTGGTCAATGAAAGCTGCTATAGAGTCCAGACCTTCTGCTGTCAGTCTGAAAGTCTGGCTGTGTGAGACTAGCGTGGCACACAAATGCTGGTTATATTGGTTACACAGATACCACTGATCTGTACTACAAGTATTTTAAAATATGAGATGAAACGGTATATAGCAAGGGTTGCAAACTCCGGTTCTTGATAGCCTCAATCCTGCAGACTTCAGCTCCAACCCTGATAAAACGCACCTGCCTGTAGCTTACTAGTAACCCTTCAGACCAGACCTTGATTAGCTTGTTCAGGTGTGTTCCTGCAAAACTCTGCAGGACTTCTCTCTCCAGGGCCAGAGTTCGCCACCCCTGGTATATAGGCTAATTCGTTCATTTTACTAAAACGTCCAACAGCAACACCAGCTTTTAAAGTTCCAGCTGTAGGCGGCCTCTCACTTGCCTCTCCTGAGCTCGCTGAATTTTAATAGGCACTGTAATGTGCTTTAGGCATGACTTATTTTTGTAGGCCAACCCAGAAGTTAGCATCACCCTGGTGCCCTTAACAAAAAGCCAATATATATATATTTTTTGAATTCTTGCACATTTTGTTCAAATCAAACATCAAAATAATTCTCACAAATCACAAATATGCAGCTTTTATGAATTTTGAAACCTAAATACAAATCGCCAGAAGTAAAAAGTTCAAATTAGTCTCTAAACAACCTACACAATGGTCTCATGAGTTCAAAGTCACCACCACTTAGCCTCTGACAACTTTAAATCTTAAAAAAAGAAAAAGAAAAACACAAACACATTCCCTTTTAAGGATCCACTTGTGAGATCAACTCGAGAGAAAGAGAGATGGATCAGGGATGACACATCAGTGCAAATTCCAAACACAGCTGGTTAATGACAACACAGCAATGATGAAGGCATGCATTAAACTTCAATTCTTAGATTTTGAAAGTGAAAATTGACATCAACAGACTTCCACACACACACACACACACACACATACACACACAGAATAGTAATCAAAATATTTGTCTTACAGGTCTTGAGGAAACGCTGGAGAAGAGGCACAGATGCAGGAACTAGGAGCTCACAGGCAGGTAGAAAAAACATGCAAGTAATCCAAGCCATAGACCAGAGTTGTGGCTTCATCCGAAACCTGTAAAAAGCTCCCTTCGGAGGACACATTTCAAGGTAGGAAGGCATCAAGGCACGTCCGAATCTAATGTTAGCTTCACTTCCTGTCTTCTGAGAGACCTTCATCTGATCGAGTTTTGAAGGCAGCATAGATGTATCCTTCGCTGCCTTTGATATCCCACAATCCTGTGAGTTCCATTCTGTGACAGTTGAGATGGGAAAAAAGATGGCGTCCGAAAGTTGCGTTTGCTAGTCAGTTTGTGTGTAAATGTACGTTTCTTTGCCAACATTTTCCACTTCTGATGTCATTTCTAGCGAGAAATTACTAATGGTGTAGTTAAATATTTGTTTAGTTCTCACCAAAGCTCTCTCTATTTTGCTGTAAATCATTAAAAGTTTACACTGCCTAAAAAGTCTGTCCGAAATTAGTTTTGTGAGGTGCCTTCATACACAAACACTGCCTTACAAGTCATTGTCTGATAAGGCAGCAAGGCACAGAGTCAGCTGCCTAGGTTTTCGGACGCAGTTTGAGGTGTGTGCTTGTATGGCAGGTGATGAGTGTGCTGATGAGGTGCAGGTCCAGGTGAGGAACAGGAGGGTTGCTGGGAAATGTAGTGTGCTAAGTGACTGAGCTGGTGATGGGAATCTGTGACACCACTACTCTTTTTGTGATATTGTGGGTGAATTTGCCTCCTACCTTTCTTTTTTTTGGAATGTGTCCATGTTGCTTTATTTTGGATGAAATTCTGTTTGTGAATATATGCATACATGCATGTCTTTTGGATAGTTTTTTGTAAAGCTGTTTAATTTGGCTTCTACCGTTTAAAGAATAGCATATGCTTTTATTTTTTTGGTTGGTTGGTTACTTGCTTGCTTGTTTGATGTGCCTATAACTCTACAACTTTTAAATCCATCCCATTGAATAAAATATACAATGTTTTTGTTCAAAAAGTCGTATTTCTTTGCTTCCATTGAAACATATACACTCTTTGGAACTTTCTCAAATCATGCTGAATAACATAGATCATCAGATTTTGCACAGATTTGTGGAGTTCATAGCAGTTCAACCACTTTCAAAAAGCAAAAGGGGACAAACCAAATACTAAGACATTCTGAAATTTGTGTACATTTTTCAATTCAACTTTTCATTAAACTTGTTATGCATGTAATATTTTGTAATTTTGTATTAAATAAAAAAAAGGGACCTCAAATGTGATCATGTATTGAATTAATTCATGAAATTGTTTATGTTTAACCTTTTGAATTAATTATAGAGACATGCAACCTAATGAAATATTAAATCTAGATCAAAAGAGATTACGACAAGTCTTTCCTGCATCATGTGGGCACCGATGTGTTAAAATGGTAATGATGGATACATGGAATGACAGCCTTAACCAAAGTTAGTCAACCTCAGTGGCCTTTTTATTTCGCTCCAGAGCTTTAATCATGGGTGTCTGGGCATTTTCTGATGGGGTGTCCAATCAAATTTCCTGATGAATTATTGTCTGCAGTGTCCCTTATAGAGGTCATTCAACAGGTACAGATGAAAAATGGGTATCAGTATTGCACACCTGGCAGCAGGAAGACCTGCCAAGTTCTTCACGGTCCATTGTTGGAAAGGTTACCGCACCATTGGAGTGATTCATTGGAGAAAGACACTTAATGAACAAGTCATAAAGATAATGAATCACATTTCTATAAACAAAACGACATGCAAAGCTCAGGCAAGTACATCTGATTAGTAAAGACTAAAAGTACTTCATTAGCTATATAAATATTCTGCTCTGCACATCATACGATAAATATGAAACGGACTAATTGGATGACAGCCTCATTGATGTCCCTCAACTTGCTTGGGTTTTCTTACTTCTAGAAGTCATTCTAAGTCACAGCTTTCAAAAGTTACAATGCAATTTCAATAAAAAGGAAGTCACATACCTCACACAAAACAAGTGGGCAAGAAAACAGTCAAGAATAAAAGTGTCTATTGAAAAAGCTGTCATAAAAAAACAACAATGATGTGTTATAGGCCTCCTGTTGTGTTGCAAGGAGGCATACTGTTGCGCTAAACAAAGAAACCTTGAAAGACACTGTATGAAAATATCACGTTTGAGAACAAACATGCTGGCGGCAATCTTTTCAACATGTAATTCAATCTCGTTGTCAGATGGTGTCTGCTGAAGCATTTCAGCAAATAAAAGTTTCACATAGGTAGCACAACAAATATCAACTGACATCTAACCACGCTAATTTGCACTTTCCCATGAGAAATCCCCAAAAACTGCAATTAAATGTGATTCAAGGCTTGACTATTTGGCTGTAATTCTGCAAAATCCCAATTCAAACACCCATGTGTGCCCGTGACACCTGGACATTCAATTTGACACAATTTCCTGTAGCATAGTCCAGGCCTGCTGCCCACATTTAGAAAGCATGCCATCCATTACACACAAATGAGAAACAATTAACACATCTGGACGCTGTGGTGGGATTAGAACAGACAGATCTAAATGAACAGGGCCTTTTACAGATAGGGAATCAATCACCGTGTCACAACACCGCATCGCACAGTTTAAATATCAATTAGTGGTGTTTTTAAATGTTTTGAACTAATCTTTTAAGTGTTCACTGCACTTACTCCTGTGTATTAAAGAGTGTAGCACGAACAAATCAGAGACTATAGCAAATAACCTTATATGGTGGGTTGTGACAGAGCGTATCATTGAACGAATACACCCTTGCACTGAACAAACTGGCGATTTGAGTCTGAATGAATGAGTGAGTGGAGTGGCACTGAGCAAGGCATGTAATTTGTGAACAAGCTGGACGGACGGCATGATGATTGTAAATGAACTGAAGAAACTGGAGCATTTCGTTCATAAATGAGCTGAGATTTGGTTTAGCGAGGAACGACTCTGATCTGTTGAGTCAGGAGAAAGCTATCCATTAGCATTTCCATTCATCTCAATGACAATTGCTTGGCTGACACAGGACCGAATGCAGTTTCAAATATGCTGTCTTTACTTCTGGTACTCAGTTCTGGAGACAGTTGTTTTTGATCCAACATGATCTCACACCCAACTCGTCACATTTTGATGCTTGGTCAGGACCATTTTTCGACACGCAGGGCACTCCATAGATTTCAGTTGTTTGCCCTATGCATCAGATCAAGACACATTCAATTATTTTCATTTGTAACAATTAGACATGATTTTGAATATTTTTTATAGACTACTTTTATATTTTGGAGCAACTAACCCCACTCCTACCCTAAACCTACCCATTCCTAAACAATATAAAACACGTAAAAGGCAAATAAAAGTACAGTCAGGTGTATTTTTTGCAAAAACTGACCAAAAACAGTATAAAAGCCCCAATATTTTGCTAGTAAACGCAAATTTTCTATGGGAGCGCAAACATGTTGCAAGCGAACACAAAGTTTCCCTGGGGAATGCAACGTTTCTCAGGGGACCGCAAACATTTTGCGAGCAAACTACGTTTTCTATGGGAGTGCAAACATGTTGCAAGCGAACGCAAAGTTTCCCTGGGGAACTTAACATGTTTGCGTGAATGCAAAGTTTCTCAGGGGTTCTTGGGGGAATGCAAAGTTCCCTCTGGGAATGCAAACATTTTGTGAGCAAACACAAACATTTTGTGAGCGCAAAGTTTCTCAGGGGAATGCAAACATTTAGTGAGTAAACACAAAATTTCCTGGGGGAACGCAAAAACGTTTGAGATTGAACGCAGTTTTCCAGGGTAACGTAACCATTTTGCAAGCGAACGCAAATTTCTCTGGGGAACGCAAACATTTTGTGACAACATTTTCTAGCAAAACGCAAAAATTTTGAGATTGAACGCAAAGTTTCTCGGGGCATTTTGCCAGCGAACACAAAGTTTCCCCGGGGTAACTCAAACATTTTGTGAGTGAACTCAAAGTTTCTCAGGGCATTTTGCGAGCGAACGCAAAGTTTCCCTGGGAACTCAAACATTTTGCGAGCGAACGCAAAGTTTCCCGGGGCTACTCAAACATTTTGCGAGCGAACGCAAAGTTTCTCGGGGCATTTTGCGAACGAACCCCAAGTTTCCCGGAGGTACTCAAACATTTTGCGAGTGAACGCAAAGTTTCTCGGGGCATTTTGCGAGCGAATGCAAAGTTTCCCGGGGGAACTCAAACATTTTGCGAGTGAACGCAAAGTTTCTCGGGGCATTTTGCAAGCGAACGCAAAGTTTCCCGGGGGAACTCAAACATTTTGCGAGCGAACGCAAAGTTTCTCGGGGCATTTTGCGAGCGAACGCAAAGTTTCCCTGGGAACTCAATCATTTTGCGAGCGAACGCAAAGTTTCCCGGGGGTACTCAAACATTTTGCGAGTGAACGCAAAGTTTCTCGGGGCATTTTGCGAGCGAACGCAAAGTTTCCCTGGGAACTCAAACATTTTGCGAGCGAACGCAAAGTTTCTCGGGGCATTTTGCGAGCGAACGCAAAGTTTCTCGGGGCATTTTGCGAGCGAACGCAAAGTTTCCCGGGGGTACTCAAACATTTTGCGAGTGAACGCAAAGTTTCTCGGGGCATTTTGCGAGCGAACGCAAAGTTTCCCGGGGGAACTCAAACATTTTGCGAGTGAACGCAAAGTTTCTCGGGGCATTTTGCGAGCGAACGCAAAGTTTCTCGGGGCATTTTGCGAGCGAACACAAAGTTTCCCGGGGGAACTCAAACATTTTGCGAGCAAATGCAAAGTTTCCCGGGGGATCTCAAATATTTTGCGAGCGAACACAAAGTTTCTCAGGGGAAGGCAAACATTTTGTTAGTAAACAACATTTTCTGGGGGAACTCAAACATTTTGTGTGTGAACGCAAAGTTTCCTGGGGGAACCCAAACAATTTGTAAGTAAACGCAAAGTTTTCTGGGGAAACGCAAACATTTTGAGATTGAACGCAAAGTTTCACGGGGCATTTTGTGAGTGAACGCATAGTTTCTCTGGGCATTTTGCGAGCTAACGCAAAGTTTCCCGGGGGAACTCAAACATTTTGTGAGTGAATGCAAAGTTTCTCAGGGGTTCTTGGGGGAATGCAAACATTTTGTGAGCACAGAGTTTCTCAGGGGAACGCAAACATTTTGTGAGTAAACACAACATTTTCCGGGGGAACGCAAACATTTTGAGATTGAACGCAAAGTTTTCCAGGGTAACGCAACCATTTTGCAAGCGAACGCAAAGTTTCTCTGGGGAACGCAAACATTTTGCAAGTGAACGCAAACATTTTGTGAGTAAACACATTTTGTGGGGAATGCAAAAATTGAGATTGAACGCAAAGTTTTCCAGGGGAACGCAAACATTTTGCAAGCGAACGCAAAGTTTCTCTGGGCATTTTGTGAGGGAATGCATTGTTTCTCTGGGCATTTTGTGAGAAAATGCAAAGTTTTTCGGGCATTTTGCGTGCGAACGCAGTTTCCCGGGGGAGCTCAAACATTTTGTGAGTGAATGCAAAGTTTCTCGGGGAAAACATTTGCGAGAGAACGCAACAGTATTGCCAAATTATTTTTCCTTCCATCATATATTTTTTCTTTTACAATATCCCTTCAGGGGCTCCGTAGAATGTTGACAAGGGTGTTGTGAGCTGATTTGTTGTAACTTGCTTTTCTAGTCTCAATATACTAGTTGAAATATTGGGTTGCATCAACTTTCAATTCTTGATGAAATGGTAGAGTGACAGAACCTGGCATCCAATTCTCTCAAAATGCTGTGGATGTCATGTTTGGTAGATTCTGGAGAGTATAAACCAAATTTATATACAACATAACACTTCAATTTGTGACTTATGTGGGTGCTAGTTTAAAGAAGAAGAAGAAAAAAGGTATATACCACTACAAATGAGTTTGAGCAATGTTTTCCCTGTACGAGTAGTAACATGATGATTTCTGGCATTTCTTTTGCACAGCTGGTCTTGTTTGGCTTGTTGCCCATCAGCTCAGTATATATTTGTGCTTGAAAGAAACCTCTACTCATACAATAGAAAACCTCAGGTGTCAACAAATAAAGAACATGCTTTTGAGTCCATTACTCCCAGCAGGATGTTGTTCTCTTATCAGACTCAAACAGAAGGTTTTCATGTTGAAATACTGCTCATTGGTTATTCATACGAAACCACATAAATCATCATATCCAGACACCTTTGGGAGCATAATGTGTTTGATTTTAAGATCAAGTAATGAAATCCAGAGATGCTCATAATTAAATGAAGCTGTCTTCGGGGGATGTAAAGCAAACATGGTGAATTTGATGTGGTTGAGTAGTCACTACAAAATGTTCGTTTTCATTCACGCGTCTCTTGGCAAAGAAATACAGGCCACCCTTCACATTACTAGCAAATAACAGGACTGACAGTTCCTTGATGATAATACACATAAATCCTGTTGATATAAGGAGTCGGCACAGGATATGTCAAAGTTATTTATCAAAAAAATAAAACATAACTAAAATAAATACAACAGACATTGGCGTTTAGTTCACGTCACAACTGAAGGACTATAAATCTTGGAGAGAAGCTTTATTGTAGGAAGCAGATGGGATTCATCTGTGCGTGATGGCTATGTATTTCAAATAGATTAATACGTTACGCTCTCAAAAATCTTAAAAACATTTAGATACCGAAATACTGCCAACACAACCACTTATGTGATGTGTAGCGAATAAATGGCAAAATATATGGAAATGAATATGAATGAATATCACCTGAATTGTGTTCAAATCTGTGAAGTACAACATACAGATTGTTTTACACAAATGAATAAATGAACAATAACCCAAAAAATAACATTGAGAAGCTATAACTTATGGGAAAAATGAAGCCTTTATGTTGGGAGAGAGGTGGCTAGGAAACAAAATTGTCAATGCCAATTTTTTTTTTTTGTTATTTGTCCAAATAATAGATATAATAAAAGGATTGCCACTCCAGGCGGAATTGGGGACCAACATTTATCGCATGCACAAACGCACACACACACACACACACACACACACACACACACACACACACACACACACACACACACACACACACACACACACACACACACACACACACACACACACACACACACACACACACACACACACACACACACACACACACACACAGGGGTGTTTTTGTGAAATGTGGGGACATTCCATAGGCGTAATGGTTTTTATACCGTACAAACCGTATTTTCTATCCCCCTACACTGCCCCTGCCCCTAACCTTAACCCTCACAGGAGACTGTGCAGTTTACTTTCTGTGAAAAAAAACTCATTCTGTATGATTTATAAGCATTTTGAAAAGTGAGGACATGGGGAACGTCCTCATATTTCACCCTCTTTTTGTAATACCTATGTCATACCCATGTCATTATACACATTTGTGTCCTGATATTTCACAAAAACATGCCCACACACACACACACACACACACACACACACACACACACACACACACACACACACACACACACACACACACACACACACACACACACACACACACACACACAAATCCTGTTGTTACAGTTTTTTCCAAATGCTTACACACCAAATCTGTTCATGTCACACGATTTTTGAAACCCCTCACTCAAAGTGCAAAACTACACACCAAATCTCCAAAACCATAAGTTATTTCTCAGCCTTTGAGTTTTCAATTGCATAAAACACGGCAAAAAAAATGGCAAAAAAATGGCAAAAAAAAAAAAAAGGCAAGTCCCAGGCACTCAGTCAGACGTAAGAAGTGGAGAAGGAATTAATTAAAAAGCCTTTATTTGGTATGGCTTAAGTCTTTTTTTTTATTTTTTTTTTATACAAGAGCCAACATGTTTAAACCAACAAATGGTCTTCTTCAGGGCAAAGCCCATAAAACACCTTTTTCAAAACGCTTCACACAATTTTCCACCTAAAACACAAACATCTAACAGGAAGTGACTTGCTTTCCTTTTCCAAACACGTCCAGTCAAAATGCTACACTTATTCACCAGGTCACACAGGTACTCCTCACATGTACAAACACTTAACTGACCACTAACCAAGCACTGATTTTCTGTAGTATAGGCCTATAAATAGGTCAAAGATCAGATTACCTGTTTTGAACAATGGATGCTAACAACGGACAGAAAGCAAGAGGAGTAGGAGGGAGAGGCAGGGGACAACAACGAGGACAAATTCAAAAACGAAGAGTTGGAAGAGGAGGAGTTGGAGGAAGAGGAGGAAGAGGACAAGGGCAAAGAAGAGAAGAGAAGGAAGGAGAGCCATCTCTGATGAAGGAAATTGAAGGAGATGTGAGGCATTTTGCATTTTGTGTGTGCAGTTTTGGGAATTGTGTGTAGAGTTTTGAAAAAAGGACACATATGGTTTTGAAAACGTGTGTAAGCAGCTGAAAAAAACCCTGTAATATGCTGTTGTTATAAATAAAAAAGATGCAACAGCAGTAATGTTTTATTTATTCAGGTGGTTTAGAATGTTTTATGCTTTTGTAATTGTAATTATTGTTACAGTCTATATTCATTACCTGTTTGTTTACCTTATCAAAGATTATATTTATAAAAAGACACTTTAGTGCACTATATAAAACAATTGCACTCTTTCAGACTATTTATTTATGTAGAAGTGTATTTTGTTTTGGACAGAGGGAGTAAAATTGCAAAAATTACAGTATTTTAAAAGTGTTAAATAAAGCAGTTCGCTTAGTTTGTGGCTGTTGTTATAATGGTCAAAAACAGAAATAAAACAATAAATACATATCAGTTTTATATATCGGTTATAAGGCACATAAACATGCAAATAATTGGTATCTGTGTCAGTTATAAAAATCAATATCAGTCGATCTCTAGTTATAATAAGGGACCAAATTTGATCTCTTACACACACACACACACACACACACACACACACACACACACACACACACACACACACACACACTCTCTCCATAGACGTAATGATTTTTTACTGTACACGTATATTATCTCCCCTTACACTAACCCTACACTCTAGAAAATGCTGGGTTAAAAACAACCCAAGTTGGGTTGTTTTTAACCCAGCATTTTTTTGAGAGTACCTCCATCACACAACACTTTCTGCATTTTTACATTTACAACTCATTCTACGCATGTTTCCTCATGGGAACCTCAATTTAGGACCCCAAGGTGACACAAGTCCCCATGAGTCTGTGTGCATTCAGGTTGAAGTCTCAACTGGGATAGAAAAACATGAACACACACTCAAACACTCACTCACTCCAGTTCTGTTGAGTAGCTCCTGAGATAAGAGTGGAAATGCAGTGGGTGGAGGTTCATTTCAACAGAGAGGGCTGAGATACCTCAGGAGAGAACACAAGGTGACAGAAACTCCCATGTGGCTCTTTATGGAGTCTTCCTGAAAACAAAGTCAATATGAACTGGGTTTCTGCGCCATAGTATTGACTAGCTGTCTAAGACCATGAGATCTATAATGCGAAGAGGGAAGTGGAGATGGAAAGAGTTCCCCAGCAGCTAGATAGGACTTTGCGAAGGGAGCTCTACTACCCATGATGCTTCTGCTCCTAGACACAGCTGGCATGGCAGAGATTTGTCTCTGAATCTGGCAATGGAAGTCACTTCCAGCTTACACTTCATTATACAGAAGTGTGTGGAATGTATTTCTATACTGTGTGTTCCAGAGACAACTGTGTGCTTCCCAGAGCAGTGGAGTTCATAAGCATGAAAGTGTCACACTGCATGAAGACTCACATACAGAGAAGATGCTAGGTGACCATGACTTTACCTTGAGGATATGTTCCTGGTTCAGCATCTATTTTTGCTTTTGGGCTAATATTACTGTCACCAAGACACAGTCCTATATCCCTATTCATTAAAAACCTCTTCACTCACATACTGTATAGAACTACATTTAAAATGTATTTGAATTGCTTCTAAATTTGCCATCCATTTGTTTTAACATAAACAACTAATATATAAACTATGGCATGATTATTTTATTATATATATTATATTATTATATATAGATAATATTTCATTTATTAATAATGAATATATGCATCACATTAAGTTCATTAGTTGGTTTATGTTAAAAATACAATATGATTACAATACAATGAGGCCACGAAGGCCACGACTCTGTGGCCCCTTGAACTGCCGTTACCGGCATGGCCGTCAACGGCTCCAGATCCGCCAGGTCCACCCACGCCTCAGGGTTCAGGTCCGCCTAAGCTCCCAGGCCCGTCCATGTCACGCCTGGGTCTGTGTTTGGTGCTCCTGCACGGGCCTGGCCCACCATCCCTCCCCCAAGACCGCCCCCCCTAAGACTTTTGTTAGAGGGGGGGGGGGGGGGGGGGGGGGGGGTATCTGTCACAGGGTGTTTTGGTGTTGGTTCATGTTGCATGTTTTTAGTTTGGCATCTTCACTGTGTCTTGCTTCCTGGTTTGTCATGTGACTCCCATGCCCTCATGTGATCTTGTGTCTTCTGTCATTAGGTGTGTTCGACATCGGCTGCGGCCGGATTCAACTGATCGGCGAGAGTAGCCGCGTGCAGGCGGGGAGGAGCTGCAAACGGAGACGTGAAGTCGGACACTTTCTGCTTCCCGCAGTGACGCTCGCGCTGTGTTTGCATACTTTATCAGCTGAAGTGAAATAAATGCAATATTTGGCAATGCACAGATGTTTCAGAGACATTATTGTCATGTAATACTTTATGTACTGCTTAATACAGCGTGTGTTTGTACAATAATAAAGTTCAACATATAAGCCTACACTATCAATGAAGTGGGGTTTTATTTTGATAAACATGACAATATAACATCGCGACTACATGAAAGGAGGTTTTACTGTTATAAAAAACAGATTTGTGCGCATTAGTGGAGCTGAAGGTTTCAGAATAAACACGAAACACACGTGATCGCTGTCATGCGGTGAATCCAGCCAATCGTGGAACAGCTGTGTCGTCATCAGAGTCCGTGCAGCCTCCTGCAGCTGCTCTGTAGAAACTGCACCGGCTGTATCAGCCGGCTGCTCTCGAATCGCTCTCCCGGTGCTTTGTTGACATACGTCACTGTCACGTGGCGTCGGCGCTGCCTCAAGTCGGACAAAATTTCTAACCGGCATGCACTGCTTCAAGTCAGCCGCCGATCGGTCTGCGCATCGCTGGGTGAAGTCGAACAAGCCTATTGGTTTATTGTTTGATCACTGTTCACAGGTGTCACTTGTCTAATCATTTGTCTCAGTGTATTTAGCCCTCATGTTTGCCATGCGTCTTTGTCTGTTATTGAATGTGTAACCCGCTGTGTTGGTGAGTGTTTTGTCCAAGCCAAGTTTGTATTGCCAAGTCTTTTGTTTTATGTTAAGATTTAAGTTATAATAAACTGCACTTGGGTTCAGCAACTTGCCTCGTCAGTGGACTTTTGTTGCAGTAGTGTTTTTTTTTTTTTTTTTTGGTAAAATTGTAACATCCCATTCTTTTTTTTTGATGCAAATATTCAGTTATATAGGCGCTATTATACATATGTGATCTACGAAAACCCAACACATGGTGACATTTTACCTTTTACAGCCTTTGATACCATATGAAAGCTGGGCCTTCTTTCAAGGCTTGTCTGAAACAGAAGTTATGGTTATCTAAAGTCGGCTGATCGCTATGATTTTTAGGAATGGAATTTTGTGTGGTCAAAGTTTTAGGTTGATATATAAAAAAATTTGCTTTCAGTAAGATTGATTGGGCACAGTACCAAACTTTTCCTCTAGATGACATCCAAGCTCCATTACTAACCATATAAGGGCGCCTCCATTTCCATATGGTTTGAGTGATCTGAACCATACATTTCCATAATTTTCATACATTAAGTAGACCTCCTATTCAGAAGTAGTATAGGCAGTATTTGATTCGAATTCAACCTCTAATAAATATTAAAGAACATGTGCAAGCTCACTGCTGCATCTCAAATGGCAAATCTATATATTTTTTTCCCTTTTATATTTTCAACATTTCCAGAACTTTTTATCCCAAATTGACTGGATGTTATATTTTGAACTCTTGGCATGAAAACAAATTGGTTGTCTACAAATCTTTATTTTTTTTCCGTGTTCATCGCTATTTCAAAATAAAGGTCTGAACTGAATATGAAAATATGAATCTGCATCTCTACACAAGGGGACTAGCTAACGTTAGTCTGAAGAGAACCGCAATTTAGTAAGTAGTGAAATACGTTTTCTATTGGTTATCATGGGCTCTCTCTGAACTTGTGATCACCTGTTTGTGTTTAGATCGCACAGCTAGTGTAAATTTTTAGAATAGCAAGCACAGCGCACCTGCAGCACAGCTAAACTAACTCCTCTTCAGTAACTTCCTCATCCGATCCTTCATCTCTGGATGTGAAATAATCCATTATATGATCGTTTAGGGCACTGACATCACCAGGATTAAGCAGATTGAGGCGAGCGAGATCATAAAAGCAATCAGTTACTTCAGACGTTCTCTTGTGCTCCGCCATCTCACGATACGATAACGCATTAAATAAAATCTTTGCGTGCCGTAGTTTACATAGGACGGGAGGGAAATGTGCTTTCATACACCTTTATTCTACATGTAATGGGTTTATTTTGATGGGTGAACTGTCTTTCTGGTGTTAAGAGAGCGAAAACTGGCCGTTGTTTTTTTTTTTTTTTTTTGCACCTCCGCCGGGCATGATCTAAATAAACATTGCCGCTATAAATCGCAATTTTTCGGTACTGCACAAATGATTTTTGCCAAGATATTTTTAGAAATGATAGACAAGATGTTTTAGAATAATTTAATGAAAACCCAATTTTGACAAAAAATGGACATTCAACCTATTCTTCGACTTTGCTGAAAACGTTCCAGCGCGACATCCGATGGGTTTTCCCAGATCGCATCACATATTCTGAAATAGTACAGAATCTTCGGATCCAAAAGCAAGTGAACAAGAAGCAAAAGCAAGTGATAGAAGCAAGAATGAAATGTCGACCCATGAAGAGGAAATTACTTTAAAGCTTTGGGGGTGTTGATGGACTCAATCTGCTCCATCATCATTGTTCTTTGTAAGCAGAGGCTCTGTTCTTTCTTTTTATATATTGATATTGTATGTTCATACAATACAATATGCTGGGGGCCATGAAAGTTTTGAGAAAACTATAAAAAATGCTTGGCGCTGACTGGCAACTTTTTTATGCTGGCGGGCAAAGAGTTAAAAAGTATTTTGGCACAACTTACACCAGGTCTGGGGTAAGATGAGTCAGTGAGTACACTCTTAGAAATTACAGCAAAATTTACAGTACTTTACTGGCAACTGCCAGACTGTTAACAAACAAATGAGTACTGTATTTTTTCATACAATTATGCCTAAACTGTTAAAAAAGTTTGTTTATACTGTATTTATAAAAAAAATACATGATTTGAATGTCACAATTGATGCATTTTGTATGCCTATGCATCTCTGGATAAGGAAAGACAATATTGTGTTGCAAGCTATCACAGCTTTCAAAGATGTAGCATATTATGCATCTCAGTAGCTCTTTCACTGTTGTGACAGCTCCATCAGCAAATAATTATGAATTTGAAATACATTTTTGTATTTTGCAATTACAATTCTTCATTCGGTAACTCTTCATTCATAGGGGACAGTTAGGGGGCATTTAGGGGGCAATTGTGGCCTAATGGTTAGAGAGTTGAACCTGAAGATCGCTGGTTTGATTCTCAGTAGCGGCAGGAAATGACTGAGGTGCACAGTGTAGCACTGTAGAACAACATTTTGCAACATGTAAAATAATAATGGTCATACTGTAGTGTAACATAGTCCGTTCTTTAACTAAATGGCAAAAGCTCTGGTCCATATTGCAGCTTATTCTGGCCAAAAACATCACTTTAGACAGGAAGAGATTGTATGATTTACATCTAAAGAGATCAATAACCATTTGGTCCATGGTGTTTATGAGATAGATTACACCACAGTAATAGACTTACATTGGGGAAAAAATTCATTTAAATAATGCGATACAGTCTCTGGGAATGACTGTTCAAAAATGCCCCATTCATGCCCCCCATTCTTTCCCTAAGCAAATATAAAATAGCTAGAATGTTAATATTCAACTCTTGCCCTGTTTTTGTTCTTGTAAAGCTCTAATCTAACCTAGGACAAGAAAAGAAGAACTTCTAAATATGGACATGGGATTACTCGAATTGCATTCAGATTGCATCTGAATTCAGCCGTGACTCAGTTGTGTTGTGTTTAATGAACTCTTCATCTTACATCACCCTCCAATCCAAATCTCTTTCAGAGCACTAATACAGAGCCGGAGTAAACTAGAAGCTAATCCAGGATCAACGGCAGACACTTGCGTCCCATCCGGAAGAGCTAACCTGGACTACTTCAGCAGGATAGATCAAAAGACAGGGTGATGGTACGGGCAAGTTCAAATGTAGAGGTGTCAGAGGTCGGGAGTAAAGACACACAATTACTCTGAGTCTTTCTTTCTTTTTCTCGCTCATATAGACATATGGAGTGGCAGAGATGTGACTTTGGAGGTGTGAAATGAGTTTTGGCAGAGAGATCAAAGTAGTAAAGCTGACAGTGATGAGGGCGGGAAAGCCAATGAGTTAACGAATCAATCTCTGGAACACTTATCCCACTCACTTCACCATGACCCCGTCTCATTCCCCCTTCCTTTTACTTTAAATCTCGCTTTTCTTTCTTTTTTCTTCCCTTCTGGGGTCGCAGACAGCCTCTTTTGGGGTTAAATAACATCCTAATTTAACTTCACAAATGACAATTAGTTGACCTTGTGGCGGCTGCTTGCATGTCCTTGTGTGGGGTAATTTCCATGATAATCACATATAAACCACTGCCTAGTCTTTCCAAGTCATATTATTTCTCACTATTTCTCATCTATTGGTGAGCAATAATATATGAACAGTATGCTATTCAAATGTCTGGGTGAAAATGAAATGAACACATTGCTAGAACAGCCTGAAGAGGCTGACACAGATCTCGGCCATCTAGAAAATGGGACGACCTCATGGCTCTGCAGATCCCAATACTGTAGGTTAATATTTGAAAGATGTTATGCCATACACAGGGCATCCATCCATCCATCCTGCCATCCATCCATCCATCCATCCAGGATTTTTAAGAATTCAGATGCAGCCTATGTTTGGGCTTTTAGGGAGGCACTATTAAGGTAAGAAATGCACTAAAATCGCACAGCCCTAGTTTCTTGTTGTCATTGTAGGGTGACTGTCTTTGGAATGTCTCCACAATGAGGTTGCAAATGTATGTTTTTCCCAGATAAAATATATTGCCAAAAGTTTTGGGATGCCTGCCTTTACATGCACATGAACTTTATTCGTAGGGTTTAATATGAGTTGGCCTACTCTTTGCAGCTATAACAGCTTCAACTCTTCTGTGAAGGCTTTCCACAAGGTTTAGGCGACTGTTTATGTGATTTTTTGACCATTCTTCTAGAAGCGCATTTGTGAGGTCAGGCACTGATATTGGAAGAGAAGGCCTGGCTCGCAGTCTCCGCTCTAATTCATCCATGTCTTTATGGACCTTGCTTTGTGCACTGGTGTGCAGTCATGTTGGAACAGGAAGGGACCATCCCCAAACTGTTCCCACAAAGTTAGGAGCATGAAATTGTCCAAAAGGTCTTGGTATGCTGAAGCATTAAGAGTTCCTTTCACTGGAACTAAGGGGCCAAGCCAAACCCCTGAAAACAACCCCACACCATAATCCCTCCTACCAAACTTTACATTTAGCACAATGCAGTCTGGCAAGTACCGTTCTCCTGGCAACCGCCAAACCCAGACTCGTCCATCGGATTGCCAGACAGAGAAGTATGATTGGTCACTCCAGAGAACACGTCTCCACTGCTCTAGAGTCCAGTGGCGGCGTGCTTTACACCACTGCATCCCACGCTTTGCATTGCACTTGGTAATGTAAGGCTTGGATGAGCTGCTCGGCCATGGAAACCCATTCCATGAAGCTCTCAACACACTGTTATTGAGCTAATCTGAACGCCACACAAAGTTTGGAGGTCTGTAGCTCTTGACTCTGCAGAAAGTTGGCGACTTCTGCGCACTGTGACCCTCAGCATGCGCTGAACCCGCTCTGTAATTTTACGTGGCCTACCACTTCATGGCTGATTTGCTGTTGTTCCCAATTGCTTCCACTTTGTTAAAATACCACAAACAGTTGACCGTGGAATATTTAGAATCGGAACACCTGAACTCAATGATTTGGAGGGGTGTCCCAATACTTTTGGCAATATAGTGTACCTTGTAGAACTGCCAGATGAGACCAGTGAATGTAGTGAAGCAATTTTAGCTGCACGTAGAAAAATTGTCTTGCTAGTTTTGCATTATCCGATCGGCTCTTCTGATCGGCTTTCATAGAGACCACCGATCAAACTACATAAAATGATTTTCGGCCGATACATCCTCGAAATGTATCTTACTCATTCCTATCCACCAAAAGCTTTCAGTAGCATGCAGTCTCCCTCAAGAATTTCAGAGTTGTCCATTCCAATCACTTTAAAGTTACTGCATCCCCATTGCAGCATAATAGGAAACAAACAAATTTTCACTGCACTGGGTAAGGTAAGTAGGACTCAAGGTCAGATTGCATTTGCCCAGCACGGAGAAACAACACATAAATATTGCACGACACATCAAAGTGGGTCCACACCAACAGAGTTCCCAGAGCTAACTCTCATTCTGTACCATCTATACTGGGTGTAGATGCAACCTCTGTCCTTGGAGGGAAGAAGAAGAGTGCATGTCACTGTACCCTCTCAGGAGGCAAATGATATGGGTGTCTATGGAGTCTGCGTCCATCACTTTGTCCATCATGGCACCCGAGCCAGCAGTTATTAGCACATGCAGCATGAGGTCACAGAAATGTTCCCACTAAGAGGCAGCCAGTCAGAAGGGGATTTATATTCCACGTCCGGCTCTTCAGGCATGCACACATATATAATGCAGACTCATTTCAGTAATACAATGCAGAATTCATGTGGTACGGGAGAAATGTATACAGTCAAACCAAAAATGATTCAGACACCAGATATCATTTTTTACTAGTGGGTGCAGGACACTATAGTTCATTTATGTAAGTGAGGATAGCAAAATAAAGTACACTGTGATATATTACACCCAACAATTCTTCATACAGTGACTACCAGTAAAATTGATACAAATTTGGGACCTTAAATGATTCAGACACTTTGACCTGACCATGTTTTGCTGAAGTGTTTTTCTTTAATTGCTAATGCGACCTTTCACACCACAGACTGAACAAAATGAAGCATTGCTTGGTCATTGGTTGACCTAAATTGGTATTATCTAATTGTGTACATCAATCAACAAATACCAAACTAGGGCGGGAAACTAAAGCGGGAAAACGGCAAACAAAGTACAGTGACAGACAAACTGTTTTATGGGTTGTTTGTACTGATGTTAGTTTACGTTGTGTTGAAGCTTATGTCAATATTGAAGGATATTATTTGCTGACATTTACCTTTGTAAAATAATTGCATAAAATTGTTAATTTACTGTATGCCCGGTTTCACAGACAAGGCTTAAGCTTATATTCCCAGACCAAAACTCATGTTTGAGCTGTTTTAACGGAAAGCAACTTGCGTTGAGATATTTTAAACTATATCAGTGCCATTGTTTTGTCTCAAAATGCACACAGTATTTTTTTCTTCCATAAAGCACGTTTATAAAAGCTCCCTAAATGTCCTAATTTTTCTTTGTTGACCCATGGTTGAAAGTGAAGAGACAAAAGAGATGGATTACAACACCAGGTGTAAACGGGAATGTGTCTTCCTCGTCTATGTGATCCGATCGACAAAAGCGCATCTTAATACCAGGTGTAAAAGGGCCTGAATGTCTGTATTTTCTGTGTGCATTTATTATATTTTATGTGAGGGGAGTGTAATTCTCAGGTCTTATTTTTTCCTCTTCCAGCTCCAGCTCATTACTAGCATGAGATCCCGTTTATTCCCCACCGGCATGGCAAAATCAATTGGCAAGATGTAGAGATGCTGCTGCATGTTAATTTGACATGGATTTTTTTTTTTCTCTGGGGCCCTGAAATAGAAACAAACGCATACTGGAATAATATGAGTGTACTTCAATCTTGACAGGCCTCTCACTTTAGCAGGAATCCAGTGTGGATGCAATCACTCTTTCAGTTTGATTGCTCTGGTTGAGAGAGGTGAATAGTATTGCTCTTCAAAAAACCCTCCAAAGCTGCAGACTATTCCCATTCATCAAACCAACTGACATACGGAGATAAAGCTAAATTAATATTCAATATTTTCCATTTTACAACGGAACACCGCTCCGGCAAGGTTTTCCTGTGAAGCGCCAAAACATCTCTTAGTTTAAATACACAATTCAGGTTCCATATTCATGTTTAACAATATTTTCCAATGCAACCCCAAAACATCTTTCAGTGGCCATATAGCGAAGGATTCTGTTGGCCTCAGTTCCAGTGTTTAAATTGAGACGTATTAAGCAACCCCTAGGGCTGGAATGATTTGACCTAAAATCAAAATCTCGATTAATTGAACATTTTACCTCGATTATGATTAATGAACAATTTTTTTTTTTTGCCCTCATAGTTCACTGACAAGGTTTGTACTGTAAATATGCTTAACTATTAAAGGTTGGATATTTATTTCTAATGAAAAAGTGCATTTCTTTGTGATTTTAAAATACTTAAAGGAAACAGCTCACTTTCAGCAGTTATTGTCTATGGTTCGTAACATTTCTTACATATTTATTTTTGTTGTACATCATAAATTAGCATTACATTTATTTGAATGCATTAATGAGAGAGTGATTGTGTGTGTGAATTAGTCATACCGTCTCTATTAATTATGAATTATTCATTAAATAATTAACTAATTAAATAATTAACTATTAATTACCGTCTCTATTAATCATATGTGGTTTGTAGTTACTTCAAAGGCAGACAAATCTATGATATAACGGTTGAGTTTCTAAGCTACTGTAGTGATGAATCACAGGACAGCGTCGACAATGAGTTTCTGCGATGCTCTCTGCACGCGATCTTCACGTGATGTGCGAGCTACTGTCTGAGTGTTCATGTTGTAAGAGTGGACTCCTCCAGGGGTTCAGGCTGGAGGGTTATCGAACGACTAAAGAAATGTTATCAGAAAGATGGACGAAAACTGTACATTTCTTATCTATTTCTACCCACTGCAACTTATACCAACGACGGAGATAAGTGCAGTTATAATAGCAAAATATGTGGGAGAGCGTTGCTATAATGTGACTATATTGTATTGCAATAGGGAGCACTTCAAAGTCAATACCAAATCAAAACTAGTTAGCACAGTATTTGTAATAGAAAGGATTTAATGACAAAATCTGGTTATGGTTACACTTAAAATAGTTTCAAAATGGATGTATGAAATGATAAACTTATACCATTAATCGTACATAGCATGAATAAAAATGTTACCAGAGAGAGAGAGAGAGAGAGAGAGAGAGAGAAGAAAATCCCAATCACCTCAAGAGCCAGAGAATAAGAGAGAAAGAGCAACAGTTCCAATCTTTTTTTATCTATTCCTTGACCATGTGACTGAAACCAAATGTATTCATTTAAACTGACCAATCAGACCAAACTCTCCCTCACTGTACTAAAGGTGTGACCCACATTTGGACTGCAGGCCTCTCTATTGTCTTCCAGATGGCCCTTCTGATAAGGAATGTGGGTTGACAGCAGTAAAGCAAATTTCTTTGTTGGATTTCAAATATGAAATATCTTTGATTATCTTCAGTTCCTTCAGTGTGTCACAATATATCAGGCATTAGTTCAAAATAATACACATCCGATGGTCTAAAATCACTTCAGTGTTCAAACTGGCAGGGCTTAAAACACAAGTGAAAGTGATCTGGCTTCAGGGCACGTGTGTTGTCAGAGACACGACTCGGCTCTCTGTGTCACGGAAAAAAGCTCATGAGCACCGAACGGAGATGTTTGCCATGTTGTTCTTGAATAGTGTAAAATCGCTTGAATGTTCTAACTGGCAAGCCTTTAAACTCATTTAATTGACAAACTTCATGAGGACGCAAGTGAAAGTGATCTGGCTTCAAGGCTTGCGTGCGCCGTCTGTGTGTGTATCAGCGCATATAAGAATGCCGATTAAAGGTCCCGTTCTTCGTGATCCCATGTTCAAACTTTAGTTAGTGTGTAATGTTGCTGTTAGAGCATAAATAATACCTGTAAAATTATAAAGCTCAAAGTTTAATGCCAAGCGAGATATTTTATTTAACAGAAGTTCCCTTTCAAAGCCTACAGCGAACGGCCGGCTTGGACTACATCCTGGTACTTCCTTCATTAATTACGTCGATAGAACAGTAGAACAGACTAACCTCCGCCCACAAGAATACGCGAAAAAAGGGGCGTGGTCTTGTTGCTCTCCCACGTGGAGAAGAGGACGTGTCGCGTGGAGAAAAGGAATTGTTGCGTTTGAGTGTGTTTGTCGCCATGTCGTCGAGACGCTGTTATTTTCATCCCGGAGTCAAATCACTTTTGTTTGGCTTTCCCAGGGACGCTGTAGAGATCATTGAGCGCATACATCTCCCGTTAAGAGGCGTGACCTTTCCTTGCAAGTTACGTGCGCTAAGCTGCTGTCGAATCACAACACAGAAACCGTACAACGTGCGCTAAGCTGCGGTCAAATCACAACACAGGAACCGCTGGCACAATCAGAACTCGTTACGTATTTCTGAAGGAGGGACATAGAACAAGGAACTCATCAGCCCGTTTTTAGGACAGTGAAAACAGCGGTGTACAGATAAGTAAATTGTGTGAAAAATACTGTGTTTTTTTACACGCGAAACATGAACACATGTTATATTGCACACTGTAAACACAATCAAAGCTTCAAAAAAACACGAAGAACGGGACCTTTAACTTACCGGTATAAACTGTGTAAAACATTCAATTACCACAGTAATTCTGAGCATCTAGATTGCATAAACAAAGATAACTGCTACTGAATCTTTCCGTGTGCCTGCAAACTGCACTTGCTGTGACTGGACGGGACGGAGTCACGTGACTAAAACCGAAATAACCAACATCGGAAGATGAGGTTGTTAGAGGTTCTGAATTTCGGTTTTGATTACTTTTTGATAAATCGTCCAGCCCTAGCGACCCCCCAGCCCTTAAAGGGCATATTGCAGGTTAAATTTCTTTCTAAATTAATATATAACCATGTATGAAAATACCCTATGAAAAGGTAATGCAGGATTTAAAATGTTTTAAAAAGACATAAGAGCACAAATTTAGTAGATAAAGTGGCCGTTTTGTTGGCCATTTGTAAAAAACACTTTTTTTTCAACATCGCGTCATATTACGTCACGAGAGGGCGTCGTTTGCCAGGCTCTGCGTTGGCTCAGTGCAGAAAAAGTTGGTATTCAGTGGTATTCCGTGTATTTTCAGTAGGTTTTCCTATTCCAATAGTCATGGTAAATTATTGTGTCCAGCCTGTCAGGACATCAAGTCCACAGGTTTCCTAACAGTGGCATTTTGTGCAGGTGAAGAGACTGGACTTCACTTCTGCATCTGCCTCGAAACACACGGTGGTAGTGTTCACTTTAGACCGGAGGATTATTATCCCGGCGATATGATGGAGTTCAACATTGCAATACTCATGTAAAGGATGATATTAAATGAATAAACAATCACACGCGATGCTTCTTTGCTGTCGTTTTTACGTGAATCAATTCACCATTGATGAATACAAAGTACATTAAAACAAATGAATACAGTCTCACACTTTTCAAAAAAGTTTGGAATTATGTGCTGGTAATAAGCTGTGGTCTGCCATATGAGTATTCATAAACATTTATAATTCCCTCAGCGTCCGAACTGTCATTGCGATCCATTGTTTTCCTATCGTTGAAATTCACCGCACACCCTCCCGTGACGTCACGTCCGGTTTTGCCATTTTTAGATGCGGAAGTAAGATTTTCTCACAAAAACGACTCCAAAAACCTTAGTAGCGTATTTATAAATATATTTTAAAGAAACTCTACATTATTTTTCTATACATTAACTCACTGGGGTCTCTAACCTTCAATATGCCCTTTAAAGCCCAAAAAAATTACCTCCCCTAGTGTTTCATTGAAACCAGAATACTAGAAACATAAAATGTTTTATTGCACGGACTAGATATTATTCCACTTACAAAATGCAACATTGTTCGTTATTTGTGCCAGTTTTATACATAATCCAAATGAGTCCCCCCGCCAAGTATACAAATAAAAAAGTATCCAAGTATACAAATTCTATAAGCTTTCCTGGCAGCAGCACTGTTTTTTTCTCACATTTTCTTTATAATTTATAATGATCTCTTGATATTCAGAGTAGAAGTGAATCTCACTGACTCTCTTTGCTGTAAACATCAAACTAAATGTATCACAAACCATAAAGATCAACCCAATCTAAACGTGGTTGAGTTAGTTTTTACTCAGAACTAACTGAGTTCACCTCATTTAGTCAGACATGGCCTTTGAAGAGTATATTGAGTCCAGTATAACTTTTTATTACTATGGTGAAAACTTACCAAATTTAGCATGCATGAAGGGTCTCTGTATGGCTTTGTGCAGTTATAGGATGGATAAGATAGATTTTTGACTAAGAGTGATTCAATTGGCTTTTCAAAATGAGTAAAATACCTATAATTGCTTTTGAAAGTCCAGCTCCTCATTGGGATTTTATTTATTAATTTTTCCCAATATTTAACATTTTAGTAAAAACTCTAGAAAATATTTTCATGATTTTCACACCCATCCGTTCACCCATGGGTGTGTTCGGGCGCATTGTTGGTGTGTTGCTATTTTGTTAACTGAAAACAACTGCACCATTGACCAACAAAAACCTGGTCTAAAGTCAAGTATTTTTTGTGTTATTTAAAGGGCCCGTTAGTAATATGCACCTTTATGGGTGCACAACGCTTATTAAGCACACAGCACACAAACATGCCAAATATTAAAAATAAAAGGATTCCTCTCTGGAGAGGCGTTCAGTCTTTCCGTTCGCAAATTAGTAAATAGCGAATCCGCCATGGGGCAAGCACAACTGGCTTTTAAAGGGAATGGGAGATGAGACTGTGATTGGTTAGGAGATGAGACCATGTGCTCAGATCGTTAAAATAGGGCCCAAAGTCTTTCATGGGTGCAGTAGCGTATTTGTTATAGCAATGGTTTGTGGATATTTTTACAATTCTGTTCATGTATCAGACTATGAGACTTATTACCATAAGGTAAACGGTACAGGAAGCACGGTTTAGCTTTCCACATCACATGGGACCCGTCTGCAACTTCAGAGGAAAGAACATAGATAAACATGCCATCAGTCTCAGTAATTAATAATTTAATAACTTCTCTCCTGCTCAACTTTTTCTCCCCAATTAATCCTGCAGCGAATATTGGATTTTAAGGTTATAATAGCAGGGGACTTTTTTATTGTAGGATCTGTTATTATTTGACAATGGTATGCACCTCAAATTGTCAATTTTCTGACTTTATATATTGATTTTCTGCAGAGATTTCTGATTTTCTAAACCACCAACTGTTAAAACAGTGTTACTTCCAGTATAAAAATGCCATCGGTTTACTGTTTTTCCTTAAAATATAAACCTCTCAGAGAAAAGGTTTTTGCTTCCCTCATCGTCAAATGGTATGAATAGTGAATCAATATTTACGAAACCTACCATCGAGTGCCTTTTCATTGCACCGTCCAATTAGCAAATATTATACTATTCAGTCAATTCCGATAAAATCAAGTGTATATAGTAACACTTTAGTTTAGGGTCCAATTCTCATTATTAACTAACTAAGAACTATGACTTTTTCCTCAATAAACTCCTAATTACTGCTAATTAATAGTCAGTAAGGTAGTTGTTAAGTTTAGGTATTGGATTAAGGGATGTAGAGTATAGCCGTGTGTGTGTGTGTGTGTGTGTGTGTGTGTGTGTGTGTGTGTGTGTGTGTGTGTGTGTGTGTGTGTGTGTGTGTGTGTGTGTGTGTGTGTGTGTGTGTGTGTGTGTGTGTGTGTGTGTGTGTGTGTGTGTGTGTGTGTGTGTGTGTGTGTGTGTGTGTGTGTGTGTATTTGCATAAACTTCACCCATATATTTTAAGGCAAGAATTTTCTCAATCAAATGGTAAAAGGACTGCATTTATATAGCTTTCAACAGACCCATGGCCACCAAACGCTTTACATATTGCCTCACATTCACCCATTCATTCACTCACCGACGGCGGTGTCAGCAATGCGAGGCACCAGGTGGAACTGGGGATAGAACCACCAACCTTCCGGTTAGTAGACAACCTACTTGGACCACTGAGCCACTGGGTTATCAAGGGTAAAATTATCCCGAATGTCCTCTGCAGATAGACTGCTGTGACTTCCCAGGTCCTGATCCAATCCAATCAAAGTCATTCAAAACTGCAAACTGAAATTTATTACTGAATAGTGTGAGAGAGAAGAAAAAAAAACTTGAGTACTTGGATTTCCTTTCCTACATGCGCAGTCTTTATACTTAAAAAAGAGAGGAAATAACCTATAGGGAAGACTGGGATGATTGTATTACTTTTGCTTTAACACCTTCAACAGTTATTTTAATATAATATAATAATATAATATAATATAATATAATATAATATAATATAATATAATATAATATAATATAATATAATATAATATAATATAATATAATATAGAGTAGTCGTGCTCGTGTAATCACAGCATGCTGATATACAGCCATATCGCACGGCTACCAGTGTGTTATTGCATTTATACAACAGTTCAATGGCAAAAGGGAGAAAATAAACAAGAAACAACAACGGTGTGTCTTTAAAAACCCTCTTTTGAGCGAAACTACTTCCCTGCGGCACGGATTCAAATCTCAGGTTGACAGTTTATCAGTCGAGCCCAAGCCTCTGTGACTAATTCTGAAATGTCACTTTAGAACTAGTAAGAAGGAACGCTGAGTCGCTTCATTGAAGCTTATTGTGTTATGTAGAGTAGAGTGTTATGGTATTATGAGAGAGAGATCGACTAAACGAGTGTATTACCTGCATCTGATATAGTGTTCATTCTTCAGGTCGATGTCCATAAAAATAAAAAAGCGGTATCTTTGTCCTTTTAAATCTTTCCCTGCCAGCGTTTAAAAAAAAAAAGTTGCCAGCCACCGCCAGGGTTTTTTATAATTTTCACAAAAATGTAATAGCCCATAGAATATTTTGTTGTATGAATATCTGAGTATGAAAGAGCAGAAAGAGCAGAAAAAGAAAGAGCAGAGCCTCTTCTTTTAAACAAAAACAAAAAATGTTTTATTCTAGCTTCATGCATTCCTTTTTCATCAACACTTGAATATGGGTAGGTTTCATAAAAAAAGCAATTTTGAACAAAAAACGGAGAAAATCACGTTTTTGTCAAAGACAACATCAAGATCAGATGCAGAACGATGATCAAAACACAGATGGAGTTGATCGAGTCAACACCCCCAAAGCTTCACAGTCCTATAGCTCGTCCTGAGTCGACATTTCATTCAATAACATTAGGCAGATTTGATTTATATGATGATCATGTTATTTTACATATGCATCTGCTTACATACGATCGCTTGTTTTTTTGCGTCTCCTTCGCCTGTGTTTTGATCAGGAAATTATGTACTCATTCAGAAGGTGCATAATAGTAACTGTCACTGAAGTCGAAATCACAAACACTAACGGACCCTTTCTCAATACCAAACACGGCATATTATTTATATAAAAAAATATTTTTGAACAATAATATTTAAATCAACAATAAAAATGAAAATAGGAAATAAACACATGCAAACAATGCAGTCAAACGTACAAAATATAACGTTATCAGACTTAATTTTCCTCTTAACCCAAAATGGTTTGCTCAGGAACAAGTAATGGATTAATAAGACCAAAGATTGCCCGTTTGATATGCCTCAAATGAATTATCTCATGTTTAACCACTATCTACATACAATAAGAGCCAGCGGGAAATTCCCGAACGACTGTCCGAGATGAAGCTGTTCTCAGGGGTACACGAGCGCTGAACGGCTGCTGACGGCGTGGAGCTCGCATCTGCGAAAGCGCCAAAACACATTGTAAAACAGGCGCTATGTTTATATATGAGTCACATATTTGTGGTCTAAATAACCACATTCGCTCCTAAAAAACTGTTAAAACTACATTACGTGACACGACAACAGTAGTATTTTTAAAACGCATGGTGGATTTGCTTGACCGCCATGACAGTCGCTGGTGCAGAGTGATACAAATGGTGAAATGGTCTGAGTGGCGATACTGGGTGAATATCGCACAGCTGGAAACGGCTCTCAACCAATCAGAATCGAGAACCAGAAAGAACCGTTGTATAAAATAATATCATATAATCATTGTGGCGAGCAGCGAGCCCGAGGGACCGTGAGAGCGGGACGAGGCGGCGCTCATCAGGGTGGATGGGCGCCAGCTGCGTGCTGCAGCCGTCTCGTGTCTCACGGAGGAGTGAGGGAGTATAAAGGAGGAGCGACGACAGTGAAGGACGAGAGAGGACCAGGCCTGGATTTTGTGTTTTGTTTTATTTACGTTTGATTTTTGTATGTAGGCGGCAGTCGGCCTTGAGGGGCTGCTGCCGCCATTTTATTTTGTATTAAATGTGTTGAATGTTCGCCGGTTCCCGCCTCCTTCTTCCCACACAAACTAACATTACTACAATCATTTACTCACCTATGCAAATGATTCATACTGCTACCCAGTACTCTCATTCTGATTTAATGCTGAATTCATTTTACTTTCAAAGCAAATCATTTGAATGCAAATAAAATTAATGAGGTTTTTTTTATTTTTATGTTAGACTATGTTTTTTAAGTATTCAGCCTGTATATTTGTCTGTACATCCATCTGTATATTGTGCCTTGCCAGTTTTCATATCAGTGACAACTCTATGAGACATTTATTCCATAGATATAGCATGAAAGCCACACACAGACACAGCTGTCTTTCATTAATTCATTTGGCTCATTCGGGCTGCTCATCCGCAGCTGATATAGATGCATTTGCTGGCAGTCTTTTCCTCAGCCTAGGTTTTCCTCTCCCTCACGAAGGCACTGGAAATTGATGATTCCCAAAGACAACCTCTCACCTGGCAGACAGAGCCAGGAAAATGTGATTCACCTTAACACAACTGTGGGATGAAACCCATTTCCTCGCCCATTTGCGCATGGAAAATGTGCCATAAAATATTCTTGATTGCTATCAGTGGGGCAACATCGCTCACCTTAGTTACAGGAGCAGTCTTTAATGCGTTGGATTTCACACTAAGTTTACCAGGGAATGCCACAACGGCTGATAGAATAATCCACTCAGTGTCTGAGCCAATTTATCAGATGAAACAACAAAGGTGAAAGAAAATGCACTGCCAAGTGAGCCAGTAGAGAGCTACAATTATTCAAAACCAAACAAAAAAGATAGAGGCTTTCACTAATGCATGTTTGGCACTTCACCAACGGTTCACTCTCACTAAAGGATAGCTGCAGTGACATGTACTTTCCTACCGAGCATTTGTCTTTGTGAGGGCGAATCACTTTTGGGAATATCGCTGTGTAATTCAAGAGAAATGGCAGGTTTATTAGGGGAGGATAAATTACAGTTGCCAAAGTCGAGGCTCTGAACACCATTACGTGGAGAGATGAGGAAAATCAATAAAAACGGATATGATTGCACCATTATGAATACAAAACATCCATCTAGAAGTGATTCCTCAACACAATCATGTACTGTATGAGTGAGAAATTATTTTAGCAGCATCTTTATGAGAAGATCTCCCATGTTACAGTTTGCGTTATGAAATATCCCAAATCTGTGTTGTCATGAAAAAATTGATAATTGACAATAATTGAATAATTTGGTTGTTTACAAAAGCTTGGCTTGAGCACAAAAGATGTTATTGAATGTAAAAGTTGCTCTTATACATAAACACGTGGTGAACAGTGGACTGAACATGCTTTTTTGTCACGATTTAACTCATAAACTCAATACTACTAGACTATGGGCCCTATCATACACCTGCTCAATGTGAAGGTCAATGTGTTGTGCCTTTTTTCCCCCTGACGCAGTTATCATTTTCACGTCCAGCGCCTCGTTGTTTAAATAGCAAAAGTACTCATGCCCATCAGTGCGCCCATGGCCGTGCTGGTTTGAAAACCAGGTGTGTTCAGCGGCATTGTTGGCGCGCCGCTATTTTGAGGAACTGATATCGACTGCGCCATTGTCCAACAAAAACCTGATCTAAAGTCAATGGCGCAGTCGATTTCAGTTCCTCAAAATAGCAGCAGTCATTTTCATTTGCCTCAAAATATTTAAATATATTAAAAGCAGCATTTTTTGTGTTCTTTAAAGGGCGAGTGCGAAACGCGTGTACACTGCTTATTACACACGCAGCAGCACACAAACATTTTTAAATATTGAAACTAAAAGGATTCCTCTCGTTCAGTCTTTACGCTCGCAAATTCTACCATGTAAATAGTGAATCCGCCATGGTGCAAGTGCAACTGGCTTTTACAGGGAATGGGAGATGAGACTCTGATTGGTTTATTTGCATGTTACACCCAAAACACACCCATGACTCATTAAGAGACTAGGTACAACCCTTTTGGTTCATGCACCTGACACGTCAACCATTTTTTCCGTTGTTAACTACGCCCTAAGTGCACCTGCGCCATGCGCTTCAGACCATGTGCTTAGTAAATAAATGACTGAGTTTGAACACAATAGTCTCTTGTGTATATGGCATCAAGTGAGTCAGGATTATTGCATCTAGTGCCTCGAACATATGTGCATAACATCTTTCATTATTACACATAGGAAGTTGATAATAAAAAAAAATAA
Source organism: Romanogobio albipinnatus (assembly GCA_023566225.1). Classification (NCBI taxonomy): domain Eukaryota; kingdom Metazoa; phylum Chordata; class Actinopteri; order Cypriniformes; family Gobionidae; genus Romanogobio; species Romanogobio albipinnatus. The sequence continues at coordinate 48,152,557 of CM042249.1, forward strand.
CATGCATACAAACACATTTTATGTTTGCATGGACACTGCTACTTAGACCATACATACAAAGCCCGGCCAAAAAAACAGTCACTGTTTGGATTTAACTAGGCAAACACTTAAGATTCTATGACTATATTGAGAATGCAAGAGTCCAGCACTCTGTAAAGTCTCCTCCAGCACATCCCAAAGACTTTCAATGAATTTTTGGAGGTGCCAATTCATGTGTGTAAATGATTCTTCATGCTTCATCCCAACCATTCTTTCACTGTTTGAGCTGATGAATCTTGACATTGTCATCCTGGAATATGCCATAATGTGTCTTCCTACATACAGTAGTTGTTTAAGAAATGAAAAGCTACACACTCCATCAGTTAGGGTTAGAATAACTGTTGTCAACAATATAACATGCTAGAAACATAATAATCACTGCAATAATGATCCAATCATTGACTCTTAAGCATTTGTCTGTTAAAATCCAAACTGCAACATTTTTTTGGCCTGGCAGTGTATATCAACATTTCTAAACATGAAGCCTTTTACATATGTGCAACTTTTAAATCCTCTGTTTATCATTCTTAAAATGGAACTGCAATTGACCAATGGCAGTTGAGTATCAGTTGCGCTGGGACCAGGACTCTGACATCTTTAGGTTTCAGTGCCTTAGAGAAACATTGGAAAATCCGAAGCTCTCATCAGTTTGATGGTGTTTATGCTACAAAAATGGCAAAATTATGTGTCTGGGGTACTGGAACACTGATTCCAGGTCTCCTGAGAGGATTTTCCGGTTGTCATACTCTCATTACGTTACGAATAAACTTAGTGGGTCCATGATAATTTACAAACCTAAATATCTAACAGTTCTCACGTCATGTAACAGTGTAGGTCAAAAACACATAAACGAAGGTCTACATTTCAGTGCCTCTCCGTATTAAACTGGTTAAATGTAAATTAATTTAATCTTACCCTGCGGCACATGAACACTGTTGATCCTGGAGTTTGTCATCTGCGATCACGACGACCGTAACATCTCTCGCTTGAATTGTGATCTGTAAACAACCGCTTCCAAATTAATCTTGTTACCCAGCATATTTATTTTAAAATCTTTTATATATCCCTCCATGGCATATTTAAGTCCCACTTGAATGCTCCTTGGCGAGAGGTGGTCCTTCTGTGTCCAAAAACATCTTGGGACAAGGTTTGGACAAGGTTTTCACACTGACAGCTGTTAACCATAGTAAGAAAGTTAGCAACTCTGTTTGTTTGCCAGAGTTAGCAACATTAACAAAGGGGGGCGTGGCTTACCGATTTTGCGAGAGTTTGTCTCAGAACACAGTCCAGTAAATTCAGTAGCTGTTTATCAGTAAATTGAGAATTTTGTTTTTTAATGGGAATATTCTTCAGGAATGAAACCCAGGTGGAACATTTAAACGTTACATCTTTGAAGTTGTTTTTATGATGGAATTTAATTATCATCAAAGCTCAACATACAAAGCTCAATATAAAATGGTTAAAGTGAAAACACCATTGATGTGTGTGTGTGTGTGTGTGTGTGTGCTCTTACAAAGGTTCTGACTAACAACACAAAACAAAACTGAACCAAAAATGATCACAAAGATCCAAATTCAAGAAGGATAAAAAAAGGTGACAAAGATGTAAGGGGGCCTGGGGGAAACTCTGGCTTCATCCCTGAACAAACAAACCTGACAAATCTTCACACTGCGTTCACGCCAACTCAAGATGACAACACGTGGCATTCTTTTCTGAGATGTTCACATCCTTCGGACTGGGAATTATGCATTTCTATGGCTACTCTATCAACTCCTAAATTAATCTGCAGTGTTCAGTTGGTACAAGTAGGAGCTCTCAGAAAACTCCCATCTTACAAGCTGTAATTACGAGCTCTACGAGGATGTGAACGCTTTCTACAAGATGAAACCTCGTAATTAAGGTAATTACGACATGGCATGAACAACCTTTTGGTTTAAAGGTGCATTCACGTAGTCTCAGACGTCACACCCAGGACATCTGATGCAAATGACACCCTTAACTGGAATAGTGACTGGATTTTTTAAGTCATCATCTGAGTGGTTGTATTCTACAGGATTTCTGGGAGACGTGTGTGTCACGTTCTTTAACGGTCCACCTAGAAACAAAGATGCCGTGAAGCCAAACCCCCTCATGGAAGAAGAACGCCCTCTTGTTCACAACTGTGACAATGAGCGCTTATCAGGATCAACTCAACGCTTGGTTTTCAAAAGTATGTGAAGTATGTAAAGTTAGCGGCATAGACTCTTTAAAATACATCAGAGAGTTTTACACACCGGTCTGTTATTGTAGGAACATCAGCGCGTTACATTTTCACGCCCCTAAACATGACGCAGAACAAAACGAACTGTGATTGGTTGCTTTACATGTCAGTCAGACGGCCTCTGGGCGCTCCTTGGCTAATGACAGCTGCTATGGAGTCCAAGGCTGTGTCCGAAATCGCCCCCTATACCCTTAAATAGGGCATTATTTGATGGGATATCCATTTGTAGCGGCGTCCGAAACCATAGTGGACGTTATCGAGTGCACTCATTCAATCCCACACTCAAAAGCTAGAGAATATCCATAATGCACTGTGAGAGTCTGTGCACTGTGTCATTTGCAATGAATGAATTCCCGCGCCTGACCACAAGATGGCGCACGCAGCTTTTCCAAACCAATTTTCCAATGTGGTTACAGCGTATATTCAGATATAAATTAATTTTTTATTGATTATTCAATTGTATAATTGTGATTTATTCTTGCTAGTTTCCATGAGAGTTCAAGATAAATCTTTTCAGTACTACTGGAGCTGCCAGTTTTCTACGTTTCAAATGATTATTAAACAGCGAGTAGCCTAGAAATCGAGACGCACCCTAGCGGCAGCAAATCTAATTTGCAGCCAGGGGCGTCTAGCAACTCTCAGTTGGCTTGCGAGCTGGAAAAAACAAACTCTGGTCAGGCCAATCACATCATGTATACATTCTAAAAAAAAAGGTTCTATATGGCACCAAAAATGGTTCTTCGTCGTAATCATAGAGGAACCACTTTTGGTGCTATATAGCACCATATCTTAACATGTTCTGTATATGGTAGCGGTGCTATATAGCACCATAGTTAGCGGTGCTATATAGCACCTTAGTCAAAGAACCGGTGAAGAACCGCCGAAGAACCACTGAAGCACCAAAATTGGTGCTATATAGCACTTAAAAAGGTTCCCCTATGATTACGAGCCAAGAACCATTTTTGGTGCCATATAGAACCTTTTTTTTAGAGTATAGAGTCGGTGGGCGGGCTTAACATAATGACGGCAGAGTTGCGGCGGTTCCGCGTGTTAATTGAAAACAAAGAAGCTGGCGAACAGCGGTCTTTCGAATCGGCTTTGGCCGCGACTCTGGAAGACTTGGAGTTAAGTTTTTCTTTGAGGAAAGAACAAAGAACGACACTGAAGTCAATCTTAAGAAAGGAAGATGTGTTCGGAGTTTTGCCGACCGGATACGGCGAAAGTTGAATCTATCAACTAGCTCTGCTTCACCTTCTTCATTGCTCTGGTTGGTTGTAGCGCTATCCTATTGCGTGCAGAGGGAATTTGAAAGACAACTGTCACAGGGTAAGCCTGTGACTATGCATGGACTACACACACATACACGTTACGCGCACACACCGGCGTCATGTATTACAGTATGTTAGCTGACATATTTTCATGTATGCATGGACCTGGGTAAAATTCATTGTCACTGTGTTGTAAACTTGTTGTATGATGTCCTGTATGTAGTTTTACCTGAGTTATGAGAACTAGTAACCGTAACACGAGTGCATATGATGATAGCATGATAGAATTGTCTTTTCTCATATACAGAAATAAATCACCATCACGATTTGATTTACATAGTTTATTGAATACAGTGTAAGAGAGATACAGATTATGCTTACCACATTTGAAGAGTCATTTGCCAAACCTGTTCAGTTAGACCTCCGGTCTATTTATAGGTCTTCGTGTCAACCCTCTTGTTCATGTGAGTGACGTCACCGGAGAGTCCATTCTCATAGCTGTAAGAGAGAAAGGTTTCTCAAGTTATTTGCTTCCTTTGAATATGTATGTTATGTATACTTGCAGATATGATGTCTTGCTTGTATTTATTGTTTTTGTTATTTTCATTTTTATGTATTCCTGTGTATGTGAAATGTGTTACCTTTCAGGTGGTATGTTCCAGAGTAGGCGGAGTCAGGCCTATAAAACGGCTCCAGAAAGTTAGTAGGGTAGTTCAGAGATAGGAGGCGAGGAGAGGTCTAGGCAGACCATGGACAGTCTAAGTCTAAGTCTAAGTCTGTGTCTGTGTCTGTGTCTGGAGACTCTGAGAGAGTTTCTGGGAAAGTGCTGCTTATGTAGTGCAGTTTGCACATACAGGTCAGGTTATGCTTTATTGATATAGATTGCTTTGACCTTATGTTTTGTTCAGTTCATATTCTGTTGCATCTAAGTTTTAGATTTTTTTTGTTTTGTTTTTGTTTTCTTCCCACCAATTCGGAATGACTGTCACCGTGCACCATAATAAAAGCACTGTTAACCATGACCAACTGTTTCCTCTGTCAATTGGAGCCTCCAACCGCTCAAGACGTTCGTAACAACAACCGTTTATCCCACCCCTCGGATTGAGCTCTGCCAATGGTATGTTCCCAGACCCAACATCTTGATGTGGGTCTGGCTTGTCAGGCTAAACAGCGAGCACGAACTATGCAAAAGCAGCAGCCCTTCTGGCACACTCAGTGTCAGAATTCACTCACTCGTTTTCATTTACTCCTTCAAGTGGACTATATTAGTGGAGTAATGTAGGGTATAGTGAATGAGGGTATAGGGGGCGATTTCAAAAACAGCACAAGTTCTGGCTAAGGTCTGGTTATGGGAGACTAGCTTTTACACCATGTCGTAATTACGAGATGTCAACTGGGTAGACCGCCCCCCCCAGAATTCTCAAGGTGTTGCCCAAATTATACAGTCACTACCTAGATACAGCTGCTAACACTCATGGTGGTACTTCTGTTGTTGACACAATGGCACATGTGACAACTGGTAATACAATGTGAAAAGACACTAGCAAGGGGAGGGGCTGTCAAATTAAAATGTTGAATATTCAACGAATTTAAGTTAAAATATTATACATATTCGAGTGCAAAAATGGTGCTTTCAAATTTTAGGTGCGTCAGGCAACCTTATCAATGGTGCATGAGATGCGATGATGTAAGAGTTGCGTGTTTTAATGGTTTTGCAGCGCCAATAGATGCTGAATTGCTTATTCAGAACATTGCAGAAAACAGAGAAGCTGAATGCGGAGGAGATCTTGGTTACGTCAAAACCGTAACCAAGCCGTTCGCTATTTGAGGGAACAGCCATTTTTAGTGGTGTCCGAAACCATAGTGGACATTTTCGAGTGCACTCATTCAATCCCTTAACGCACCACAATAACGATAGTACTACTAATGTAAGCTCAATGGCTAGAATACCCATAATGCAACAGGTTTAAACCTGTTTTGTTCAGTTCCTCATTGAAAAAAACCAAAAACATTTAGTTTAATAGTATTTTCACTTTAAACCATTCTTGCTAGCTTTACTGACTGCAGAAATTATGCATTTACTTTTATTATTAAATTTATTAACATTAAAATATATCACATTAAATATTAAAGTTTAAGTAAGTAAACTAATTTAAGTAATAAGTAAAACAATTCTAATTTCATTTTATAGCTACTTTAGCTTTTGCTTATTTTTACTGTATAGTTTCTTAGTATATTGACCAGCACAAAATCATTGTTTAACTCAATAAATAATCAATAAACATTTGTATTAATATTCAATTTTAATTTTAAATATTAACTTAGGTTTGAACCAAACCATTCATATAATTTGAGTAAAAGTAATACATTAGTCTCTAACAAAGTAGATTTATTATATATATAGTTTATACCATTTTTTTCCAGTCTATACACACACACACGTGAGTACCTTCGCACACAGCACGAACACGCCGTCACCCCTTCTGACTCGTGCTGTTAGTGTAAGCTGAGCTCATGTTGACATTTCTCTTGCAGTCTTTTTAAAGAAGTGCTGACCTCCTAAGATCTGAAGTAGGGCTTAATCTGTTACTGCAGCATATGTGCAGACAATTAGCAATTAGTTAGAACATAACTATACAGTCGGTGACGGACTTATTAGCTTATAAAAAATGAATAAGATAAAGAAGACATTTTTCATGGGTCATTTAGTTTCGTTTCCCCTCTAACATGACACACAAATGCTCTGAGCTTAATCCAGTCAGTAGCACAAGCTTCTTGGCTTGCTCCTAAATTACCTCATTCTTACAGCTGGAACAAACTCTTGTTTACTGTCTTGACCTTACTCTGCGCTCGGGAACATAACTTTCGAAGGACTCCTAAAACATTATATCTATGGAGACCCAACAGTCTAGGGTAAATGTCACAATTCTGCTAAATGTGACACAGCGTTGCAAAGGTCAGCACAACAAACCCTTGAGAACAAACGACGGGAGAATACTTCAAGTAAACTGAAATTTCTAGGTACCATGTTGATGTCACGTTCGATCTGTTTGTGTTTGCTTGAGTTGTTTCTAGATCAGTTTCCTTTGTCTGTGTTCATTTGTTACCATTGTTTTTGATTTACCCTTATGTGTCACAACCGTGTTTAATTAATTTTCTAATTTTGTCCCATGTTTATCCATGTAGCCCTCATTTTCAGTAGGGCTTGCAAACTTCCCTAGGCATTTCCCCTCGGGGGAATCCCCACCGCTGTTTTGAAGTGCGTTCAACTTCGTCAAGTGGATGAGGAAAGTTTATTTGGACAGACCCTCGAACTCACGAATTTTGCCCAAGGGAGCGAGTCTACTCAATATGTACACTTCAAGCAGATCCATAGACCACAATGCACCATGATTGTGACATCACAGCAGGTTGCGTAAAACAAATTCATAAGGAAAAAAAACTTTAAATAATAAATCAGCTCCATAGCGGATTTCAAGTGATCAAAGGCTTAGGGTGTTACATTTAAACACATTTCAAGGGTTCAGCCAGTAGCGGAACATAAGCAGTGACATCCATCTGAGTAAATGAGACTGAGGGAAGTTAGTGAACGAAGGGCATACAAAATGTACTTAATAAAGAGACTTTTGCTGCTTCCGAAATCGCATACTATATAGTAGGTATTACATTTGATTTGAAACTTACTTTTCTACAGTTAAAAAAAGCATGCTCTATATACACTATATTGTCAAAAGTTTTGGGATGCCTGCCTTTACACGCACCTGAACTTTAATGACATCCCATTCTTAATCCGTTGGGTTTCGTATGGAGTTGGCCCACCCTTTACAGCTATAACAGCTTCAACTCTTCTGGGAAGGCTTTCCCAGAGTGTGTTTATGGGAATTTTTGACCATTCTTCTTGAAGCGCTTTTGTGTGTTCAGGCACTGATGTTGGACGAGAAGGCCTGGCTCACAGTCTCTGTCCTAATTCATCCCAAAGTTGTTCTATCGGGTTGAGGTCAGGACTCAAGTCAAGTTCCTCCACACCAAACTCGCCCATCCATGTCTTTATGGACCGACGCTTTGTGCACTGGTGCGCAGTCATGTTGGAACAGGAAGGGCTCATCCCCAAAGTTGGGAGCATGAAATTGAAAATGTCTTGGTGCTGAAGCATTAAAGGGTTAGTTCACCCAAAAATGAAAATTCTGTCATTAATTACTTACCCTCATGTCGTTGGACACCCGTAAGACCTCTGTTTATCTTCGGAACACAGATGAAGATATTTTAGTTGAAATCTGATGGCTCAAAAAGGCCTCCATTGGCACAATGCACTTTACACTCTCAAGACCCATAAAAGCTACTAAAGACGTCGTTACAAAGTCCATCTCACTACAGTGGTTCTACAATAATTTTATGAAGCGACGAGAAAAGTTTTTGTGCGCAAAAAAACCCTAAATAACGACTTATATAGTGATGACCGATTTCAAAACACGGCATCATGAAGCTTTGAAGCGTTATGAATCAGCGAGTCGAATCATGATTCGGGTCGCGTGTCAAACCGCCAAACTGCTGAAATCACGTGACTTTGGCGATCCAAACCGCTGAATCACTCTATAAGTCGTTATTTAGGGTTTTTTTGCGCACAAAAACTATTCTCGTTGCTTCATAAAGTTATTGTAGAACCCCTGTATTGAGATGGACTTTGTAACGACGTCTTTAGTACCTTTTATGGGTCTTGAGAGTGTAAAGTGCATTGTGCCAATGGAGGCCTTTCTGAGCCATTGGATTTCAACTAAAATATCTTCATTTGTGTTCCGAAGATGAACGGAGGTCTTACGGGTGTCCAACGGCATGAGGATAAGTAATTAATTAAAGAATTTTCATTTTTGGGTGAACTAACCCTTTAAGAGTTCCTTTCACTGGAACTAAAGGGACCAAGACCAACCCCTGAAAAAACAACCTCACACCATAATCCCCCCTCCACCAAACTTTACACTCGGCACAATGCAGTCAGGCAAGTATTGTTCTCCTGGCAACCGTCACTCCAGAGAACACGTCTCCACTGCTCTAGAGTCCAGTGGTGCCGTGCTTTACACCACTGCATCCGACGCTTTGCATTGCCCTTGGTGATGTAAGGCCTGGATGAGCTGCTCGGGCATGGAAACCCATTCCATGACGCACTGTTCTTGAGCTAATCTGAATGCCAAACAAAGTTTGGAGGTCTGTAACGATTGACTCTGCAAACAATTGTTGACTTCTGTGCACTGTGTGCCTCAGCATGCGCTGACCCCGCTCTGTGATTTTTCGTGGCTGAGTTGCTGTTGTTCCCAATTGCTTCCACTTTGTTATAATCCCACTAACAGTTGAGCACCTGAATTCAATGATTTGGAGGGGTGTCCCAATACTTTTTGCAATATAGTGTAGTATGAATGTGTGTAGTATGAATAATTTACTACTACATTCACCATGTTGTCATTGTCATGTGACCTACGGAGTCAGTTGTGTCACTTCACTGCCATTTACAACTCCTCTCCCGTGGCCTCATGGGATAGTAAAGTGTCCATCGAATGCACACTTCAGAATCTCGCCAGAAGTAGTAGGTCGTTCGGGTACTTTTCACTTACTGTTTTATGAATACTATGGATTCGGACATACTACTCGGCTCACATACGGTTGTTCGTCTGCTATATAGTATGGAAGTACAGCAATGTAATATTGAGATACATCCATGTTTGCTGCAACTGTAAATTGGACTTGATGTATTGCACAACCCACGTAATCTATCCGAATGCTATTTGTGAAGATTATAACCGTGTGAAGTATTGTTAATCTTATTATCCTAGAGTCTTATTCTATGGCCTGGCCTGCAAGAGTCTCCTTCCTGGTAAGAAGGGCAGTGCTGACACTCAGGACCCTGATTAAGCATTGAGAAGAGACCTTGTTTTAATCAGGGGAGAATCTCTGGAGTTCATGCATATCCTTTGTTCAAGACCTCTTTTCTAATCTCTCCAGCTGCCATACAAATGCTGCAAAAATAGACTTGTCTTTTTTTTAACCTTCTTTTGCAATGTTACAATTACCCTACAATTAACCCTATAAAGCCTATACTGTATCACATTTGATACACAAATTATCAACAGTATTAAACGTTTGCTGTAGAACCTGCTGTACACTATCTAATGCCTGCCTTCTGTCATCTAATTTATATTTATACTTTTTTTAAGCAAGTAAATTGCATTTTAGTATATTTCTAAAAGCGTTAATTTGTTTGTTTTTTTCTTCAGGTTTATAGGGTTAAAGCTTTCTCTGCCAATATTACTATGTTAAACACCCTCTTTGCATGTGAAATGATGATTCTCTGCTGGTTTGCAAGTTTAGCGTCAGGTTCAATTATTTAATAACAGCCTTTTTACACCTTTATTACACAGTATCAGGTTCACAAAACAATATGCTCTGAAATATGCCTAAAATAACGGTTAAAATCAGACTGAAATAATTTAGGATCTTGTTAAAAGTAAACTTGGTCTACTCTGTCGAAATGCTTGGTTTACAGCATGGAGTTTGGCAGACAAAATTTTCATCTAGATTTTGCTCTTATTGTTTACTCTTTTTCTGGCTTTCCATGTTTTCACTGTTATATGGTAGGGGGTGCTATGACACATCTGAAAGAGTACAGAATCTCCTGATCAAAACACAGGTGAAGAAGAAGCAGAAACAAGTGATAAAAGTGTATAAAAATGTAATGTAAAATAATAATCAAAAATCAATAATCAAAACAGCATATTCTGCAAATCAAAACTGCCTAATGTTCCTGAATGAAATGTCGAACCAGGACGAGCTCTAGAACTGTGAAGCTTTGGGGGTGATGATTGACTCTATCTACTCCATCTGTGTTTAGTTCATCATTCTGAATCCAGTCCGGGTGTAGTCTGACAAAAACACTCAAAATGCTCAAAATGTTGCTTTTTTTATGAGACTTGCCCACATTCAGATGTTGATACAAAAAAGAATGCATTAAGCTAGAATAAAAGCGTTTTTTTTTTTAGCAGATTGTCTGTTCTTTCTGCTGATATATTGCCTGTTCAGCATCAATCCTAAATTCACTCTATCATCACACTGTAAAGAGTCTTACATTAATGAGGCTAGCAATTCATAGTTTTCAGTCATGTGACTGTCGCAGACTAAAATATGTGAACAAGATGCAAGTTTTAAGCACTTGTGATCCATATACAGAACCTGCTGCAGTTTTTCAAAAACTAAAAATAGCAGGACGTTTTTAAAACGCTTAACGTGAAAAACACTATAGGGTGAGTTGCTTGTCTGGCTAATCACCAGACCAAGCTCAATTTAAGATTGAACATTAGTCTGGGGAGTCTGCTCTGTATTTTCTACTGCACAAGAGGTGTGATCACGCATAAATGAAATGACTCTGTATGCCATTGGATAGTCCTTCAACCAATCAGACCACAAGAGGCGTGATCAACGGGCAATGACGCATCGCTGAAGGAGGGAACAGAGATGTACGTCGGAACTGACCAACGAATTGGGATCTGATCTCAGAGACCAATCTACTTCGAGTGTGTTAAAAACGAGCCAATGGAGATTGGCATGCGATCCACGCATTCCACGCTCCGCCCTGCGGTGCGAGTATAAATAAGGAAGTGGAATGCTTGATCATTGCTTTTTCCTGCTGAGGAGCCGAACTAGTGACTCGGCCCCCTAGCGGAAGCGCAGCACCTAGCGACGGGACGTACATCTCCGTTCCCCCCTTCAGGGAACGAGGGTTACATACGTAACCGAGACGTTCCCTTTCAGTCGGTCACGTTCAACGTACGTCAGAAATGACCGACGAATTGGGATCCCTACTAAAACGCCACGAGGCTGGTCCTGCTTGAGCGCACTGGACCGTCTTAGATGGTACGGAAGTCAGGGCTCCAAGCAGGGAGGTCTGTCACTGCTGTTTCTGCAAGACCCACTCAGTGTGACTATTGGATAATGCTGGGAAAGCGTGCCCGTCTCGGGAGATGGTACGCTGCGGAGCCACGTCCTTCAGTGGAAGGATTGGTGTCGGAATACAGATAAGGACTAACCTGGCAGGGTAGTGCAACATATGGCAGTCTCTGGGGTGGTTCCAACCTGGTTCCAGGGGCTAGCCAAGTAGGGTAGCTGGTACCGTGGAAGAATACACATATGGGGTTGCCGTGAGGGAACCGCTACATATGGAACCCAGCCTACACGCACGTTTCACAAGCATACGTGTGCAGGCCTGGCGTCAGATGGCCACAACGTCTGGCACTGCAGGGGTGACGGAGGAGCTCGACAGGGTTAGCCGTTTTCGGGGAACACAACTGGAGACAATACACGCACGTATCCGGCCAAGAGGGCGGGAGTGGCGTTGCAAACTGACACTTAGAACGGGCACTTAGCGCTACTGGCCCCTGGGGGCAAGGATGCGAGAAGATACCGGCTCTACATGGAGGCTATAGAATCTAGCGAACGTGTTAGGTGTCGCCCCGCCCGCAGCTCTACAAATATCTGTCAGCGAGGCACCTTGAGCCAGCGCCCAGGAGGAAGCAACACTCTTTGTTGAGTGTGCTAGCAACCGGAACGGGCAAGGCACATCTTGGGACTGGTAAGCCAAGACGATAGCATCCACTATCCAGTGGGCTAACCTCTGCTTGGAGACAGCCTTTCCCTTCTGCTGGCCTCCGTAACAGACGAAGAGTTGCTCTGAGGTCCGAAAGCTTTGAGTCCGGTCAACTTAAGTGTAAAAAGCGTGGACGGGACATAAAGCCAGGGCTGGGTCTGCCTCCTCCGGAGGCAGCGCTTGCAGGTTCACTACCTGGTCCCGGAAGGGAGTGGTAGGAACCTTGGGCAAGTATCCAGGCCAGGGTCTCAGGACAATGTGACAGTTGTCCGGCCCGAATTCTAGGCACGACTCGTTGACCGAAAGTGCATGCAGGTCCCCTACCCTCTTGATGGAGGCCAATGCCGTCAGAAGCACTTTCTTCATTGACAGGATTTTAAGCTCCACAGACTGTAAAGGCTCAAAGGGAGGGCTCTGAAGTGCTCTGAGCACTAGACCCAAGTCCCAAGAGGGTAACGAGTTTGGACGAGGAGGATTTAGCCTCCTCGCACCTCTTAGGAACCTGACGATTAGGTCGTGCTTCCCCAAGGACTTACCTTCGACTGTGTCGTGATACGCTGTTTTTGCTGCGACGCACACTTTGAGGGTGGAGGGATACAGCCTTCGATCCAGCCCATCTTGCAGGAAAGAAAGCACGACACTAACCGAACACCTTCGGGGGTCTTCCCGGTGGGAAGAGCACCATTCAACGAACAGGTTCCACTTCAAAGCGTAGAGGCACTAGCAGAAGAGATGGTGTCTACCACTGCCTGTGGTAGCCCACCTAGAACCTCCGCATCCCGTCCAGGGACCAGACATGGAGTTTCCAGAGGTCTGGACGCGGGTACCATAGAGTGCCCCGTCCCTGAGAAAGAAGGTCCCTCCTCAGGGGAATCGGCCAAGGAGGGGCTGCAGCGAGGAGAGTTAGTTCTGGGAACCAGGTCTGGTTGGGCCAGTAGCGCGCAACTAACAAGACCTGCTCCTCGTCCTCCCTGACCTTGCACAGAGTCTGTGCAAGAAGGCTCACTGGGGGAAACACATATTTGCGCAGGTCCCGGGGCCAGCTGTGCGCCAGTGCATCCGTGCCGAAGGTGCCCCCGGTCAGGGAATAGAACCACTGGCAATGGGTCGAGTCCGGAGAGGCAAACAGGTCTACCTGTGCGGCTCCGAAGAGGTCCCATATCAGCTGGACCGCCTGGGGATGGAGTCTCCACTCTCCCGGAGGTGTCGGCTACCGTGAGAGCTCGTCATCTGTCCGGTTGAGCGCACTTGGGATGTGAATGGCACGAAGCGACCTCAGATGCTTCTGACTCCAAAGGAGCAGGTGGCGGGCGAGTCAGAACATGCAACGGGAGCGTAGACCACCCTGACAGTTGATGTACGCAACGGCCGTAATGTTGTCCGTACGGACCAGTACATGCTTGCCACGTTGTGGCCCCTTGAGGCGGCGCAGTGCCAAGTGTACTGTTAACAACTCGAGGCAATTGATGTGCCAATGCAATTGAGGTCCCGTCCAGAGACTTGAAACTGCATGCCCGTTGTGCGTGGCCCCCCCAGCCCATGGAGGAGGCATCGGTGAAGAGCACAACATGCCTGGATACTTGTTCTAAGGGCACCCCGGCCTGGAGAAACGAAGCGTCAGACCACGGGCTGAAAGTTTGGCGGCAGTAAGGAGTCACTGGGACCCGGTACTGACTGCTCTGCCACGCCCACCTCGGGACTCGGCCATGAAGCCAGTGTTGAAGCAGTGTCATATGAAGCAATCCGAGTGGAGTTACAGTGGTAATAGTGACAACACTATTCTATATAAAAAGTATTTGCTGATATTCTCTTTTTTTTTTGTTATGTTGGTTTACAAATTTGTACCTCTTTACATTTTTACTCTTTTAGTTTTACATTTTGTCAAGGGCTTGTTTACATTTATACTTTTTTATAGTACACTACTGAAGGCCAACGTTGCAAGTTAAATAAAATGTTTTTAAGTATAATTGTTGAAAATTATGACAAATTAGTCAACAGATTAATCGATAAATTAGTTGTTATATTAATTGATATAAAAATAGTCGTTAGTGGCAGCCCTAAATAATAATAAACAAACAACTTAAAGCGCTCATACTTGTACCACCTGACTGCTGCAGATTTATTTAGCCGTTGATGGCGTGGACATAGAAAGCATAATTCTGAGTCTGAGGATGTAGAACATCTCGGGCTGCCATCTCGTAATTACGGTTATGATATGGCGTGAACGCAGCATAAGCTCATTGTTTTGGCTCAGGAGGAACTGTACAAGGCGGCTGCTGTTTGTTTGTGGCGCACGGCGACTGACGTCTGTCTACAACATGTTGACAGGCAGGTAGGAAAAGTATCATTGCATTCAGACCGAATGCAATGATTGGACAAATATTCTTTGGTCCTGAGACTTCAAGAGACAATATATGCATTATGTACATATTTAAATATTTAGACCACTTCTATTATTGATTGATATCAGGATGTGAAGAGAGTGTCAACCCGTATAGCTTAAAGTGTTTATGAAAAAAATGGCCTACTGTACCTTTAATGTTTTCATCTCATGTAAGAAATCCAAGATCCAAGAACAGTTTTCTAAATAAAATGGCATTTTGGGAAGATTCCAGTATGAAAGTTCCAGTATGTTTAGAGCTTTTTTTTTATTTCAAAAGATGTAGGAGAATTTGATTGCTCATGGCTAGATGCCTTTAAATAATCGTGAACCATGACAACATGCTAAATGAAATATTAAAGCATAAATTAAACTCTGTGGGAGGTAGCAGGCATAATGGATGACAAGTGTGTTTGATATGAGATTACACGTCACAGTAAGTGTGTGCATCTCAGTGGGCAGTGTGTCATATTTTAATGTTAGATGACTTCTACAGTCTATACTCTATTAAGTTTTCTTGCGGACCCCATGAGAGACTTCATCCAATCTTTGAGGATATCCCCTCAGAGGAAATTCATTAAAAAGTACGTCTTGCCAAAATTATGTGAGAATGAAATCCCCAATTGATTCAGACATGAATAAGACAAATCATTCTGTTTGAGAACACCTTAAGGCAGAAAAGCAGAGACTATAAGCAAACACATAAAAATAAAAAATAAAAAAAAACTGTGGGAGGCTGAAAGACAAGGAGACAAAAAACAGACAATTTTAAATATTATGAATTCTGTGTGTTTATCTTGTTGTAGCAAAATCTTTTGAACACAGAAATGGTTTAGAATGATTTAGTTTTTTTTTTTCTTCTACAACTCCAAGTGAAAAACGTGACTATGCTGCTTCACATTTACGCATATGTCATAACGATACGTTAAAGCACCTTCTCGTTTTTTTTCTGACCAGGAAAATAAGAGGATCACTGTACAGATTACCATCATACATTCTTATATAATTTTTATACAAAAAAGTCATAGAAAGAATTTTATACCAAGAGCAGTAACAAATTATAAACAATGGATGTTGCAAATCTATACTGTGGCTTGAATGTTTGGTTAAAAAAACAAAACAACTAATAATAATAATAATGAATAAAATAAAAATGCTATGTTTGCTTATCCATGTCTTTTCTGTATACATCTGTAACAGTAAAACAATCTAAACCATGTACAGTGGCATTGTATCAGTCAAAAGAAAGGCAATAAAACTGTTAGCTTTTCACAAAATAGAAAAATAAAGATTTTTCAAAATAAGAAAAAATAGACATTGCATGTTATGATCCTTTGGGTAAAACTTCCTAGGAACACTGGATCTATAGTACACACTTAAGTAAATAGATGTCTGCAATGTAATTTAACACTAACACAAATTTTTTTAAATATTTTTTTTTACAGTGAATACGTCTAGCTAATGTATTTTATAAACCATTACAACAAAATGCTTCATATGTGAGGGAATTCAGCGACAAGATAAAGGTAAGGTCACAGAAACGTGACCCTATACAAAATCTTGCGCAATATTTTGTCATAAAACCTCACTCACGCAATAACAACTACTTTAAAATGTATGCATAATGCAGTATAGAGGTGTTCATAGGAAGTATCACCACAGTTCGAACTGGTAAAATTGGACATAATGACTATACGTGATTTATCGAGGTCTTTAACATCATGTAACCAACACTTTTCATCCGAAGCAACTTGCACTACGCTAATAGCAGGAGAGTCCCCGTGGAGCAACCTGAGGTTAAGTGCCTTCGCTCAAGGGCACAATGACGATAGAGAAGCTCGGTTTCTCTCCAGTTCTTGATTCACCAAACTTGCCACCACCATTTGGCACTAATAAAGGTTTCTACACAAAACTGATCCAGATCCTGTCCTAAATATCTGTCTTTCACAACATATTGTCTGGTGTAACACTCTGACCTACATTTCAGACTTAAGTCTTGAGGGGCTTGTTGTGAAGAGAACAAACGTAAATCACCAACACTGACAAACTAAAAGGGAAAAGATGTATAGTTATGGTGATCATTGAGGGGAGCAATTAACATCAGTAAATATCCGAGAATACTAAAACCTTATCTTGACCCTTAGATTATGCTGGCAAAACATTGTTGCGATCCATGTTATAGTGACTGTGTAAGATGGTAAATGGTAATACCACACTCAAAAAAATGTTGGGCTGTTTCAACGCATGTTTAGGTCATATATATATGGTGGGCCGTCAGGGCCAGCAAGGCCTTATCTGCTGGCCTAATCACTATCAGAGTCACTGACTTAAATGTTTATATATTTTTTCCATGAATGTGTGTTAAATTATTCCCAATAGTCTATTTTCTTATTTTCATAGCTTGTCTCTTGGTTGCGCTGCTTCCAGTAGTGTTTGTTTATGTTAGAGCTTTTATCCAATCATATTTCAGGCATCATGTGTTGCCAGGGTCAAAGAAATCTGCCTTGAGGCCTTCAGAATCAATATTGCGTGCGCCTCTAGCTTAAAATGAATGGCAATGAAACTGCGCATTAACCAATCAGATAATCACTCAGATTTAAACAGCCAATCAGATTTCAAGTTGGCGACACCGGGGCCATCTGGCAGGCATACAATAACGTCAGCATTTTCACGTCCTTTGATTGGATGGTCAGAGAGCGTACTATAACTAGTGGCCTAGTCAGAATAACTAGCAAACCGCACAATGGCTGACAGAGGAGAAGAAATTAATTTAGTCGTAGACATACTTACAAAGCCATTTTCAAAATTCCCGCATACAGCCTTGTCCAGCTTAACGCGGACACTATTCGATCTGTCCCGGCTAAAAACAGAACTGAGTGTAATGTATGCCATAACTGATTTTGAAGTCCCGCGGATCTCCTTGATTTACTTCAGCAGAAAAGTCTGGGTGAGAGCATGGGTCAGCTGCACACATTGGCATGTTTTGTGTACAAATAATCACTAGCCTATTTTGGTGAGTAGGCTATAATGCATTTCATTTACATTTTTTATAGCCTACAGTCAACCCTGGCTAATCCGGGCCCCGTTTTTTCAGTGATGAATGTGATTGATTTTTCTTTTCTTGTAAATTTATGATCACATTTTTTTTATTATTATTTTCGTTATTATTATATTATTTTCAACATTTTCATACTGTAAAAATCGCAAGTTTTGTGGGTTTAAATAATTTCTAATGAAATACACTTTGTATTATCTTTGAACCTCACCTGAAATGTGTCATACTTTTGATTGTTCAAAACAGTTGGTAAGATTTTTCAAGAACCATTTATGCTGTTGTGTTTTCTTTCCTGTAGAAGTTGGACAAAAAAAACGCACAATTCATTTCAAATCCCTGGGAAAACCGTAATTTCCGGGGTTTCCATGGTTGAAGGACTCAAAAGGTAGCCTACTACAAAAATGCACGGAAAACCCGGAGTGGATCGATGCTTCTGTTAGATATGATGCATGTGGTGCAGCTGTGGCTGCAGTGACAGGAGACTTGTTGAATTGTGTTAATTGGGTTTCCTGCTTTAATAATGGAATACATTCTCGCTTCATGAAAGACGCAATGCCCTGTTATACTGTTTTCTGTATAATATTAATGGTTTCTATAGCCGTGGCGTCATGATGATTTTATTAAGAGGTGAATTAATTCAGGTAGGATACCACTGAAGGCCTAGGTGTGAAATGCACAGCCCGCCACTGATATACACTCACCTAAAGGATTATTAGGAACACCATACTAATACTGTGTTTGACCCCCTTTCACCTTCAGAACTGCCTTAATTCTACGTGGCATTGATTCAACAAGGTGCTGAAAGCATTCTTTAGAAATGTTGGCCCATATTGATAGGATAGCATCTTGCAGTTGATGGAGATTTGTGGGATGCACATCCAGGGCACGAAGCTCCCGTTCCACCACATCCCAAAGATGCTCTACTGGGTTGAGATCTGGTGACTGTGGGGTCCATTTTAGTACAGTGAACTCATTGTCATGTTCAAGAAACCAGCTTTGTGACATGATGCATTATCCTGCTGGAAGTAGCCATCAGAGGATGGGTACATGGTGGTCATAAAGGGATGGACATGGTCAGAAACAATGCTCAGGTAGGCCGTGGCATTTAAACAATGCCCAATTGGCACTAAGGGGCCTAAAAAGGGGCCTAAAGTGTGTCAAGAAAACATCCCCCACACCATTACACCACCACCACCAGCCTGCACAGTGGTAACAAGGCATGATGGATCCATGTTCTCATTCTGTTTACGCCAAATTCTGACTCTACCATCTGAATGTCTCAACAGAAATCGAGACTCATCAGACCAGGCAACATTTTTCCAGTCTTCAACTGTCCAATTTTGGTGAGCTCGTGCAAATTGTAGCCTCTTTTTCCTATTTGTAGTGGAGATGAGTGGTACCTGGTGGGGTCTTCTGCTGTTGTAGCCCATCCGCCTTTGTAAACCCTGGAAATGGTTGTGCGTGAAAATCCCAGTAACTGAGCAGATTGTGAAATACTCAGACCGGCCCGTCTGGCACCAACAACCATGCCACGCTCAAAATTGCTTAAATCACCTTTCTTTCCCATTCTGACATTCAGTTTGGAGTTCAGGAGATTGTCTTGACCAGGACCACACCCCTAAATGCATTGAAGCAACTGCCATGTGATTGATTGGTTGATTAGATAATTGCATTAATGAGAAATTGAACAGGTGTTCCTAATAATCCTTTAGGTGAGTGTATATACACAATCAAACCCAAAATTATTCAGACACCAGATATAATGTTTGCTAGTGTGTGCAGGACACTATAGTTCATTTATGTAAGCGTGGATAGCAAAATAAAGTGAACTGTGATATATTACACCTTAAAATTCTCCATACAGTGACTACCAGTAAAATGTATAAATATTTGGGATCAAAATGATTCAGACACTTATTCAGACACCATGTTTTGCTGAAGTGTTTTTCTTTAATTGCTAACGCGACCTTTGACGCCACAGATTGAACAAAATGAAGCATTGCTTGGTCATTGGTTGACCTAAATTGGCGTTATCTAATTGTGTACTTAAATTTAACAGCTGATTGGTTGATTGTAATCATTACACATAAGACATTATAAAGTTGAATTAGTTCTGACACAGAACTCTGAGTTCTTGTCATATTTTATTACCATTTTCTAAACTATAGCGGATAAACTGAGATAATGTAAGGAATTGTTGAAGGTGTCTGAATAAATTTTGGTTTGACTGTGTATATATTGACAAACCCAACCACCGGGTCTAAAATATATATTTATATATTTTCCCATTACATTTTTAGACCCAGTGGTATATATATGACCCAAACATGGGTCACAACCCAGCATCACTGATTCTTACATTCACATTCAGTACCGTTGTATTTACTCCAAGGTTCCTGGAGAATACAGTAGTATTACAACCATTATGGTATTTACCATTTTTATACTTTTTCATTCTTTTTTTTTTTTAGACCAAAGGGACATCAAACAGAGCATCTTTTTGGTTGGGTTTGCAATTAATTGGTTGGGAATGTAATATTCTGTAAATATCTATTTGCATAAATAATATGTACCTCTGCCAGACTGGCTACTATTCTGTACCAGTACTAAAGGAAAAATTGCAGCGATTTGATCAGAAGATAACCAGCTTTCAAACTCAGAAACTAAAAACAAATGTGATAGATGCACTGAAAAAAAGAAAAAGAAAAACAGGCACATGTCATGAAACACCACAGAAAATTAGCAGATTAAGTTTGCAGATATGATTATGACAAAGGAAGAAAATCTTCCTGAATTACAGATTTTGTGTAAATTGTATTGTGTTCTTCAGTCGTTCAGGACAAAATATTGTTTCTGAATCTGACGTATATAAAATGTAATTAATTAAACAAACTGATGGTGAAACACTGGAGTACAACACTAAAATGAACTTAAAATGTAGAAATGGCAAAACAGAAAATAAGAACCTACAAAATTTCATTACATTTGCATTTCTTTTTTTGTTCATTTCATTTCACCTGCTAAATTATGTAGTCCTGTTTCATGGGAGCACTTGGTCCATTGTGATGCACATCCACAGCTGAAGAAAATCCTCTTGGCAAACTGCGGTGCACAGTCGGATAAATTCTCTCTTTTATTCCCCCTGCTTCTCTGAGATACCCCCACATCCATTGTTCTTGGGTATTTATTCATATCAGCTTTAATGCTTGAAGGCAACTGGAGATATCCTTCATCCAGGTCTCAATAAACAGGACCAGCCCTGGCCTCGGCTGCTTGCCTTACTCAGACACAAACCTGTGAACTTCTTGGTGATCAAATGAACAGAAGGACAATATTGACATGGAAAATCATGCATTGCACAGTCATGGCCACTGCTGAGGTGTCTTTTCATTACAGCCATTTGAGTCCTTCTTGTCGTCATATGATGCAGCAAGTTCATATCCTTTTCACCTGACGGGTTCGGAGAATGGGTTCTTTTTTTGTTCGTTTTTGGCAGAGGTAATCCGATGTCTCTGTCAGACTGTACTCTCCATGACCCACTCAGAGCTATCAAATGTTGCTTTCTCACCTTCCCCCTCGCTCTCGTCACACTGCAGGAGCATGCCGTTGACCGAGAGACTCCTCTTAGTCCAAATGTTGCTAATGCGCCGTGGGTAGCTAAGGCACTGCGAAGCACCAAAGTCGCCCATGTCGAATGAGTGGCTGCGCTTGGGCTTGTTCTCTGATGGCAGCATTACAAGCTTCCCAAGCTTGGAATCTCCTCGGCCTAGAAGAGGCTCCTTGTCAGTGGGGGGTCTCATGCCCATCGCCATGGTTCCTGAGGAAGACGGTCCTCCCGGATCTCTTGCGGGAACCCTCAGGTCCAGAGAGGCAAATGCCCCAAGTAGGTTATCCAGGTTCGGCCGTGCCTTGGTTGACGACTGCTTCCACCGGTGGGGCAAGGTGTTCGAATCCCCATGTCGGTTGTAGGACTCAACCTTCTCGCTTCCAAGGGAGTCAGCCGAGGAGGACGAAGAGGACGAGATACTACTCTGCAAGGAGCCACACTTAAACTCCACCACTTCATCTCGCATCACCACTACAGTCTTTGGAGTCTGTGGTGTAGGAGCGCCGTTGTTAAGTCGCTGTGCGGCCTGCGGTCTCCCATTGGTCTGGGAGTAGGTGTTGCTCACCGTCACTAACTTTGCAACCTGCAAACCGCTGTTCACTTTATAGCGGACCATAAGGATGACGATAAAGACCAACAAAGTGGCCACGATCACTCCGCCAATCACCAAGATCATGGTTCCTCCTAGAAACTGACTGTGCAGCGACTGGCAGCGGGGGTACTCATCAGTTGTCTCAAATTGCACGCAGCCGACGATGTTAGTCGCGGTGAGTGTGGTGGCGGTGTCTTCCCAGATGGCCAACACGCACAGGTCATACTGCATCCCTGGCATCAGGTTGTTGACCATGAAGGATTTGCTGATCGCCGGAATCATTCTGTGAACAGCAAGACATTGATGTCAATACTGACTCTCTATAATCATTAAATAGATTGAAACCACAAGTATATGAT
This sequence comes from Romanogobio albipinnatus, assembly GCA_023566225.1. Lineage (NCBI taxonomy): Eukaryota > Metazoa > Chordata > Actinopteri > Cypriniformes > Gobionidae > Romanogobio > Romanogobio albipinnatus. The sequence goes on from CM042249.1 coordinate 48,174,743, forward strand.
ACTGAAGGCAATTATTAAAATGCACATACTGATTGCTCTATTGTGGATGCACATGATGCTCTGCGCGTTGGCAGAAAAACAATCATTAATCCTTTTATTGTGGTGAAAACTTAATTACTTGGAAAGCACTGATCATATCAACCTTGGAAGTTCATTTAGATGAAATGATTTTGAAATGAGGTCTATTGTGCAATCAATGGAGCCAGAAATAAAAAGCAGGTCTTTTTTACTGACAGGAAGCAATGTGGGGATTACGTAAATATACTTCACACAATATTCTTGCCAACACTGAATCATTTAAACGGATCACATTTTCCATTTTTGTTTGGGGTTTTGAAAGGGATTACAAAAAACTATCTTTTTAGGTTCCTTGATGGCTTATGTTAATGAAAACATTTCGTTAAGGTCATTTTCTGTAGTACTTCTCCTCTATAAAGCACCTTGAGTAGGCTACAGAGGTCATGTTATCACAAATTATCTTTTTCTGACTGCATTAGCTCATCATTATCTAGAACATTCTTTGCAGATACATGGCAGTGGATGTAGACTGAGAATACTAATTAAAGTGCAATCATTTACCCAGCTACCCTGCTCTGTCAAGGTTAAGTAATTGAATAGAAGTGTCCAAAGGTTTCAGACTATGGGACACATGGAAGAGAAATTGTACAATTCCGTGCATTTGGAGATTTTTATTTCACAAGTTTAGATTACAAGCAATAATAAAAAATAAGAAAATAATGAGAAAACAATAACATGTAGCGAAACATGGAGGAAGATACCTAAAGATACCAAAGGTTTTCTTACAATATTTCCAACCCTCCTCGGTTTAGTGTTCGGCAGTTTGGTTACAGTATATTTGTATATGTATATACTATATGATGCAAACTTATGTTTGATGCTGTGTTTGTGTTATCTCCTTGTACAGCGACCTTGAGCTTGAAATAAAACGTATTAAAATATTAAAAGAGGGGTATGTTGGCTCCCTTCCTGGTGTAAGAAGCCCCCCTGGATAAACTTTTACAGAATGTATAATATACTTTTGATATTTATATTATATTATATTTGTATATAACATTTATATATTTTTTAAAGTGTCATTGATGTAAAATACCAAATAAAATAAAATCATTTTGATAATATAGTTCATAATTGAATAACCGATGACAGACAAAGCAGAATCCCAGTAAAAGAGATTTATTTGAAAGGTAAAACTATTCTGTCACTTATATAAAGGCATATGAATATTTACTTGTTTAACTGCCCATATTTTAATTGAAGATATGTCATAATAGCAATACTATGAATGCAAATTGAATGATTTCACTCAACTAACCAATAGGTTTTAAAGATCCCCTGGTGTTAAGACTTGTATGGCTTAATATAACATAAATGATGTCTCTTACTGAAATATGTAGTAGAAAACTCATGAAAGATCTACGTTATTTAAAAAATCCATTATAAATTTGGACAATGGGCGGCACCATTTTGTTTGCGTTCTAGGTCGATGGTTGCACTCGACAATCCTTAGCTATTTTTACCACAACACAACTCAAAAATTGTTTCAGAGTTAAACAAAACCAATTAATTGCTTTGTAACTGCTTTAAAACACACAAACAGATCGGCGTGCGCGCACACACACACATCTGACAGACTTCTCTGTCTCAATCGAGATGTGTTATGGGCTGCCCTCGTCAATTTCCACGACAGAGGCTGAATCCGAAATCGCCCCCTATACCCTTAACTAGGGTACTATTTGATGGGACAGCCATTTGTAGTGGTGTCCGAAACCATAGTGGACATGTTCCAGTGCACTCATTCAATCCCACATTGCACCGCAATAACGAGTGTACAGCCGACGTACACACAGCGGCTGTCCGACTTCACGCACTTGTTTTCATTCACTCCTTCAAGTGAACTATATTAGTGGACTAAAGTAGGGAATAGTGTGTTTTTGTGTGTTTGTGTGCATGTGTGTTTGAGTGTGTTTTAAATGCAATTATAAATGAAATTATAATTGGTTTTGTTTAACTCCGAAACCATTTTCGAGTTGTGTTGTGGTAAAAATAGCTAAGGGTAGAGCCAGTATATTGCGAAGTGCAACCATTCCACGTCATCGACCTAGAACGCAAACAAAATGGCACTGCCCATTGTCCAAATATATAATGGATTTTTTAAATAACGTAGATCTTTCATGGGTTTTCTACTTCAGTAAGAGACATAATTTATGTTGTATTAAGCCATACACGTCTTAACACCAGGGGATCCTTTAATGAAAGCAAATATGCCTGATATGTACATCTAATTAATGGAAATACTGAATAACCTCATTAAATACACTAATTATTAAATTTAAAAATAATGACACTAGTAACAACATGCCACTCTGGGCCTTATGTGCCAATTCTGGGGGGTCATCTCACCCCAAGGGTCTAATTTTATCTTTTTACTTCAAAATAAAAACTATAACTTTTACTCCACAAATCTAAAAACATGAATGTGTCCACAAATTCCTCATTAACAAATAGACGCATACAAACTTAATATATTCAATATAATAATGTCACAGATCAAAATTTTCCAAAGACAGAAAATTAGATCAGTTAAACTAAAAAATGTTTCGACTGACTAAATCTCACAAATGTTAATATTCAGATGAAATGACAAAATTAGCATAGCCATTTATCACAAGTGCTGTGCCATATCATGGGGTATCATCTTACTCTATTGTAAGAAAGTACTACGGTTCAACCCGTTCTCACTCCCAAGGCGTCAAAATCTGAAGCATGGTCAAGTGCCTTCCGTGTCGCAATGAAGATGCTAAAGGCACCCCTAGGCGTCACTATATCGATGCACAGGGAACTCCATTGATTTCAGTTGTTTGCCCAATGTGTCAGATCAAGACGCGTTAATTTCTTTGCATTTGTAAAAGCAGACATGATTTTATATATTTAAAGGCTACTTTTATATTTTAGAGCAACTAACCCAACTCCTACCCTAAACCTACCCACTTCTCAACAATATAAAACATGTAACAAGCAAATAAAAGTACAGTCACGGGTATTTATTGCAGAAACTGACCAAAAACAGTATAAAAGTATTAACTCATGTTGCATTCCAAGTCTTCTGAAGTCATACGATATCTTCATTTCAAGAGTTAATCATTAATTCATTTATCTTCATTAAGAGTTGATCTTAATGTTTTAATCGCTGAGATGATGATCCCGCCACTCCGTGAACACACTCAGTTATATCTCATTCAGATGATACACCGACTCTTGAGCATGACGCAAACGGTCACAAGACACACGAGAGCCAATGACATTTTACAATCAAAGCTGTCGTAAGGACGCAATTGGTCACGAGACTTACGAGAGCCAATGCAATTTCACTATGAAATCTGATGTAACGTTTCTTTGGGCGGCAATTTTTTTAAAATTTGAAGGTGTGCATGATCTTCGGCGGACAGAGATGCTTATTGTTTTTGGGAATTTTCTTCACCAAATCAATTAAATATTTGTACTTTTTGAATAAATTGTGCATGCAGTCGTATCTGCCTGTTATATCTGTGTTTTATATCATATAATACACAAATGGGTAGGTTTAGGAATGGGGTTGGGTTACATGTTCAAACGTTTCTAAATAGCGTAAATAAAATAAATGTAAATCAAAATATGCTGGCTGATTAAATTGAGAATCACACTCCAAAATGTCATAATGGCAAAAACATAACCCAATATAATTTAATCATGACGATAACGTTCCCATGCCCAACGTGTCTGTGTATGACACTAAAGGTTTCTCATTGAAATCAATGGAGTTCTCTGCGCGTCGATATAGTGACGCCTAGGGGTGCCTTTAGCGTCTTCATTGTGACGCGGAAGGCACTTGACCATGCTTCAGATTTTGACACCTTGGGAGTGAGAACAGTTTGTACGATTCTATGCAGAATGAGATAAAATTAAAAATAGTCATGATTTGCTTACCCTCGTAACAATACAAACCTCTGACTTTCTGTGGAACACTAAAGTAGATATTTTGATGACTTTTCCATTTTGTTTCTCATGCAGATTAGTGAACAAATTTTTCAATAAACTGTTCACCCAGTTCTCAAGTTCAGCGATTAAGTTGCAGCACTTAACAGCCCACTGGAAAGGACAATTTTTAGTGCATAACATAACTTTTGGCCTATTTCACAATTTACACAAAGCTATCGAATGGATTCAGAAATATACAGTGCATGATTCAAAATATTATTATGCTTTTGCATCCTTTTTTGAAGCTTGAAAGCTGAAGTCCCCAGTCATTGTAAGTGCATGGACCAGAAAGACTAGCATAGTCTTCAGACGTTCAGAAAGAAATGAAGAAATAATTTTTATTTTGGGGTGAATGAGAAAAAAAAAAATCATGTCTGGTTTCATAAGCAATTGATGGGATTCTTAATATGCTTTGCCAAGAACTACCATAGCATGGGATCCCGTATTCTGTGTTAAAAACATCCTTTACAGCACTAAAACCACATCTAGCAGGGCGGCCTGACACATTGTCTACGGTAAGCCTGTATGCCAGCTAGTCCATTACTCATTCATAATTGCTTTCCCATCACAGGAGAAGACGCAACATTCAGTGCTGACAGCTTTACGAGAGAGCCCAACCTTTTTCCACTCGAGCCTTAGTTATTGATTTTTTTCCTCTTTGTTGTTGCCAACATCCAGGTTAACACACTTCTTCCAAGACAGGAGGAAGATAACAGATCTATGGATAATTCCACATGAAGTCATTAAGTAATAGAGAGGCACCGGTTAACGAACAGCCATACTTTATAGATTATGTACTCTTTCCAAAACAGGAAAATCTCTGTTTTTTCGCAAGTCAGAGAATCTAGAAAGCTTGATGGTTTAAAATGTTGGCAGTTTGATAAGGAAACCCATTACTTTGATTATAAACTGATGCAGATCATGTAGATCTAAAGAAACAAAGTAAAAGACGTGAGCTGAAACTAAAATAAAAAGAATGAAGCATATTCTAAAATCTCCTGTTGCCTCAGGCTAGTAATAGTGATGATCATGCTGGTTGTATTATGCTAAAAAGGAAAAAAAGGCCTAGAGGTGACAGGGATTTCTACACATTCTTTATTTCACACAGAGAAAATGTTGCATTTGATTAAAAGATGGTGAAATCAATCTTTTAACGGCTAATAGAGGTTAATTTAAATAAAAAACGACAGTGGCGCCTCCGTGCCTTGTGATAAAAATATCAAAAAACACTTTAAAAAAGGAGAATTTTTGGTAGATATAATGCATGAAAATATATGAAAAGATATAATGCATTATACCATACATTATGAATAACTTTATAATGCATTATACATTAAGGCATATAGGCATTTAACACGTTATAAAGTAAAATATCTAGCTTCCGGCGGACCGCCGTCCTTATTCAACTTATGGAAAATGTGTAACTGACACGGCGATAACGTTGGAAGTAGCGTAATCGTTTTGAACTGCGAGAGGCGTTACACTTTCTTCGTAAGTTGAATACGGAAGGCGGTCCACCGGAAGCTAGATATTTTACTGTATAACATGTTAAATATGGATATAGAACCCATTCATTCACTTAGAAGGCCTTTATTAACCCCCCAGAGCCGTGTGGAGTACGTTTATGGTAGATGGAGGCACTTTTTTGGGCTTCAAATTTTAGACTGCCATTATAAAGCTTGGATTAGCCAGGACATTTTTTAATATAAGAGTGTATTCGTCTGAAAAAATAATGTCATATACACCTAGGATGGCTTGAGGGTGATTAAATCATGGGCTAATTTTCATTTTTGGGTGAAATATCCCTTTAATTATTCCCTTTATCCCCCGAGTGCCGCAGCAATATGGCTGCCCACTGCTCCAGGTGTGTGTTCACGGTGTGAGTGTGTTCACTACTGTGTGTGTGCACTTGGATGGGTTAAATGCAGAGCACAAATTCCAAGTATGGGTCACCATACTTGGCCACACATCACTTCACTTTCACTTCACTTAAGTAAAGTGTTACCACATTTCTTTTCTTGTTTTTCAGGAAAAAAAAACATTCTAAACATCCTTAAGAATGTTTTTGCGAAGCAAAATTGCACATGATATTAACTAGATATAAGCTCTGCTTAAAATTGCTCCTCAGGAAAAGAGGATAAACAGGTCAAGTGCTGTTGGTGGGTTTTAGATAGAATTTGTAGGTAAATGATTCACTAAAGGGTAAGTGAGTCAATGGTAAGGCACCTTATTGTTTTCGCAATAACAGTCACAAAACACCATTAACACAATAAGGATGAGCCTGTACTGTAAGTATGCATGTGACTGGTCGGTTGAAAAGATGCAAAACAATGTCTCAGCATAAGTGAGTCACCTTTTAAATGTCACTGCATCTTCAGCATTAACCTATTGAACCAATTAACATTATCTGCTTAAATGAACTGAATTCCACTAATTTACAAGACTGAATTGAGTTATACAATACACCATTTACCTCTAAATCAAATCTAAAGATAATTTCCACAGGTATTCAGAGAGAAGCTAAAGGGCAGGTGAAAGTACATGCCTAATTAGTGTGTAGTTGGGTGGTTTAAAGGGAAAAGAAACATGGCATATTTACCTGTAAATCAGGACATCATCCTCTGAACAGTTGTATTGGAGCTGGTACATTTTGACTTTGGGTGCCACTTTGTTAACCATCCACTTGATCAGAGCAGAGATCGCAGTGACCTCTGACACTGACACTACCTGTTCTGGTTGGGCTTTGGTCTCCCCTTTCCCGGTTTTAGTGGAGCTGGTGATGTCAGATAGTCTGGACTTTGGCTGAGCTGTGCGGTTAGTTCCATTGCTAAGGTGGGGAAGCTGGATAATGGAGAGCTCAATTGAGGCTGTTGATTCTCCTGCTGCGTTTGCAGCAATGCAAGTAAATGTCCCGTAATCCTTAGAGGTGGTGACCATAATGTCTAAAGTACCATTTTCATACACTGTAGCCCTGGATGAGTTACTGATTAGTCGGTCATCTGGAGCCACCCAGTGTATGAGAGGCATAGGATCACCCACAGCCTTGCAGCGTAAACTGGCCGTCTGTCCCTCCAGGACCAAAAGCTTATGGGTATGCTGGGTAATTAATGGTTGTTCGCAGACAAACTCTTCCTCTCGAACATACCAGAAGTAACGACCTTTCAGACTCGGAGGGGAGGCGCATGTTTCCATATCGTCCTCCCGCTCTAGACGCCGCAACCACAGAATCTCACAGTTACAGTGAAGAGGATTCCCACCAAAGCTGAGAGACAGGATCGGGGCAAATGGTGTACTAAGAACCATGTTGCTCTGTGACCGAGCAAAGATGGGATCTGGCGGAAGCTTCTGGAGACGGTTTGATGTAAGATCCAGCCTTGCCAGCTTTTCAAGATCAGTAAAAGTGCCCTCGGCAATGTGGCTGATGAGGTTGTGGTCCAGGCTTAGTTGGTGTATGTTGAGCATTTTGCGAATGGCATCCCAGGGAACGCCCCGCAGGTTGTTGTAGGAGAGATCTAGGTCCTCCAAGGTGAGCAGCAGATCATCGAAAGCTTCTTTGGAGATATGAGTCAGTTGGTTGTTGTTTAGGATGAGGTGTTGCAAGTTCACCAAGCCTCGCAGGGCATCTGGGCCAAGCTCTGTCAACCGGTTACTGTCCAGGTGCAGCGAACGCAGGGTTTCAAGATCTACAAAGGAGAAGGGCTGGATGAAGCTGATGGTGTTTCGTGACAGTGTGAGGTCCACAAGGCCCGTCATGTTGGTGAAGTCCTGCTGGCTAATTTTGATGATGTAGTTTCCTCCCAGACGTAATTCCACGGTTCTTCTGTCAATGTCGGGAGGCACGAACAGCAGACCTTTGGACGGGCACAACGTGCCCAAGGACTCTGACAAGTTCTGACAGACACAATATTTAGGGCAGGCGGTGGATATCATCACTGCGCTTCCCAGCAGAAGGAGGCAGCAGAGCACTTTGGCCATGGTAAATCACAAGCAGGGACCTGGAAAGACAACAAGAAATACATTAATGAGTCCTTTCGGGTCATACAAACAACAACTTATTTAATGGCTATATGATGACTATAGTCCTCATTCTGAACCAGCTTAGGATCAGCTTAGGCTCTTAGGGTGTGTTCACACTTGACATGTTTGGTTCGATTAAAATGAACTCTGGTAGATAGATTTGTTAGTGGGGTTCATTTGAATAAGTGTGAACACTGCCATCCGAACCCTGGTGCGCACCAAACAAACGGACGAGACTGCTGCAACCCAGCAAGCAATTTTGCGCTTAATAGACCATTATAGACCATAGACCACTATTAGCTATCCAAACACAGCCCTGACGTCTAGGCTAAAACAAGGCAAAATTTGGGCTGTCAGTGAAAATGTAATAGTCATCTAACCAAGAATAGACTAGTCATCTAGAACATAAACATGTCAAACAAATGAAACCAAACACCTTGTAATCGCTATTGACTTACATTTACATTTAAGCATTTAGCAGACGCTTTTATCCAAAGCGACTTACAACTTGGGGTTACATGAAGCGATTGGTCGTAAAGAGTCGAGAAGCGCAATAAGAGCCTGAAATCCTGAGACCGTGTACATTGCTCAGTGTAGCACAGACTAGAGTAGGGAGGAAAGGAGGAAGAGAAAGAGGAAAGGACTTTGCTTTCATGATGGAATATTATTCTTCTTTCAAGTTATTTTGGCAAAAATGACATGTAATTAAATTCAAGGTTACTTTGGCTAGAAGTGGGTTACTCATAGCCGGACTATATCGGGTCTATAGTTAATCGAGATGGTTAAATGGCGGATATTGCTTGCTGGAATGGGTCTCGGACCGCTTCCAAACAAACTAAAGACCCTATTAAGTCACTATGTTGTCCATCACATTTTGTTTACTGGCTCCTTGCAGCAGATCTTTGTTTGTGTGTGTGATGGAGGGATTCCTGCCGCTGTTTTGACTCCTTTACACATTTAGTAAGCTGTTTATGAGTTCTCAACTGGTCAAAATACCATCATATGTAGGCTACACACATACAACAAGCGCAGTTATCCCAGCACATAGCATTGGTTTGAATGGTCGGTAAGTTCCGTCACAAAATAGGCAATAAAAGCTGACCAATCAGGTTGTGAACATATCCCTATGCCTTTAGGTTCAGTATCTAGGTTCTGTGTTAAAAAAATCCTAAGTTGATCATAGAGACCATTGGTGGTTGATGTTCTACGATCAATTTAGGCTTACAATGCCTTTGGGAAACACAGCCAAGGATTTTTTTTTTTTTGTTGGTCTGGACCAAACAAATCAAGCGAACCAAACTACAAGTGTGAACACACCCTTAGAGGCTATGTCTTCACGAATCAGGGAGCTTGAAAACCTACACACATCTCTCTGGTTATTAACAGACATTAGACCCTGAATAAAATAATCCTTAATGAAAAGGTATTGTTTGGATGTGCTTACTAACAAAAAGTCTCCTGGGATTCATTTGAACTTTAGTAAAATAATAACTGAAGTAATTATGAAGTAATCCTCATACCCCTGTCAGAGCATTGAGAAGACACTGAGGTATAAAATATATTTTATAGTTGCTGGGAGTAGAAGTGTTTGACGTAATGTCCATATGTGAATTCCGCAGCAGGCTCCTATACCTCTGACACAGAGAGAACGGATGACTGCGCTCGGCCTCAAACGACAGCCCATAATTCCTCTAGACATTTGTATCATCAATTCCAAATATACTCAAAACTTAAATCAATTTTAATCAGCGGTCTGCCAGACTGATTCTCTAATGGTAGGACAGGGTTGGTGGAACTGTTTAAGGTGTGTGTGAGGAGAAGAAAGGGTGATTTTTCATTTGCAAGAATTAAAGGATAATAGTTCTCCCAGCTGGCGGCATTTATACAATAAATCATAATTGCTTTATCAATGCCTTCAATTGATTAATTCCATCTAAAATTCCTATAAACCCCAGTACACAGAGTTCTGGTTGCAACAGCTTATGTGTTTTCAAGCACATCTTATTGGCTAGCCTCAAGTTTATTGCATGCCACATCAATAAACTTATGAAGAGAAAGTATGCAGATCTGAGTATTTTTACAAAACAGGGAGTTATACAGAAGGTCACTGACATTGGAAAGCTTGAAAATCAGCAAGATTTTTAAGAAACGTAATATTGTGATTACCCTAACCATGTAATCAAAATTGTCTGCAACAAAACAAATAAATCGTCACATAGAGAGGATGGGTATTTTCACTTTGACATGTAATCAGTGTTTGGTAATGCCAGATATTTATGCCAGGGCTGTGTTTTGCTAGAAAGCAAACAGCTGATTTAATATAAAATGTCAAACAATTTGCCCTCCCAGCTACTACATAAACTCTGAAGACTACTAGCACACTAACACAAAAAATCATTTCAAGTCATTTCAAAAGTCCACAAAAAGACTTAAACATAGGAGGACATTTCCAAGTAAACTGAAAATGTAATGCATCTACTTTTCTAGTCTACAACAATTTCACACTTCTTGCAGAACATTTCAATAGTTGTTTTTTGAGCAAGAAAATACACCCGTCCAAATCATTGAGTTCAGGTGTTCCTATCACTTCCATGGCCACAGGTGTATAAAATCAAGCACTAGGCATGCAGACGCTTCTACAAACATTTGTGAAAGAATGGGTCGCTCTCAGGAGCTCAGTGAACTCAAGCGTGGTACCATGATAGGTTGCCACCTGTGCAATAAGTCCATTCGTGAACTACAATTCCTCACTACTAAATATTCCACAGTCAAATGTTAGTGGTATTATAACAAAGTGGAAGCAATTAGGAACAACAGCAACTCAGCCACAAAGTGGAAGGCCACGTAAAATCACAGAGCGGGGTCAGCGTATGCAATAGCAATCTCTACAGACCTTCAAACTTCGTGTGGCCTAGGTTAGCTCAAGAACAGTGCGTAGAAAGCTTCATGGAATGGGCTCCCATGGCCAAGCAGCTCATCCAAGCCTTACATCAAGTGCAATGCAAAGTGTGGGATGTAGTGGGGTAAAGCACGCCGCCACTGGACTCTAAAGCAGTGGAGACGTGTTCTCTGGAGTGACCAGTCATGCTTCTCTGTCTGGCAATCCGATGGACGAGTCTGGGTTTGGCGGTTACCAGGAGAACGGTACTTGTCTGACAGCATTGTGCCAAGTGTAAAGTTTAGTGGAGGGGGGGTATGGTGTGGGGTTGTTTTTCAGGGGTTGGGCTTGGCCCCTTAGTTCCAGTGAAAGGAACTCTTAATGCTTCAGCATACCAAGACCTTTTGGACAATTTCATGCTCCCAACTTTGTGGGAACAGTTTGGGGACGGCCCCTTCCTGTTCCATCATGACTGCGCACCAGTGCACAAAGCATCGGTCCATAAAGACATGGATGAGCGACTTTGGTGTGGAGGAACTTCTGGCCTGCTCAGAGTCCTGACCTCAACCCGATAGAACACCTTTGGGATGAATTAGAGCGGAGACTGTGAGCCAAGCCTTCTCGTCCAACATCAGTGTCTGACCTCAAAAATGCGCTTCTAGAAGAATGGTCAAATATTCCCATAAACACACTCCTAAACCTTGTGGAAAGCCTTCCCAAAGGAGTTGAAACTGTTATAGCTGCAAAGAGTGGGCCAGCTCCATATTAAACCCTACGGATTAAGAAAGGGATGTCATTAAAGTTCATGTGCATGTAAAGGCAGGCGTCCCAAAACTTTTGGCAATATAGTGTATTTCCTTTTCCTTTCTTGTGAGAATATTTCCCAGTTATCAAACACTCATTCTAACAATTTAATTCTCAGGAAATCAGATTTTCGAAATTTTATGAAAGAAGAACAATGCCGTCGAGCCGAGTGTTGATAATGACACATACAATTTGACATTCTCATGTCTCAAACCAATTTCCTCTCTAGCTCTCTCCAATTTCCTCTCTACCTCCATGTTCTTGCATAATAAAGCCAAAAGGGTGATTAATAAACAACAGACGTAATATGCATAAGGATGCAAAGTACAAAAATCCAAAATGCACATTGGTCTAGCATGTGAAAACTGTGCAGAAGAACACAAACTTCATCTTAATAAAGAGAGGAGGAAGAATGTTTAACCATAGGCATTTGCAACATTTCATTAGTGCTAGGTTGGTTGGAATTTATGACCACCCCATATTGGATCACCTGAAATATACCCTATGCTGAATAAAACTTCATTTGAATGTTCATTCAGGACTCACTGCATAGCATTGTGTAAAGTTATGAGAAGTGTGCTTGGGACAAGGGGATATTTGTCATGTTTGACAGCTAAAACCTGATTAAGCTGAATACAGCAGCAGCTTGCCCTTTAGCAGGCCCATATTTCTGAGGTAAGTTTCCTGCATTACCAATTCTCTCATAACTGCTTGTCAAGCCTCATCTTTATTCATTCCTTTTGCAGCCGGATAATGGCACAACCATCAAACACATATATAACAATTGCCGAGGAACTCAACCCCTTTAAGAACCTTCCACATATCTGCATTTCATCCAAATCAGACGAAAAAGGACGGAATGGTGGCGTGCCATGTGGGGAAAGGAATTTGCTTCCCTTTATCAAATGAGCCAAACATCTCAGCTCATTTGTTGGAGAAAGTGTTTAAATGAGCTTAGCCTGGTCACTGCTAACTTCAAGGAAGTCAACAAAAGGAGATCTAAGGGATGTGAAAAATCATAGCGTTTTCCTTTTTTTTTTGTCAGTTCAGCAGACATTAGGGCCAGAGAATCATAGCTTTAACAAATGAAAGAGTGTAAGAGCACATCAAAAAAGTCTTTTATCAAGCGAAGGAGAAGGTGCCCATGAAACAGCAGGGCGTGAAAAACTACAGAGACTGCTAAACATCCAAAGGCGAGGTAAAAGCTTAGGCTTTGCAATCATACGTTGCTGAAGAGCAAGATGAAGGTAGAGCTGCCATGATATGGAGGGCCATTTACTTGAGATCCAGGGGAGAACTCCCCAGTGCAGACGCCTGATTGGACATGGGCTAACCATTATGACAGTGGGCAGTCAGTTTGACAGCGCTGCTCTGAAATCTTCGTGACGTCTGACTGTGTGATGGATTCTGCACTTGGCCTAATATTTGAGCAATGACTTAGATTTTGATGTTTTTTTTTTCTTAAAAGCACACCATATAGATGGCTGTATATTCTACTTCTACTGTATTTAAATATAATAATCATTTATATAATAAAATATTTATGATTTTCCCATTTTAAGATTGAAAAAGTCTGAAAGCATAAGCAATAGACTTTTAAAGAGATTCAACCAAAAATGAAAATTCTGTCATCAATTACTCACCCTTATGTCGTTCCAAACCCTTAAGACTTTTGTTCATCTTCGGAACACAAATTAAAATATTTTTAATAAAATCTTAAGATTTCTGTTTCTCCATTGACAGCTGCGCAATTACCAATTTAAAGAGATTGTAAAACTAATTTGAATTAAACGGTTTAGTCCAAAATGTATGAAGAGACACAATCGCTTTATATATTGAACAGATTGAATTTAGGCTTTTATTCACATATAAACATTCATCAACTCACACATCAGCTGTGGTAAACGGAAGCTCAAGCTTGTTCGCATGACGTGCGAGAACCAATGAGGTTCATTCTCGTGTTACGCAGCACGTTTGAGCTTCAGCAAGAACCAATGAGGTTCATTCTCGTGTTACGCAGCACGTTTGAGCTTCAGCAAGAACCAATGAGGTTAATTCTGGTGTTACGCAGCACATTTGAGCTTCAGCAAGAACCAATGAGGTTAATTCTGGTGTTACGCATCACATTTGAGCTTCAGCAAGAACCAATGAGGTTCATTCTGGTGTTACGCAGCACGTTTGAGCTTCCTCAAGAACCAATGAGGTTCATTCTGGTGTTACGCAGCACGTTTGAGCTTCCTCAAGAACCAATGAGGTTCATTCTCGTGTTACGCAGCACGTTTGAGCTTCCGCCAGAACCAATGAGGATCATTCTTTTGTTACACAGCACGTTTGAGCTTCCTCAAGAACCAATGAGGATCATTCTGGTGTTACGCAGCACGTTTGAGCTTCCTCAAGAACCAATGAGGTTCATTCTTGTGTTACGCTTCACGTTTGAGCTTCCTCAAGAACCAATGAGGTTCATTCTTGTGTTACGCTTCACGTTTGAGCTTCCTCAAGAACCAATGAGGTTCATTCTGGTGTTACACAGCACGTTTGAGCTTTCTCAAGAACCAATGAGGTTCATTCTGGTGTTACGCAGCACGTTTGAGCTTCCTCAAGAACCAGTGAGGTTCATTCTCGTGTTACGCAGCACGTTTGAGCTTCCTCAAGAACCAATGAGGTTCCTTCTCGTGTTACGCAGCACGTTTGAGCTTCCTCAAGAACCAATGAGGTTCATTCTGGTGTTACGCAGCACGTTTGAGCTTCCTCAAGAACCAGTGAGGTTCATTCTGGTGTTACGCAGCACGTTTGAGCTTCAGCGAGGACCAATGAGGTTCATTCTGGTGTTACGCAGCACGTTTGAGCTTCCTCAAGAACCAATGAGGTTCATTCTGGTGTTACGCAGCACGTTTGAGCTTCCTCAAGAACCAGTGAGGTTCATTCTGGTGTTACGCAGCACGTTTGAGCTTCCTCAAGAACCAATGAGGTTCCTTCTCGTGTTACGCAGCACGTTTGAGCTTCCTCAAGAACCAATGAGGTTCATTCTGGTGTTACGCAGCACGTTTGAGCTTCCTCAAGAACCAATGAGGTTCATTCTGGTGTTACGCAGCACGTTTGAGCTTCAGCGAGAACCAATGAGGTTCATTCTGGTGTTACGCAGCACGTTTGAGCTTCCTCAAGAACCAATGAGGTTCATTCTGGTGTTACACTTCACGTTTGAGCTTCCTCAAGAACCAATGAGGTTCATTCTGGTGTTACGCAGCACGTTTGAGCTTCCTCAAGAACCAATGAGGTTCATTCTGGTGTTACACTTCACGTTTGAGCTTCCTCAAGAACCAATGAGGTTCATTCTGGTGTTACGCAGCACGTTTGAGCTTCAGCGAGAACCAATGAGGTTCATTCTGGTGTTACGCAGCACGTTTGAGCTTCCTCAAGAACCAATGAGGTTCATTCTGGTGTTACACTTCACGTTTGAGCTTCCTCAAGAACCAATGAGGTTCATTCTGGTGTTACGCAGCACGTTTGAGCTTCCTCAAGAACCAATGAGGTTCATTCTGGTGTTACACTTCACGTTTGAGCTTCCTCAAGAACCAATGAGGTTCATTCTGGTGTTACGCATCACGTTTGAGCTTCCTCAAGAACCAATGAGGTTAATTATTTTGTTACACAGTACGTTTGAGCTTCAGCAAGAACCAATGAGGTTCATTCTCGAGTTACACAGCACGTTTGAGCATTGTTTGCTGATCAATATTTATATGTGAATAAAAGCCTAAATTCAATGTATTCATCATATAAAGTGATCATGTCTCTTCAGAAAATTTTGATTAAACTGCTCAATTCATATGGAGTAGTTTTACAATCTCTTTGTGAACTTTTTGAAGCGCCAAAGTGGTAGTTGCATAGCTGTCAATAGAAGGAAAGAGAGCAAAAATTTCTTCATTTGTGTTCTGAAAATGAACTGAAGTCTTGCGGGTTTGGAACGGCATGAGGGTGTGTAATGACAATTTTCATTTTTAGGTAAACTATCCCTTTATGTCAGTACATGTTTGATTAAATAACTGGCCCACAGTCCAGGAGTACATTATGTTTTTCAATTATTCAAATTCACAGGTGTTCTCAAGTAAATACATTTTTGGTTAATTTAAAAGTCTTAAAAAAGAAGAAGAAGAAGAAAAAAAACGAGGCTTGTACATAAAACATTACAGTAAAGTATAACATTGTTGCCACCAGGGTTTGACATTCACTTTTTTGCTCACCAGCCACTGTGGCTAGTGGTTTAGCAACTCAGCATTTTCACTGGCCACAATTTTGCTGTTTGGAAATGACATTTTATACGATTAAAGTTGACTTTGGCATGATTACATTACTTGATTTTGAGTCATTTTACTTGATTTAGAAGATTTAAAACCCTTTCAAACATTCAAATGCAGAGTGACCCAAATCAAGACTACATTGTATATCAGCTGCTTTATGTGCAGGTGGGCAATATGAGCATAGGCTAATATGAGAAATGAAATATGATATGAGTTATTTTAGTTATGCTATATAAAAAGAACAAAGAAGCAAATCAGCAAAATACAAAAACAATAGTACATTTAAAAAATGTGTTACCTTTTTTTCCAGATACAGTAGATTTATTTAATATGTATACATTTATTTAACATCTGTAGTTGTTTGATTAACATTAATGACAGACAGGTATTTAATTGGGCTGCTGAATGCATGAATTGTGTGTCATTCAGTGCGAATCCGCCTATCCCGCCTTCACTAACTGCAAGTTAATTGATAAAGTATTGTAATTGAATTGTCATTTTGTGATACGACGGTCTTGGCATTTCATTTGGCTGTATAGGCTGAAATTATATTCAACCCGCCAAAGTGGCTAGTGGGAGTGTTGTTAATGTCAAGCCCTGGTTGCCACTATAAAGCCACAACTGGCACCTTACCATAGAGTTGTGTGACAAAGGTGTGAATAAAACGTTTATTATAGAAATAAATAAAAAGTTTCCAGCTTAAAATATTTCTTTTAGTGAAGTTTGTTTCTTCTTAGTCTGTTACATTTGTTTCTTTGACACTTTGAGCTTGCAAATTACCAAGCTGTTCTCTGACAACACCTTGAAAATGAAATCCAAAGTGAAGAAACACATACATTTCCTGTGAAATCAACATGTGCAGGCATGCCAAGATTACTGCGTAAGCATTCATTTTGCACATTGTCTTGGACTACTTAAAGTTCAGACAATGTACTTCATTTCATCATTTCAGGTTTATAGAAATCTTTTCCTTTTACATTCAAATAATAAAAAAATTTTCAATAAATGTCAAGCTGCCTTTGCACTCCAATCGTATTCTCAAATCAACACTTCTGTGCTCTTTTAAAAGTCATTACTCTTTTTCTTAAAACATTTGCAAAGATGACAAATGGAAAAACAAATGTATAGAGAGTGTAGCATTGGAGAGAAGGTTATTAGACAATGGTGTCCTTCAATAGAGTGAAGAAAACGTTCTTTTGAGTCACTCAGGGATTGTGAATACAAAGTTTAACCCTTTATTCCAATGGCCCACTTTACACATTCTACTAACTATAAGTAACTTTGCAACTACATGTCAACTAACTCTCATTAGAGTATTAGTAGAGTGTCTGCTTTATTGTCATGCTCCCCAACAGACATTCTACTGACTATAAGTAACTTTGCAACTGTAACCAGTCCTACTCGACTCACTCCGAGCAGGATTCGAACCGTGGTCTCCAGCGTGGGAGATGGGTGTGCTAACAAGGACGCTCAGTCACTAGCGTGCCTCTTGAGGCCAGGGGAGGTTTACTCACACAGCCCTTACTAGCCTACATTACATGTCAACTTACTCTACTTACTTACCCGAACCCTAACCTAACCATCTACAGTCTACTAATACTCTAATGAGAGTAAGGCTAAAATACTAAAGCATGATAATGAGTATTAAAAAAATAATAATTAAGTACTCAAGTGTACACAAAGCTTGCTGCAAACATTGCTTTAACTTTTCTGAGATCAGATAATTTTGCCGGAAATACAGAAATAAGCTGTGATTTTTTAGGGGTTCAAGCATGTAATGCTGAAACCCTATTGTAATTGTAAGGTTTCTTAAAACGCATCGTGCAGGCCAAACCGTAAGGCCTAGAGACTTGAAACCTGGCCAGATGGTAGGCCTCAATTTGGGGACAACCTATCAGAGTATGACCCCGAATGGCTCATAACTCTTAGACTGTTTTCTTATATATTTGGAATCCGTGGCTCAAGGCGGACAAAATGGCTATTTTGGCTAATCCGATTTTGATTTAGGCAGGCAAAATTTTCTGCTATGTCGAATTTTGTCCAAAACCTACTTTTGCGAACTAGTCCCTGGTTTTTCGCCTGATCGGAACCAAACCAGTCTAGGACAATTCTCTGGACTCTCTAGATCAATAATTATCAAAAGAAGTTGAACTTTGGCATTTGGGTGGCTGTAACAGGGTCATTTAGAAAAGGGCAGTGGCAAAATACACTCAAAAGCCTATAAATCCCAAAGGAAAACTCAGAACTTCACAAAAATTGATGAGCATATGTGTCAGAACATGGTGAGGAAGCATGCATAGTTTCATGGAGATCGGATTATAGGTGGCGCTATAACTGGCAAAAAGCCTTCATTCTTATTAGGGGTTCAAGCATGAAATGCTGAAACCCTATTGTAATTGTAAGGATTTGTAAAACGCATCGTGCAGGCCAAACCGTAAGGCCTAGAGACTTGAAACCTGGCCAGATGGTAGGCCTCAATTTGGGGACAACCTATCAGAGTATGACCCCAAATGGCCCATAGGTGGCGCTACAGCAACCAAAAGTTCAAAATTGCTCATAACTCTTAGACCGCTTGTCCCAGGATCAAGTGTCTTATATCGTTGGAATCCTTGGCTCAATGACAAAATGACTATCTCCGATGTGTTCGCCCTTCTGGCGCCAATTTCGAGTAAATTGCATTTTTCTGAAAAACCTATTTTTGCGCACTTCTCCTAGGTTTTTAGCCCGATCAGAACCAAACCACTGCAAGAATATTCTCTGGAGTCTGACAATCAATAATCATCCAAAAAATTCAAAATTTTTATTAACGGTCGATAAGGGGAACCAAAATATTTGATGGCACCAGGGCCACTTTTACTAAAACGGTTATAAATTGTGAACGGAAAGAGATTTTTTGCTAAACTTGGGATACATCTTCCTGAGCTCAATCTGAGATCACTTGAAAAAAATCGCAACAATTGGCCACTTGGTGGCACTATAAAACGGTTATAACTTGTGAACGGAAAGAGATATTTTCGCAAAACTTGGGACACATGTTCATGAGCTCATTCTGAGGTCACTTGAAAAAAAATCATGACAATTGGCCACTTGGTGGCGCTATAAAATGGTTATAACTTGTGAGCGGAAAGACTTTTTCATCTATGATCCATCCATCCATCTTCTTCCGCTTATCCGGGGCCGGGTCGCGGGGGCAGCAGTCTAAGCAGAGATGCCCAGACTTCCCTCTCCCTAGACACTTCCTCTAGCTCTTCCGGGGGGACACCGAGGCGTTCCAAGGCCAGCCGGGAGACATAGTCCCTCCAGCGTGTCCTCGGTCTTCCCCGGGGCCTCCTCCCGGTTGGACATGCCCGAAACACCTTCCCGGGAAGGCGTTCAGGAGGCATCCGGAACAGATGCCCGAGCCACCTCAGCTGTCCCCTCTCGATGTGGAGGAGCAGCGGCTCTACTCCGAGTTCCTCCCGAGTGACTGAGCTTCTCACCCTATCTCTAAGGGAGCGCCCAGCCACCCTGCGGAGAAAGCTCATTTCGGCCGCCTGTATCCGGGATCTTGTCCTTTCGGTCATGACCCAAAGCTCATGACCATAGGTGAGAGTAGGAACGTAGATTGACCGGTAAATCGAGAGCTTCGTCTTACGGCTTAGCTCTTTCTTCACCACGACAGACCGGCACATCGACCGCATTACTGCAGAAGCTGCACCGATCCGTCTGTCAATCTCCCGTTCCATCCTCCCCTCACTCGTGAACAAGACCCCTAGATACTTGAACTCCTCCACTTGGGGCAGGAACTCTCCACCAACCTGAAGTGGGCAAGCCACCCTTTTCCGACTGAGGACCATGGCCTCGGATTTGGAGGTGCTGATCCCCATCCCAGCCGCTTCACACTCGGCTGCAAACCGTCCCAGTGCATGCTGAAGGTCCTGGTTAGAAGGGGACAACACGACAACGTCATCCGCAAAGAGCAGAGACGAAACCGTGTGGTCCCCAAACCTGACACCCTCCGGCCCTTGGCTGCGCCTAGAAATTCTGTCCATAAAAATTATGAACAGAAATGGCGACAAAGGGCAGCCCTGCCGGAGTCCAACATGCACCGGGAACTGACTTACTGCCGGCAATGCGGACCAAACTCCTGCTTCGGTCATACAGGGACCGAACAGCCCTCAGCAAAGGACCCCGGACCCCATATTCCCCCAGCACCCTCCACAGGACGCCGCGAGGGACACAGTCGAATGCCTTCTCCAAATCCACAAAACAAATGTGGACTGGTTGGGCAAACTCCCATGAACCCTCCAGCACCCTGTAGAGGGTATAGAGCTGGTCCAGTGTTACCGGGACGAATCACTGTTCCTCCTGAATCCGAGGTTCCACTATCGGCCATTTCATCATCTATGATGGCAGTTGTTAAATGCTTGCTAAATAAAACGTAATGTCTTTTGATGCTTGTGTGCTTAAAGGCCTTAACTGCTTGAACCCCGATACATTTAATTTTATTTGTTACTCTTTGGTAGATTATATATTTATAATTTCTGTTATATTAGTACTAGTACTGTTACTACTAATAAAACTGATCTCTGGGGGCCCCAAAAGTGCATGGGCCCTTAGAATCGTCCTAACTCCTTGGGTGGTCCAGGGTCACATATTATCATTTATTTAGGTTAACGTTAAAGTAGGCAGCCATGCAAAGTGAAATTAAATGAAATACGAAATTAAATATACTTTATTGTATACTTTATTTGGAGTGGACTCAAAAGTTTTTTTAATATTTAGTCATATTTGAGGTTTAATCCATCATCTCGAAATGTTCCCTAACTTTGGATTTTCTTGCCCGACATCTTTACAGTATAAATAATTAACACTATTTGGTGATATTAGCTCTTTTTTGTTGTTGTTGTTGTTGTTGTTTTTTTCAAAATTAAGTAAACAATTACTGACTTCTAAAATGATACTCGATTAATAAAAAAAAAATGTTCCAGATGCTTACTCAATTTTCCTTTTTTTATTGGAATATTTCAAACAAAATGAACAGGTCATTTGTGTTTTGTAATATCACAGTTTCTTAATGGCATCGTTCTCCACAAAATAACTATTTTAGTGGCACAAATCTCAGAAAGCATTAGCAATAGTTTTACATTTTTAAACTTTTAGATATAAAATTACATATATTGTTTTTTGAAGTATATAGGTAGTGCATAAGAGAAATGACCCAGCTGAGTTGCATCCATTATGTAGAGCAGTGTGGAAAATATATACTCTCAGGAAAAAAAGGTACAAAAGCTGTCACTAGGGCACAGTACCTTTTTAACTTTTGTACCTAAAGGGTGTTTACTGGTACCTTAAAGGTATATATTAGTACCTAAAGTGTACATATTGGTACCTAAAAGGAATAAAAGTGTACCTTTTAAAAAGGTACCGCCCCAGTTACAGCATTTGTACCTTTTTTTCTGGGAGTGTACATTAACAGTATAACAGTTGGCAGTGACAGTATAACAAATTTTCAGACTTCTGAAAATGTATGAGACACAAATCACGGAAATATTCATGTTTTTTGAATGTGTTATGACTATAAAAGCTCTAGAATTGACATAAGTGCTAATGGACTGAATCTGGTCTACATGTCCTAGCCTCCATTTCACCAGAGATTATTGTCAGAACAATTCAATGCACCGTTTCCACCAGAGACATGAAAGCTGGATGAAGCTTGGTGTTACCTGAGGTAATCTATGCTCGGAAGCTCTGGAGATAATGGGTAATCTTTGTGATGTATGAGCAAACTACTGTAAGTAGCTTTTGGGGTGAACGTCTTAGTGCAGTGAATACCTTTCCATTCTCTGCAGCTCAAAAGTCTTTGGCAGAGTTTCACAGTGAGAAATAAGTTTCACATAATTGCATGAATCCATGCGCTCTATGACGACAGCTTTGAACTAGTTGGATTTGCTTGGAAGCTTTTTTTTTTATTTTTAGCATTTCTACATCTCATTTATTAAAACGTTACATAAAAGCTGTGGGCCGTAACTTGGGTGTTAGCAGCAATGTTTAACACAAAACTGATATTTTAAAGAGTGTTTCCCATTTTTGTCCATATGATGTCACTTCAGAAGACTCAGTCGAGCCTTATGGATTCATTTCACGCTATTTGTATGCCCTATTAAGCTTTAAAGATGTTCTGGACCCCTGCTGACTTTCACCACATAGATAAAAACAGCTGAAACATGTTTAGGAAATTAACTTCTTTTTTCTTCCACAGAGTAAAGAGTTTGGAAAGACATGAGGGATGAGAAAATAGGTTTGTCACAATCTACACTGGTCCCTTAAATTATTTTTACAAACTAAAACTGCACTGTAAAAAGTAGTAACCTGCACTTGCTATTAGTGGATTAAAAACGCCAGTAGTTGGCGATGTCACTTGGTAGAGAAACACTATATGCCTATAGACTGAACACAAATTTGGGGTTATGCACAACTTAACTTCTGTATTCTGTGAATCAGATTGGATCACTTCCAGTTTAGTGTTTCATGAAAATGTTTTGCTGTTTTGAGTACTTAATAGATAACTTAAAGGTGCATTGTGTAGTATTTATGAGGATCTATTGACAAAAATGCAATATAATATACATAACTATGTTTTTAGTGGTGTATAAAGACCTTACATAATGAACCGCTATGTTTTTATTATCTTAGAATGAGCCATTTCTATGTTCATACAACGCGGGTCCTCTTACAGTGAAGTCACCATTTTGTGCCACCATGTTTCTACAGTAGCCCTAAAGGGACAAACTTCTCTACAGAGCGCTATAGCTACTCTCTGCTGTCTCCGACGACGATATCTTTGTCCTGTGTCGGCTCCTGTAGCTTCTCTATGTGCTTTGAAAGGGAGGGATGAGCGGTTGGCGATTGCAATTCACAACCTCACTGCTAAAATTTACACACTGCACTTTTAAAATTGCAATTTGAAAATAAAAGTTGTTTCGTCGTGCTAACATTTAGATATTTAAATTGAATAAAATGCCAATAACAAAGTCTACTAGGTAGGTTGATTACTTTAAAAGTCCATAGATATTGCCGTCAGTTCATACTTACATTGGCCATGTCCCAAATGGCACCCTAAACCCTCACGGTCTTCCTCTGAGTTCGCACTTTCACGACGTAATGCCACTTTGACTGCCAGGAAGAAGTCCGCTGCGTAGCTCGCACCAGTGTGGGCTCGGCAGAAGTGCGCATCGAGGGCGCATATCGACCTCAAAGGGGGCGCTCGCGAGCACCCTTCTGAGACCTAAAATGAAAAATGATACACCCTGCGGTCTCATGGACTTAACTAACACGCGCACGCAGCGGCCATTGTAAGTCCACAAGACCAAAAGTGCACATTAAGTGTGCCATTTGGGACAGGGCCAAAGAAAGCGTAACTGGTGCAACATATGACATCGGACGTAATCGTAAAACATAAGCGTTTTGAACTGTGAGAGGCCATTTTAGTACAGTGAACTCATTGTCATGTTCAAGAAACCAATTTGAAATGATTCAAGCTTTGTGACATGGTGCATTATCCTGCTGGAAGTAGCCATCAGAGGATGGGTACATGGTGGTCATAAAGGGATGGACATGGTCAGAAACAATGCTCAGGTAGGCCGTGGCATTTAAACAATGCCCAATTGGCACTAAGGGGCCTAAAGTGTGCCAAGAAAACATCCCCCTCACCATTACACCACCACCACCAGCCTGCACAGTGGTAACAAGGCATGATGGATCCATGTTCTCATTCTGTTTACGCCAAATTCTGACTCTACCATCTGAATGTCTCAACAGAAATCGAGACTCATCAGACCAGGCAACATTTTTCCAGTCTTCAACTGTCCAATTTTGGTGAGCTCGTGCAAATTGTAGCCTCTTTTTCCTATTTGTAGTGGAGATGAGTGGTACCCGGTGGGGTCTTCTGCTGTTGTAGCCCATCCGCCTCAAGGTTGTGCGTGTTGTGGCTTCACAAATGCTTTGCTGCATACCTCGGTTGTAACGAGTGGTTATTTCAGTCAAAGTTGCTCTTCTATCAGCTTGAATCAGTCGGCCCATTCTCCTCTGACCTCTAGCATCAACAAGGCATTTTCGCCCACAGGACTGCCGCATACTGGATGTTTTTCCCTTTTCACAGCATTCTTTGTAAACCCTAGAAATGGTTGTGCGTGAAAATCCCAGTAACTGAGCAGATTGTGAAATACTCAGACCGGCCCGTCTGGCACCAACAACCATGCCACGCTCAAAATTGCTTAAATCACCTTTCTTTCCCATTCTGACATTCAGTTTGGAGTTCAGGAGATTGTCTTGACCAGGACCACACCCCTAAATGCATTGAAGCAACTGCCATGTGATTGGTTGATTAGATAATTGCATTAATAAGAAATTGAACAGGTGTTCCTAATAATCATTTATGTGAGTGTATATCACAGATTGATTATTTTGCACTCCTCACATAAATTAATAAATTAATGTCACTGAAACCTATTTTTATCATTATCCCTTTAGGCGTTCAATTTTGACATCTTAATTTCAAAAGGCTATATCTTAAAAGTGACAAAAGATAGAGACTTTCTGTAAATTAGAGAAATATTAAGGATGACCCAAAATTTATGTAGGGATTACATTTTCCCATCTAATTTGCATATTAGGACGTCATATGGTGGTGGCCATCTTGGATTATAGAATTTTCATGAAAAGTCACATGTTTAAATGATAAAATGCAGCACTTTTTTGCCCCCAAAATGTCCCTCACCTTCTGTATGCTATATTGCACAATACTGAATGCTCAGGTAAATAGTAAATAGTAAACAAACTGTAAATCATTACTAATAAATGGTTGAAACAAACCGAATGCATGAAGCAGTTGGCCTTTTGCTGTTGAGATTTTCCATTTACTACATACAGTAGGCACTCTGATTCCATGTATGGGGCACATATATATTATTCATATGACACACAAACACAAGTAGACAAGACCTGTTTAGTTCAAAAGCTCACTCGCCACGGCAAGGTAAAGATCATGAGTGAGATGACGAGACAAGACGAGAGACAGATGTGCACGCGGACCGAGTGTGCACAGTTCGGACTACTGTCATTGTCATTGCGACTCCCCACCCTGCCTCCACATTGCCCCCTAACTGTCCTATGAATACTTCGCCCTGGTCTAACATACCCAGTGGCATTAGACAGTCTCCACCACAATACTGTCGCCGCGATTGCGAAGAGGCACACGGTCAGAAGACAAAGCTTCATGGCTAGCGCGGTAAAAAATCTCCTGCCTCGTTCCCCACAACACTAACCTGCCTGCTAACTTCGCGATGAACACTCCGACCCCTGGGAAACATTGTTTCCACCACTGACATTGGGCAAAGGACCATCTACATTGGGCAAAGGATTCACCGTTTGTGCTTGGTGTAGGGCTATACTTTCACTTTCAGAATCATCGTCATCTTCTGAAGGCAGATATTCCCCTTCAGAATCAGGGTCCGCGAATAGAAGACCCAACTCTTAATTGCGGGTAAGCTTTATTGATGCCATTAGAAAATAATAATAATAATAATAATCTAATGCAAATACTCGCTGACGTTGACAATATTGCTCTGATAAAATGGCTCACTCCCACACTAGCTCCGCTTTTGTTCGCACTGATTCAATGCGCTCTTGCTCGAAGATTTTGTATAGAAGCATGACGTTTTTTTGAGTCAGGGATGAAGTATGACATGTCTGCCATCTATTGGAGGGGAGGTTGAACGAAATTTGACACCCTATTTGACAAAATCGGCCGTTTTATTCAGTGCCGCATCTTGTCGAAGAGTGGTCAAATATCGAAGCTGGAGTCTTTAATCTTTCTAATGATACACAGTTTGTCCAGATCAAGTAAATAGTGTGATGTTTTAATGTGAGGTGAATGTTTAACAATAATAATCTGGGGCCGTTGGCAATCCTTGACTGAAAGGGGTTAAGTTTCTGCGCTAGTTGAATACGGAAGGCGGTCTGGCAGTAGCTAGATATTTTGTCTTTATACAGTTTTAAATATGGATACTTTTCTTACAGAACCCCATCACTTCGCTTCAGAAGGCCTTGATTAACCCCCAGAGCCATGTAGAGTACTTTTATAATGGATGGATGGATGCACTTTTTTGAGCTTTAAACTCAATGGACACCGTCACTGCCATTATAAAGCTTGGAAGTGTCAGGATATTTATTAAAGGGGTCATGAACTGTGTTTTTTTTATTGTTTTATGATGTTTCCTGGGTTGCACTTATAATGTTAGAATGCAAAAATTGTCATAATTTAGAAATAAAAGGCATTTTTCTGCTCTGAACAGATTATTTTCATCTTACTAAGAGAAACAACGCAAGTTGATGTTTAGTCACTGGTCTGATTTACTGACACACAAACAAAGAACATCTGACTACATGAATCATCACATTTCAGATCAGGCATTACTGTTGAACCCAGTCACTGCACAATATTTTGTAATCCTCAACAGCATGCTTATTGCTTTGTAGCTCGAAGGTTTAACACTAGGCCTATGTTACATGCACGAATCGGTGGGCGGGGCTAAACAGGCGGTGATCTTCTTCTGCAGAGGCGGTGTTTGCCTCCCTTTGTCGTCATAGACCAGTGGCCATATCACCCTGTAGCCCAAGACTGGTTTCCCACTGAAGCTAAGCAGGGCTGAGCCCGGTCAATATCTGGATGGGAGACCAACTGGGAAAACCAGGTTGCTGCTGGTAGAGGTGTTAGTGAGGCCAGCAGGGGGTGCTCACCCTGTGGTCTGTGTGGGTCCTAACACCCCAGTGTAGTGATGGGGACACTATACTTTAACAAGCACCGTCCTTCGGATGAGACGTTAAACTGAGGTCCTGACTCTCTGTGGTCCTGGCCAGATTTGCCCATTGACCCCTGTCCATCAAGGCCTCCTAATCATCCCCATATATATACGATTGGCATCATCCCTCAGTCTCCTCTCCACCAATCAGCTGGTGTGTGGTGGGCGTACTGGCGCAAAATGGCTGCCGTTGCATCATCCAGGTGGTGCTGCACATTGGTGGTGGTTGAGGAGATTCCCCCCCTTCTATGTAAAGCGCTTTGAGTGCCTTGAAAAGCGCTATATAAATGTAACAAATTATTATTATTATTATTATTATTATTATTATAGATCCCCACTTTGAAAAGTCTGTCGTTTGCTGGACCTGGTGTCTATAAAAGCTTTTCTCTGACTAACAAGGATATAACTTACAGGATATTCTTATATTACCATGACCCTTTTATATATCAAAAGCTCAAGGGAAAGTTGATTTCTCAACTCATCACCCCTTTAAAGGGTTAGTTCACCCAAAAATGAAAATTAGCCCATGATTTACTCACCCACAAGAGGGGTTACTTTTTTTACCGTAAGTTGACTTGTGTACGGCTGACCGCCGGAAGCTAGTTATTTTAGTCTATAAAGTTTTAAATATGGATATTTTTCTTACACAAACGCTCCACTTCACTTCAGAAGGCCTTTATTAACCCCCCGGAGCCGCGTGGATCAGTTATATTATGGATAGATGTACTTTTATGGACTTCAAAAACGACACAACCATTCACTACCATTATTGCAGAGCCAGGACATTTTTAATATAACTCCTGAAAGACCTAGGATGACTTGAGGGTGAGTAAATCATGGGCTAATTTTCATTTTTGGGTGAACTATCCCTTTAATATAACTCAGACTGTGTTTGTCTGAAAGAAGAGAATACACTTTAAAAAATAAAAACGGGAAATGTACTGGTAATTTTCTGCCAGTACATTATCCAGTAATTTTACGGAAATGTTCACAAACTAATGCAATTTGTAATTCATAATACAGGTAAAACACCTGTAAAAAAAAAAGACAATACGGAAAATTCCTTCATATTTATACAGAACATTGTGCTCCATACGGACTTTCTTTTATTTTTACAGTGTATACACCTAGGATGGCTTGAGGGTGAGTAAATCATGGGCTAATTTTCATTTTAAAGTGAACTAATCCTTTAATTCTAATAAAGAGTGCTTGCTTATAAGCAATTAAAGAAAGCAACGTTAAAGAAAGTCTCTCTCCGCAGCGCTTCATTTCAGTTCTCTTAGGTCATTCAAGCAATAATTCACACACATTGCCTCATATAAATCCATATCCAGAAACTTGACCCATCGTATTTTACTCCCAACCGGAAAATCCTCATCCCCTCAGACATCTCATCTCCAGCACTTCTATCTCAGCGTTGCCTTGCAAATGGTCTGCTTGCCCCTTGCTTTCATTTATTCCCGATGCCAGCATCTTTCATAACAAGCGCACAACAGAAAAGGTCAGATTTATTAAAAGCTCTCTCTCTATATATATTTTCAACCCCCTATTTTTCTCTTCCTCTATCGGTTTAGTCACATCCACGGCCGCTAATCACGTTCGCCTTTACACATCCTTTCCTTTGATTAATGTGCAGACGACACACAACGCCATTTTAGCGGGAAGTGATGAAAGCACTCAGAAGGAAAGCGGAGCGCAGCCAAAGGGGCGGGCGACAATGGGTTTATTTCATACTGTGGCCAAATTAATTTTCACAGCAGGATGCGGAGGTTAAAAAATCAGATTGCTTCTCTGCTCGACGACAGGCTAATTAACCTTAGCAGCTTATGTTGTGTCTACGCTACACTAATCTACAATTTTGTGTTTATTGTTGCTAAAGTGTGCGTATGTGTGTGCGACTCATTTACACGCCATAAAAAACACTCCATTTAAGTGTGCCTTCAGTCTATAATTTGCTTGTTCATAATGAGATAATGTAACATGGTAGACATTCAGAGCTGATAAAGATTGTGTTTTTCTATTAGCATTACCATTGTGTGATAGAGAATGAATATACATTTAAACAGTTGACAGTTCAATGTCATTGTGTAATAGTCATCGAACGTGGCATGTAAACAGCTGGGACCCGCATTCTCTTTCTCTGACTAAATGTGGATCTATGGATGAATTCTGCCTTCAGACAAACTTTAGACAAACTCGTTTTACCTATAATGATCATGCAACTTAATTATTAAATACATTATATTTCATCAGAAGCCTAGGGAGGCAGATATCATTTAACATTTAAAAAAACAAAAACAATCACTTAACCTTTAAACGCAGCATTGTTAAAGTGTCTGTTATTACACACCTACGTCTAAAGCAAAGCCTCATAAAACGGTATGTATATACTGATAACAGGACAAACAGCAATCCATCTGCTCCCTTTAGTCATTTATCAAAAGGAGTTGCTCACAGAAGACAAATTTATCAAATATTACGTCCCTAAAAGCCGAACGCAATCATAGGGATGTTTGTCTGATAGTGTCAAGCCCCTGGAAATGGGAAGAGCTATCTGTCACATTTTGTACTCCAGCGACCATTTCCTAAGGTATATTTTTGAAAGTCAATTTTGTGTACACACATACAGACATGGCTACAAAAAAAATATTGAAGCTCAATGTTTGGTACAGTATGTTGTTATAATATATGAGGCAAGGTGTCACAATAGAATTTGGAAGCCAAATTTAAACAGTAAAACTACATTTTTTAAATAACAAAGCATTGCTTTGGCTAAAACATATTTTATTTATTACACTTATAACACTGAGAACACATACAACAGCTTGCAACTATAAGGGCGTGCTTACATAAAAACGATGTAGGATACTAAAAACTGAAACAAGTTTTTTCTTTGCCTTTTTCACGTACAGGTGACAACGTTGTCAAAACGATCCCAATTCACACAGATCCGCAAAAATGACAAAAACGTTGTATTTTGCTGCCAGGCCAGTAGACACAACACTAAATTCCTATAAACTGAACACATAATACATATGCGCATGACGACACCATTTTTTAAAAACAATTATCAAGAGTAGCATTAATTCTAGCAGGTCACGTAGAGAGTTCTTGCCCAGATCAGAACCATACCGCCAATCCATCTTGTTTTTATCATGTGTTCATCAGTTCTGTTTTGTCATCGGTTCATTCATTGTTTGATTTTTCACAGGTGTGTCTTGTTTAGTCATTAGTCCTTGTGTATTTAAGCACTCATGTTTGCCATGCGCCTTTGTCTAGTATTGTCCAGCTTCAAGTCAAGTCAAGCTTTGTTAAGGCTTTTTGTTTATTTTGTATCTGTTCACGCTCTCAATAAAACGGCACTTGGGTTCAACTACGCTCACATTCAGAGGAATCCGTTACATTGTGACAATTGAACTTACAGTTTAGAGAATGTTAAGAATGTTTTGACATTTATTACACGCAATGTTGAAAACTGTATTTTTTTTAGATAGATAGAACAAATAAAACACTGCTATATAAAACACACTTTTGTGTATTTGGTCTTTTGACTTTTGGTTCCTGACATATAGCACATGTGACAGCTTCCCTGTGAGACATCTAGCCCCAAGTCTGCACTATTAACATTCATATTTACTACTGTTGTGAATTCTCCATTCAGTCCGTATAGTACCATATTCTCCACATCATTGAGTTTTCCACCAGGAACCTCAGAACCCCTGAAGCATGACAGAGTGAAGATCAGAGGGCAACAGACCTCTTAAGCACAGCGGACATACATGCATGCATCTGTGAATACTTTTGACAGCATTTAACTGCGCATATATAGTGCAGAATAAAAAAAGGAAACAAACAAGGCATGCCAATTTTTACTGCATAGCGCTCTTTCTGTTGCCTTTCAAGCAGATAGTCAAGCAGAGAGGGCTGTTAGCGGCATTATCAATGGATCCATGCTCTCGCGTGTTGACAGCTGAATAATGGATCCCAAATTTCAATTTGAAGAACTAACAACTGTCTTCATTTTCTCCCGTCCTCTCCTCATCCAGTCCGTAAGCTGATCTGCAAGTAAGACATCCGCCATGACAGATATGGCTCTTTGGGGACAAATAATCCGTCTCCGTATTGCGTTTTGGACAATGACTCCATTTGGTTGCTAATGTGAAGTATAATAAGGCCACTAAACATGAATTAAGAAGTTCCACTGCGGGAAGTGAATGACAGGTCGCATATAATCACAGAGCCACCCAGCTCACTGCAGGTGGTACCACACGGAACAAGCAGTGTCCTTTCTCCTGAATCTACCCACAAAACCAATATACACTATATTGCTAAAAGTATTGGGACACCAATTCATTGAATTCATGTGTTCCAACCACTTCCTTGGCCACAAGTGTATAAAATCAAGCATCTAAGCATGCAGACGCTTCTACAAACATTTGTGAAAGAATGGGTCGCTCTCAGGAGCTCCGTAAACTAAAGCGTGGTACCGTGATAGGTTGACACCTGTGCAATAAGTCCATTCGTGAAATTTCCTCACTACTAAATATTCCACGCTCAACTGTTAGTGGGATTATAAAGTGGAAGCAATTGGGAACAACAGCAACTCAGCCACCAAGTGGTAGGCCACTTAAAATCACAGAGCGGGGTCAGCGCATACTGAGGCTCACAGTGCTCAGTCGCCAACTTTCTGCAGAGTCAATACCTACAGACCTCCAAACTTCATGTGGCCTTCGGATTAGCTCAAGAACAGTGTGTAGAGCTTCATGGAATGGGTTTCCAAGGCCGAGCAGCTCATCCAAGCCTTACATCACCAAGTGCAATGCAAAGCGTCGGATGCAGTGGGGTAAAGCACGCCACCACTGGACTCTAGAGCAGTGGAGACGTGTTCTCTGGAGTGACCAATCACGCTTCTCTGTCTGGCAATCTGATGAACGAGTCTGGGTTTGGCGGTTGCCAGGAGAACGGTACTTGCCTGACTGCATTGTGCCATGTGTAAAGTTTGGTGGAGGAGGGATTATGGTGTGGGGTTGTTTTTCAGGGGTTGGGCTTGGCCCCTTAGTTCCAGTGAAAGGAACTCTTAATGCTTCAGCATACCAAGACATGTTGGACAATTTCATGCTCCCAACTTTGTGGGAACAGTTTGGGGATGACCCCTTCCTGTTCCAACATGACTGCGCACCAGTGCACAAAGCGTTGTGCCATAAAGACATGGATGAGCGAGTTTGCTGTGGAGGAACTTGACTGGCCTGCACATCAACCCGATAGAACACCTTTGGGATGAATTAGAGCAGAGACTGCGAGCCAAGCCTTCTCATCCAACATCAGCAACTCACAAATGCGCTTCTAGAAGAATGGTCAAAAATTCCCATAAACACACTCCTAAACCTTGTGGAAAGCCTTCCCAGAAGAGTTGAAGCTGTTATAGCTGCAAAGGGTGGGCCAACTGCATATTAAACCCAACAGATAAAGAATGGGATGTCATCAAGTTCAGGTGCATGTAAAGGCAGGCATCCCAATGTATTTCTGTACTGCTCACTGCATATTGTACAACATACTCAATAGTACCAGTAGGGAAACAGTACATACAATAAACATTTCAAATAATGCTGTGGAAATTAATATGCATAAAATAGTTCTTGGAAAATATTTTTTTTTATATTATATTACATTTTTATGTTTTTGTACTCACTATATTACTCTGCTGTACTGTAATTGTATTATTATTTGTCAAGTCAAGACAAATAATGCATAGGCTCTCAAACGTATGTACAGGGCCGGATTTAAGAGTAATTTAAAATGTAATGTATTCCTGTGATGGCAAAGTTGAATTTTCAGCATCATTACTCCAGCCTTCAGTGTCACGTGATCTTTTAGAAATCATTCTAATATGCTGATTTGGTGCACAAGAAATATTTCTGATGATTATCAATGTCAAAAACCATTGAGCTTGTTTGTGGAGAAAAAAATGAAATACATCCTTGCTATATATTTTTTTTATCAATTAATCAATCAATCAAATAAATCCTGGCCCTAAACCTTTGAACAGTAGTGTACCAGCTAAAAATAAATAATTCTAAGATTGTTTGTTAAGTTTGTTGCCAACCTGAACAGCTGAAAAGAGTCCACAGCCTCTATAAAACAAGCCTACAGACTGACTTGATCAATACAGAAGGTGAGCTAACACCAGAAAACGCAGACATTTTTTTTTAGCAGGGATACTAGACACGTGCCTATGAGGGTTCTGTTTTAAATGATTTATTATTGCTATTATTATACTCTATTTACTTCTAAATATATATATATATATATATATATATATATATATATATATATATATATATATATATATATATATATATATATATATATATATATATATATATATATATATATATTTGTATGCAGTGATGCCATAGAATAACCATTTTCCTCCAAAGTACCTTTCAGTGTTGCTGAATCAATGTCAGAAAATTACTGAATGACAGATGACTATTTAATACACACACGCACGCACGCACGCACGCACGCACGCACGCGCACGCACACACACACACACACACACACACACACACACACACACACACACACACACACACAGGACTCTCCATAGACATAAGGGTTTTTATACTGTACAAACTGTATATTATCTCCCCTTACACAAGCCCTACCCCTGAACCTACCCATCTTTCTACAAAACTTTCTGCATTTTTACATTTTCAAAAAAACAAAAAATACAATTCTGTATGATTTATAAGCTTGTTTCCTCATGGGGTCATCAATTTAAGCCCCCCTGGTGACACAAGTCCGCATTTGTCTGTGCGCATTCAAGTTGAAGTCACCGGGATAGAAAAACATGAACACACACACACACGTGTACTGCATTTGCTTTAGCTAACCTGCATCAAATATCAAAATATCCGCGACTTCCTCGCATCAGCTCATAAATATAGAACATAACTTCTACAGACAGAGGAGAAATGAACAGGCTCATCTGTGGCAGTGTCAAATGGGTCTACGCTACATCTGTAAGCTATTTTTGAAACAAGAGACAATCCTTACTTCAGGATACAACATCTAGAAACAAAGTGTATATGAAGGCTCAGCGGAACACAACATATGTATAATGTGCATTATAAATAGTAAGTAAAACTCCACATTAGAACTGAAGTTATGGATTTTCACAGCTATGCACCTGGAAACTGCAATTCTAACTTTAAATTGAACAGAAGTTGGCAGACAATACCGCTACCTCTGTTTTCATCGGTGGTGTCAGGCAAAATTCTGCCGAGATGAGGGGAAAACATCTGACTGTGACAGACCATTAAATTTGGATTTTAAAAGAAAGAAAACCAAAAAACAGATGTTTACAACCCAGGCTTATTGAAAAAAAGTGCTTGTGACAACATTTATACAATACACCAATCAGGCATAACATTTTGACCACTGACAATTGAAGTGAATAAAACTGATTATCTCTTCATCACCTGTTAGTGGGTGGGATATATTAGGCGGCAAGTGAACATTTTGACCTCAAAGTTGATTAGAAGCAGGAAAAATGGGCAAGCGTAAGGATTTGAGCGAGTTTGGCCAAATTGTGACGACAGCTGCAGCTCTTGTGGGGTGTTCCCGGTCTGCAGTGCTCAGTAAATGTGAGCATCAGAACTGGATCATGGAGCAATGGAAGAAGGTGGCCTGATCTGACGAATCACGTTTTCTTTTACATCACGTGGATGGCCTGGGTGCGTCGATTACCTGGGGAACACATGGCACCAGGATGCACTATGGGAAGAAAACAAGCCAGCGGAGGCAGTGTGATGCTTTGGACAATGTTCTGCTGGGAAATCTTGTGTCCTGCCATCCATGTGGATGTTGCTTTGACACGTACCACCTCTAAGCACTTTCATGGAAATGGTATTCCCTGGTGGCTGTGGCTCTTTCAGCAGATATTCCCTGCCTCAAAGCACAAATGGTTCAGGAATGGTTTGAGGAGCACGAGTTTGAGATGTTGACTTGGCCTCCAAATTCCCCAGATCTCAATCCAATCGAGCATCTGTGGGATGAGCTGAACAAACAAGTCCGATCCATGGAGGCCCCGCCTCGCAACTTACAGGACTTAAAGGATCTGCTGCTAACATCTTGGTGCCAGATACCACAGCACACCTTCAGGGGTCTAGTGGGGTCCATGCCTTGATGGGTCAGGGCTGTTTTGGCAGCAAAAGCGGGACCAACACAATATTATATATCACAATAGTGTTATGCCTGATAAGCTTCCTCTCTTGTTGATAAGATAGATGTGGTAATTGCTGATGACGAGTTGCTTTGGATAGATCATTTGAATGTGCTCCTCTTGAACTTTGTTAATAAACAATTTCTGCGTGTGATCTACTGATGAAAGAACACAGGCGCAGCCGGATCATTTCCATTATGACCCACACAATCTAGCAATTAGCGGTAGATGGCGTAAATGAGCAAATAGAGTAAAACAAGTAAATAGAGTATAAAAGTAAATAATGGTGCACACCAGTAAATTGACGAGCGTAAACCTTAAGGCCAATTTATACTTCTGCGTCGGACCTAAGCTGTATCCTCTACGGCGCAAGTTACGCGTTGGTTTTAATTTATACTTCTGCGTTGTTGTCTGCGTCAATGTGCAATTCCACATGCAGACCGCTAGGAGGCAGTGTCCACGTGCATGTTGATGGTAACCCACAGTATCAAGGCAAAAGCCGAAAAAGAAGCAGCTTGTTTAGTGTTTACATTGGCGGAGATCAGCAGCCGTCAGATAGTGGCTTTTCTTGCAGCTTGAGTTGTTGTATGTAATACAAATTAAGCATCTCTAGTTGATTAGTAGAGTTACATAAGAGGCGATCTGGCACTGGAATGCATTTTTGAAATCAGTTTTCAGTATCGGTGGCTCGTGGACGAGCGCTTCAATCGATTGCTGTTGCGGAGACTATTCATTTCGTTGAAATCACAAAACGAAATGCACCCTAATGTGTCTCTGTTCTTGATATACAATCACTGATTAACATCTTTGGTTTTAAAGGGTTAGTTCACCCAAAAATGAAAATGATGTCATTAATTACTCACCCTCATGTCGTTCGACACCCGTAAGACATTCGTTCATCTTCGGAACACAAATGAAGATATTTTTGTTGAAAGCTGATGCTGAGAAAGGCCTCCATTGACGTTCAGTACATTTACACTCACAAGACCCATAAAAGGCACTAAAAAGGTCGTTACAAAGTCCATCTCACTACAGTGGCTCTACAATAATTTTACAAAGCGACGATAATAGTTTTTGTGTGAAAAAAAAAATCAAAATAACGACTTTATTCCACAAGTTCTTGTCTTCCGTGTAGGCCTCTGCCATGAACTCACGAAGCACCATGACGCATGCGCGAGAATATTACGCAGATCCGGCGTTCGGACACGTGACCCAGAAGCGAGGAGGAGATGTGTTTACAAGCAGAGGAAGACGCGCCGTATCTAAGCTGTGAATTCTACATTGATCGTGCTTTAGGTCTCGGCGCAGGGCTCAAAATGGGACTAAAGTGTGCATTTCATGGATTCCCGAACACCGGCGCTACGTCATATTCTCGCGCATGCGTCGTGGTGCTTCGTGAGTTCACGACCGAGGCCTACACGGAAGACAAGAACTTGTGGAATAAAGTCGTTATTTTGATTTTTTTTTCGCACAAAAACTATTGTCGTCGCTTTGTAAAATTATTGTAGAGCCACTGTAGTGAGATGGACTTTGTAACGACGTTTGTAGTGCCTTTTATGGGTCTTGTGAGTGTAAATGTACTGAATGTCAATGGAGGCCTTTCTCAGCATCAGCTTTCAACAAAAATATCTTCATTTGTGTTCCGAAGATGAAGGAATGTCTTACGGGTGTCGAACGACATGAGGGTGAGTAATTAATGACATAATTTTCATTTTTGGGTGAACTAACCCTTTAATGAGAAAATAAATAAACTATACACAGCAGATCTATGTATTTATTCACTAACATAAACAATCTCTGACTACAAAATATTGTGTTATATAGCAGATATAAGGATGAAACTATCATCCCATTTCTGGACACACACTCCTATCACAGATTTTTTTTAATTTATTGACCTGAGGGAGGGGTTCTGGCAGACCAATCACAGCGCTTGCGTTCCACGTAGAATTGACGAGTTGTTACATTTTTGGAGAGGTGCGCGTCAGGGTACGGCGTAGGGTACGCGCGCATCACACAGCCTACGGCGTAGCTACGGCGTACACGAGACGCAGAAGTATAAATTGGCCTTTACCTTGCAGGATTCATTTAAATACTCTTCTCCCATAAATTTTGCAGCTGAAAGAGAAACTCCTACAAATGCAAATTAAATAACGTTCAGCTGCAAAAATAACACTGTCCATGCCTTTTCAGCACTAACTGAGTGTCTTTAGTAAATCCTGACAGTAGTTTTTTAACGCCAAAGGAGGGTTTTGTGCTGGGACTATATAAATAATCTACGTTGCATTAGCTGAAACTGGACATACGATTTATATTTCCTTTAAATGGTGAACATGATTTCACCAAGTACAACATAGTCCTGTATCTTTGTTGATCCTGGATCAACATTTCAATCAACCAATCAGATTTGGTTCCAATCGAGTTTACAGTTTATGTCAAGTTTAGGTTTTCAATCAGGGTTAGGTGCTTCTACATCAGTGTTATCATTTCACTCTGATTTTACGGTAACTTGGTTAGTTTTAGGGGTAGGACTACATTTTCGGACAGGAATGTTGTTCCAGGATCAACAAAATATGTAGATACAGGAACATTTCTTACTTGGCGACCGCACAGGGCCTCGCGCAAACATAAAGTGATGATTTGATGATGTGAAGCCAATAGTCAAAGTTCATGTTTTTGTCCTTCAAAATAGTTAATAGTTAAAAACGTAGCTAAAAATGTGTATCGTGAAAATGTATTATGCAGTAACTTGCGTGTGACAGTGATTCATGCGCATACATGTCAGTCAGCGCGGCATCGCACGTCAAGTTCATAGAGCTTTATCACAGTCCATTCAAATTCTGATTTTGGCCGCCTCTGAAATTGGTCAAACCTAAGAATTTCAAGTAAATACGCTATAAATGCGCACTCATTCAAGGATATGCATTTATTGCATGGACGGAGAAAGCACGGGCGCCTGCATTTCATCTGACATGATGCGCACAGAAGGTTTTTTAAGCTTTATTTAACACTATTAAAGTTAAAGCGTAGACTAACTATTACTCACCTTTCGGAGCATCAGTGAGAGCAATGGCACCGCAGAACGGGTAAAGCCTACTCTATCTCTAGACACTTGAAACGTTTTGAAATCTGAAAACTGCAAAAAGCAACAAAATTGTCAGACGTCCATTTAGCGCATGTTCACAGAGGCAATACTGTCTGTTTATTTTACTGAGAAATGGCTTCTGATGATTCAGAGAGCAGTCCAAACTCATTCAAGTGGATTTTGGCCGTTTTGCAAACGCGTTTGACCCATTCATAATTTAGAACATAATAAAAACAAAACTAAATGTGCCCAGTTCAGTTACACAGTTTAACTTCTTGAAACTAATGCTGTTAAACTGAATATACAAATTTTATTTCTTAAATATAAACAACAAATTGTTCATCACTATAGCAACAATAGACCCCAGTTAATAGGCTATACCCCCTGGGCCTCGCACATCACGTTCGCACTGGGCCTGCCTTCCCCTTTGCCTAGCACTACTGCTTTTAAGCACAGTGATAACCCTAAAAATGAATTCAAATGTCTAACATTACTAAAAATCAAGCACTAACAGCTTTTTCCCTTTACTCAAAAACTCACAGAACTCTGTCGCCAATTTGCCAGAGACAGCATTGATTAGTGAAAATTAGTTAAAAAAGGTACAATAGTCAAGTCAAGTCAACTTTATTTATATAGCGCTTTTAACAATGTAGATTGTTTCAAAGCAGCTTTACAGTGTTAAACAGGAAAATAATGCAGCATAATTTTATTAAGCTGTATAGCCATTTGATGTCATCAGTTCATTTCAATTTCCATACGGTGACAGTGTGGGCTTTAGATCAATAATTAGATCAGTAATTTAGTTTATATGGTTAATTTAGTTTATTAATTAGATTTATTTCGATGTTTAGTTGAAAAATTTAGTGTCCCCTGTGTTGGGGAGTGTACAGGAGTGTCCAATCCTGCTCCTGGAGGGCCACTGTCCTGCCGAGTTTAGCTCCAACCCAAATTAAACACACGTGAACCAGCTAAACAAGGGCTGTTTCCGAAATCGCCCCCTATACCCTCATTCACTATTCCCTACATTAGTCCACTGATATAGTCCACTTCGAAAACGAGTGAGTGATTTCGGACACTAAGTGCGCCGGAAAGGCTGCCGTTTTTTCAGTTTGTGCTTGTGCTGTTTGGCAGCTCCAGTAATAATGAAAAGATTTATCCTGAACTCTGCTACGGAAACTAGCATGTAACCTTAATCAAACAATATAATAATCATCTTAAAAAGGATCATTTATACCTGTATGCATGATATTGGGCTGGACCAGTGCGGTTCGGAAGATGGATGGATGATTGATTCAGCTGTGGGCACTATTTGAGGGAACAGCCATTTAGTGGTGTCCGAAACCATAGTGGACGTTATTAAGTGCACTCATACAATCCCACAATGCACCACAATAACGAGTTTGCAACCGATGTATGCTCGACGGCTAGAGAACCTTGAACCTCGATTCGAATTTGCGTCAAATCTTAACGCTAAGCGTCTTACCCCTACACTATTGCTGCTGATGAAAATTGTGTATTCCGTAGGTGTGTGTTCCTCAACCAGACGTTTAAACAAGCCGATATATTAAATATATTTTTTGTACATTGCATCTACTCCAGTAAAATGTTTCTGTTAAAGGACCCACCAACATTTTTTTTTTGCTTCTGACGCCCATAATATAAATAGTAGCCTACTATAAAGTATGAAATATATCCTACTACGGTTTAAACAAATATTATTGTTATTTTTTTTAATTAAATGCTAATTAGTTACTTTATTATTCCCCTTTCCAAGTAAGTTCAGTGCCACACAAGTAAAGAGTTATAGGGTTAACTTTAAGCTTGTTGGCTCGTTTTTGGAGTAGTGGAGTAATGGAGAATGAGGGTACATAGGGCGAATCGGACAGCGGTAAGTTCATTCATTCAGGGCACGACTCTCAGTGCGTTGAGA
This sequence comes from Romanogobio albipinnatus, assembly GCA_023566225.1. Taxonomy (NCBI): domain Eukaryota; kingdom Metazoa; phylum Chordata; class Actinopteri; order Cypriniformes; family Gobionidae; genus Romanogobio; species Romanogobio albipinnatus. Next base: position 48,214,855 of record CM042249.1, read on the forward strand.
GTACACCGTCTGGTTGAGTGAGAGAACGTTTCAAAAGCATAAGGAGTTGTTTCTCGTTTGCTCTCGAAATGCTCTCGCGGGACTTTGCTGTCATACGCCGATCGGGCGTCGAACAAGCATATTCTCCAGCGCGTACATCTAATGTACACTCGTTATTGCGGTGCATGGTGGGATTGGATGAGTGCACTCAAAAACGTCCACTATTGTTTCGGACACCACTAAAAATGGATGTTCACTCAAATAGTGCCCTATTTAAGGGTATAGGGGGCGATTTCGAACACAGCCAAGGTCTTATTACTATTAGGCATACTAGAAACTTCCAGACAGGTGTGTTGAGGCAAGTTGGAGTTAAACGCTGAGTTTGGACACCCCTGGTAAGTCAAAATAAAACACTAAAATAATTGATTATAAATTGTATCTATTTACCTGCATGACACATGGCCATTAACCACCACCATTTAACTTTACAGTTTTTCTCAGTCGCTTTGGTACATTTCTCGAATCATCCTCGACATTTGCAAAACTGTAAGTGAAGGCGGGTACTCTGTTGAAGTTTAAAACTATTAGCTCTGCCCAGAGCCACTCTGGATCTGCCATAACCAATCGCTAACGTTTGGTCCTGATGTATGTCATCTCAAACTAGCGCATTAAATCAACGTCATCGTTTTCAGCCGCTCCTTCCTACACCTCCAGGGTTTTTCCTACATTGAAATGTTTTTGGCGGCCCCCAAACAAACAAAGCCTTATTTGATCAGTTATTATGATTTATGAGTGATGTAGATGACTGCTGCACTTGTGACTGAGTGACAGAGAGAACGAGCAGAGCCCTCTCCCGCGTGCACTCTCTCTGTCTTCAAAATAAGCACGTTCTTAGCTTTCTAATATTACATATTACGTTAATCCAAATCAAAAGGTCGGAAGACCGAATCCATGTTGCACGTGGCGCATTCGGACATTTCTTTCCTTGAATTACCGCTGGGTGTGAATTGCGCTCAAAAAATGTTGACTCTTCTCTGACCAGCTGACATAAAGCATGCTTTCAATAAACGAGAAACAAATCCTATCCGGTTATGAAGTGTTTTCTGTGTGTTGACATCTTTCTCGATGTTCTAACAGACGGGATTCGCACACAACGCGTCTGCTAATGTCCGATTCGCGACCTAATGACTCCTTTGAACCGAATCATTTTAACGACTGGTTAGAACAGGGATGGGCAACTCCAGTCCTCGAGGGCCACTGTCCTGCAAAGTTTAGCTCCAACCCTGATAAAACTCACCTGCCTGTAGCCTTCTAGTAATCCTGAAGACATTGATTAGCTGGTTCAGGTGTGTTTGATTAGGGTTGGAGCTAAACTCTGCAGGACAGTGGCCCTCGAGGACTGGAGTTGCCCATCCCTGGGTTAGAACAACTGATCTGTCCAACACTGAACTCACGAATCAGTTTAATATTTACTCAGAGCATCTGAAATGAGAACACAAGTGTGCTTACCCAATTTAACAAGAGTGGATAGTAAGAATTAGTTTTAATTATCCACAGTCTTTCAGTTTGTTTCTGTTGACAATGTGTAGTAAAATAAATAGCCTAAAATCATTTAGTTTAGACTGGAGTGAGGTGAAACCAGAACAAAGTTGTAAGAAAATTAGGCTATTTGTTAGTTTAATATTGATATGATTATATACCAAAACACTTATCTGTAAATAGAGCAACAAATTAGGAACAAAAATAAACATCAAGGTATCAAAATAAGATAAGCAAAAATTACAAACTGTTTCTTTGAATTTATTATAAATGTATTGTCAGTATTGCGCTTGCAGATCATGTGGGTAGGGTAGTTTATTACTGTGTGTGTGTATGTGTGTGTGGATGACCATGTCTGTCAGCCACCACCGAAGACCATTTTTGACCCAGGAAAATCCTGACCTCCTGACATTCCTGTCTTTTGGGTCACAAATTCTCATCCACATCACAACGAATATCTGTAAAAGTCTAAAGGAAATGTATAGAAATATGCTTGACATATTATTCAACCATTTTGCATGTGAAGACTGAACTAATGCCTAAATGTGGGGGGTGAGACTATTCAACAGAGACCCATTATAATACATTTTGATCAACATGACATAAGCAACTGATAATCTGATAATCTGATAAACCACGAAAATCTGTTGCTCCACCAAAGTTCAATAAAAACATTTTTTTGTTCCTCTTCTGCAGTCACACACTATGGGAGAAGTAAAAAGCAAATTTTCTCTTAAGGTGTGCCTTTAGCCCCGTTGTACCCTACCGGTAAATATTTTCTGTCCAAAGGGTTTCGACTGACAAAAACAGTGTGATGATAAGAGGGAGCAATGATAGAATATAAGCTTCCATGTTCCTTTTTTATTGCTTATGCTTGAGCAAGGGCTCTGGTACAAAACTGCCTATGGGCGACCCTCCTCAACCAGGTACGAAGCACATGTACATTGTACACTGTAAAAGACCAAATCCTGGGGGATTTCCTGTCACAGCCGTACTGCACAAGCACCAGTCTCAACCGCCCACGTCCTCAATAGATTTTAGCACAGCACCATAACCCCCCCCCCCCCCCCCCCAGGTCCTGCGGGTGGGAAAACCAGGCCCTGCTCTTATCTGAGGCTGCCAGACATCAACCTACCACGAGCATCCCACGCACAGCCTCCAGACATGCCTCGGCATGAAGGGATGGCACCCATATCACAACCGCTGGGAGAGAGAGAGTAAAAGCCTGTTGCCTGAGAGGGTTTGAAAATGACAAAAAAAATCCTGCTTTGCCACTCAATGGAAGAACCCGGTTCTGTAGGAGGAAGAGAGGTTGGTCCACCCCCTGCCTTTTTGGCTAATCTAATGTGGAGAAATGGCATAAAGCCCCCTCACGCTTTGAGAGAGCACGGCACAGCACGTTCTTAAGTGCAGTGATTTATGGCTGTCACTCGAACTCAACAGTTTCTCTATATCGACGGTAAAGATGCAGATTTAGGGGAGACCTAAGAGCTCCATCCATCATTCTCTATACCTCACCAACATATAACACCTCTGGCAAGACACAACCCACTAGAGGTTTTGACTCCAAAATGAAGGCGAAAGAGCCGTGGGGAAGCCATAAGCCGACACATATTCTGCTTATATTCTATATTTAACCGTAAACGCTTCTAGATATGTTGTTCTGTTCCGAAATGTCAGAACGCAATACATAATCCAACAAAGGCATTGTTTGTCTTTTCATAAGCTATGCTATAATGCTGCATTAGCATAACCTATCTTTTTACAATATTTTTCAGTATTTATTTATTTGTATGTATATGTATTTATTCAGTGCAATACATTTCATGCATACATTCATGTATACAATACAACACATTTATGATGAGTGGGTTTTTCATTTTTAAATGAAAATTTATTTAGAATGTTTTTTCTTGGGTGCATGAAGTAACAAATGTCAGGTTTATACAACTTAAAACTGCTGTTAAAACAGCTTAATTAAAATAATTAAATTCTTGAAAAGAAAACCTTAACCCCTTAAAGGGATAGTTCACCCAAAAATTAAAATTCTGACATAATTTACTCACCCTCAAGTTGTTCCAACCCCGTATGAGTTTCTTTGTTCTGCTGAACACAAAAGAAGATATTTTAAAGAATGTTTGTAACAAAGCAGATAGAGCAATCATTGACTACCATAGTATTTTTCCCCCTACTATGGTAGTCAATGGTTGCTCTATCTGCTTGGTTACAAACATTCTTCAACATATCTTCTTTTGTGTTCAGCAGAACAAAGAAACTCATACAGGGTTGGAACAACTTGAGGGTGAGTAAACGATGACAGAATTTTCATTTTTGGGTGAACTATCCCTTTAACTGTCACCCCCCTTTTTGAGAATACGTATGAAAAGGCACTATCCAAACGTAAAGGGCTTTAATTCAAGAATGCTAGACCTAAGTTTGGTCTTGTTTTAAAGCAGACGCTCGGCAGATTATTGCTGAAGTGAAGGCAATTCAAAATATGAAAGTATGAAAAAGTTATGGAAGTTTAAATTTACTGTAAATAAAAAATACTCTACTAAATATTTTTTATTTTATATAAAATATGTATTTTACAAAAATGTTTTAATCTAAAATTACTATAAAATCAAAGCCATATGTCTAACCAAGTTGTGTTCTAAATTTGAAGTTGATATCACAAAAATTGAAGTTCCCATGAGATTTTGTTTAGGCGCTGTACCAAAAATAGCCACCGGGTGTCATTCAAATTCCATTGATTGTTTTTTTGATGCATTTTCCAGTAAATTTCTTGTCAAATGTCACTTCCATCACAAAACAGGCACCAAATATGGACCCTTGAGACTCAGACCTTTCCGGCGATATGTGTTTTGTCAAGATTAGAAAAGAATTTGATAATAAAGTATTTGAAATAAATGTTGTAATATGAAACATGACGATGCCCACTAGGGGAGGAGCTTGCTAGAAGAATTTAAAGTATAATTTCCATGGTAAAGCAACGTCCAATTTCAAAACGGTTTTCACAGGATGAATTTTAAACTTGTAAGCTTTCGAATGATACCTAATTTATAATAATTACTCAAATATATGATATGAAAAAAGGCGACCAAAAAAAAGAGTACCAGGTGTCCCGCCAGCGGGACGGTGACAGTTAAGAGGTTTTAACCCCTTATGTTCCTGGTAAATTTGTCCCAAACACATTTTTGAGTTGCTGGAAATACTGGTTAACCTGTTTATCTTAAAATGATGTGACTATTTCTTATTTAGGGTCATAGATACCTGGGAAGTTTCGACTCTCTGAGGTGTTGTGGAATGTCTGCGCAAACTTTCGGCAAATTTCATGAACCTAAAGAAATGGGTATTTGTATGTGTAGTCTGTTATGTCAGCTTTTCAAAAACCCTCTAAGGGAATTTACATTTATGTATTTGGCAGATGCTTTTATTCAAAGAAATGTATGTTGTTTATGTAAGTCAAACATTTTAAGCCAGTTTATGCATGTGGATTTTGCTGGAAACTGAACCCATGATATTGTCCTCTACTGTTTGAGCTTCAGGAAAACACACACACACACACACACACACACACACACACACACACACACACACACACACACACACACACACACACACACACACACACACACACACACACGATTGTTATAAGGATATTTCATCGAAATAATTATTTTTATACTGTACAAATATTAAATCCCCTAAACCTAAACACAACCCTTACAGATAATTATACTAAATAAATAAATAAAAACATAATTTAGTATGATTTATACACTTTTTTCCTTGTGGGGCCCGACCAATATTGTGTGTTTGTCAAAAATTTCAAATTTTATCATCTTTGTATCTTGGTTTTATTATCTTTTACTATATTTGGTCCACAAAATGTAGGTTAAGCAAGAATACACACACACACACACACACACACACACACACACACACACACACACACACACACACACACACACACACACACACACACACACACACACAGCCCCTATTCCGTATAAACAAGCAATGTGAGATGCATAGAAAATAAAGTTTAGTTATAAGTCAGTTTATATTTCCATAATTGTTCAAGAGCCATCGCCTTAAAGGGATAGTTCACCCAAAAATGAAAATCATCCCATAATTTTCTCACCCTCACACCTGGGATGGCTCGGGTGATTAAATCATGGGGTAATTTTAATTTTTGGGTGAACTATCCCTTTAACAAAATAATTGAAAGCGCATTTGGACGAGCTCCTCTTTGCAAGCTCACATAACTGAATTTTCAAAATCTGCCAAGCCATCCCAAAATCCCTTTCTCCACAGCCAGCCCTCTGTGCATTCCTCCTAGTTCCACTATCATTCTACTAGAAAAGCTAATTAACAACTGCCAGAACACCCTTTCAAACATATGCAGCTGAGAAAGAAAGAGATATAGAGGAATACGGATGAAGGAAACCAAAGTGGGTAAAAGAGAGAGAAAAAAATGTAACACTGCAGCGATGTTTATTGGTAAAAGATATAGCAGCACACTAAAAGCGTTGCATTTTTCGACTTCAGGCAGGAAATACCAGGAGAGAGAAGCGAATCGCAGTCCCCTCTCTATGGAAGATTCCCCAGCACTTCGTTGAGACGATCACAAATGAGATACTTTCAACCAAAGGTCTCAGCCCCCTGCTCCATAATTGAGGCTGTGTAGCACAAACAAAACACGTTTGGCATCTACAGCATCTGCACTTGTTAATTTGCGAGCCCCATGTAGTTATGTCGCAGAATCTGTTTGTTTATGCAAAGATAGGCAGACCCATGGGAAAGATGTTATATAATTAACACTGTAGATGCTTGAAGACACAGAATCCAGTAATAAGGGACAAACAATCCATAGATTTGCATGTTGTGCTGTGCGTGGTTTTAATAATAAACAAGACCGTAAGCAAGACCGTCAACACGGCGGTAAACAATGTTGGTTCATTCTAGATTCAAGGACTAATTCCTCACATGCCACAGTAGCAAATACTCAGAAATGCAGATGGCCTCAATATAACGACTGCCACGCGAACCTGCTAAACATTGATCTCTGAATCCATGAGATAATTCACTTCCTCACTGATATCAATGTCTCTGACTATTTCCTCATTCACTGAATCACAGGTTATACTCTTAAAAATTGCAATTGGGGTTGTTCATTTTCTGGGTTAGTCCATTTTCAACCCAAATGCAAGTTGGGTTGAAAATGGACTAACCCAGCAATTTGGTTGTTTTAACCCAGCGATTGGGTTGTTTTAACCCAGCGATTGGGTTTTAAAACAACCAAATTGCTGGGTTAGTCCATTTTCAACCCAACTTGGGTTGATTTTAACCCAGCATTTTTTAGAATGTATGATGTCTCTCAAACTCAGAATAATTTATAATTTACTTTTTCGTTTTGCAAACAAATGTTAAAATGGCAACTTATGCCGAGTTCAGACTGCACAATTTTCAAACTTGTCGGATCACTGCTCTTTTCACACTGCATGACTATCTGGGGTAGTAGTCAGTTCTTGCTGGGTTCACACTGCACGATGGATTGCCGACATGAGGTTTAACACTGCAGGAAGATTCGCCGACAACTCAGTCCGGTGCGCAAACTATGTTTCACAAGAAAACACACGCATATTTAAGTCCTACTTGAATGCTCCTCGACGAGAGGTTGTCCTTCTGTGTCCAAAAACATCTTGGGACAAGGTTTTCACACTGACGGCTGTCATTGTAAGTTAGCTACTCTGTTTGTTTGTCCGAGTTAGCAACAGTAACTAAGGGAGGCGGGGCTTACCAATAGAGGGTATGCATCGACGCCACTTTCCCGCCGGAACAGGCCCCCTTAGCCGGGACTGAGTGGCAGAAGAGCTGCTGCGTGACTGGAGTTAATAGGGAAAAACACGAGTAAAACAAAAGATTATTAGTTTAACCCTTAAATGCATACCTCGGGTCTTTAGCGACCCGGGACATCATTCACTACCCTCCTCCTCATTCATTTTTTAAAGTTAGACATCAACCTTCTTAGTATTCCTCAATCAATCCATAATAAACAATATAACAAGAAAAGAAAAAAAATATCACCGACACGTGGTGTGTAAGATTGTAGGTATATTTTTTTCTGCACAGTAATAAATGAATCTATAATGATGAAATACGTGCAGTTCACCTTTATTCCACAAGGTGGCAATGCCTGATACACAATGATGAAGTGACGTTTCACTCATAGTTACCTCAGACAGAAAACGAAACAATAATAATTACAATCTGCAAAACTTGAAATGGCTCAGCGATTTATTGAAGAGCAAAAATTGAACACTTTCAAATATTAGTGTCACTGTCAAGGTGATCTGGTGAAGGAAGCTGTCAGCGTTCAAAATATTTATTTTGAAGACATTGAAAATGAGTTTTGAGAATATGCGTGAGATGGTGAATATGAGGGAAATGCTGAATGTACTGGGAAATGAGCTCTGACGAGGACAGTGGTGATGGTATAAAACATCTGCTCAAACTGAACCCTTCCAAGCTCCAAAAGGTAACGAAGTATGATTTATTTTATTCTTCTGTGATTGTTACTCTAAATTCAGGAGTTTTATATATTATCGCGACAGGTAGAGATCTATCCATGTTAGGTCTAGATCCGGGTCACTAAAGACCCGAATATGTAAGAATGTTTGGCGAAACGGTCATGCGTTTAAGTGTTAAAATAAAGGTTGTGTTCTTTACAACTTACAATGGATATTGACATGCAGCCAGGAATCGTGTTTTCCTGACATTTCTATTAGCCTGATTTCGATACATACATAAATATTTATCACTGTAAGGCATTAGTTTCGAGAGTGAATCCTGCATGTATATGCAGATATGGGTCTATGTATTGAAGCGTGTATGTGGCCGCTTGTCGAGAACGGAAAACAAACGCTTTGTTCAAATTCGGAATATATTATAGACCTATTAATTTTTTTTTATATATCGCCTAGATCGTGCACAAATAGTGCTCCCTTTTTAATCACTAAGAGCTGTCACTCTTTCAATGAACGCAATCTCACAAAGTCCCATCATATTAATCAGTGAAGCTGACGACACAATAATTCTCTTATTTACATAATATCCACACTTAGAGAGGATTTGGGCACACGCAGCGCACATCTCGAGCGGTGAGTGGATTCTAACTTCAACACCTGTGATTGGCCATTGCGTTTTAGAAATCAACAAACATGTCTGAGATTGGCTACATTACTCACCGAAGGGAAAACACATTGGAAATGTAACCATTTGATGAGCGCAAAGACAGATACGCACTGGATCTTTTGCCTACTCTTTTTCACTAATAATATGCTCTTATTATGAAGAAAACAGATCCTAGACCAGCAGTTATGGGCAGCTTTTCCCCTTTAAAAGCAGTAGCAGAAGCAGCAGTGGTTTAGTGAAGAAATTACATGCTATTATCAAGTCCACCTCCCTCAGTCCGGACGGGGGCACAGCGATGTCCATGGGGTCCGTGGCCAAGCCTCCCACGACCCCCCCACCTCTGGCGGCGGACCCTGTTTTGTGTGTTTTTCCCGGCAATCATGCTGTAAACCAATGCTGCCTCTCAGTCTTTTTGTGTAACTGCAGTCACTCCAACTGACGGTGATGTCACATGCATACCCTCTATAGGTAAATTAGAGAATTGAGACGTCCTTCAAGATGGCTAAATTCGATCGGTTTACAGGTCACAGGCTTGAGGACGCAGGAGAGAGGAAACATGGAAGCATCAATTTGAGTATTGAGAAGCACCCCTTTCTCCTGTTGTGGCAGTTAGCAAACAGCATTGCATAACCATGCGCCCCCTGTATTCGTAACGGATCGGGACGAATACATGTACAGTTACACCCATAATCAAAAGAGTTGTATTAAGTTTTAAGTGTAATAACTTTTGTTGTAAAAAAGTAATACTACTACTACTAATAATAATAATTGGAGAAAATAGTACTATAATTCTTTAACTAAAAAAATATAATAAACAAATCAAGAGATTATCTAACGATCACTGCCAAACAAAGTCCTGGCTAATTATCATGGGCTAGCCTGGATGCCAGCCGAACTTAGCCCCGCCCACAACATTTGAGGTCCGGAAGTTCGGTCTGGACTTGATCCGTTGTGGAGCAACTATGCTGGAACCAGAGCTGTTCGGACCAATCAAAATGTCAAGGCGGACTTTATACGATGATGGACAGATGATCAACAGTAACGTAATCATGCACGTCACCAAAGAGCGCTTGGGTTGAATTCGTTCTAATCCTAAACGGAGAACTTGTTGGTGTCTGCATTCACCTTTACTATTTCTGTCAGAAATGATGATGGTGTTGGTAAGTACGCTGTGTCTCTTTAAATTATTTTTTACAACACCGGCAAAGATCATTTACACTCGTCAACTATGCATCGCTCAACATACGTCACTTACTCCGTCGCTCTGATTGGTTGTAGGTCTATCCAATTGAGGGCCTTTTCTTTCCTGGTTCGGTTGAAACACGCCTCATCATCACAGCCCAATGGAGCAGGAACAGACTCATATTCTGACTAGAATCTGAGTATGACAACGTCAGGCTAATCATGGGCATCATTGCACATACATTTTATTCCACCTTCCATTAAACCACACTTCAGTAACAACTGCAGGGAGACTAATTGAGATAAAACATCATATGTAAAATGTAACCTCAGTATATAGGTCATAATATGAACACCCCTAATTTAATTTGTACAAAGTCCTAACACTCTGGTAGTTAAGTATCAAAAATAGTAGGCTTAAGTAGGCCTATGTTCTGGAAAGATGTTACATGAATATATTCATAGAGAGCATCATGCATAGAAGAAGACTATAAAAGGCTGACACACCAAATGCACAAGCCCTGTTTTCAGCAGAAAGTCTCTAACTCTTGCATGTCGCCACAAGTAACCCCGGTTTTATTGAAGTTTAAGCAAACAAAGGTTCTCGCAAAGACACTGGGCGGCAACCGTGGCATTTCTGGGGCATTAGTTTCACACTGATGCTTTTGTCACACTGATTCCCCAGGATAGAAAACTTATGCAGCTTTCAGTAAGATCAATGCTGCTGCTCTCCCTGAGGATTTTTTGCATTGTGTGCACTGCTGTGCACCCCCCCCCTTAAAAACACGAGTGGTGGCCTACTTTTGTGATTGTTCTTTCCCGAGTTGTTTAACTGATGAATGCTTTATTAGAGAGGAATTAAAATGGAGGGAATTGTTTTCTCTGTGAGTGATTAATTACCACGGAAATAATTATCCCACAAAAAAACAGAGCAATCTCGAAGTAATAAGAGACAATACCCTGTTGAGGTATGACTAAGGACTTTTAGGATTAGTCATTTTGCAGAGTCAGAGTCTTAATTGTAAGTTGTAGAAAAAAATACAGATGATAAAGACTGATAAAGACTCTAAAAAAACAAAATGGATCTCTTTGTTACTATTATTATTATGTTTTCTTATATTATATACACTGCCCTACCAAAAATAAAGTCATTGTTTAGATTTAAAGGGATAGTTCACCGAAAAATTATCATTATCCCAAGATTTACTCACTCTCAAGCCATCCTAGGTGTATATGACATTCTTCTTTCAGACGAATACACTCGGAGTTATATTAAAATATGCCCGGGCTCTTCCAAGCGTTATAATGGAAGTGAATTGCAGCACAAAATTTGAAAACCCAAAAAGTGCATTCATCCATTATAAACATACTCCACACGGCTTATACAGGGAGTGCAGAATTATTAGGCAAATGAGTATTTTGACCACATCATCCTCGTTATGCATGTTGTCTTACTCCAAGCTGTATAGGCTGGAAAGCCTACTACCAATTAAGCATATTAGGTGATGTGCATCTCTGTAATGAGAAGGGGTGTGGTCTAATGACATCAACACCCTATATCAGGTGTGCATAATTATTAGGCAACTTCCTTTCCTTTGGCAAAATGGGTCAAAAGAAGGACTTGACAGGCTCAGAAAAGTCAAAAATAGTGAGATATATTGCAGAGGGATGCAGCAGTCTTAAAATAGCCAAGCTTCTGAAGCGTGATCATCGAACAATCAAGCGTTTCATTCAAAATAGTCAACAGGGTCGCAAGAAGCGTGTGGAAAAACCAAGGCACAAAATAACTGCCCGTGAACTGAGAAAAAGTCAAGCGTGCAGCTGCCAAGATGCCACTTGCCACCAGTTTGGCCATATTTCAGAGCTGCAACATCACTGGAGTGCCCAAAAGCACAAGGTGTGCAATACTCAGAGACATGGCCAAGGTAAGAAAGGCAGAAAGTCGACCACCACTGAACAAGACACACAAGCTGAAACATCAATACTGTGCCAAGAAATATCTCAAGACTGATTTTTCTAAGGTTTTATGGACTGATGAAATGAGAGTGAGTCTTGATGGGCCAGATGGATGGGCCCGTGGCTGGATTGGTAAAGGGCAGAGAGCTCCAGTCCGACTCAGACGCCAGCAAGGTGGAGGTGGAGTACTGGTTTGGGCTGGTATCATCAAAGATGAGCTTGTGGGGCCTTTTCGGGTTGAGGATGGAGTCAAGCTCAACTCCCAGTCCTACTGCCAGTTTCTGGAAGACACCTTCTTCAAGCAGTGGTACAGGAAGAAGTCTGCATCCTTCAAGAAAAACATGATTTTCATGCAGGACAATGCTCCATCACACACGTCCAAGTACTCCACAGCGTGGCTGGCAAGAAAGGGTATAAAAGAAGAAAATCTAATGATATGGCCTCCTTGTTCACCTGATCTGAACCCCATTGAGAACCTGTGGTCCATCATCAAATGTGCGATTTACAAGGAGGGAAAACAGTACACCTCTCTGAACAGTGTCTGGGAGGCTGTGGTTGCTGCTGCACGCAATGTTGATGGTGAACAGATCAAAACACTGACAGAATCCATGGATGGCAGGCTTTTGAGTGTCCTTGCAAAGAAAGGTGGCTATATTGGTCACTGATTTGTTTTTGTTTGGTTTTTGAATGTCAGAAATGTATATTTGTGAATGTTGAGATGTTATATTGGTTTCACTGGTAAAAATAAATAATTGAAATGGGTATAAATTTGTTTTTTGTTAAGTTGCCTAATAATTATGCACAGTAATAGTCACCTGCACACACAGATATCCCCCTAAAATAGCTAAAACTAAAAACCACTTCCAAAAATATTCATCTTTGATATTAATGAGTTTTTTGTGTTCATTGACAACATGGTTGTTGTTTAATTATTAATGTTGTAAAATTAATCCTCAAAAATACAACTTGCCTAATAATTCTGCACTCCCTGTATATATAAGGCTTATAAAGGTCTTCTGAAGCATATCAATGGGTTTGTGTAAGAAAAATATACATATTTAACACGCTATAAAGTAAAATATCTAGCTTCTGGTGGACCGCCTTCCATATTCAACTTACCAAGAAAAGTATAACACCTCTCGCAGTCGCACCAGTTAAATTTTTTCCCATAAGTTGAATACGGAAGGCGGTCCGCCGGTAGCTAGATATTTTACTTTATAACATATTAAATATGGATATTTCTCTTACAAAAACCCATCGATTCGCTTCAGAATGCCTTTATTAATTCCCCAGAGCCGTGTGGAGCACTTTTATAATGGATGGATACCCCTTTTGGGGCTTCAAATTTTGGGCTGCCATTCACTGCCATTATAAAGCTTGGAAGAGTCAGGGCATTTTTTAAATACAACTCAGATTGTATTCGTCTGAAAGAAAAATGTCATATACACCTAGGATGACTTGAGGGTGAGTAAATCATGGGGGAATTTTCATTTTTGGGTGAACTATCCCTTTAAATTCATCAAAAGTATTTGGGATGTGCTGGAGGAGACTTTACACAGTGCTGGACTCTTGCATTGTCAAAGCAAGATCTTGTCCCAAAATTGATGCTCCTCTTGATAGAAAATAACATCACAACATTTAATAAATGTCATTTATTTCCATCTACATTTATACATTTATTTCCAACCACACACTCCATCAATTATAGTTAGAAGAACTATTGCCAAACATATAACATGCTTATGTATCTGAAGTCCATTACTGTTTCAATTCAATTTCAGAACATGATTCAGTTAAGTAAAGTAAACAATAACAATTATTTAATATGTAATTATATTACATAAGATGAAAGATGAAAATGATCTGTGATTAACACCTAATTACAACAGTGTCTATTTTGTAATGGAAGATAAAGTCTACTAATAGTCTAATCCTCTTGGTTGCTATAAGACTAATGCTACAGTATACATTTAAACACACCTGTGTTCACTTAATGTAATTGTGTGTATAACAAGTACCAATCAGAGGATACTTATAGACAAATGGGCACACTAGTTACTGTACACTATGTCCCAGTCTTGTGTACAGGCATACTGAGTTGTAGTTCTCTTCTTGTTTTATTTACGAGGATGACTTCTACATCCTTCTCCATTCCTCTAGTGAATGTGTGTGAGCCTTGTGTATGAAATATGAATGCAAATCTTGAAATGGTCACCGCTGGGGCCATAACACAACAGCATGAGCATAGCAAACTCCAAATTGATAACACAATAATATCACAACAGCGTTACTAGAAGCTAATAGAATATTTCTGCACTGTAAAAAAAAAAATGAATTTGTATTTATTGACATGCAGCTTATGTAATTTGCCACGACTTTAACGTCAGATCAGAACCATATAATCAGCCCCTGAGCAACCTGGGGTTAAGTGCCTTGCTCAATGCCACTTTTGTGATGGTTCTCACTTCCACAGGGATTTGCGAGGGGTCCGTTTTAGAAAAGGAGCAGCTGGATTCCTGAAAGGGATTTGCCTGCAGTAATATGACAGAGAAGTACAGATTGTAAGTCAAGGACTATACACTCACCTAAAGGATTATTAGGAACACCATACTAATACTGTGTTTGACCCCCTTTCGCCTTCAGAACTGCCTTAATTCTACGTGGCATTGATTCAACAAGGTGCTGAAAGCATTCTTTAGAAATGTTGGCCCATATTGATAGGATAGCATCTTGCAGTTGATGGAGATTTGTGGGATGCACATCCAGGGCACGAAGCTCCCGTTCCACCACATCCCAAAGATGCTCTATTGGGTTGAGATCTGGTGACTGTGGGGGCCATTTTAGTACAGTGAACTCATTGTCATGTTCAAGAAACCCATTTGAAATTATTCGAGCTTTGTGACATGGTGCATTATCCTGCTGGAAGTAGCCATCAGAGGATGGGTACATGGTGGTCATAAAGGGATGGACATGGTCAGAAACAATGCTCAGGTAGGCCGTGGCATTTAAACGATGCCCAATTGGCACTAAGGGGCCTAAAGTGTGCCAAGAAAACAACCCACACCATTACACCACCACCACCAGCCTGCACAGTGGTAACAAGGCATGATGGATCTCATTCTGTTTACGCCAAATTCTGACTCTACCATCTGAATTTGAACAGAATTTGAGACTCATCAGACCAGGCAACATTTTTCCAGTCTTCAACTGTCCAATTATGGTGAGCTCGTGCAAATTGTAGCCTCTTTTTCCTATTTGTAGTGGAGATGAGTGGTACCCGGTGGGGTCTTCTGCTGTTGTAGCCCATCTGCCTCAAGGTTGTGCGTGTTGTGGCTTCACAAATGCTTTGTGGTTTGTGCGAGTGGTTATTTCAGTCAAAGTTGCTCTTCTATCAGCTTGAATCAGTCGGCCCATTCTCCTCTGACCTCTAGCATCAACAAGGCATTTTCACCCACAGGACTGCAGCATACTGGATGTTTTTCCCTTTTCACACCATTCTTTGTAAACCCTAGAAATGGTTGTGCGTGAAAATCCCAGTAACTGAGCAGATTGTGAAATACTCAGACCGGCCCGTCTGGCACCAACAACCATGCAACACTAAATATTGCTTAAATCACCTTTCTTTCCCATTCTGACATTCAGTTTGGAGTTCAGGAGATTGTCATGACCAGGACCACACCCCTAAATGCATTGAATCAACTGCCATGTGATTGGTTGATTAGATAATTGCATTAATGAGAAATTGAACAGGTGTTCCTAATAATCCTTTAGGTGAGTGTACAGTAGCTAATGAGGGTGAGCTTATAAAATGTTTTGTAAACACATTAAAAAAAAAAAGGTACTGAAATGGTTGAATGGTTGGAGAATTTCCCAGTGTTCCTGAGACGTTAACTGCACTCCACAAGCTAGGTGATGTGCATTGGTATTTATATGGATTTTTCTTTGTGTTTACTTACAGACACTTTTCAGGTCATTCAGGTTGACTGATTCTGGAGTCTTGAGTCTTGAGTTTTGAGTCGGTCTACTACTAGCTGGTGCTATGAGCCACTGGGATCTTTCCTTATTCTACTCTGAGCTCTTCTGATGTGCAGTATTTGCATGTGCATTCATTATTCACCATGTTTGACAAGAGTTTCCGTGTTAGTTTTAACACGCCTTGGGTGCGTTTCCCAAAAGCAGAGTTAGCCAACTAACCGCTATTCCCAACATCGTTCAATTATTCTTTGTTTCCGACAACCACAGTTCCAACTACCATGAGCTAACGTTTTTAGGTGCGACCAATGTTACAGTTAAGTGTGACTTTACAGAGCCAAGATATGCTGATGTTGTAATGTTAGCTATAGTAACAGCACAGTTTTGAGTGTCATTATTTGTCTGGAGCTGGTGGTGACTAACAACCAACTATACTCTTGAGTACTGTATGTTCATTTTTGGTTCTTCCTTGTCATTAATTTGCCATCTTCGCTTTAAATTACATGACACACTATTTTGCTTCACTTCATCTGTGATAAACAGACATCCACTCAGTTGTGACTAGCTAAATAATTTCTCCAACAGTGATTTAGCAGCGTTGCATGTGAAACACAACCGGCTGGAAGCCTACTACAAGTTGGCTAGGTTGATTTGTTTCTTTAACCAGTAAATATGGACCATCCTGGTCTATGATAGGTTATGCTATTTGGTGTCTAATCTAGACCAGCACTGTTGGGCCAAAAGCAGGCGTGCTAGTGTGTCATGTTTCCACTTCCGGGGCTTGATCGGGCCACGTCGGAGCTTCCTTGGGGCCGGCGGCCAGGGTTTTTTGGCCCACTGAAAACCTTGGTCCAAAGTGGGCCAGCTCGTTCTTGAGGAGTGGTTACAAACAAAAGCAGAGTTTATCTGAGTCTGGAGACGACAGCACCGCGGATGACTTCATATGCATCAGCATTAAAGACTTTTAAAAGAATTTTAGCTCAAAACTCACTTTCAGACAGCAGCGAGTGTTTGAAATAACTTTTGTTTGTGATCCGATGTGGATTCTGATCACCTTATAAGGCATACATATTTAAATGCGATTCAAAAGACTATGCGTGCTAACCATTACGTTAGTAAACATGTTAAATACGACTGCTTGCAATCTTGTATTTATTTTATCTGTCAGTACATCTCGTCTCTTTATACCAGACTGTCTGATATCCATATTTAGCTCTGCATATGCTTCAGCTTCCTCTGTTTCTCTGACTGAAAATATAACTGTTTTGGGACTGTCACTGCAGTGAGTGCTAAAGCTTCTCAGGTCGTATTTTTGGTGGAAAATTTGTAGAAATGATCGTTCTTTCTAAATGTGATGTAAACATACTGTCCTGTGACTACAAATAAACAGAAACAGACGCAAACAATCTTGCTAGTTTCCAATGATTTCTTTCTGATAAAACTTTCATTTGTTGGTGAAATGATGGGTTTGTGTGACTTTGTTCGATAGAGGTGTGTTACGGGTGGGTTTTAGTAAGGCACTGCGGAGCTTCTGGCCCCGATGGTGGAAACACAGTGTGATTTTGGGCTCGGTGCTACAGGTCCAAGGGTATTAGCCCAGCCCGGCCCATTGAAAGCCCTGGCTCGCACTGGCCCAACAATGGAAAAACCACTATTGCAAAAAGTAGGATAGTGATATGACATGACATGATCAATATAGTCTAACTAGTCAAGATGAAGCAGCACGTGGTGGTCAAATAATGTGGTATTGATTTAAGCAGGCCAGTTTTTGTGGTTGAGCATGGGGATAAACCAGAACGCTAGCATCCGATGCTGAAAACCGACATCAAAAACACAGGTAAGTCTACTAACTTAAAGTAAGGACTATTTCTCTGAGTTAAGGCTGTAAGTGTACATGTGTTTTTCAAGCATGGTTTAGTTTAAGCTGTTGCTGGGTTTCTCATGGTATACGGCCGCCTTAACTCTGAATCTTTCTTTGGAGAACAATGCATTTATTCTTTTGGCCCCTGATTCTTTAACACATTTCCAAATCTCTAGTGCAGTCTTAGGTTAGGGAGGGTCAGCTATAAATATGCCAGTGAGTTTTTTAGTAGCCAGGTGCTATCCATTTACAACAACCTTATGTTTCTCTACAGCTCCCAGATGTATGTATCTTAGCCTCTTTTAGTGGATTTGCTGAACTGATAAATATGTATACCATAAGTTTCTTTGGATAAAAGTGTCCGTCAAATGTAAAATTGTATTCACAGTCAGTGGTAAATGTAGCCAAAATGCAGTTGTTTTCGATGCAATGAGATTTGAAGGTAGATACGCGCACAATAAGCTCATACAAAATCACAAGCCTTGCAATGTGCTGATTCTGCCATTCATTCTCAAAGGTTTCCACATGTGAATGCGCTCATAGTCCATGAATGTTTAACCAGTCGAAGACATAGTTGACCAAATGCAGGTGCAGGTAAAGAAACAATGCCTGCAACGCCTGCCTTCTAAGAAACACATCTAAAATTGCACTTAAGTATACTTGACATATACTGCCAGAAAGGTCCAAGTATATTATTTGGACTATACTTGAAACTAACCTTTTGGTCGAGATATATCTTTAAAAGCAGGGCTCGACATTAACGCTTGTCCACTTGTCCGGGACAAGTGTATTTTTTGAAGGGGCAAGTGAAAAATACTTTTACTTGCCCGACGGACAAGTATCCTGGTTAAAACGTCAAAACAAAAACTAACTAGGGAATCACCAAACTGCAATAATGATCCTGCATTCAGTTAGTGTAAGTGGCGATCGATAGTGGATAATAATATAAAACGAACTGACGTTAACAAAGTTGTGCTGTTGAGGCTCGCGCAGCCTCTCGAAGGAGAAAATCGAAAACCGAAAACAAATGAGCGCCGCTCAAACAAAGAAACTCAGTTAACATACACGGTTAAAAATTGTGTAGTTTTTAGATTTATAGCATATGATACAGTTAAGCAACATCACACTAACAAGAGTGTTGTTTTCCTGAATACCATCACGACTGAAAATGACACTGATTTCATATGCCAGTTCCATAAACAATTCATTAACATTACGTCACTTACATTTTAGATGCAATATGGACTGTTTTTGTTCTATTTCAGCAGCAAAAATTGTTCCAAACAAGATCACAACAGAACCGTAACGCATCTCACAGCAACAGCGTGTTACTGAATGATTTAGCGTTTGAATGAATCGATTGTATCCAGGCAGGGGCGTAAATCGCGGGGGGGACAGGGGGGACAGGACCCCCCCAATCTGAGGGCTGTCCCCCCCTAAAAACCATGCTGAGTATTGTAAATAATATAACAATATATACTTAAAATAAATGTGTAAGTAGTGAAACAATACAAACGCAAACGGGGGGAAAAAATGCGTTTTAAGTTTAGAAACATTTTGAGTCCCCCCCTTGCCTCACAGTGGTTTGATCCACCGCGCACCTCAACTAACGCCCGTTTCACACATACTCCGTCTGCAGTGCGTATGCGGTGCGTGTTGCGGTGCGTATGCGGTGCAGGAGCAGCACGCGCTGTTGTTCTTTCATATATGCTGCGTTTGCAGCGCGCAACTGATCCGCGGTTGTATACCACAAACACAGCATTTATTCATTATTATTTTTATTTCAAATCCAAAAGTTGTTACTGAACATGGCTTGTCAGAATTGCAATTCTCTTTGTTTACACTTTCATAGATGTCACGTTTTAACGTAGTAAATTTAAACAACGTTTTATTCAATTCATTACTTTATATTTATATAGCCTATATAACTTTATATATCCTATACTTTAGCTCACACAAGTGGCAAAACATTGAAATATAACTTATAGCCTATAAACATTTTAAATTAGAAACTTACAATAGAAACAGCCGACTCTTGTCTTTTCTTTCGTTTTTAAACCCTTTTAAAAGCAGGTCATAAAGACCTTTGTTTTTCCACCTCCAGGAACGTAACGTTACGTGCTCTCCATTATTTCAATTTTTTAACCTAAATGCCAGGTAAGGTGTTGTTTCCTTGCTTTACCCGAGAAAAAAAAGCCATGTGTTGACTTTGAAACAGAGTATATTTTAAATTACATACATCTGTGGTAAAATTACTAGATTTTCGTGTCAGTACATGTTTATTTTAAAGCGAACAATGTGCTGTCACTTTAATTCCGCAGTGCAGCACAGCAAAAAATAGACTCGGTACGGAAACGATCGCCGGACTGCTGCAGACGCACCGCACCTGGAACGGACTGACGGACAGCATCCGCGCGCAGTGTGAAAGCTGTAATCCGTTAACATGGGTACGGAAAAAAATACGCACCGCATACGCACTGCAGACGGAGTATGTGTGAAACGGGCGTAACGTTACAGAACGTAGAAAAACCACCACACAAGTTTGGGGAGACAACAAGGCTCTTCAGACAGCAGTTGTGAAACACCAGTAAGTAGCTGTCAAGGCTATTATATTCACTTTAAACGTCAGATGAAATTATTATTTTCTCTTTAATACAGATTAGACAAAACACTGTTAACATCACTTGCCCACCGCCGCACCGCCCCGCTCCGCTGTACAGTAATAAAATCATTGAGTTCAGTTAGAGAACTGACAAAACTATTAAAAACGGAACGCGTCTGCTCAATACAGCACGAGCCGAACGAGCAAACCGCTGACAGACAAGATTATCGAAGATTTGGTTTCAAAGCGTAAAAGCGCCTATTTAAGGGAGTGTGTCATTGCACTGTTTTGTTGTTGTGTTTTTCATTACGAATAATAGGCTAATGAACCCAAAATTCAAGCAACCCGCCCCCAAATTCTAAAAATTGGCATATTCTAAACCGAAAGTTCAGTCAGATCTGTGTAGGGTTTTGCTCAATGTGATAATAAGTGGCAGATCAGAGGGCTTGCTGCAGTTGAATATCTAAATATCTGAATATCATAGTATAAAATACTATGTGGAGGACGCAAGATAATTTAATAATTATAATATGACCGCTTTGTGTTGTTGGTCAGATAAAATGACAGAGAAAAGAAAAACGGACATTAATAATTTTTCAGTGCACCAAAACACCCCCACATTTTTGTTTTGTGGTACACATATCCTTACAAGTACGATTTTGGCTGAATTATTTGTGTCCCCTTCAAAAATTGCTCTTGAGAAATTTCATGTTTATTGTCCCCCCCAACTTTTAGATGAAATTTACGCCCCTGTATCCAGGGCTCTGAACCGGTTCAAGGAACGAAAACGAAAACCGGAAACGAACGAAATGTTAAGAGGAACAAAAACGGAAACGAAATCAAAATCAATTTGAATCGTTCTGAACAGAAACGTTAATTTGAAATGACCATTAACCGGTTAATAACGTTATTTTATCGTTCTCTTTAATATTTTAATTTGGCAGTGACCAATCATGAAATGAGTAGTACAGCATGTGACGTTGACGGATCAAGCGTGAGTGAAATGCCCGCGCACCATCATCTATGAATCTACCGGTAACGCAAGTCAGTGTGAGCGCGCATTTTCATGCCTCAAGTACATTTCTTTCCCCGCTGAGGTCTACAATGAATGTGCAGGTATTGGAGGACATTCTTTTCGAACGTTTAAATAAGCAGTACGGAATTTAAGCTCAAATAGACTGATTTAGGATAGTTTATGGATTCCGTTTAAGCCTATCCAAGTAGGCTATAGCATCTATCAAACATTTTTCCTATAGTCTTTCAGATTGCCAATACAGGACAGGTCAATGTTTTCTATATAGACGGTTGATGCTTCGTATTAAATGGTATGTTATATTGCATTAAATGCAAGCTTTATTAGCTGACTGAATTTGATTATGTGATGCAAGAACGTGTTGCGCAGTGTTTGCTTTGAAATTAGCAGTTGACGGTGCATTAAAAGAGCAATGGTTATCCAGTTTATTTATTCTTTATTCATGCATTTTTTAAAACAAGTCGTGTTGAAAAAAAGTTATGTACAAAGAATGTTATCACTCTTCTGAAAATAATTCGGCATTAGAGGCCACTTTCGATTGTCTAACGCTCCATTAAAACAGGTCCGCTGTTTATGCCTTGTAATTAATGCATGTATTTCTGGTTTTAAAAATGTTATTAAATAAATATTCAAGTTTAATTACCATGTGTTATATTATTATTGAGTGAAAATAAGTCTATTTATACATATTTGTTTAAAATTTATACATATTTGTTTAAAGTATAGGCTTAATTAAATAACGTTATTAACCGGTATTTTTTCATATCAAACCGTTTTCGGAACAGTAATGTTTATTGAGGAACGCAAAAACCGAAACGCTATAATATCGATTCTGCTCGGAGTGAACCGATTGATATTTTTTTCCGTTTTTAAGCCCTGATTGTATCAAAGATTCAATGACCTATTCGTAAACGACCGCCCAATTCTTGATTGAATCAGCCGTTTGAACGAATCGACTCAATGACTCACTCATTAAGACGGTCACCTGCTGCCACCTACTGGTGGTTTAGTTTCATCTTTCCAACATTTCTTATTTGTATATTCAAAAATATTTAAAATAATCTCATAACATTATTTAATGCATAATTATTTAATTATTTAATTTTTCAGTGTAAATAATTTAATTTACTATTTTATTATGTATTAATGTATTTAAATATGTCAAAGCTGATTGAACACTGGTGAGAATATTGCTTCAGAATAGATTATATTTACAAACAAAAAAAACAAAAATCCAGACAAGCTAATTTTTTACTCGGACAAGTGAGTGACAGATTTACTTGTCCAAAGGACAAGCATGTGAACAGGCTTAATGTCGAGCCCTGCTAAAAGTATAATTAAAAATTCAAAGTATTCTTGGCTTTTAGTTGTTTGTACTCTTTTAATTGAGTCTCCTATCAAATACCTTTTTCATATCAGTTTAGTTGGTTAAGGAAGTTAAAAAAACCTATTCAGCAACACACCAAAGAATGCAAGTCAGAAAGGACAGTTCTAAAGAAGTTCTTCAAATTCAAATTCAAAGTCCAAAGATCATTTCATCTTCAAAAGAATAAGAATTGGTTGAATTGTTGTCTGCATTAGGCTACATTTCTAATTGGTTGACCTTTATACAGTAATCAAACTGAATGTCTTTGTCAAAATCCTGGAAGAAAAGTAAAGTGCACAGACATCAGATAGATGTCACTTTAAAGGGACTAAATTAAGAGCGGGAAAATAATAGTATATTTTTTTATGTGTGCATTTTCAAGCTTCACCCTTAAAGGCGCAGTAAGTGATTTCTGAGAAACACCGTTGATATTTGAAATCAACCCAAACAAAGACACACCTCCCTTCATTGCTCCGCCCCCAAAATGCACAAACATGCAATGCAAGCGTGGACGTCTCTTTATCAAAGCTGAAGCAAAGCAAAATACTTGAAAAATAAAGCAAAGATGACGAACGAAAAACAAGGAAGAAAACAAAATGAATCAAAACTGTGCTATTATAGCTAACATTACAACAACAGTACATCTTGCTTCTGTGAAACAGCAAAACCAATGTTACTCAAGTATGGAGGAGAAACAACTCAACCTCAGCGTCTGATTTCAGGCCTTCCCGCTTCAGTCTCTCCAGCGCTGGAAAGCTTTTCTAATATTACCGCGGGTCCTAAAGCTCTTGCCTGACCATAGCCAGTGATATTCCTCTGACCTTTTCTCTTTTGTAATGTCTCTTAGCCATCTCCCTTTCTACAGTCTTTCTTCAAATCTCTCTCCCCCCCAAACATGAGTGGACCACCCCCTACTGCTGATTGGCTCACTCTCTCTCCTCCCCCATCATGAGTGGACAAGCCCCCTACTGCTGATTGGCTCACTCTCTCCTCCCCCATCATGAGTGGACAAGCCCCCTACTGCTGATTGGCTCACTCTCTCCTCCCCCATCATAAGTGGACACACCACCTACTGCTGATTGGCTCACTCTCTCTCCTCCCCCATCATAAGTGGACACACCCCCTACTGCTGATTGGCTCACTCTCTCTCCTCCCCCATCATGAGTGGACACGCCCCCTACTGCTGATTGGCTCACTCTCTCCTCCCCCATCATAAGTGGACACACCCCCTACTGCTGATTGGCTCACTCTCTCCTCCCCCATCATGAGTGGACAAGCCCCCTACTGCTGATTGGCTCACTCTCTCCTCCCCCATCATAAGTGGACACACCCCCTACTGCTGATTGGCTCACTCTCTCTCCTCCCCCATCATGAGTGGACACACCCCCTTCTGCTGATTGGCTCACTCTCTCTCCTCCCCCATCATAAGTGGACACACCTCCTACTGCTGATTGGCTCACTCTCTCTCCTCCCCCATCATGAGTGAACACACACCCTACTGCTGATTGGCTCACTCTCTCTCCTCCCCCATCATGAGTGGACACGCCCCCTGCTGCTGATTGGCTCACTCTCTCTCCTCCCCCATCATGAGTGGACACGCCCCCTGCTGCTGATTGGCTCACTCTCTCTCCTCCCCCATCATGAGTGGACACGCCCCCTGCTGCTGATGGGCTCACTCTCTCTCCTCCCCCATCATGAGTGGACACGCCCCCTACTGCTGATTGGCTCACTCTCTCTCCTCCCCCATCATGAGTGGACACGCCCCCCCGCTGCTGATTGGCTACTCTCTTTCCTCCCCCATCATGAGTGGACACACCCCCCACTGCTGATTGGCTCACTCTCTCTCCTCCCCCATCATGAGTGGACACACCTCCTACTGCTGATTGGCTCACTCTCTCTCCTCCCCCATCATGAGTGGACACACACCCTACTGCTGATTGGCTCACTCTGTCTCCTCCCCCATCATGAGTGGACACGCCCCCTACTGCTGATTGGCTCACTCTCTCTCCTCCCCCATCATGAGTGGACACGCCCCCTACTGCTGATTCTAGGACTGCAGTTCTAGGACCCTAGCAAGGATTTAGTTGTAAGTTTAATTGATATATTTGTCCTAACCAACCCCTAGCCCTAAAGCTACCCATTGATAACCCTGTTGAAATATTTCAACTAATTTAAGTAATTAAGTTTAAAATGTCCATGCCTGCTGTTTTGTTCAAAATAAGGCGGAAAAAGTTTGAATCAGGTCTCCTCTGTTGGAGTTCAGTTGGCTAGATGGCGCTGTCACAAAAAAAGAAGAAAAAAAAGAAAACTAGAGTCTTAGAAATGCAGTCCTAAAAGTGCAGCCTCCGGTATTGCAGACAGATAATATTGTAAAAGAGTGGTGTGGTGCTCGGACTCATCCACTTTCAACAGCGTTTCTCTGAAATTGCTTATGGCACATTTAAAGGAAAAGTGTGGCTTTTAGTTCATTTCTGTTAACTTCAATTCTTTATGATCATGGACTGAACCACACAAACTACTATACAGACATCATTCATGAGAACTGTGCCCACCCAGCCATTTCTATGTTCTTCAAAACTCAAAATCAAGAACTTTTCTTCTCTGCTCACAAACTGAGCAACACATCTGTTCTGACATGCACGAGCTAATTTGCCACAGAGAAGTAGAAGAATATATTCTTGGAAAAATAAACATTAAAAGATGAGCTACTGATGAAAGCTTTTTTTAAGATCTAAAGACCTCTTTGTAGGTATGTTGATACTTTTGAGAAACTCTGTGTTATTTTCCCTGATGGTTCATCTGTTGACGTGAAGATAAATCTGTCATAGCGTAAGTAAGACTTTTTTGTGTACATTGGAGTGACGATGCAAACTGAGTAAAGCAAACTATTCCCAATTTAATTTGATAGGTATACTCAAAACATAGACACAATGCTCTAGGGGTCTAAAAATATATGTGGCATTGAATAACCCACTGTGAATCTTGTCATTAAAACTGAAAGAACTGAAATAATATAACACCATCGATAACATCTCAGATTATGTAATAATCCCCTGAACTGAAAGAACAGAGTGAAACATCCACTGCAGTTATTTCAGTCGCGATGAATATTCAACAGACCTTTTCATGACAGTTGATGGGCACAAAAAAGTGAGGAAGCCACTGTGTCACATTTTCTCATGCTATGCGCACTTCAATAATGTGTCGTGTCACATTATTACCAACAAAACTACCATGGCAGAACACACAAACTGATGGAGATGAGTTTGCTAGCTTTTGTTCCTGCTATACAATAAATAGCTTGGAGACCCGTTACAATTGTAGCATTTTTACTTTTTCTTTTACTACAAATACCATCTTTTGGTATAAGAAACATTTATATGTGCCAAAAGGCAATGCACCATCAATAGACATATAAGCAGATTAGATTAATAGAAGACCTAGTGTGATAATAATAATAACCCCTGCAATATGGCAATAATTAGGAGAAATTTGTAAAAATCTCAGTGTTAATATAATTGCTGCTACTTTTAATTATTGCTAATTATAACATTACAAAATAGTTTTCACCTTTAGATCTTGCTAATGGCAACAGCCAAAATCCTTGTCCTTGTGGGACATTCTTTTGGTCCCCTTGCATGAGGAAAACAGCTTATACTTCATAATAAATTATGTTTTTTGAAACTGCAGAAAGTTTTCTGCAAGGGTAGGGTTAGATTTAGAGGATAGCGTGTACAGTATAAAAATCATTGTCTATGGAAAGTCGCCAAAAAACATGGAAACCCAGCATGGTAACTGGTAACCATGTACAGTAAATATCTGTCATTCATGTTATCTTTTATCCAACAACTTTGAGTCAAAATAGACATTCGTTTGAATTCGAAGATATGAAAATGTTGGAAACTGCTCATAAAGTCAAACGATCATAGTTCTTTTCCATAGGCTTTACTGAGCATGTGCTGAGAAAGTCATTTATACTTGAACTTATTTGTAATTGGACACATGTAGTTTGCTATACATTTGCCCCTGCTATAACTCCCTCTGTCCCATACATTTTCTATTACAATAATCACACTGATTAAAAAATGGCTCAAAGGGTTAGTTCACACACAAATGAAAATTAGCCCATGATTTACTCACCCTCAAGCCATTCTAGGTGTATACTCAGGGTTATATTAAAAATGTCCTGGCTCTTCCGAGCTTTATAATGGCAGTGACTTGTTGGGTCATTTTTGAAGTCCATAAAAGTGTATCCCTCCATCATATAACTGCTCCAAACGGCTCCGGGGTGTTAAAGAAGGTTAAAAAGTATCCATATTTACAACTTTACAGACTAAAATAACTAGCTCAGTCAGCGGTACGCAAGTCGACTTACTGTTAAAGAGTAACCCTTGAACCCTTGACGCATGCGTATTGACGAACGCAGAAGCACCGATGATATAGCAAAACAAAACACCGGTCATGAATTAAAGTCTAAAAAGAGAATTTTTAAAGAGAAGATTTCAATATAAGAGAAGAGGGGCTTGAGTTTGTTGCCCAGCCCTATCCGCGAGAGCGTCAAAGCTTGAGATGCTCTTGTACATCACGTCAGGGGTTACTCTTTAAGTCGTCTTGCGTACCGCTGACCACCAGAAGCTACTTATTTTAGTCTATAAAGTTTTAAATATGGATATTTTTCGTACACAACACGCCACTTCGCTTCAGAAGGCCTTTATTAACCCACCAGAGCCGTGTGGAGCAGTTATATGATGGATATATGCACTTTTATGGACTTCAAGTCACGGCCATTATGAAGCTTGGAAGAGCCAGGACATTTTTAATATAACTACGATTGTATTCGTCTGAAAGAAGAACGTCATATACACCTAGGATGACTTGAGGGTGAGTAAATCATGGGATAATTTTCATTTTTGGGTGAACCTTAACCCTTTAACATCTGTGCATACTGCCTTTGAAAAATTAATGCAGTGAGACAAAGCTACATGCAGACAGATAGTAGTCTCTCTGAAAGTGCTCTTGATGATAATCTCATCTGTCATTGCACCCAGTGACTTTTATCTTTGATTCGTTTTCTTTCGTCTTAGTAAGTCAAAGTGACAAATGCTAAATTGTCATATGGCTCAATATTTTACTGTATACAGCATTCCATCTCTGGGTGAATATGAGAAATAAATTAGATTTCCCAGCACAAATATTTCTGTGGAAAATTATGTGGATCAAAATATCATCATACTCATAGTAATTTTGAGTAAAAGAGACCTGTAAAATTATAGATAACTATTTTCCCCAAATAATGCTAGTAAACTTACTTTTGAACACAGTTACACATTGTATACATATACAACAAACAACATATTTCCTACAGATACAACAAAGGGAGAGAATACCTCTGATCCTAAAGCAACCAGACATGGACCATTAGATATTCTATTTCATATTTCATTACATATACAGTTGCAAGAAAAAGTATGTCAACCACTTGCAGAATCTGTGAAAATGTGAATTTTAACAAAATAAGAGGGATCAAACAAAATGTTTTTGTTTTTTTATTTAGTGCTGTCCTGAATAAGATATTTAAGAGATCTCAAAATGAAATTGGACCAATCGACTGTGAGCAAAGTAACACACCTCTGATGCAATAAAGTCCCTCCCCATTTTCTACCCCGAATTAAAGGTCACTCAATAGCAAATGGTTTTTAAATACTTCCGAATCCCCTTCAGGGTCGGTCAGAAATCTTGGGAGTAATCTTTGATGACCAGCTGTCCATCAAAGACCACATTTCAAAGACAGCTCGGTCATGCAGGTTTGCAGGAAGATAAGACCATTCCTAACAGAGCATGACACACAACTTCTCGTCCAGGCCCTGGTCATCTCTAGGCTTGTCTACTGCAATGTGCTTCTGACTGGACTTCAGTCGTGTGCAATCGAGATGCTTCAATGATCCAGAACGCAGCAGCACGTCTTGTCTTCAACGAGCCCAAAAGGCCCCATGTCACACCACTCTTTATCTCTCTTCACTGGCTACCACTCACTGCTCCATCAAGTTCAAGGCATTGACGCTTGCTTACAGATCCACCACAAGCTCAGCACCCGCATACTTTGACTCGCTCCTACGAGTCTAAACCCCCACCAGAAGCCTTCGCTTGGCTAAGGAGTGACGGCTCGTGGTACCATCACAGAGCGGCATGAAATCCCTTTCCAGAACATTTACATTCACCGTTCCCGGCTGGTGGAATGATCTCCCCACTTCCATCCGGAAGGCAGAATCACTGACAACATTCAAAAGACAGCTGAAAACTTAGTTCAAATATAAAGGTCATACAAATAAGCTTTAAAATCAATAAATAATGACTACATGTGAGCTTAAATGTTCAATTCTCTCTATATATCAGCTAAACTAACTTCAAAACTTTTACTTGCATTGACGTAGTAAGATTTTTTCTTCTTGCTGTGTAAATTCGTAATATTTTTCAATCATGTAATTTTCTGCAGAAGAGAGAAGTCAATCTCAGTTTTACTGATCCATAGCGTGTGATTGGCTGTTCACTGCTGATGTCACAGCTAAACTCAGGATCAAAGCCTGAGTTGACAGAGAAAGATGCTGATCAGCATCATAGGACCAACAAAGCCTGAATAGATTGGTTTGGTTTTGTCAGCTCGTAACTAATCCTGTAACCTGAGTTTGTTAAACTACCATCATGGTACAGGCCCCTGGTCTACCTGTTGGATAACAAATGGTTCATTAGCCTTAAAAAAAGAAAATCTACACTGACCACCAATTCTCTATTTTAGGAAGCAACCAAGCCAAGCATCCTGTTCAAGGGTACAAAGACAATAACATGATCTTTAAAATGATCCAACTAATCTTTTCAAAGTCTCTCCTAAAAAAAAAAAAACGACTAAACAATGTATATGCTTAACCAGCTAGCATCTCTCCACCTTTCTTCATCACTGTCACAAAGTAAAAAGGACATGTAAAGCAGGTGTAAATTGGGTGAATCAAAGGGTGTGAATACACGCACACTTCCGCATCAACAAGTACTTCCTTCTTACCTATATTGTGTTTTGTGCCATATGGTTCCTTCTCGCAGCCTTGATTTCAAACGCTCTCAGACAGCAGGCTCACACCTTGGTATTCCACAAAAAGCTCTCAGTCTGCAAAACAAAACAGAAAAAATATCACAGTTATTGTCTTTCCACAAGGCATACATACACGCAACTTGGATTTAACTATCATGCTATCTTTAAAATGGTGATTTAGTTGGCTTTGACATCCATTTTGCTTCTACAGCAGCGGGATACCATTCAAATCCCCTGGAAGTCCAGATATAGTTTATTTATGAAATTACATTTTTTTCATGGCAGCAGCCGGGGTTTATACAGCATAAAAGCAGCTTTGTGGTCACAATAAAATGTATGTTAGCTCAATATATAGTACTATACTCCACAGTGTCAGAAGGCCTGTCTATCAACGCGCTTCGACTGTAATGGAACATGACATGTTGAGGCGGAGGGAAAGTGTCTGAAAGCTCGCGGCTTGTTTTTATTACTATTCTTATTTTGTCTGTTCTTTTGTATAGTTATGTGGACGCATGTAATGTGCCATAATTTTTGTAGCTCGCTGAAAAGAGTCTCTTCATTTGTCATGGCTGGACAAACAAAAACACCCTCATTTCCAAGAAATGTTTATTTGAAATAGGGAGGATGATGAGGCCAATAATAAGAGGGAGCTCCAGTAATATCCTGTTTCTATGTATGAATTCTATCTTTCTATCTCTCATGTAATAATGCTTAGACTCTCATTTTCTTTTCTGTTTTCTCTCTTTCTTTCTTTCTTTCTTTCTTTCTTTCTTTCTTTCTTTCTTTCTTTCTTTCTTTCTTTCTTTCTTTCTTTCTTTCTTTCTTTCTTTCTTTAGAAAGTCATTTCTAGGGCAAGTATCCTCATATTTTACTACTAAATAAGAATGAATTGTCAAGAAAATACTGTCTATTTTTTCAATATACTAAAAGGTGAATCAGCCCTGGGGCTGTCAACCTTCACAATCTCCATATTTTGTTTTGGAAAAAAAGTGAAATGACTGTGATTTATTAAAAAGTGCATTTTTATATTGGTCTAAATCCATTTTGTTCAGTTTGTATAAAAGCAATTGACACTCCTCAAAGAAAAATATATATAACTGTCATAATATATATGACTGACTGGTCTGCGGCTATGCAGCCCCATATGCAACAAACTGAGATGCACTGTGTATTCTGGCACCTTTCTATCAGAACCAGCATTAACTTCTTGAGCAATTTGAGCTCCAGTAGCTCGTCTGTTTGATCGGACCACACGGGTCAGCCTTCGCTCCACACGTGCATCAATGAGCCTTGGCCGCCCATGACCCTGTCGCCGGCTCACCACTGTTCCTTCCTTGGAGCACTTTTGACAGAGACTGACCACTGCAGACCGGGAACACCCCACAAGAGATGCAGTTTTGGAGATTCTCTGACCCAGTCGTCTAGCCATCAAAATTTGGCCCTTGTCAAACTCGCTCAAATCCTTACGCTTGCCCATTTTTCTGCTTCTAACACATCAACTTTGAGAACAAAATGTTCACTTGCTGACTAATATATCCCACCCACTAACAGGTGCCGTGATGAAGAGAGTAGGTATATATATTTTTTGAGATTATGATGTTCTTTTTAATAAATAATCGTTTTACTTTGTATGAATGTGTCACAAAACTGCTCTATCATGGTTGAGGATCCAAATGTAGCTTTATTCGGGCAATCGAGAATCCAGAAGCCATAAAACAGGCAAT
This sequence comes from Romanogobio albipinnatus, assembly GCA_023566225.1. NCBI lineage: Eukaryota > Metazoa > Chordata > Actinopteri > Cypriniformes > Gobionidae > Romanogobio > Romanogobio albipinnatus. Next base: position 48,246,350 of record CM042249.1, read on the forward strand.
AGGACAAAACACAAGGCAGAAAACATAGGCAAACAGGGAAATCTGGGAAACCAGGCAGAAAGTCAAAACCAAATCACGGGAAAGATGTAGAGTGTTTAGAAATGCTTTGTGACACTTACAAGACTTTGCAAAGAATGCATGAAAACACAGGGCTTAAGCCATAGATATACATAATAAAAGCTAGATGTGTCATCTGTTCTGCTGGCCAATGGAGGTTGACGTCCGCACGTGGCGGCCATCTTGTCACAGTCAGCTTGCTCACTCGTAACATTGTGTTTTAATGGTGCATGTACTTTTTAAATAACCATAACATGCTCAATTTTCTACCGATTTTCAAACTGTTTGGTTTGTTATAAACGTCAGAGATGTAGTTATGACACCGCATACTTATGAATAATTATTAATAATTAGTTCAAGCATCCAGAATTATAGCCACGTTAATAACGTTTGTAAGAAACAAAACCATTTGTAAATCCGTCAAGATTTCAGCGAGATAAGAGTATTTGTGTTCATGCATATCGCTCATCTTACATCAGGTACCACAGAACCCGCCAGAAAGCTTGCCTGTGACAAGATGGCCGCCGGTGATGACGTTAGAGACTCCGCCGTAAGAGATCTAGCCTTTATTATTTATTAACAGGCAGGCATTCACATGATAATGAGTCACAGGTGGAGGTAATCAAACATAAGTCCAGGCAATGGGTTATGGGAAATGCAGTTCATGATAGGAAAGCAAAGGAGAAGGGATGAGTGCCCTTTGGTGGTGATCATGGGCACTCCAGCCGGTGGATGTGAAATCTCAATCAGTTCCCTAACTGCAGAGCTCGTGAATCAATATATTGTGTACACGAATTTGGGCACTGGTAAGGACAGTAAAGGATGCTGGCTCACTACACATTGGGACATTGTGGTTGTATTGCTGAGGAATAGTGTTAAAATACATTTAACCACTGACTCTTCCATTCTTCTGCCTTTGGAAGTTCATGTAATGATGTTTTGCCATCACAGTGGGAGAACAAAAAAAAAAAAGTGATATAAACTCTTCCTGGCCTTATAACTATCTTTGTTTGAGGGCTGAATACTTACAATAACTTTGTGTAAGGAAAATAAATGTAAGCAATTATTCACTGAAAATCTTCCAAGGACGGCCAACGAAGGTCTCCTTGGCATATTCATTATATAAACAATGATTTCTGGTTCATGAACAGATCATTTTATTGAGTCAGATGTTTTCAATGACTTGATTGATCTAGTTCATAAAACTAGTCTGAATGATTTTCTCCCCCATGAACTGAACTGATAAGAGTCTTGAGACTCAATGTTCCACTTGCAGTGGTTATCAACCAACTGGAGTGTGTTATAAACTATCAGTGAATAATGTATTCAATTTTGGTCTGTTCCTCACACAATCATAGCTTCAGAAGACTTGGAACATATCACATATACGACATTTATGATAGTATTATTGTGCAGTTTTTTGTCAGTCATAAATTACTATCTGGAAAAGAGTGGTTGTGATTTTGTGTATTGATATATTGTGTTCCAAGGAAGAAAGTCATGCAAAAACAACACAAGGGTGAGTATATAATGACACAAATTGCATTCTATCCAAACATCAGGGTTAGAACGTTTGTTTGTGATCCTAGTTTTTCAAATAATTCCAGCGAGGGTGCCGATAAGAGCAAAACATGACAATTTGGAAAGCAATTTCCACACTAATCCATTTGCATTTCTTTTTGCTCTGAGGCATCAACAATTTCCATATGCTCCGAGTCGGATTAACAGCACGCTTGCTCAAGTCTAGCTAGTGTTATTTTTTTTTCCCTTCACACCAGTTTACCGCATCACATGTGAAGCGTATTCCCCGTTCGGCTTCAAGTCAGAGCACTCATGCAGGCGACATCCGATGGGCTGGGTATTGACAGCTCTTGAAATAGAACTTGTGTGTGTGTGTTTGCATGCAGTGATATGATGCAATCTTCTTTTGTGGGAAATAATAAAAAATCAGCCATCGTGCATTCTAGGAAACGTTTGCTTATGATACTACACTCAAGCTCAGTGATATCTGAATTGAAATAAAAGGGTTGGCCTGCACTTAAATGCATTTATGAAACACCAAAACGAAAAATTAAAAATGACTACAAAAGAAAACAAATGTTTGAGGTAGATGAACACCCACAATTAAATAAAACAGTACAAAGTGCTTGTGATATCCAAAAGCACCAGCATCTAATGGAGGGATTTGACCTTTTTAAAGAGACTTTGGAGATAAATGAGGAAAGACGCTGTAAAGCGCTCCGTGACAGACTCTGACATTTGCATTCAGAATAAACAAACACCTCTGTTTGGCTAAAAGAGCTAGATGAGTACTCTGTTGCCGAGCCTCAAGAGAACAACTGTTGAAATATCATCAATTAACATTAGATTAAACTTTAAAAAAATGAATACATCCAGGCCGTTCACACTTTGAGGACAGATTTTCCATAACAGGGTGTTCCATATCATTACACACTGTCTGTTTTGCATGCATCTTTGTGTTTTACAGTCTGAGATGAAAATACTGAGATGCATCTTCCCTTGATGGATGATTGGATTCCATTCCAATGACACAAATTGAAATATTTAGTGGGTTGCCCATTATGCACTGTAAAAAAGAAAATATCAGTTTTTACTTTAGTAAACTGAACTTAATTTATTGTGTTTATCCAATTGATTTATATATATATTAAATTGATATCAGTATTTGGGAGTAAGTAAAATAAAAAAAAATAAAAAAACAATGCAAAAAATAAAAAACAATGTAATGGGCCCTATCATACACCTGGTGCAATGTGATGCCAGACGCAAAAAGTGTTTTTTGCTAGTTTTAGCTCGACGCAGTTATCATTTTCACATCCAGTGCCACGTTGTTTAAATATCAAATGCACTCGTGTCCATCTGTTCACCCATGGCCGTGCTGGTCTGAAAACCAGGTGTGTTCAGGTGCATTGTTGGCGTGTTGCTATTTTCAGGAACTGAAAACGACTGCGCCATTGACCAACAAAAACCTGGTCTAAAGTCAATAGTGCAGTATTTTTTGTGTCATTTAAAGTGTTAGTAATATACGCCTATAGGTGGTGCACAACACACATACCCTCTGCTTATTACACACACAGGGACGTGCAGCAGCACACAAACATTTTATAAAAGGATTGCATAATGGACCTGAATTCGCCAACTGGCTTTTAAAGGGAATGGGAGATGAGACTCTGATTGGTTTATTGCATGTTACGCCTCAAACACACCCATGACTCATTAAAGAGACTAGGTACAACCCTTTATCAAAAGTGGTGTCGGACACGCCCTAAGTGCACCTGATCCATGTGCTTCCGACCATGTGCTCAGATCGTTAAAATAGGGCCCAATGAGTTGAGATTTTTTACAGTGTGTTTGTCACCATGTTGATATCACTTGGCCATATCATGCAATTGACTAAGTACTAATAATAATCACAATGTTTACTTTACGTAGAGATTTCAGCTCATTGTACTTTGCAAAGCATGAAAGTGCATCTAAACAGAAAAAAAAAAAAAGTTATGTAATACCAAACATATTATACTATATGGTAGAACAGGGTAATATGACCACCCCACCACATTATTTTTTTTCTCTCGACTATAAATGACACCTCTGGCAAAATCGGTTTTCAGTAAAACTTGTCTACCTATACAGTAGAGAGGGAAAACCTGACTAGAGAAAACAGAGAAAAAGGCTGTTGTCTTTCCTTCTGCCAAATCGGTAGGAAAACTTCAACACCCATAATGCACTGGGCATGTTGCCGCCCAAGGCCACGCCCACCAGTCTGCTCCTATTGGATAGGTTTAATCAGAGTAAAATACTGACTTGCTTTAGTAGGAAACAAGGCCGTAACCATGTCTTGAACATTGGGGGGGAACAATTTTTAAAAAGCATAAAGAAACAGAACAGTGAAAGAAATTCTAGGTCTAATTCTAGTTGGGAAATAATCTTTTTGGGACTATTTGCAAACAATATTTGCAAACAATATTTGCTTCCATTTGCGTCAAATATATTATTAGTCCCGAGATTCTTCCCATTAGTGAATAAATACATACATATATTCGCTATTAACATTTGATTTCCCTAGTGGTCTGGTGGTAGAATTTTTGTAAACCGTGTCAAAGGTTCTGAGTTCTAATTCAAATTTTTTTTTCTTCTTCATTAAAATCAAAGATGTTCATCAATGATTGTATATTAAGAGCAGGGACACGTTTGTGTGCATTTTGTTTTGTGATTTCACCAGAAAGAGTAGAGTCCCTCTCCGCAACGGCATTAAGCGATAGATTGACGCACTCGTCTGTGTGTGAAGACTGTGCACGAGCCAAAAGAGAACGTAAGCCCCGCCTACTTTGATTTGATTGGCCATCTCAATCATTTTGACATTGATGAGCGCTATTAGACCACTGAGGAAAGCCAGACTAAAATGTAACTTTTAAACCTTTTTGTCATCCTAACATACGGAGCGCTCTGTAATGAAGTGCAGCAGAGCAGTGAAAGAGTAGTTCAAGAAATAAAAAATATTTGGGGGGTGCTCAATTTGGCAATTTCTAATTATTGGGCTTGAAAACACCACAATGGAAAAACTGAAAGTGTTTTAGGCCACCCGAAGCAAAACACTGTTACGTACAGGTAAGAAAGCTGTTGCCATATTGTTCCATTTTTACCATTATGCTTTTTTTTAAAGTAGACAATTAATTTTTTAGTGATAAACCTACTCTAACAATAATTGTTCTGTTATACCCTCCATTGATCTGTCCATGGCAGGGATACAAAAAATGCGGATGCATAATTAGAGTTTTTATTTTGAAGTGAAAAGATAAAAATAGACCCTTAGCATAAGATGTCCCAACCCAAAATTGCTTGTTTGAATCAAGACAACCGGTTCTAAATAAAGATGTGTAATTTACTACGGTTTACTAATTTTATTTTCCGCTTTTCAGGATGCACGTGGGCATTTGTCTGAATCTTGAAGCGATCGCAAAGTTGATTTCGTGCTAATTTGAGCTAAAGTTTGATGTTTTTAAAAATATTGTAGATTTAAGTGGCGAATGATAATCTGTCAAATTATTGAATATATTTTGAGACAAAGGTCTCCTTAATGATTTTCTGTTTTGTTCAGGGTTCTGTTTTGTTGGGGCGAAGACACAATAATTAACATGATAATAAACAGCTGGATGACTTTTCCATATGTTGACATGGTTAGATTCAGATGGGAAATATCATATATTAAGCTGGGTGTCCACTTTAGAGATAATCACCATAATTATAATGAAACCCGCTCATTTAAAATTATATTATATATTTCAATTTATATAATTATTTAAACGTACATAATTATATTATATGCTTTCAGAATCTTTACTTTTACAATCATTTTGTTTCTGTATTTTTATCATATATTTTGTAAATTAACATTTTAATGACAGTATATTTATTGAACAAAATGAATTATAGTGCAAACAGAATATAGTGCAAACTTTGCTAAAGTGATCATTGCCCTGTGTGTCCCCTCGCCACCTCATTCATTTATTTTTAAACAAAACCACCTTTATGATATATATTTTCACACAAAAACTGTTGTTCCATAGATGTTCTATACAAACATATATATTTTTTCTGCAATCATACACTATAGGACTAGTGATAAGGTGTGCCTTTAGCCCCTACATGTGCATACAGTATGTGCTGACTTTTTACTGTTTTATGTCATTAAATTGTGATCGGTTCATGAGATCAGCCAAATTTTGTGACTACCGATCGAGTCATAGAATATGATTAGTGGCTGATACCAATAACAATGTTGAAAAACATTCAAAACGAGTAGTTTCTTTAAAAAAACAAAAAGAAAGAAAGCAGGCTCCCAATGAGCAAGAATACTGAGAATGACGTATCTGAAAGAACAGCCTGTTCCACATTGTGTGAAGGCAGCTTCAATTTGCCTGCGTCAATACAGAGGCTTTATGAGGGTCAGTGCTTTCAGAGCAGGCGGCGCACACAAATCCAAACACAAAATGGGAGTTGCTCAGCCACCTGACAAAAAACAAGCCCACTCTTATTATAGAAGTAACCTGGGCTAACCTTCACACCTCTGTTCAATAAGTTACACTGGCTGAGAAAAGAAACATAGATGTGATTTTCATCAACTCTGGAGGCACACAAAAGTTTCATAGCATGAAGCTGTTATGAAGTTATCATGAGCATAGTGCAAGCAGCACTGGTTAACAGCATCTCACATTACAGGAACAGAATTAAATGCATGAAAATAATCATGAAAATCCTTCACTCTGGCATGCAAAATAAAACAAAGCCACTCCAAGCTTTCCCAGTGCACTGGTCCAAAAGAAGTTCCTGCAAATGCTGTTTGATTTGATCTCAGGATGACATATAGCATCAAATCCTCCATTGGGATGCCTGCCATTACACAGCATGGCAGCTAATATAGGGGCACATCCTCAGGGGAACAGATACTGAACATGCAGAGTCATGCCCTCTCCCATTGACATGCATTAGGGATGGGATGATTACCAGTTTCACGATAAACCACGATAAAATGTACTGGCGGTGAGTAATGGTCAATAGTAGGGATGGCGAAAACTAAACATTTTCTTGACCGACCACCGAGCCTCATTAGCCGGTTGAAACCGTTTAACCGATTAGTTAAAAAAATATGCTGCGCTATTTGAAATAACAGCCGCAACTCGCGAGCCGCGCCTGCAATTTCGCAACTCTGTCGCATCTCTCTGCCGCTCTGCCTCCCGCTCTCACACACACACGCACACACACACACTGTCCAGGCGCCGCCGCCTGCCTTCCACTCACGTAAATTTTTTTAAATCTCCTACAGCGCGAAACATGAGTCCCGCAAACGCGGCGCTGAGGAGCTTGTTTGTAATCGGAGGACAAATGGCTCCTTAGTTTCGAAATGGTTTGGGCACAAGGTGATCGCGTTGAAAATAAAGGCTATTGTCTAGCGTTAGAAGCTCATTTGAAACATTGCCACGACTCATTTAAGATAATGACAGCTCCGAAGAGACGCCGCTTTAGTTCGAGGTAGTGCTAACAATAATAAAGAAAGATGATGATCAACACCTTATGTGTTACCACTGAAATGTAGATGTAATATATTTAGATGATGTGCTAAGTACTGTATTTAAGCACTGTATCACACAAGTTGCAACTTACATCTGTGTCGTTCTTTTTGGTGAAATGGTCCCACACACTACTTTTCTTTGCACGCTTCATACTGCCGTCTAACCTCGAGTGTTTTATTTAGCCTGTTTACTTTTTGCAAACCTTGTGAGCGCGCAAACCCAAACGCTGTGACTTCGCGCCAAATGTTTTTATTGGTTTATTAAGTACAAACAGGCGAGTTATGATAAATTGAGTGTGAGGGATTTGTTCACTTCACACAAAAAGATTTTGGAATGAGATGGCTAACTGTAGTAGCGTTTAGTCCACTGTCTATAATAGCCTAATTTAGAGATCACTTTTTTTTTTTTTTAACCGACAACCGACAACTTTGATCGGTTAACGTTGATACGGTCAACCATCGGTCAAACGGTCATCGGTTAACATCCCTAGTCAATAGCTTTCAATATGTCCAACAACAGAACTAATGATTTTAACCCGACTATGGTAAGTCCTTTTAATGTGAAACCAACACCTCACTGACCCTTAAGGCCCGGTAGCCAACGCGCGAGACCGCCCCCTTCGCGTTGACGTCATTTTTGCCGCGCGCACCCTCGCGCTCTTGCGGCCGCGGCGAGTATAAACAAGGCTTCAGACAAACTAAAGAGGCAAGTGTCCCTTCAGTATCTAAAAATCGGATGGAGCACGTGCCTCCTTAAATTAAATAAATAGATCCCCAAAGGTGAATTTTGCTAGCCTGACGTCGTCATACTCAATTCTAGTCAGAATATGAGTCTGATACTGCTCCGACGCATAATGTTAGTTGTCAAATGTCAACAGAACTCAACTGCACTGTGTTGCCAAGTCCGCAGGTTGTTTTCCATGTCCGCGGGTTGAAGCGACCAAAATTTTGTGATATACATACCCAGGAATGCGAATCTAAGCAGGCAGCCCTGCCAAAATAACACATATTTGCCAAATGCCATTTTTTCCGGAGAACTCCCCCCAGAAAGCTATTGGGCTTGTTTTTGGCTATAGTTTTGAGTAGCAATTGGGCGGGTTTTGTTGTGAAAACTTGGCAACCCTGTCTGAACACACGCTGGAAGAAGTAACGTTAGAGGAAAAAGATGAGTGTAAACGATCTTTACCGGTGTTGTAAAAAAGGAATTTAAGGATACACAGAGTACTTACTAACACTATCATCCTTTCTGAGAGAAATAGAAGGTGAATGCATATACGAACAAGTTCTCCGTTTAGTGAACAAATTCAACCCAATCGCTTTTTGGTGACGTGGATGATGACGTCACTGTTGATCATCTGTCCATCATCGTCTAAAGCCCGCCCTGATGATTTGATTGGTCCGAACAGCTCTGGTTCCAGCATAGTTGCTCCACAACGGATCAAGTCCAGACGAACTTCCGGACCTCAAATGTTGTGGGCGGGGCTAAGTTCGGCTGGCATCCAGGCTAGCCCATGATAATTAGCCAGGACTTTGTTTGGCAGTGATCGTTAGATAATCTCTTGATTTGTTTATTATTATATTTTTTTAGTTAAAGAATTATAGTACTATTTTCTCAAATTATTATTATTAGTAGTAGTAGTATTACTTTTTACAACAAAAGTTATTACACTTAAAACTTATTACAACTATATTGATTAGGGGTGTAACTGTACATGTATGTTTAATTGTTCCGAACAGTTTCTGTTCGGGCATAATTACTCCTCTACGGATCAAGTCCATGCCGAACTGCCCAAGCTCAAATGTTGCGGGCGGGGCTAAGTTCGGCTGGCATCCAGGCTAGAATTTAGCCAGAATGTGAAAATTTTTAGATACAATTTATTCTAATGTCATTTAGCCTGTGTGAGTCATACAAAAGCAAGGAGTTTTTTTGCATGTGGGTGGTTGAGGGTATCTGAGTGTTGGTGTTTAAACAAGATATGTATTATATGCATTTAAATGTAAAAGCCACTTTTGTTGATCAGTGTGCTAGGAAATATGTGTGGTGAGTTTCTTTCAAGGACTACACAGAACAGCCTATGATTCAAGAAAAGTGCCTGTATAAAAACGTGTAATTGAATGTGGTCAGGAGAGTTCAGGAGAGACAAACTGTATGATTTCAAACTATGTTGCACTATATCCAGTTGGCCATTATGTCATATTATATATGTATATAATATATATATATATATATATATATATATATATATATATATATATATATATATATATATATATATATATATATATATATATATATATATATATATATATATATTTTTTTATATATATATATATATATATATATATATATATATATATATATATATATATATATATATATATATATATATATATATATATATATATATATATATATATATATAATAAAACAACCTCATAAAACAAGTTGTCATCTAAAGTAGTTGCCATCTGTTTTCTTTTTTACAGATTAATTAATTTTCTAAATATAAAAAAGTAAAATTATACTGTGTGTGTGTGTGTGTGTGTGTGTGTGTGTGTGTGTGTGTGTGTGTGTGTGTGTGTGTGTGTGTGTGTGTGTGTGTGTTATATTGGCAACTCTGCTCTGTAATATATGTAAAATTTAAAAAAGAAAATGGAACAGTTTGAAAAAGTTTTTTTTTTTTGTACTATTATTTACAACAGGATCTGCATTTTCATACGCTTTAATAAAATATGTTTTATATAAGAGACAAAAAAAACAGATTTGTGCATCAAAACCACTCCTTTCCAGATTTTGACTAAAAAAATCGATGTTGGTCGACCACTACATATAATGGTAAAGGTAAAGGTAAAGGTAAGGTTAAAGCACATGTACTATTGTGAGCCAGATTATGTGAATCTGATACTACTGTAGCTTTGATACTATGAAGTCAGGCAGTAAATAGAAATTGCACTTATCATGACATCAAAAGAGATCCCTTGAACAGAATCAATATCATGAAGTGTATTGGTTCAGACTATTACATCTTATGACGTTTCATTCGGCTCATGACCTTGTGTTTGGTCTCAAGAATACTGATGTAAAGCTATATCCACAGCATGGCAGCTAATATAGAGGAGCATCCTCAGGGAAACAGATACTGAACATGCAGAGAAACCCATTCTCACTCCCAAGGCGTCAAAATCTGAAGCATGGTCAAGTGCCTTCCACGTCAATACAGGACGCTAAAGCAGGGGTGTCCAAAGTCTGCCAAATGCGGCCCGGGATGAATTTCAAACGACCCGCAGCTTGTCTATTAAAATATATTATATGTGGCCCGCCATGGATAATTTACAAATCGTGCAGTTTCACAATGCCAACGCAAGGTGGCAGTGCTAGATTTTAGGCCAGGGAAACAGCGCCAAAAGCAGAACGAAACAGCACTACTTGTGCTCTACGCAACTCGCGAGCTCTGATTCTGAACAAATGTGTTTACCTGCTGAGTGTTTCGATCACGCGCCCACTAAACAGCCCGTGAGAAGCGTTCGAGTTCGGCACAGATGTCTCCGGTACGAGCTGCGAATCTCTCTGTGATTTGATTTAATTTAAATCCAGTTAAACAGCACTGACTTAATCAACAAAACTAACGTGCAAATCATGAGAAACACTGAGCCGATTCAGTTAAAATACTTTTCAAACAACAATTCACCAACATTTATCATGGATTTACTGTGGTAATACTAACTGGAACCGTGGTAATTTGTCAGAAATGTAGGTTAATAACTAATTATATTTCATTTGTAATGTAGACATGTATTAAATGAGTAATAAAGGCCAAATTGCAGACTATTTTTGTCATAAACTTGCAGTTTTGTGCATTTGTATTCATATGTATTCATATTTCAACATTGTATTCACTAACTACCATAAAGTCATTCTAGATATAGATATTAAAAAAAAAAAAAAAAAAAAAAAAAATATATATATATATATATATATATATATATATATATATATATATATATATATATATATATATATATATATATATATATATATATATATATATATATATTTTACTTTATGCCTTGTTTGCACTGCAAAAAATGCTGTCATTTAGTATTTTTGTCTTGTTTCTACTATAAATATATCTCAAAATTCTTAAATCAAGATGCATTTACGAGAAGTTAAATGACATTAGATATTTTTTCTTGTTTTCTGGAAAATAAAATGAAATTGAAGTGAGTTTTTGGTTAAAACAAGCTAATTATCTGCCAATGGGGTAAGAAAAATAATGTTTCTGTTTGGAATCTTGTTTCTGTCCAGAAACATTATTATTTTTCTAATCCATTGGCAAATAATTTAGCTTGTTTCAAGCAAAAACTCAATTCGTTTAGATTTTTCCCCCCAGGAATCAAGAAAAAATATGTAATTTTCCTTAGTAAAAGCATCTTGATTTAAGAATTTTTTGATATTTAGACTGGAAAAATGTTCCTCAAGCTGCTTGGCAATTTCCCCGTAGCCCTTTCCAGCCTTGTGGAGGTGTACCATTCTGTCTCTAGTGTCTTTGGACAGCTCTTTGGTCTTGGCCATGTTAGTAGTTGGATTCTTACTGATTGTATGGGGTGGATAGGTGTCTTTATGCAGCTAACAACCTCAAACAGGTGCATCTAATTTAGGATAATAAATGGAGTGGAGGTGGACATTTTAAAGGCAGACTAACAGGTCTTTGAGGGTCAGAATTCTAGCTGATAGACAGGTGTTCAAATACGTATTTGCAGCTGTATCATACAAATAAATAGTTAAAAAATCATACATTGTGATTTCTGGATTTTTTTTTAGATTATGTCTCTCACAGTGGACATGCACCTACGATGACAATTTCAGACCCCTCCATGATTTCCAAGTGGGAGAACTTGCAAAATAGCAGGGTGTTCAAATACTTATTTTCCTCACTGTATATATATAAAATAGAAAAGGGATCGGCCCCAGGGTATGTCCACAACATCGAATCTGGCCCCCTTTAAAAAAAGTTTGGACACCCCTACACTAAAGGCACCCCTAGGCGTCACTATATCGACGCACAGGGAATTCCATTGATTTCAAAGAGAAACCTTTGGCGTCATACACAGACGCGTGGGCATGGGAGCGTTATCGTCATGATGAAATTGTAAATTGGGTTTTGATTTTTTTTTATTCTCCATTTAATCAGCCATACTTTCATTTACATTTATTTATTTATTTTTACGCTATTTAGGCACATTTGTGTATTATACGATATAAAACACAGGATATAACAGGCAGATACGACTGCATACACAATTTATTAAAAAAGGGCAAAGTGTTACGGGGCCAAGCGATTAATTTGTGTGAAGAAAATCCCCAAAAGCGATCAGCGTCTCCATCCGCAATTTCAAAAGTTGCTGTCCGAAGAAACGTTACATCAGATTTCATACTGAAATTGCATTGGCGCTCGTAAGTCTCGTGACCAATTGTGTCATTACGTCAGCTTCGATTGTAAAATGTCATTGGCTCTTGTGTGTCCTGTGACCGATTGCGTCACGCTAAAGAGTCGTGTGTATTATTTGAATGAGATATAACTGAGTGTGTTCACGGAGCGGCGGGATCATCATCATCTCAGCGATTAAAACATTAAGATCAACTCTTTACATAGAGACATCGTATGACTTCAGAAGACTTGGAATGCAACATTAGTTAATACTTTTATACTGTTTTTGGTCAGTTTTTTTATTTGCCTGTTACGTGTTTTATATTGTTAAGAAGTGGGCAGGTTTAGGGTAGGAGTTGGGTTAGTTGCTCCAAAATATAAAAGTAGCCTATAAATATTCATAAAATCTGACACATTGGGCAAACAACTGAAATCAATGATGTACCCCTGCGCATCGATATAGGGACACCCAGGGGTACCTTTAGCGTCTTAATTTTGACGCGGAAGGCACTTGACAATGCTTCAAATTTTGACGCCTTTGGAGTGAGAATGGGTTGTGCAGGGTCACGCCCTCTCTCATTGACCACGATACAAAACCACCATAAAATGTACTGACGGTTAGTGATATAGTTTAAAACGTAATTATCATTAACCCTCTAGGCGCCACGGTCGAGTTTACTCGACAAGATGCGGCACTGAATAAAACGGCTGATTTTGTCAAATAGGGTGTCAAATTTCGTTCAACCTCCCGTCCACTAGATGTCAGACATGTCATACTTCATCCCCGACACAAAAAAACCGTAATGCTTCTATACAAAATCTTCGAGCAAGAGCGCATTGAATCAGTGCGAACAAACGCAAAGCTAGTGTGCGAGTGAGCCATTTTAGAGAGTGAGCAGCTGAACCGCGGCTCGTGTATTGCAAATACTGTTAGGGGGCAACGTGGAGGCAGGGTGGGGAGTCACAATGACAATGACAGTAGTCCGAACTGTGCACACTCGGCGGGCGCGCACGCACGCGCACGTCTGTCTCTCGTCTTGTCTCGTCATCTCACTCATGATCTCTGCCTTGCCGTGGCGAGTGAGCTTTTGAACTAAACGGGTCTTGTCTACTTGTGTTTGTGTGTCATATGAATAATATATATGTGCCCCATACATTGAATCAGTGTGCCTACTGTATGTAGTAAATGGAAAGTCTCTACAGCAAAAGGCCAACCGCTTCATGCATTTGGTTTGTTTCTACCATTTATTAGTAATGATTTACACAGTTTGTTTACTATTTACTATTTACCTGAGCATTCAGTATTGTGTGCAATATAGCATACAGAAGGTGAGGGACATTTTGGGGGGAAAGAAGTGCTGCATTTATCATTTAAACATGTGACTTTTCATGGAAATTCTATAATCCAAGATGACACCACCATATGACGTCATAATATGCAAATTAGATGGGAAAACTTTGGGTAAACTTTGGGTCATCCTTAATGTTTCTCTAATTTACAGAAAGTCTCTATCTTTTATCACTTTTAAGATATAGCCTTTTTAAATTAAGATGTCAAAATCGAACGTTTTAGGAAAAAACCTCTGGCGCCTAAAGGGTTAAAACCGTGTTTGATTATCGTGATTCGGAAAACTTGTGGTAAATCCTGTCCGGCCAGCATCAGTCTGGCGCAGGCGCGGCAAGCACCATTTTTATTTTATGAGAAGAAATGGTGGAAGGCAGTGACAGCGCTTGGAGATTTTTCAGCCTGTTCTAAAAAAGACCAAATCTGAGGTGTGGTCATATTTTGGCAAAAAGAAAGTCGCTGCAATTGGAGGAAACACTTTAAATCTGCCGAGTCATCACCCTGTTGTATAGTGAATGCAAGGCAAGTGGACTTTCACCTCAATACCAAAAATTACGTCTACGTAAAGTTTTGAGTTTAAATATTTTATCTCACTCACTTGAAATCAACCAATTAATCTATTTTGTACAGCTGATCACAGCAAGTTATAGTGATAATTATAGTGGTAATAATAGTAAAGCCCTCTGATTTCATCTATGCTGTGTAGTAATTATTTAATAAAATATCTATTACATAGTTACTACATAGATACAGCTGAATGCTCATAGACATGCTCAGAAATAGATCACAACCATTGTTCTTTACATATTCTAATGCAAATGCAAAGTTGACATCTCAAATTCAAGAACTCAGACCTATCATGAGACATAGCCTTACCATGAGATATCTATGTTCAGGAGGCAAGTCTACCATTTTGGTTCTCCTGTAGAGAGGTGTAATCACATTTTCCACTAGGTTTGGGACAAGTGCCCCTCAGATAAGAGCTTATCATGTTCCTTATTATTCCTCCATGTTGTTATTATGTACCTCTTGCTTGAGGCCCATGGGCATGTCCACTTATCTAGGTTTTGCAATTTGAGAGGGACCGCTGGGTTCAATTCGCTGTCTCTTTTCTTGCTATGAGGAGCATGTCATAAAGAGATGTTACTTGGGACCAGTAATGTTCCCTAGATAATACAATAACCTAGAAATATGATGTACTTCCTATTGAAGGACGGCCACAAAAGTAATACAAATCAGGCTCACATATTGCATTTCTTATTTATTTGAATACCACATATTCTTCCCGGTCACACATTCACTGTATTATGGGCATGAGCATATTATGTCACTAAAAATAAATATTAGCAAGCTTAATGTTGTCAATTCAATCCATTTTAATGCATAATAAGGATTTATTCTACAGTACCACCATCTATAGGGTCTGAATATAATATATAAAGAATATTATAAAGAGGCTTCGCTCTCAGGAGCTCAGTGAATTCAAGAGTCGTACCGTGATAGGTTGCCACCTGTGCAATAAGTCCTGCGAGCCAAGTCTTCTCGTCCAACATCAGTGCCTGACCTCACAAATGTGCTGCTAGAAGAATGGTCAAATATTCCCATAAACACACTCCTAAACCTTGTTGAATCCGTTATAGCTGCAAAGTGTGGGCCAGCTCCATATTGAACCCTACGGATTTAGAATGGGATGTCATTAAAGTTCATGAGCATGTAAAGGCAGACGTCCCAAAACTTTTGGCAATATAGTGTAATTCTCAGGAGGTAGGATAGCGCGGGTCTAGATAACACAGTAAATCCTTATCATGACAAAATGAAGCCAAATTGAATTCTCATTTGATTTGACACATGGCATCTTTCTGGGTTATTTGCATTGATCGGACTGCAGTAATACTTAGGATGTAATAAGTATATTGTGTGTTTGTTCAATACACTGCAAGAGATTAAATAACCAGATTTACATTTCCAGAAATAAATACTACTGCTTGCAAGGTAGCAATAGAATACACTATTAAAAAAAGGTTCTATATGGCACCAAAAATGGTTCTTGGCTCGTAATCATAGGGGAACCTTTTTTAGTGCTATATAGCACCAATTTTGGTGCTTCAGTGGTTATTCAGCGGTTCTTCAGAGGTGCTATATAGCACCTTAGTCAAAGAACCGGTGAAGAACCTCTGAAGAACCACTGAAGCACCAAAATTGGTGCTATATAGCACTAAAAAAGGTTCCCCTATGATTACGAGCCAAGAACCATTTTTGGTGCCATATAGAACCTTTTTTTTTTAGAGTGTAGTCTGGCAAGCTTAAGTTTGAGGTTCTGAGTAAAATTATTTTTTTTGCTTGTCACGACTTTCTACATGCGTTTTGTTTTCTGTTGGTTGCCTTTCAAAAATGTTAATGCTACTAACATCCTTCATATACACGATAAGGTAATGGATACAACCAAGGTTTGGCTGTCTAGCATTGATAGCATTAGCCCCCACTGGTATCCAACTGCGTCAGTGTATCTAGACCAGAATGATGAAATCTGTGGCATCTCACAAAGACAAGCTGTTATAAAGTCACCCAAACTGAGAGTGAACAGAGAGTGTAAATCATAACCATATCCTGACCCAATAAATGATCCTGAAAGTTGCCTTGTCCTTGATCTCACACACAAAAAAACCCACACAAAAAAACCCCCACTCATAATATACATTGCACATCACCTCATTTCTCAAAGAGTCTGAAAACGGTTTCTTTGAAGATGCAGTCTCTCTGAGCCCCTCCTTACCGCGAGACTACCCTTGCTAAAACACAACGTACCAGTTATGTAATTTATTTACACTTTTTGGTAATTTCATGACTAATTGACAACGTAAATATGACGTCACATGCCCGTAATTTCATTACCATCCTAAGGCTATAAGATAACCAAGAACTATCCAGATGCATATTCTATTCGTAATGTTTTGGTAATTTCATGATTTACTGGCAACGTAACTGCAACGCCATGTGCCCATCATTTCATTGCCATTACATTACCAACTCACAACATCGTCAGTACAATCTCCTAACAGTTTGTTTTTTATCGAAAGTAACAAAAAGCGGAGCTTATTGCAATTATTGGTGGTTGATGGTGTTTATAGGCTACACAACGGTATTCGTCGTGTACACAAGTAATAAATAAAAATTACTAATATTAATAGTAACTAGGGATGCTACAATTCTCAATATAATATTGAACCGTTCGGTACGGCATTCACGGTTCAATACGCGCTTGTGAATTGCGTTTTGTTCGGTTTTGCATTGAATTATTTATTTGCCTCCATCCCAATACTGAACAACGCGACATACATTCACTTCACACGTTAGTGGTAGAGTTATACTCACGGAACACTATAGATATTCACAATCAAGAAAGATCATTATTTGCATGCATTTTAAAGCCTTGCCGGCTCATTTGCGTGCGCGGTTTTAAAGGGGTGGTAAACCACGATTTCACTTTTCTAACTTTAGCTAGTGTGTAATGTTTCTGTTTGAGCATAAACAACATCTGCAAAGTTACAACGTTTAAAGTTTAAAGCAAAGGGAGATATTTGTTTTTAAAGAAATCAATTTCTAAGGACTACAGCAAACGGCCGGTAGGGACTACTACACATTCCTCCAGGGTGTGCTGACATCACCAGCCCCAATATTTACATAAACCCCTCCTCCGAGAATATTAAATAAGAGGGGACGAGGCCATTTTGTATCGCCGCTGGGAAGCGTTGTTGTGGTATAGTTAGTAGGCTGGAGTGCTGTTGCCAATGCCGACGAAACGCTGTTATTTTCATCCGGATTGCAGGTCCACTTTGTTCAGCCTTCCTAGGGACGGGGGTGCGTTGCAGTGCGTTTAACATACAACATGTTATATGCATGCGTGTATGAGACAGAGGGGAACATGGTCGCATTTGCAGCAGATATATGCTGCCCATCATAAATCGAAGCACGAGACAGACAGGGGTCGGAGGAGAAGACCCGGAAAATGTGACATAATGGACAATATTCGTCTGTATTTGCAATACACGAGCCGCGGTTCAGCTGCGTGAGACAAACACTGCCAGTGTGAGACGGGCGCACGCGGCTCCCGCTGCACATTTCACTGAGGAAAGCTTCCACAATCTTCGCAAGTTCAAAGCAGGATTCTTACAATGGCTTGTCCTGAAAGATGGATTTAAAAACAGAAGCTGTTTACGGGCCACAACCTGTAAGTATGATTTATTTTTCGTCTATGTGTTTTCCTGTAATAGTTCGTGTTGTTAATTGTACGTTGTAGCAAGGAAGTACACAGCTGACAACACTGTTTGGCTCTGCAAACCAGTTTGTTAAATGCTCATTCATACTTAACGTTATCCTACAAACACCGAACGTTACAAACTTTTTAAAATCTCAACAGTGAACTTGGCATTAGTGTAAATTATTCTTTGATTAGAGCTTTTATGTATTGTTTATCTACAGGCATGCTAAACATGGTTCTGTGTTTGATTTGGATACTATAGTAAAGCCAATGTTTAGTGTTTGTTTTGGGTTAATAGTTCTTGCGACAGATATTTGGCTATAATCGTTCTAAAAATACAAAAGTAACGGTGCCATTCAGTATCGATCACTATAGATCCGCAGTCTTTACTCTTGAGGACTGAACAGGTTCTGCTCGATCATCTTCACAAAAATTGTCTGGGTCTGATTCGGGCTCAAATTGGTATGGTTTTATTGACGCCATTGTACTACCCAAAGCACAGTCTACCGGTAAAGGTAAGGGGCGTGACGTTTCTGACAAACGTGCACTAGGCGGTTAGCGAATCACAACACACTGGGCCAGCTAACCAATCTGAGCCCATTGCGTATTTTGAGGGACTGGCTTCATACAACCCGGAAACCATCAGACCGTTTTTACAAGGAGGGGCAGAGCAGTGTAGAATAAAGGCAAAATATATGAAAAATAATGCTTTTTTTTTTTAAAACGAAGCATGAACACATGTTACAGTGCACCCCACAAACACAATAAAGCCTTCGAAAGAATGTGTTTTACCACCCCTTTAAAGGGATAGTTCACCCAAAAATGAAAATTCTGTCATCATTTCCACACCCTCAAGTTGTTCCAACCCTGTATGAGTTTCTTTGTTCTGCTGAACACAAAATAAAATATAATGTTTGTAACAAAGCAGATAGAGCAACTATTGACTACCATAGTATTTTTTTTTTGCCTACTATGGTAGTCAATAGTTGCTCTATCTGCTTGGTTACAAACATTCTTCACTCTATCTTATTTTGTGTTCAACAGAACAAAGAAACTCATACAGGTTTGGAACAACTTGAGGGTGAGGAAATGATGACAGAATTTTCATTTTTGAGTGAACTATCCCTTTAACATGCACTTTTCCGAGTGCGCACACTAAACGCCTGTCAAACACGTGAATACTGAACTAAGTAGTCGTCTTACTGCGCTAATACTGTCAAATACACACAAGGTTAACATAAACACAGTCAGTTGTTTAAAGTGAAAGTTAAATCGGCGTGTGTCTGTATATTAGATGCACGGAGGTCTTAAATTGACAGCAGTGCAGTAGTGAACACGCTGTCCTTAAAGGGACAGTTCACCTCTAGAGTTATGTCATTATTTACTCACTCTAATATTGTTCCAAACCTGTATTCATTTCTCGATGACAGAATTTTCATTTTTGAATAAACGATCCCTTTAATGTTAATACAACAACAAAAGACAAAGAGAAAATCACTCATTGCTCTTGACTGAAAAACTAATACAGGATAGCTTTAATAAGAATCAATGTATATTTTATAGTAAAGTCTATGTAGTGTTTTATTTTTACATTTATTCATTCAATTTCATACTTAAATGCTGCTGTACAGCTCTGAGCTGCCAGTGTAAATCTTCATATATATATTTATTTTATATTTTACAATACACTAGGAATGTGTACAAGGGTTTTTATTAAGTAAAGTTTTAAGTTTAAGTAAGGGTTTTCAATTCTTTTAAGTAAAATAAAGAAAGAGTATTGCAATAAAAAAGTATTTTTTTCTCCTTAACCTCTTGCTGTTCCTGTAGCCTAAGAGTAGAATAACAAAAAACTGATGTGACAAGCCATCAGAACCGAACCGAACCGAAAACCAACATAGTAAAATATTTAACTGTTACAACCTAAAGATTTTCATGGACAAATCCAGTGCCCCTTGTCCATAAAGTGCATTTAATAGGGGTGTAAATATATTCAAACCAAACAGAGAAAACGCAATACACCATCCACGGTATTGAAATGTGGACTAACTGTATTGTTGCATCCCTAATAGTAACACATAAGGTGTACCAGTATACCCATAATTACTATTTAATCAAATGTCAATTGAGTTTTGTGACAAGGTAAAGTGAGGTCAACCTCAACAATGGGCCGGCGCAGTGGGGGCCGTTCGGTACTCCATGAGAGTACCACAGTACATACCGTGGATGGTGTATTGCGTTTCTCTGTTTGGTTTGAATATATTTACACCCCTATTAAATGCACTTTATGGACAAGGGGCACTGGATTTGTCCATGAAAATCTTTAGGTTGTAACAGTTAAATATTTTACTATGTTGTTGTCCTACTACCCACCATTAGGGGGTGCTACTCTTCTTATTTGTTAGGTCAAAATACAGGCATGTAGTAGAAGATAGAAAGATCTGTTTGGGAAGAAGAAAAGCATGGCGTCCCTCTTGCAACGTCACATTTCTCTGCAATTGAAAGGACTTCATTATCGGCTTTTTGTCTCACCGCTGTGTGTCCTCTAAATTGGAAACTACTCATGAGGATGAGGACTCATTTCTGTCTGTTTATTGGAATCACTGTGTGGTTAATTTGATTTTGTTTGGGCCTTCACCTGTGTTTTTGCCGCTACATCATCTACAAGGCTTCATTATTCATCTAAATACCATTTCAGATTCATCACATTGACTGTATGCACAATGCATGCTCATATAAGAACTATTTAGTTTGTATTTATAACTCTTTCACATATATATTGGGTCATTTGTCCGATTGGTGTATTGAACATATGAAGATCCATGGCAAAAGCATTTCAGATGTATAGCGAACTCCTACTCATAGAAGTGTGAGTTTGTTATAAGGTACTGTATGTATGTATGTATATATATATATATATATATATATATATATATATATATATATATATATATATATATATATATATATATATATATATATATATATATATATATATATATATATATATATATTTGCTTGAGGTCTTAACATTGGGAAATCCTATGTTAAAGAACATGAAATTATATTTCATCTTTGTATGCTGAAATAAATCAACTAGTGTTGGCTTGTGAATTCAGCGTGTGCCCCCTGGCAACCAACACAAAAACAACTGTTAAAGAAAAGCCAGTAAGGTGGGCTTTCACAGCATGCAACATTAAGTTGACATTTAAGAAGGGATTTTTTTGCAGCATATCCACACAATACCTTTCAATTTATTTCCACTTGCAGCCCGTCCCCCCTTTCCCTCCCCCAGTTCTGTGTAAACTATTTAAAGCCTGAAAAATGACATGCAGTGTGAATAAGCTCAATCCAGCGTGTTGACGGGAAGATGTTTAGTGGGAGTCCCCCCACCCACCCCCTCCTAAGCTGTGATATTCAGCTCTTCAATGCGTTTTCTCAGTCTTCTACCGAACCCCAACTTACTCACCCTTCAGACTGGGATGCATTACACATGGATTTTAAACCCCAACACTTCATCCCTTTTTCCTGTGGAGGTTTGAGAAAAGCTCCTCTCCAAGACTTATAAGTAGCTCATCTCATCACTCTAAGCATATTTGTAATACATCGTATAATCTCGCTTAACTTTCTGATAGCTCGTCTCGGTGGATTACGAGCAGCCAGCTGCCACTTCTTCTTGCCTGATGCGGCCTACCAATTACAGCAATATGTAACTTTGATATTTTTGGTCTCCGTGGTCTAAAGGCTAAGCATACTGAAGCATTGCGGCTGGTTTCTTGTTCGTAGAGTTTCCCTTGAGCAAGTCACATGAGTGCTGGTTTCATGAAGCATAGTCAGGCCAGCTGTTAAGATGCTTTCACTCCAAGATTGTGATGGTTGCACTTGCTTCTTGTGCACGTACAGTGTACTTACCCAAGGAAGTACTGAGTGATATAAGATAACTACATGGGTTAAGTTCATGTGTAGGCTCAGGGTTAGTACCAATAATTAGTACAATAATACCCCTTTTCCACCAAGGCAGTGCTAGAGCTAGATCGGAGCCAGAGCTAGTCCCAGTTCATAGTTGGTTCAACTGAGGAGCCTGCTAAGAACCGTTTGCGTTTCCACAGGCCAGAGAGCCACAACAGAGCCAGGTCTTACGTCACTGTATACGTCTCATCTTTCTCAGCAACGCTAGCAGGAAACACACACACACCAGGCTTGTTCGAGATGCATCGGCGCTGCGCAGACCGATCCACGTATAATATTTTAAAAAACGCATGAGTGAATCAAAAGCATAAGGAGTTGTGTGCTCTCGCTGGACTCGTTATCATACGGCGATCGGTCTCTGCACAGCACCGCTGCCAACAAGCCTTCCATCAACAATGCAAACGTTGCGTTACTATTGATTCACATGGCTTTACGATCCTACATCGGCATCAAAACACAACGAAAACACAGCGAATCCAACGCATTCATGCAGTACGCCGTAATTTGTATAGACGGAGATTACAAACGAGCAGCAGCTGTTAGCTCCATTAGCTGCTATTTCAACAATGGCGGATCTCAAGTCTGTGTTGGTCTTGTTGACCCGCCCCCAGCGCCTGACGTAATCGGTTCTTACTTCTAGCCCTGTTCTAGCCCAGCAATGTTTTGGTGCTACTTTAGAACCACTTTTCCTGGCTCGGAGCTGGGGCTTTGGGTGTGGAAACACAAAGAACCGATTTGAAACTAGGCTCTGGCTCCGAACTAGCTCTAGCACTGCTTTGGTGGAAAAGGGGTATATGTGCATAGTATGCATATGCATATGAATAGGACTGTAAAATAAAGACCATGTGATTAAAGACAGCAAGGTCTATTAGATGTTTCTGGTGAACAATTGTTGCTTTCATTGCTGTATTTCAGACACTCTCTTCAAAAACTGCACTCAATGTCCTATTTTATATAAGTTTTCTTTATCTACTACAGCATGTTAGGTACACATGTAGCCATGGGCGTCGGAACAATTGTGTGTGGGTGGGACAAGACCCACCCACTTTTTAAGATCAATGATATTGGACACTCACTTTTACCTGAATGTTATCTGAAGGCTGAATCTGAAATCGCCCCCTATACCCTTAAATAGGGCACTATTTGACGGGACGGCCATTTGTAGTGGTGTCCGAAACTATAGTGGGCGTTATTGAGTCCACTCATTCAATCCCACATTGCACTGCAATAACGAGTGTACAACTGATGTACACTCAAAAGCTGTCCAAATTCTTCAAGTGAACTGGATTAGTGGACTAAAGTAGGGAATAGAAGGTTTAGGGGGCGATTTCAGATTCAGTTCATGATTAGCTGTTTCGGGTTTGTTTATTGGGGTTGGAGCTAAACTTTGCAGGACAGTGGCCCTTCAGGAGCAGGATTGGACACCCCTGTTTTGTTTGTTTGTTTTTTTGCCAAAAACATTTGTTGCTATGGAGGTGGGATATGGTTACGGTTAAGGACAGAGTTTCTAGTGAGGTTAAGTTTAAGGGAGGTGGCGCAACAGTGTAATTACAGAAATTAATTATAGATTTAATTACATTAAGGTATTTTTTAAACATGTACGTACATTAATGCATTGTTTTAAAATGATTCATTTAAATGTTAATACATAATTAATATAACATGGGTGACCTTATCAGCATGGCTCATGAATATTAGATGACATGACGTTCACTTGGTAGTGGTACTTGATTTACTGAACAGGAAGTGGCCGCTAGCCACGTTAGAATGACAAATTACCAATTGTAAGGTCATTCGATTCACCTTTTCGAAAAAGGATTATTTGCTTTGTTGTAAAGCTGTTGTTCCATTCAGTTTTTCTCTCTTTGCACTATATCGCCAAGCAAATTTTTGCTCTTATAATAATTATTACCCAAGTAGTTATAAAGGTTGCTAAACCCCCATGAATTAGTATTTCTCTGGATGCACTCTCTATTTACCCTAGGCAGAAGTTACATATACATATACACATAACTCCAATGTACTATTTCCAAGCTGTATGTAAGGAATAATTGACGACGGGCTGTTGAATTATTCAAAAAATAATGCACAGTCAATTATTCAGCTTATACTACAGTTACCAGACCTCAAAACATTGTTCAGATGATTTATCTGACATTAGTCAGGTTTTGTCTTGAAACTGATCTTGGGTGGACTAATTTCTTACGCATCTAAACCCAATCCTCCGTTGCTAATTCCAAAAAGTAATTTTAGAGCTAGTAACGGAGGCTTGAGCCACTGATAAGAGACTAATGCAGTTATTAGAGAGAGAGAGAGAGAGAGAGAGAGAGAGAGAGAGAGAGAGAGAGAGAGAGAGAGAGAGAGAGAGAGAGAGAGAGAGTATGTGAATTACCTCAGTCTGTACGTCTCTTTCAACAGTGTTTGGCAGCCACGTCTACTATTATGAAACTGTAAGAACAGCGCCGTTATTACCTCGCTAGTGAGAAATTTCATGTAGCTTTTTACTGATAAAATCGTCAGAGCAGTGCTGGCAACACGTTCCTGTGCGAGTGTTTGTCCATATTGTCCATTTTCATCCTATTGTTTACTATAATTCTTTGCTTGGTCAGTGTCGCTGTGGGTTTTGGTTCTTTTGCAGTTGTCGGCTGGTAAGGCCTTTGAAATAACTGAAATCATTTGGCGAAGTGATATGGAACTGTAATGTGGTCAAAACCTGCTGGAACTACTTTAGCCGTGCGTTTCCCTGAAAATAATTGCACACCTTAGAACGCTCGTCAGCCAATCAGATTCAAGCATTCAACAGCAACGTCGTGAATATATTGGTGTTCACTTTAATGGCAATGCTAATGTTGAGCAGCAAAATGTTCCGTTGAGTTATTTGTTCAGCCCATATGGCAATACTATTTGAGTTTTGTGGTTGCATCTCATTCACGGATGCTCGCTCATGTGTGGATTGTGGGACTTAAAAAACATCCGTATGCTGCCATGTATCTGTTCGGGAGCAGTTTAAGTGTGTGGCATGAGCAATCAGATACGTTTACATTTGGCCGAGTTGCATCTGAAATACAATCTCAAACCCCATGCAGTCAATCTTAATTGTGTCTCGACAGGCATTTACACTAGGTCTTTTCATGCTCTGATAACTGCCCAATCAGAAAAATGTGTAAAAAAGTGACCAAGTGTATATAATCCCCAAAATGTCCAAGATTTGTGTATATGTTCAACCAATTACTGCATACCCAGAGGCCTAAACAAATTCCGCTAGTACGCCTGTATAAAATCATCTCGTTTTACACAGACGCTTGATGTTGTCATCTATGCCCTGCAAAAATGGATGCTGCTCTCCAAGTGACACTTGAAAATGCGGGTGTCCTGAAGATATGAAATGTTGCAGATTGAGTATGTTTGTGTGGGAGTTTGTGCGTATATGAGCGAGAACGAGTCAAAGAGCGAGGCGGAGAAAGAGCGAGAGAGACTTACTGCGCAGTCTTAACAGTGGCATGTTTGTTCTTCTTTCAGTATGTGTGATGCCTTGAGACATCAGTGAGCTCACAGCTGCAATGCTTTGGACACCGGCGAATGAAATGTCAGACACCCGGGGACAAGACACAGATCTCAGCCTCAGCGAATCGGAATATCAACACAGCCCTGCAGCTAGATAAAGAAATGAACTGCTAAGAAAGCCGTGTTTTCCCAAGATTCTAGTGAGATGGTTTCCCTTTTCATGCATAGCAATGTCCTCTGTGTTGAGAGAGATGGATGACTTTAGTTCATATTCGCTCTCCCGGTTACGGTCCCATCACGTAGCTCTGATCATCCTTGTCCAGCTCAATTTCATACTTGTTGTTTTAGGTCACATATCAGCCAGATCATGCGCTATTTATGCCTCTGTTTTCTATGTGATCCAAACATATAATTTCAAATTAAAGTTGACTATCAACACATTCATGTCAATTACAGTTACAGGCTTGCAGTGCTAGCCAACAGAAGACAAAAAAGCAATATTTGAGCCTGGAGCACAAAACCAGTCATAAGTCTCACAGGTATATTTGCGGCAATAGCCATCAATACATTGTTTGGGTCAAAATTATCCACTTTTCTTTTATGCCAAAATTCATTAGGATATTAAGTATTAAGATCATGTTCCATGAAGATATTTAGTAAATGTCCTACCGTAAATATATCACATATGTGTTATTAGTGGTAATATGCATTGCTAAGGACTTCATGTGGACAACTTTAAAAGCAATTTTTCCAATATTTAGATTTTTTTTGCACCCTCAGATTCCAGAT
The DNA here is from genome assembly GCA_023566225.1 of Romanogobio albipinnatus. Lineage (NCBI taxonomy): Eukaryota > Metazoa > Chordata > Actinopteri > Cypriniformes > Gobionidae > Romanogobio > Romanogobio albipinnatus. The sequence continues at coordinate 48,272,788 of CM042249.1, forward strand.
TTTCAAATAGTTGTATATCAGCCAAATATTGTCCTATCTTAACAATGCATCAATGGAAAGCTTATTAATTTAAAAAAAAATAAAAAAATTACACTTATGACCGGTTTTGTGGTCCAGGGTCACATATATTTTCAAGGTTATACACAATTATGTTCTGTTCATAATATAACAGTACACTGCAAAACAGAGTAAATCATGTTTTTATTCTTTTTTTTAAATGTTTTTAAAAGAACATTTAGTAAAATTAGCGAAATACAGTAAAAGCAGTAATGTTGTGAAATATCTAGGAATTTTTATATATTTTAAACATGTCATTAATCCCTGTAATGGCAAAACTGATTTGTCACATGATCCTTCAGAAATCATTTTAATATGCTGATTTGCTGCTCAATTATTATTGTTGACATTATTTACCTTAACGCTCTATCGATTTGAGACCCAACACTCTCCATCTCTTTCAAAAAATATAGCAAACCAGTTGAGAGAAGCCGCGGCACAGAGGAGCTCTGCTCGGTGGGAACTGTGACCAGAATACCAGATTTAACAATTTAATTAATAAATTCAATGCACCAACTCAAATTCCACGTCACTGAGTACAGCCTATTCACGCCTCAGTCTATGTGACGGTAGCTACTAACACTATTACCCCGTGCCTTGGAGGATATTTAATTATCAGTGTGAATTTTTATGAGGAAGACTATTTTCTATGCTTGAAAAAAGGACAGAAAGTCATGCTTGAGGGGGGAATAAGAGCTTGTCTGGTCTCCAAACCACTCTGGCTTCAAATCAGAAAATCTTTTTTTATTTACACCAGACTTTGCCTCAGTAAATGGAGGATGCCTCTTTCTTGTGTTGTTTAAATAAAAGCTGTCATTTAGAGGAAAGATTTGAGAGGAACAACGATACAGTTCAAACACTGGTTCAACAAAAAACTCCTTTTTTAAACTACACGGCTGTGTTTTTTATATGAAGCCTGTGGCTGTATTTGAAATCAAGCAGCATAGCGAATAATCCTATGAGTCCGGCGCATTACACATCACATCTTTATCTAAGATGACTAAGACATCAGAGTTTTGACAGGAAATCACTGTGACAATATGCATTTGTATATTCATAAGTGCAACTCAATATGCGGGGTATGAAGCCGAATTAGACAAAGACAAATGCATGAACCTGAGGCAGATCTTGTGCCTAAAGTTGATGGGAAGTCAGGAAACCTGCCGCAGACATCTTATAGCTCACTGGAGGCCATGAAAAGTGGCACTGGCATAAAACTGATGGATGTCCCTGCCCATATCGAGGAGTTCAGAAAATTGATAGAGGAACAGACGAAAGAAGCTCAAGATTTCTATCATGACTGTAGTAATAAACTATGGTGTGAATGAAATATTAGCATGTTATGAAGACAGTCTGCCAAATTTATGCCACTTAGCATAATGTAATATTGAATAATTTTCTCTTCATTTGTAAGGTAGACCAGAGGGGAAAAAGATGGACAAATCCTATATTTAAAAATGAGCAACATTAATAGAGATCATGATTCTGAACAGACAACTAAACAAAATAATATGTAATTTAATGGAGGCAAAATATGAATTGCTGCAGTCTATTTAAAATCGTTTTAAATAGCGATTTGATTTCGCCCTGCAACTCAGTCTGGAAACCTGTACATTCATTTCTACTGCTTCTGTTACACTTCAATCACAGACTGGCTTATCCACCTGGCGTGCTATTGGTGGGTTTAACACGATGACGGAAAGAGAAGCGATGGGTCGTTGCCCGTTGATCACGCTTCTTGTGGTCTGATTGGTTGAAGGACTATCCAACTGCATACAGAGTCATTTGAATTATGTTTGTTTATCACGCCTCTTGTGGTCTGATTGGTTGAAGGACTAATCGATTGCATACAGTGTCATTTGAAGTATGCTTGCCTCTTGTGCAGTAGAAAATACAGAGCAGACTCCCCAGACCAATGTTCAATCTTAAATTGAGCTTGGTCTGGTGATAGCCAGACAATTTTATCTCAGTACCCCTGTGATAATTTGAATATTTGTAACGTAGAAATAACAATACTGTATGGTTTTTAAAACGGTTTTATATCTATACATGACAACGGAGCAATATATATCTATACATGAGCAATATGATGGTGGTCCAGTGGGTTAAACCATGGAACTGTTACACAGAAGGTTGCTGGTTCGATCCCAGCAGTCACCACCAGTGTGTCCTTGAGCAAGGCACTTTACTCCATGTTGCTCCAGGGGAATTGTCCCTGTAATAAGGGCACTGTAAGTCGCTTTGAATAAAAGCGTCTGCCAAATGCATAAATGTAAATGTAAGATGTGAACCGATGTGTTTGAACCGAGATTGCAAACTTTTAACTATTAAAAGTGCAGCTCTACTTCCATATGCTGGTTAGGTATGTTTTGAAGCATGGCAGCTGGTTTGAACTGGTTTATGCTGGTCCTTAGTTGATCATAAGCTGGTTTAAGCTGGTCCTGAGCTGGAGCTAGTTTCTTAGGACCAGCACCTTGACCAGCTTAAACCAGCTCATGACCAGCTCAATCCAGCTGCCATGTTTCAAAACATACCTAACCAGCATTTGGAAATAGAGCTGCTCGGTTCAAACACTTATGAGATCTTATTGCTACATTTAAATGATTTGCCTCTGTTTATTAAACCGTTGACAAAATCACTTTTAAATCTGCATTGGCGCTGCTCCAGAGAGAGCCGTTGACATGTTGACATATGAGCACCCAACATAGTATCTTTAGCATGGGTGCTAATTCAGGACAGCATGTCACTTAAACTTGAATTACAAGCACAAAATAATATATTTTTTTAATTTCGATGATGATACCTGCTGGCCACTCTATACTGTGATGAGTCATGTGATAACCTAATATTCATCAATCGGAATTAATCCAATCAGAATTATGAATCTGAAAGTTCTGTTTATATGAACCCTAACCATTGCAATATAATTAATATATTAATTTACATGTGCATCACATGCAGAGGTGGGTAGAGTAGCCAAAATCTGTCCTCAAGTAAAAGTACAAGTACTTACGGAAATATTTACTCAAGTAAAATTAAAAGTAACAATCGTAATATCTACTTGAGTAAGAGTAAAAAAGTATTCGATGAAAACACTACTCAAGTAGCTTGTTACTAGTTACTTTCGATCTGATTGATAAGAAGCGAAAACCATGTATTTCAGACTACTTGGAGAGCTTTCACACACCTCTCGGTAACACTGTACAATAAGGTTGTATTATTTAACATTAGTTAATGCATTAGTTAACATGAACTAACCATGAGCAACACCTCTGTTCAGCATTAGTTCATCTTTGTTAACGTTAGTTCATAAAAATCCAGCCCTTCATGGTTTGTTCTTGATAGTTCACAGTGCATTAACTAATTTTAGCAAGATTTGAATAATGCATTAGTAAATGTTGAAATTAACATTAACAAAGATAAATAAATGCTTAATAAGTGCAGTTCATTATTAGTTCATGTTAACTAATGTAGTTAACTAATGTTAGCTAATGTACCTTATTGTAATGTATGTGTGTGTGTGTGTGTGTGTGTGTGTGTGTGTGTGTGTGTGTGTGTGAGCTCACCAGAGCTCTTCTTAAAACATACTTTGTTCTTATATTTTTATAAGTATATATTCTTTAGGTAGGAATAAAATACAACACCGTTTTTATTTGTATGTATTTTCTACACTTCAGACAGGTGTCTGTCCGGATGTTGTGTATAAATGCAAGACGTCACATTAGGCTATTCAATTTGTTTCGTTTTGTGGAAAAAAAGGATATGTAAATGTGCAGATGTGAATGTTTGTTTGTGGACGTGTGTTGTTTGGAGGATTCAAACGATTTGTCATTGCTTGCACAAGAGCACATATGACACTCGGACAGTGTGTGAAATAGTATTACAATAAGGGAAAATTTCCCATAGTTACCACATTACCGCTTATAAATACACTTACCGCTACATGTTCTTTTCAGGGTGGAATTCTTGTATGCTGAGATGTCAGTTCGTTTTGGTGCACACAGCATGCATCACATTATGAAACTATTCTATATCTCGGAGTGAAAACATAGACTGAACTTGAGGCCACGGGTACCTGCCTCCCGTAGCTCACACACATCTTCCTCTGCTTCGGCCATCATCTTCCGACTAAACACGCGCTAATTATAAGCGGGTGATGCGTAGCCACCTCTCGCGAAGCAGCCTCTCCAACGTTTCGCGAGACTTGCGAACAAGTCATATTGACTTATTAAAAAAAATATAATGTAATTATTACCATTTGACAGTAGCAGAGGAACGCCACCGAATGTAACTAAGTAAAAGTACAGTTTTTTCACAAGAAATGTTCTTGCGTAAGAGTAAAAGTACCCATCTTTAAATATACTCCAAAAAATTTACTCAAGTAAATGTAACTAAGTAAATGTAATTCGTTACTACCCACCTCTGATCACATGTATTCCAAAAAAAACTTGCGTAGTGCCCAGTCACTGAAATCAAAACCAGAGAAAGCCACCGCGACAATGACACCAGAGCCTTGATGGCAAATCTAAAAAGAAAGCTGACATTTATGTCAGAAGAGCATTTAGCAAATATTCAGTCAACATTCAGTCAGTGACCAGCTCATAAAACACAAGTCACAAATAAAAATACATGCATTTGTATGACGTAAAACACATGTAAACATATGCACCACACCACTGCACGTGTGCGCAATGTAGGCTATATTTGCACCTAAAAATAGTCAAATTTAAGTGTTTACGTGTACACTTCTTTTTTCCAGTTGATTAGACTGTTTCAAGCCGACACCGATCAGATCGAAACAAGGTGTTCTAAGACTTTTTCTGCACATTTGAGCCATCAATCTGATTATAAATTGATTATTTGAGTGGATGGAAACATAGCTAATGTAGCATGATAATAATAATAATAATAATACTGTTTTGCTGCTTTTTATGTCTGGGGAATTATTCAGCAGGCATTAAAAAAGTATTCCATTCTGAACATGGTCCATATCTTTATCCTATACACGATTGAAAACCATTCAGCTCTGCCTTAAAATGTGCTGTCCATTGCAGTTAGCAGCATTAGTCAACATGACTTTGACTTATATCAACGAGACTACTCTGCCATTAAGAGTTTAAGGCCCATTTCTCCATGTCAACAAACCCTTAGCAAAATAAGCCTATCAGTTCCCCTGCCAGCACTATTTAGTCTGACATCTCAATCTAGTCAATATGCCATGCCTCAAATTCTGCCATTATCTTTGCTCAGAACATCTCGCAATCCCAGCATCCCACAATCAATTTCCTCTGGGGGTGCTATGATCCTCTCTATCCATCACCTGCAATACCTTATCAGTAATACAAGCAAAATAAACAAGCTAACATAGACAAACTCAATACCTCGCTGGTTTTGTTTCCTACGCCTCGGGGAAACATTGTGCCCCGTGGGTAAGTTATTCTAGAAGTAATTCAACCTGGTTTTCAAACAGGAGGAGCTTGTGGGACAAGGCTTAGACCAGCTACCAAATTTACTAAGAAAGAACCCGGTCAGATCTGCTGACACAAGCTCTTATACTGATTTAAAATAATTCATTTTGTCCACTGACAGCACAGCCACTGGTGTAACTTCTAGCAACAATCCAATCAGTGAAAGGCTTTTTTTTAAAAGGGGATGAGAAATGGCAAAACTACCTTAGCTGGCATGTTCTTATGTTTAACTGAAAAACGACTTTGGCAGAAATTTTTCCTTGCCCCAGAATTTTGCTGTGCAAAGCTGTTTCAGAGTCCAGGGACTGTGCTAAGTTAGGCAGGCTTTTGATGGAACAGATCTCTGATACTTTATCATCTGCTCAATAATTGCATTCATAATTACATATGAAGCAGCTATTATCCGGAAAGATTTGATACTGAGAGAATGGCCTAAAGCAGTGGTTTTGAAAGTGCGAGGTGTCAGTGTTTGAGGTATCATTGAAGAGATGAAGTAAAAACTCAAATCAAATTAATACAATTTAAAATTTTATTCGAAGTGCTTCACGTGTGTCGCATGCTAGAAGCAACATGGAGCGAGCCAGAGAGTCCGGTGTGGAGGAGATATTTCACGCTTGCCACGCCAACTAGTTAGTCAGCTGTTTGCAATGTCTGCAAAGTAACTTAAATGTTTCGAGGGGAGGTGGTATTACTGCAAAGTCAGGGTTTTTCCTGCATTGAACATTTTTTGACGGCCGCCAAAGCCTAATTTGATGAGTTATTGTGATTTACGAGTGATGTAGAACAGATGCTGCGCTTGTGACTGAGTGACAGAGAGAACGATCAGAGCTCCTCCCCCGCGCACACTCGCTGGGTCTTCAAAATAATAAGTGTTAGCTCTCTCATATTTCACATATTAATCCAATTCCAAATCAAAATGTCGGAAGACCGAAACCATGTTGCACGTGACACATTCGGACAATTTTTTCCTAGAATTATAGCTGGGTGTGAATTGCGCTCAAAAAATGTTGACTCTTCTCTGACCAGCTGACATAAAGCATACTTTCAATAAACGGGAGACAAATTATATTCAGTTATGAAGTGTTTTCTGTGTGTTGACATCTTTCTCGATGTTCTAACAGACGGGATTCGCACACAACGCGCCTGCTAATGTCCGATTCACGACCTAATGACTCCTTTGAACCGAATCATTTTAACGACTGGTTAGAACAACTGATCTGTCCAACACTGAACTCATGAATCAGTTTATTAATTTACTCAGAACATCTGAAATGAGAACACAAGTGTGCTTACCCAATTTAGCAAGAGTGGGTAGTAAGAATTATTTTTAATTATCAACAGTATTTCAGCTCATTTCTGTTGACAATGTGTAGTAAAATAAATAGGCCTAGCCTACAATCATTTAGACAGGAGTGAGGTGAAACCAGAACAAAGTTATTATTAGCTAGCTGATCATTTTTATTAAATTGCATATGGCAGAAAATTAAGACTATTTGTTAATTTGTAATGCTACTTTTTAATATTGATATGATTATATACCAAAACAATTATCTGTAGTGTAACAAATGTTTGGTAACTGTCAGATCACTATTGTATGTTTGACCAATACACCAATACTGTTTTTTGTTTCCACTGCTAAGTTTAATTTATTTAAAGAAGTTTGATTACATTCTATTTTAGATTTGAATGCACAATTGTTTTTTAAATAAATAAGAATTCAACACTTTACATACATCTGTTATTTTGTCTTCTTAGTTATGTTTAGTTAGTAAAGTCTGGTGCCTTTAGTCTCTTCAAGGAAGGTATAAGGTGGAAGATATACAGTTTATTATTAATTCAACAATAGTATCGGATCGGTATCGGGTATCGACAGATACACAAAGCCCAGGCATCGGTATTGGTATCGGGACTGAAAAAGTCGGATCGGTGCACCCCTAATAGAAATCATATGATCCTCGTTTTCATGATTGATTGCCCAAGTAATTGAGTAACCGGGTACTTGTGCACATCACTAACAGGAAGCTGACACAAGTTCAAAATTATAAGAGATGGTCATATTGGTCTAAACTGGTTACACCTAGACATGGTTTTGGAATGTTGCAGACCATATTCATTTTGCAAGTAGCTTGTAGCTTGTCTCAGAGGTTTGTCAGAGACGAAGACTGCTATCTGAGACTTTGAAAACCCAAATGAAGACTTTGAAAAATGTAAAAATGACATGCTAAAGGGCTTTTATACCCTCCATATTTTCAGAGGAATCAATAATACTAGCAATACTGGGTGTTCAAAACAGTCTTAGAACTGCTGTTCTGTGTTATTCCTTTGAAGTGTAGATGTGGGTTGTTAATGTGAGATCAGGTGTGCTGACCTGCTACTGAGTCCAGAGTCTCTGCTTTCACACTTTGCCAAACACTATTACCATATTCCCTTTTCAAGTGGTGACCACTAAGTAGGCGAGAAGGCAGCAAGCATTGAAAGAAAGAAAGTAGACTATTCACTAACACCTACTTTGAAAGAAGCTGTCTACAGTGTGCTGAATAAATACAAGTATTATATCATGCTGTAAAGCAGTGTTAATTTTGACAGCATATCTTGATTTAGTTTTTAGTCATAGTCTTTTGACTAAAATTCCATTTAGTTTTAGTCATATTTTAGTCACCTGAATTGTTTTTAGTTTTAGTCTAGTTTTAGTCATAAGATTTTAGTCGACTAAAACTACAGTAGATTTAGTCTCCTAAAATCGAATGAGTTTAGTTCAATTGTAATACATTAAGCATTTAAGCATTACATAACCGACTGTCACTTGAACTGACATTTTGACATCATTTTGTTTTTGACATTAAAAATACACGAAAGAGCTCAATTCACTTTTTTGTTTGTTTTTAAAAACATCTATATAGTTTTTATAACTTTGTATTCCTGTTTAAGTTAGTATATCATGTTAAGCTAAAGCTTCAAATAAGTTTGTTTATTTATTTTTTTTATTTCAGTTAACATTTATTTAATTTCAAGTAACAGATTTTTAAAAATGGTTTTAGTGAACTAACTTTATTTAATATGTCTCAAATACTGGTCTTTCCTCCAGAGTATGAATTAAATGGGAATTAAATTAAATACAGTTTATTGTGTAAGCAAAAACAAATATATAATGCGTGACTTTTAATTATAAACCAGCAGGAAATACACCGGGACTTTTATTTTGAAATCTCGCCTTACTATTGCAGTTGCAGCCAAGAGCTCATTCAAGTTCAGAGATGAGGAGATAAAATATGCATTGTTAGAACCGTCTAAAACACATTACTATTTAAACATCGTAAAGTAAACATTGTCATTATTCTTCAGCATTAGTTAATTAACAATTGCCTGGCATAAATGTGTGTTATTCATTGATTGTGAGCCGCTCTGGAGCGCTGTATTGGGGATGCGTGAGTGAGCCTGTAGAGCGTGCAACAGCGCTGTGTTCAACAGCAGTTAGATCAGCACGTCCAAATCAAATGTGCGCATCTGTTACACAGGACATCAGTTCTGACTGGATCTCTTCCCTAATCGTCCCTCCCTAACATGCTCGTCTAGTTTTTTGTTGACGAAAATGACAGTTGATTTTCGTTATAGTTTTTGTCATCCATCACTAGTTTTTATTTAGTTATCGTCTCGTTTTCGTCAGTGAAAAAAGGTTGTTGACAAAAATTATTCGTCAACGAAATTAACTGCTGTAAAGCTACTTCCTTTTACTCAATTTGTGCGGCAAAAAAAGTCCTGTCTGCGACCAAAAGCCTCATATAACGAGGCTCTAAGTAAGGATAAGCTAATGAACATCTGTTACCATGATTCAAGACAGGAAGACAAGGAATTCAATGAATCTGAAGAATGAGGTCTGTTATACCCGGAGCTATACTACAGTGCCATCCATGCTCATGGGCTCTCGTTTCCAGAAACATTTCTTTGAACCAATCACAACAGGAAATGTTGTGATTTCACAACATCACAACTGGCTAAAGTTTGATTGGTTGATGGCTCCACATGAATATGCAGAGCCCCTTCACTACCGACTATTCTGAAATGTTATGTCAAAAGGAAGCAGACAGGCAAGTCTATTTCGTGGTTTTAAGAGTGCTCCGGGAAATTCTTTCACTGTCAGACATAATAAAGTGAAATGTAGATGATTTTTATATTGCTCACAAAAAATGCAGATAACTACTTCTGAATGGCCGTGAATGGAGAGAAATCAGAACATCAGAAATCTGCCGCCATCCAAATAAATCGATTTAGATTTGCTACATTACAATTTAACATCCTGTTAAACCTAGTTACTGAACACATACTGAAATATAACAGCTCTGCTCCAAGAAAACTGCCTATAGAAGCCGCATGTTAAGACATAATAGGAAAGCTTCTGACATTATGTCTTTTCTAAAACCTAATTATGCTGCCTCCAAAGATATCTATCTGATATTAAATACTGTTAATAAAATATTATATTTGTGTGTGCTATGTAATATGCATGTTAGTGCTTCGCAATAATTACAGAAAACTGCACATTTTGTGCATGACAAGTGGATCATTAGCGTAGCAACACTATACTGCACACTATACATTATAGCAAACTATATTGTATATCAGTTTTAAGTGAGTTTCATATGAAGGGTGCTATTTATGTGCTGCACAATATAGAGTGTTCCCAAATAGTTTCAATCTCACACATATTGTTATGAAGGTGCCTTGCCAGGTTTTGGAACAGAACAAATTCTTTAAGTATTATTTTATATAATACAAGTGCTTTACAAGCATGGCAAAGATATTTTTATGTATTGAGGATATGACTGGCATAGACTTCAATGGCAACCAAAATGTTGAAGGTCCAAATCAATGCAATTTCAAAGGGCTTCAGATCCCAGACGAGGAAAAGGGTCCTATTTAGCGAAAATCTATCTCTACTTTTTAACCAAAATTGCTCATCTTGCGCTGCTCTGTGGCGCCACAGATTGCGCAATCACGTCGGACAGGTCACGCTAGATGTAGGCAGAAGTACCGCCCCGTGTTTACAAAGCACACACGCGAAGACTAATATAAACACCCTTTAAAACAACAATGTGGGACGATGATAGTCCTCGCACGTTCGCTTGGGGAGGTACTTCCGCCTACATCTAGCATGACCTTTCCAAAGTGATAGCGTAATCGGTGGCACACATTTCTTTTTGTCTTGTTTTTTTTTATGACAGATGGTTTCACTAGATAAGACCCTATTCCTCGTGTGGGATCATGCAGAGCCTTTGAAGCCCTTTGAAACTGCATTGATTTGGACCCTCAACATTCTGGTTGCCATTGAAGTAGAGTTGTTCCGATTCCGATACTAGTATCGGAAATATCACCGATACCACAACAAATTCTGGCATCGGTATCGGCGAGTACTTGAACCCATGTACCGATCCGATACCATTTTCTTAAACATAATTTTCTTAGTTTATTATGACCGCAAGCTTTGCCTAACTGCGGCACGGTTCTTCTTCACAGCTCAGAATGCATCGCAAACACAGGAAGTTGTGCTGTGTTGCCACAAGCAACCCCTGTTTAGAGCATGGTTTAGAGCAGTGAAGGAGAAATGTTAGCAGTATGTCCTCTGTTTAGCAGTATTTCGTCTCTGTGTGGATGATGGTGGGCGACCGTCCGCGCACACAAACGCGCGTGTGACACTCGCTCACTATCTTTGTAATCTCTGCTGTGTTTCACTATCAAGCGACAACCTCCCCCAGTTTCTCTACGTGCATATTTATTTATTTATTTTACAGTCTATGGTCACTATGAGGACACGAACGCACTTTTTGTTCTATTAAAGCGCCACCAAGAGGCACAATCCTACAATTTTTTTTAAGTGTCATCGGAGTGAGCCCATATATGTGTGTGTCAATTTTGGTGAAAATATCTCATTTCATTTTGGAGTTATAGACATTTATATTAAAAAAACATGTAAAAAATGACTGACACCTGACTTTGATTGAATTTTACTACCCCTTACTATCAATATTTTGACATTTGGGCATTAGCATATAGCTAACAACCTATGTTTTCGATTTTCTGGCGCTGGTTTCGTCTCAATCGGACTAGCTGTTTCGACGATATCAGCTAACGTTTTTAAAGCACTAAATTACGACGCTACACAAACCATACGCCGAAACCTGGCAAGTCTGGTATCGTTGGACTCTGGAAGGATTCAGGAGACTAAAAAAGGTAGTCCCATGAAAATAAGTCAACCCCAGCCAAAGTTATAAGCGTTTGAAAAAAAAATCCACTAGGTGGCGCTGTTTCGAAACTTCTCAGGCTACTTCAGGGCATTGTGCTGATGACCCATACCGAGTTTCGTAACAATCCGTTCATGTGTTCATAAAATACAGCCTTTTAGCACATAATTCAAAATGGCCTACAGTCAAAATGGCCGATATGGTAAAAAAAAAATTACAGTCTATGGTCACTATAAGGACACGAACGCACTTCATGAGAATACCGTTTCATTTGAGAAAACTGTCATATAATGAACACAGACACGTTGCGGAGATATAGCCTTAAGTGTGTTTTCGCAAACGTTATGTAAAATGTGCTTATGTTACGTAAAATTTGCTTGTGTGTTTATTGAAAACGATTTGACGAATCAACTTGAATTCAGCATGGTCTGAAGATGATCTGGTTCAATTTTCGTGCAAATCGGATGAACCGTCTAGGACGAGTACGCAAAAGTAGGTTTTTCGGAAAATTAAAAATGGCGGGAAAATTTTCATTTTCCGAATTTTGTTTCTAGCCCTTATGGTTCAAAAGTTATTAGCATAAACATGAGTGGAACTTTGGACAGGTGGTGGCGCTAGAGGGATTGATTTAGAGACTCCAAATTTGCTATGTTGACACTTCAGACTGTCCTCTATGAGTGTGCCAAATTTCATAACTTTCCCGCAAACGGTTCTATGGGCTGCCATAGACTCAAGAGCGGAAGAAGAAGAAGAAGGAAGAAGAAGAAGAAGAAGAAGAATAGGAACGCTAACGGTTTCAATAGGTGCCTTCACACCTTCGGTGCTTGGCCCCTAAATACAGTAGTTCACCATGTATTTGTTCATGTTTTACTAAGGGATAAGTCTGAAGCACACCATAAAATAATTCTAGCAATTCATACAGGGCTAGTATTATATACAGCTGTATATACAGATACACACCCAGGTATCGGATCAGTACTCGGTATCGGCCGATACCCTGAGCTCAGGTATCGGAATCGGTATCGGGAAGGGAAAAAGGGTATCGGAACATCTCTACATTGAAGTCCATTATGTGGAGAAAAATCTGGGAATATTTTCCTCAAAAAACTTAATTTCTTTCCAACTGAACAAAGAAGGACACGAACCCCTTGGATGAGATGGGGGTGAGTAAAATATCAGGAAATTTTCATTTTGTAGTGAACTTATCCTTTAAACACGAAATCTTACTGACGACTGCTGCTCAAATCAATATGAATATTTATTGATGCATATATTTTCTACCGGGTGTTCAAAATACTTAGTTTTGTGTTTTATATTGTGTACGTTTCCAGCTAACCGGCTAACTCACATTATTACTGTCTTACTGAAATACTTCTGCTAAGCAGCTGTGGGCCACTATTACCTAAAACTGTGTCTATTAACGCAGATTGTCTGTCGTTCTTACTACTTAGAGTAAAGATAAAGGATGGAGCAAGATTTATTTTGCAAACTTTAATGTTACAACATGTTAGTGCTGGGCTAATGTATGAGCTGTTATTGATACATTTCCCACATGTGCACCGCAATAAATTAGAAATGTACACATGGGTTGATGGACATACTCTTGTTAATGCTGATGGTGCGGACTTACAGTTGCAACATCTCATAATTTACCTCACAATGAGTAGCGTATCACTGAGAAACGTCCTGCTCGAGTCATCCTTGCGATGGAGGTTCTGTTGAATAACTAGTTTTTCCAAAGTTTTATCATCGGACTCACGCTTAGATTGATATGGAAAAATCGACGTCATCATTACTGTCTTTGCAGTGTGTACAATCACTGAGCTTTATAAAGCCTCCGGAGCTGAAGTTCAGTTATGTTTATGGTCATGAGCGTTTAGCTTCAGATGGAGGCTTTTAGCGGTAGACCAATCGTAACAGACTAGGCCATCTGGCCAATCAGAGAAGAGTAGCTTGTGGAAAGGAGGGATTTAGAAAGACTGATTCATCTGTTGAATTGTTTGAGAATCATTGAAAAATGTGGTTGTGCGCAATTTATATTATACGAAAATGCAGGTCATATGACCTTTGATGCATGTAAACCTGTGGTAGGAGACATCCCAAAACAAAATTTGAAATCTTTAAAATAGCATAATAGGGGCACTTTAATAACCATAGAGCTTCACCTAAAACATGACGATTTTTCTTGTTTTTTACCTTCACAAAAGAACTGAGATCATATTAGCACACTAGGACTATAGCAAACTCCTTAAATTCATTAAAGCTCAACTCCAGTTTTCAAGACATCTCTGCTCTGCCAAAGCCTTTTAACTTTCGTTATTCTAAACAAACCTTGGCAAATCCATCTGTCTGCGCAGCTTACTAACAATGGCAGTGTAGAACGTCCCACCACCAGTCATGAGTGAGTGATCGCTTGGCAAATCAAAGTGACATTGTCACACAACATAATAAGGCTAGCAGTGGTTACCAGAGATGCCAAGCACAAACAAGTCTTTCAAACAAGGTGCTTCTTGGTTTCACAGAGATTACATCTGACTTTGAGATTTCAGCATTTTTTGATTAGCCAATCCATTGAGAATGGCATGGCACATGTATTGTTGTGCTCTCTTGTCACTCCAAACTATGAGATGGAATCGATCATAGATTTGTTTCTGCCATTCGGGTGCTGAGTGAAATAGAGCCCTCTTCAATATGTAAAACAATTTAAAAACAGAGCATTGCCATCACAGACATGGAAGAACACATCTTGTTGACTAATGAAGAAGTTATTTTGATTTGCAATACAATTTTCCATATTGCTAGCCACGAAATAAGTACAGAAAATTGTCTGGTTTATAAATAGATCTACGCCACATCCATGCAGGGTTTTCATCTACATGCTAAAAAAAACAGTAATGTCATAGCTGAGCAGACGGGGAGTTGTTGTAACAAAGATTTCACAAGATGTGTGGATAATTTATAAGCCTACATTTTCAACAAAAAGCTTGTGTTAGTACACACACACACACACACACACACACACACACACACACACACACACACACACACACACACACACACACACACACACACACACACACACACACACACACACACACACACACACACACACACACACACACACACACACACACACACACACACTGTTTTAATTAAGCAAATGCTTAATATGCTTTAGTCAGCACAGCTGTGATTACCTGCGGCGCTCAGTCTGCAGCATTGTGTCCACGGCCAAATTGAGATTGCTATGATTTTCAGCGTTACAGCAAAATTGCAAGTGTAATCTATGAACAAGTATTAACGCAAGTTGTAATTGAATAACTTATATGTTAGACAAACATTGGCAAGTTAGTTCCTATATATCTAAAAATAAGCCAAATCATTCAACTTTGTGTGTCATCAAGCAACACAGATCTGGAGCAGTGTATATGAGATTGGTACAACCAGAGCTTGCCATTAAAAACCTGCCAAATGTGGTTGAATTTTATGTATAATATTTACATTTGTAATTGTAGTCTTTAAAAAAGGCATCTGAAATAATGAACTAAATGCAATGTAGTGTTGTCAAAAACATAGATTTCCTGCTACAAATTGATATTAAAATATCTGAAATACTTCCAATACTCATTTTCCGCAGAATAGATACACGATACTAGCTCGTCTGACAGCAAGTTACACACAAACCCGCCTCCCGTCACTCACTCGTTTACTGCTCACATCCAAAGTGCGCAGACATAAAGCTGCCTCTTAGCGCTAAATTGAGTTCTATTTCGCTGCTTTTTGCGATTAAACAGTCAAAATACACACAAAATAATGTCAAAATGCCAGTCTTGGCGAGTATTCACATAAACACAGTCAGTTCAGTTTTAAGTGAATGTAAACAGTTGAGAAAGAAAACACATGTGTAACAGTATAATGGATCCGTGCATCAGGTCAAGATATCCATGTGGCATTTTTCCCTATGGTATCAATGTCAAAGTTGTGGCCAGTGAAAATGCTGGGTGTCTACACTAGCCGCAGTGGCTGGTGCAAAAAGTTTATCTCCTCCCCCCACTCAAAGCGTTCTATAATTGGCTCTAACTCAAATGTCCATCCCCTAACTCAAATTTGGTCTGAGCAGTCATGAAGTGAAAAAACCCCACTGTTTTTCAAAAACCCACTCTTCATTGAAGGTAAAACCATACAGCTCTGCATCTGTTTGCAATCTGTTTAATCCTCTGAATTGCAATACTTTTATTTATTTTATTTTTTCTCAAATCCCAGCTGCTCCTGACAGGTCCACTGCCCATTTCATTTTCACTCGGAACCGCTCAGTGTGAAACAAACATAGTGTATTATTTGTAAACTGATACAAGTTGACATTTGCATGTAACCAGCTCCATATTTAGGGCTTTTCTAACGTAGTAAACTTGCTCAGTATCTAACCTAGAATAGCATGGGTACAAGTCCTATGATTTCAAGAGCTCTTGTAGCAACATGGTTGCTTCAGCAAATATGTTTTTATTTCACATTTGCTTTTGTTAGCTCTGTTGCTTAGATTTAGCTTAAAGTTTAGTGTAGGTGGCACGTTATTTTCAAACGATTATTCTTTCTTTTAGTGCCACTCACCTGACATTTCATTTCCAAATTGCCACATACAACAATGCGTGTTCATCTGATTTGGATAAAACTGAGGTTTTAATGCCACCAAGAGCACTCTTTTACTAGAAATAAGCAGTAGGTTTCTAACCTATTATAAATTGTAGCAGATTAAAATACGATACGAAATAAGAATACTATATTAAAGTTTGAGACATGCACACACATAAAAAAACCCCTCAAATAGAGGCACTTAAACAAACTGTGGCAAATTAAAGGTTATTACCTACCACATTATGAATGTAAATAATAAATCAAAATTTAAATCAAAAACAGGATTCAATTTTTGTACCCTTACTAAGCTTTTGAGTGTCCATTCAACATTGGTAAAGGCCAAAGTAAAAATACATAATCACAAATCCAATCTGACAATGTAAACACACTCTCCACACTCACAAAGGAGCTTACAGGGGATCCTACTGTTTGCTATTAAATCAAACGGACTGTGCATATGATATTGTGCGTGCAAAGGAACTGATAGAGGACATTATGAACACACGACTAGCCTGCATGCGACCAGGAACCAGGAGAGATTTGATGGTGAGCTTTCAGGGTGAGGCACAATGAACTCTTTTGAATTGAAATAGCTGATGTCTTCAAAGAAGCTGCTTTCCAGCAGTCGCCGTATGGTGTGGCGTCTGATCTCAAAGACAAAGCTTGGTTGCTGTGTTTCCATATGGAAGGCATATGTCTAGTTTCCGTATTAAATTATAATTCTGATAGAGGGGAAAACATTGTGAGGGGAATTACTGAGAATGTCAAATTGGGGTTAATTGAGAGGTGCTGTCCAGCTGGTAATTTACTAAGAAGTGTGGCAATCAGGAAAATGCACCGGCCGGCACACCATGATATGTCCATGCATTTACTTGCAGAACACTGTTATAACCTCAAAACACAATTTTGATGAAAATTGATGTAGTAAACTTGCTCTGTAACTCAGTACAGTTGAGCTACCGAGACTTGCAACTAGAGCGGGGTTTTATGTAGAGCGAAGGACAACTCAATGCCAAATTTATACCTAAAAACATATTTTTTTTGTGTTATAATTTAATTGCAGTTGTTTGTCTTTTAAATACAGGCTTGGATATAAGTAACATGCATGCTTGTATCTACAAAAAAAAGAAAAGAAAGGAAATTAAAAAAATATATTAAAAAACATTTGGTGAAAATAAAAACAGTCTAGCTACTAAAAAAAAGAAATATATATATATATATATATATATATATATATATATATATATATATATATATATATATATATATATATATATATATATATATATATATATATATATATATATATATATATATATATATATAATTTATACCAGGTATAGATATATAAATCTAACTACTAGTAGTTTACATTTACATTTATGCATTTGGCAGACGCTTTTATCCAAAGCGACTTACAGTGCCCTTATTACAGGGACAATCCCCCTGGAGCAACATGGAGTAAAGTGCCTTGCTCAAGGACACACTGGTGATGACCGCTGGGATCGAACCAGCAACCTTCTGCGTATCAGTTAAGTGGTTTAACCCACTGGACCACCACCTCTCAAGTTTCCATAAGTAAGTTCCATAGTGCATCCTGGTGTCATGTGTTCTCCAGGTAAGCGACGCACACGCACCCGGCCATCCACGTGATGTAAAAGAAATGTAAAACGAAAAGAAAAGAAAACGAAAAGAATTCATCAGACCAGGCCACCTTCTTCCATTGCTCCGTGGTCCAGTTCTGATGCTCACGTGCCACTGTTGGCGCTTTCGGCGGTGGACAGGGGTCACCCTGACTGGTCTGCGTCTATGCAGCCCCATACTCAACAAACTGAGATTCACTGTGTATTCTGACACCTTTCTATTGAGAACCAGCATTAACTTCTTGAGCAATTTGAGCTACAGTAGCTTGTCTGTTTGTTCGGACCACACGGGCCAGCCTTCGCTCCCCACTTGCATAAATGACCCAAATGACCCAAATAAGATATCTCAGAAAACCTACGATCAAGACTTGGTGATATACATGTAGCTGTAAAGGGTTACAGAGTAATCTCAAAGACTTTAGATATTCATCAGACCACAGTTAGACAAATTGTCTATAAATGGAGACGATATGGTACTACTCTCCATAGAAGTGGGCCCCCAACCAAGATCACTCCAAAGGCACAATGCAGAATGCTCAATGAGGTGAATAATAACCCTAGAGTAAAAGCTAAAGAATTAAAGGTTTCATTGAAGCTGGTTAACATCTCCGTTCATCAGTCAACCATACGTAAAACATTGAACAGACATGGTACCCAGGACACCGCGAAGGAAGCGACAGCTCTCCAAACGAAACATTGCAGCACTCCTAAAGTTTGCCAAAAGATCACCTTGACACTCCATAACACTACTGGGAAAATGTGGAGAGATGAAACAAAAACAGAACTGTTTGGGAAGAACATGCAGCACTATGTATGGCGTAAAAAGAAAACAGCATACCAACATGAAAACATCATAGAGTGAAGTATGGTGGAGGGAGCATCATGGTTTGGGGTTGCTTTGCTGCCTCTGGACCTGGACCACTTGCCATGGTGGAGGGGAAAATGAATTCCCAAGTTTATCAGGATATCCTATAGGATAATCTCAAGGTGGCTCAGAAGAAGCTGAGTGATGCAGCAAAATAATAACCCTAAACATCGAAGTAAATCTACTACAGAATGGCTTCGGAGACTTAACATTCACCTTTTTGGAGTGGCCCAGTCAAAGCCCAGCCCAATAGAGATGCTGAAGCTGAAGCAGTCCTGTAAGGAAGAATGGTCCAAAATTACTACTGGACGCTGTGCAGGTCTAATTCACAGCTTGCTTGAGGTTATTGCTGCCAAAGTTGGTTCAACCAGTTACCGAAGCACTGTTTCACTTACTTTTTCCACCATCACTTTGCATGTTTAATGGGTGTTTTCAATAAAGACATGAAAGATCATGACTGTTTGTGTTTTATCAGCTTAGAAATATTGTGTCTGTTGATATTTGTGACTTTGGTGAAGATCAGATCACATTTCATGACCAATTTAAGCAGAAAACCAGGAAATATAAATGGTTCACTTACTATTTATAGCTTCTGCATATATGCTTGGAATATTGCAAAATAGGATTACAACGTAATAGCCAATAGGACATTTTATTTCTTTACTTGCCATAGTCAGGATGGGTGGTAAAAACTTTTGGAAAATGCCTACCTTGTCAACTATGTGAGGTGTCTCAATCAACATTCACTATTGGCATCTACAGCATACATATACAGTTGAGACTGCTGTGTATACATTTACAGATAGTAATGAATGTTATTTCCATCTCAGGCTGTTCCTCAGTGTTGTTGCAGTCTGATTTAATGAGTATAGGGTTGGTCGGGGCGTACTTGCCTCCCACTATGGTCAGCATTACACTCAACACTGTTGCATTAGTTGAGTGCTGTCTGATGCATTATTCATTTGCCAATGATGGAAACATGTAGCCTAGAATGGCAGAGTCTCAAACCCTCTAACACTTTCCATCTAATAATGATAATGGTGTTTTTGAGATTGGGACTATTACTGTAAACAGCAATGACCGTCTCCTGGTATTAAACACTTTTCGGTGCAGAAAGGTAGAGGTAAAGTGAGAGAAATTGGTACAGATACAAATCTGTTATTTCTGTTGTTCATTTATTATTTTGTTTAAGCTTTTTTGAACTGTGTTACATACTTGTGAATATTGTTTAGAATGTGATTAATCTTTTTTGTCAGGTCAGAGAGCAAGCTGTATAAAGGTTAACATTTTTAAAGGCCAGCTCATTCGGTTTTGCCATGACCTATGTCCCCTTGAGTTCAATTTGATTTCCAAAAAGAAAACAAAAATAAACCAGCACCGCAGACTAAAGTTTAGTTAACTTTTGTGTAACTAAGAGTATGAAACTATTAATGGTCAGGAGAAAGGGTATGAAGTCATGGTTATACAGTTATAACTTAAATGCTTTGTACATTACTAGTTTGCAGTCATTCATTGAACATTTGAAAATAATATAAAGGACAACATTCAAAGCAAATCCAAGCCAATGTTTATGCAGTGTGCCGAGGTATTGTGTCTGCCAATTATTGATATCAAATTTTAATAAAAAAAAGAAAAAAAAGAAAATGCAACAATGCAAAAATACTACTTCAAAGTTAGTTAAGAAGCTAAAATAAATGTTTTGGTAAAGTTTTATACATTAACATTATTTTGCATTACTTAATAGTAGCCAATACTACAGCATTTTTACACAAATTAATGCATTATAACATGAAAAACGTAAAGGGTTAGTTCACCCAAAAATGAAAATTTTCCCATGATTTATTCAAGCCATCCTAGGTATATATGACATTCTTCTTTCAGACGAACACAATACGAGTTGGAACTGCGCGGTAGCCTCTAAGCCATGGGCTACAAGTAAATTATCATTTATACTTCTGCAAGCTTGTCCACATTGACGTGCAGTTAGGGAGCATGTGTACCCCTGAGGGAGGGGTTCTGGCAGAGCAATCACAGCGTTTGCGGTCCACGTTGAATTGATGTGTTGTTACATTTTGGAGAGGTGCACATCAGGGTATGTCATAGGCTACACGTGCAACACACAGCATACGATGTATTTACGGCGTACACTCGATCGTACTTGATGCTCTAGCATAAGAATAAATTGGGCTTTAGAGTTAGAGCCCTGTTTGTTTAAAAAGCTTACGCTACTCCTACATCATACATCGCGCCAATGGTTACTCTTTTGGCGTAAGTCGACTTGCATAGGCTGTCTGTCGGAAGCTAGTTATTTTAGTTTATAAAATTTTTAATTTGGATGTTTTTCTTACATAAATGAATGGCTTCTCTTCAGAAGGCTTTTAAAAACCCCAATGGAGCCGTGTGTGACGTACTTTTATTATGGATGGATGGATGCACTTTTTTGGACTTCAAAACCAGGACCCCCATTTACTCCCATTAAAAAGCTTGGAAGAGCCAGGATATTTTTTATATAAATCCAATTGCGTTTGTCTGAAGACGACAGTCATATACACCAGCTTGAGGGTGAGTAAATCATGGAATAATTTAGATTTTTGAGTGAACCAACCATTTAACATTTTTAATATACTTCTTGACATGTATATTATTATACAATAGTATATGTATTTGCTTCTTTCATGTTTTGTGGAACTTTCAATGTGAAATGTCCAGTGAGTGGCATCATTTTCTTAAAACGTGATAAACGTGAATGTGGAATCATTTTACTACGCTGGTAGAAGTTTGGGATGGAAATGTCCAATGAGTGACGCTAAATCGAACACTAATCCCTATACTACACCTAACTGATAGTTAACAAAAGCAAATATGTAATAAAAAATTGAACCAACTAAGGGTGTGAACCTACACTGGTCTCACGGTTCGGTTCGGTTCGGTTCAGTTCAGTTCGTTTCGATTATGATTATCATGCCATCGATCCGATTCAATTCGATATCACGATGCATCACAATGCATTGACGATGCACTGCATCCTCAATTTTGGCAGTCGGTTACATGAACCGAACCTTTAATTTTACCTGCTCAAAGAAAATTTGGAACAAATACACAAAAAACTAAAAGCCTCATTACAGTCTAAACTAAAGTCTAAATGCATCTGGTTGTTGAAACCACATATGTCAATTTTACTCCTCGCAACAATGCTAGAAAACATTAACGTGTGAGAGCGTTATGGGCTATATGACATGTTATAGCCCGATATGACAGCGCTACTGAAGCACGCATTGCCGCAGACGAGCATTCATTAAAAGTAAAGAAACCGAATTATCTTATTCTTACCAGTGTTGTTGCCGCGTGCTCTCCTATTGCGGTCATATCTGTTGTTTTCGGTGACTCTGTAAATCTGAATATAGTGCGGGAATTGAAGATCGGGTTAATTTCCATTTTGCAGAGATACATTTATGTGCCCAAGTGTAGGTGAAATCGTTTTGATAAATCAGATAGCTTTGATTTACACACAGCGCGTGTGTTCTCCAGGTCATGCTTACCAGGTTGTTCATAAAAGCCGAAATGTGCCCAGATGTCAACTTTTAAAGTAGTTGAAGCATTCTAATTATGACTACTAGCACTCGCCTCCCTCTGCCATTGTATGCTACCGCGACAAAACACGTATGTGACAAATGACGTCCGAAATAATCCGTACATTATAATCAGTTATAGTCTATTACTGAACCGATACCAAATTGTCCTCGTCTGCATCGCGATGCATCGTAGAAACGATTAATTTCGACACCCCTAGAATCAACCATGACATTTTAGCTTGCCTCTACAAGTCTTTGAGCTCTTTTTCGAGTGTCGTGACTTGTTTCTCGTAGGAATTTCCACATCCCAAGTGCAATGTTGTCTATGGGGAGCTACCGAGCAAGTTTACTGTCAGAAAAGTTATACACATAAAGCTGGTTATGTGACATAAACGTGAAAATATATTACTTTACAAATCATACACTATGCTAAACGTGTCATGAGGTCATAACAGTACTGAGAAAAGAAAAGGGTGAAAATAAAGGGTCTTTATTAAACAATAATCTGCCCCTGCAATAATAATTTGTGTGTAAAGGAAAAAAAAAAGTTGTTAGTGTTTACTGTCACTAGTGTTGATTTGAGATAGAATGTATATGCAGGTTTTTGGAGTATTGCAAAAATGTAGATAGTGGCACTTTGCTTTAATATGCCCATGTTGTATTTACCATATATGGCCAGGCTTAAACAAAAATGCTAATATATTCTGCTTTAAGTATCTTGACAATGCTACATTGCACTTGAATTCATTTATACATATTCAACAACCACCAACCCCAAAAGGCAAAATCAGTCAAAGTAAACAATCCAAATTTGCAGTAACATGCATGGCAAATTAGAGTAGTGCTGGTATTCGCCTTGTTCGTGTGATGCTTAGCTAACAGAGGATTCAGCCTTGCGGGATACCTGGCCTCCAACCAAACTGGCACAATTATAACCACAGCACTTCTGAGGATGATCACGTAATGCAAAGCCTGTTTCTGACTTCACTGGTCTGGCTAGAGCTAAAAAGTGCCAAGCAGTTGGCAGATGTCCAAGTGGTTGCTAAAGAGGTGGGCCAATTCTAGGGGGGAAACAGCAAGGTCTTTGAATTACCTGCCATAAGGACAACAAGCATTATGTAATGCCATCAGGTAAACACTTCCCACCACCCACAATACTCCTTTCCAGTTGCAGATGGGAGATCCCCTACAATGGAAGATTCTTCTATTGCTGAACTGGGTGTAGCCTCAATACAACAGACAAAATCGTTGATGTAGCAAACTTGGAACAACAAAGAAGAGGTTGTGGTACCCCAAGTGCTGCTGGATCCTCCTTCATTGTTGTTCAGTTGATTTAATCCATGCACCATGTGAGTGGGTAAAGTTGCCCCAAAACTAGTTGTTTTAATATTATCTACCTGAGTGCAGGGATGTCACAATCATATCAAATGTAACCACTAAACATTGACCAAGCTATGAGTTGAATATTTTCTTAATTGTCTTAGGCAAGGGTGTCCTATTCATTTTAGGTTGAGGGATGGATTGGACAAACATCACCTTAGAGAGGCAGACTTTCTCATTTGTTAAACTCTTTTCATTTTCCAGAAGCATATATATGATATATGATAATGTAATAATGTACTGCATTAATGTAACTCATTAATGCAGTAACTCATTAATGGCATCTTCCAAGCATGAGATAATCAAGGATGAATATCCAAATATGCAGCAAAGGTTCCTGTTTATATTCTGCCATCCAACATTCTGCTAGTCATCTAGGTTCATTTTCACCTTACAGTTAAATCTATCCTGTCATAGATGGAAATTTCCACCATTTATGAGACAACACTTCCCCTCAATTGATGGCAATTTCCGGCTTTCCATGTTTTCACTGTTATACGGTAGGGGGCGCTATGACACATCTTCTGAAAGAGTACTGAATCTCCGGATCGAAACACAGGAAAAGAAGAAGCAGAAACAAGTGATGGCATATGTTGGCAGATGCTTATGTAAAATAATGTGATCATCAACATTAAACAGCATATAAATCAAAACTGCCTAATGTTGAAATGTCGACCCAGGACGAGTTATAGGACTGTGAAGCTTTGGGGTGTTGATGATCTCGATCTATTCCAGCTGTGTTTTGATCATCGCTCTGTATCCGATCACGATGAAGTCTTTGGCAAAAAGGCATTTGTCTCAGCTTTTTGCTCTGTTGATAAAAAATAATGCATGAATCTAGAATAAAACTGTTTTTTTTTTTTGTTTTTTTTAAGCAGAGGCACTGTACTTTCTTTTGATATATTACATGTTCAGATATTCATACAACAAAACATTCTGGGGGCCATGGAGATTTTGTGAAAATTATCACAAATGCTGGTGGTAGCTGGCAACTTTAAAAAAATTAAATTCAATAAAAAAACGCTGGTGGGGAAAGAGTTAAGACATATATACTTCAAAAATATCCTTGGCAAACGCTGAATTATGAGTCACACTTTGTTTTAACAAAATCACTCAATGGAACGTGTGCTGCATTGGTAGGTGATGAGACAGGAAAGATCCCACAGTGAGCCATTTCGTATTATGACTGTGACCTCCTACTACACCATAGCTGGCAAGAAACTAAAGAACATCTTGAATTTGAAGTCGCAATGACTTCTGTGGGCTGAGAGAGAGACCACCAGTGTGCAAATGTCTTTTCAGACATTTAGACAATAGATAGACATGCAAATGTTCTTCTGATATTGTTTTGTAGATGTCGGAGCCAGCAGTTTGACACCGGGGAACCTAATTGAAATGAAAGGAGCAGAGCTCTGAGGCAGTAGACTCACCCGCCTGCCACCCTTGTTTCTAATTATGCCACCTTTTTAGACTATCAGGCAAAGGCCTTGACATAAATATGAGAACATTCTGCCACGTAATGTTTAACGCAACCTTCTTCTTCTCTAGTCTTCTTCCTCCACTGAATGATTCATCAACCCACTTTTTCTTCTTTTGTTTGTGTGACAAGGAGATTTGATTTTTAATTTGTTTGCTCCTATCATCTTTTTTGAGCAGCGGTTCTGCCTGAATTCCGTGACTTAATTTGCTGCCAAGTTGACTGTGATTCCTCACTTTCTCATCTACATTTTCTATGCTCATTCAAACAAGCATGCTTTCAGTTTTTATCCTCGCTGCCCTACTCTCCAGGAAGAGTGCTACCATCCAAGATAAGCATGTGTAAAGTGGCAAAACTAACAGCCTGGGGTTAGATAACCCTCGACCTACACTGACAGACAGGAAGAACCAACAGGCAAGGCCTCCGCAAAGCATTTTATAAGACACTCTCCAGTGGGGAAGTGTTGATCAATGGCAATAAGCATAAAAACAAATCTCAGAGGCCATCTAACACTGGAAGGAATCATTGATTTCGGTAAGACAAATTAGATCATTAGTGCGACAAGGGGGCTCAGTTTGTAAGGCTGTCGACTCATAGCAATAAGGTGCCTGATTCGAGTCTGGTGTGCTTCTTATTTCCAATATGTGCATCCTCATTTCCTTTCCCATCATCCTTTCTTTGCATCTGAGCTCCACCCCCCTTAGGATGCGAGGGAATAGCCTGGCTCCGCCCTCCTACGTACTTCCGCTCAATTTTCATTTTCCTTCAGTACTCCGTCTGGGACTGCTGTATAGTCTTAGGTTTTCTCCGAACAAATTTTTACTGGTCCGATCAGTGAACAGAGGGAGTGGCTGAGAACGATGACGTTGATGTCGTGCGTTAGTTTGAGTTGTAGTTCAGTAATGGCGGGAACAATCTTTGCTGAGTTTTTTTGGAGGCCATGCTGTTGTGTACCGGGAAAAGTTTGATTTTACAGCCCTATCCGTTAGTGGTGACGGAGTTGGCTGAAGCCCCGGTAAGTTAATTGTTTCGGAAAGTGAAATATCCCCGGCTGTTTTAGACAAACACCAAGGTTGTGTGGTCATCACATCTCTGAGTTTTCAAGAATAGGCTATATCACTTCAAAATTCACTGTTTATATTCTTTTTGACCACTGCAGAGCACCATACGGCCGCACTTCGCTGTCATTTGGATGCATTTCTAGACTTGAATTTTCTTTAAATGCTGGCAAGTATTTTCAAGAGCAATATATTTAATCACGCTCAAAAAATAAAAGGAAGAAAAGCACGTAAACATTTTAATTGGGCCGTTATTTACAGCAGCATTTATTCTTATCATACAAAGCATATGATATTTTATTTACAGTATGTTATGGACCACGTGAGCAGCGCATTCCCGAACACAAAACTCTCCCCTCCACCGTGAAGAAATCACAATCCGAATGCACAAAGTTTTATCACTGAGGTGGCATTGCACAATCTGCACATTTATTTTTACGGATTTCCATGTGAGAAAAAAAGGCGAATGGCGCAAAACATACGTCACGACCAAACGTTAGCGATTGGTTATGGCAGATCCAGAGTAGCACTGGGCAGATCCAATAGTTTTAAACTTCAACAGAGTACCCGCCCTCAAGGAAGTAAACGCTTGTCAATGGAGAGTGGCCAGACTCTCTGTACATTACAAATGAAACGTACAAGAGTCTGGTAGGACCAGGCTAGCGAGGGAAGGCTGCATGGAAAGAAAATGAGAAAGGAAAGGAAAAGCATAAATTAAAATGATTGAGACATATGTGAAGGGCGAGGATAATTTATATGCGAGTCAGGTTTTTCAACAAAAGAAACTTCCGCATAGGATACACCTGCACATCTTTACTCACAGCACCTCTAGAGGCTTCCTCACTCCTCGTTCCTCACCTCCTCGCTGTGCAATAGAGAATTGAGACGTCATTCAAGATGGCTTTCTTTGAATGGTTTCCAGGTCACAGAGGACGGAGGAGTGAGGAAACGAGGAAGCATGAATTTGAGTATTGAGAAACACTCCTGGTGTGGAGTTTGTTCTCCACATGTTGGTGTTTTTGGGTGTTTTGGTTTCCCCCATCAGCATTTAAGTGTGTGTTAGCCCTGTGAATTTCTGGCCCTCCATCCAGGGTGTTTCTTTAAAGCTACACTGTGTGATATTTTCCCCCATCTAGCGGTGAAAGGGTATATGACCATCCAGTAAATATTAGTTTCACGAGTTCACACTTACATATCATTTATGGAGAGTAGTTTAAATGCGTATTTGGCGTGCTGTCCGGGGGGAGGGCTTCGAGCTCGGAATTTGGCCCGAACCCAGAGTACCCCCCCGTGTATGTAAGTAGTTGATAAAATAAACGTGTGGAGAAGGGGTGGTGGAGGGATGCTGGAAACTGTCAATGAATGGAGGCAAGACTGCTGCGTGTATATATACCTCTATTGTTGATTAGCTGAGTGCTCTCCACCTGTGTCAATTATCTGAACGTGCTCCTCCCGAACTTTGTTCATAAAACATCATTTATTTTCCTCCCAATTCCGATTTCGTTTTAACTCCTACGGTGGCCGATTTAGTCCAAGATTAACATGGCTTCCAGTTCGATCCAGCAGTTGTAACAGTGTGTGTCCGGGTGAAAAATACGGATAGCTCACTCAACGCCACTGGAGTCGATGCAAACACGGAAGCGATTGACATCAAACAGCCCGCACTTTATTCCCTGCGGAACCCCCCACAATAGTCCGGCAAAAAACTCCACTTCCGTCCACAGCATTACCCAACAAAACAAAAATAAATGAATGTTAGCAACAGAAGACCGAAAATAATCCGCACACATGGGAGCTCGAGGCGCAGTGCACACACAGAACGCAGGCGCTCCAACCGGGGCGAACGCTCTTAAAGGGGCCACACTATTTTCCTACTCGTTACAGAGTGTTAAAACGCGAAAGGCGAAGCTTGAATTTACGGGCATGTCCCTCTTTGGCTAATGTACTTTCAAGATGGAGGGGCAACATGGCGACCCCCATTCGAACCCCTTACCCGTATGTATTTTCAATGGCATATTATAAACTTACGAGAATACTTTATTACTTGAAAGAAGTAAATATACATTAATGAGCACATATATTTTTGAAAGAACTAAGTGTTTTTAGCTAAGAATAAACTAAAAAAGTTACACAGTGTAGCTTTAACTAAAGATGTAGGGATAGATTCCATCCAAATTGGATGGAGAGATGGAAGTTGGATCATTAATACATAATGAATGAGGGCCATCTACGCTTAATGT
This sequence comes from Romanogobio albipinnatus, assembly GCA_023566225.1. Taxonomy (NCBI): domain Eukaryota; kingdom Metazoa; phylum Chordata; class Actinopteri; order Cypriniformes; family Gobionidae; genus Romanogobio; species Romanogobio albipinnatus. The sequence goes on from CM042249.1 coordinate 48,301,416, forward strand.
GGATGTATCGGATTGGTTTTGCCGTTAAGTGATTCAGTGCTACAAGCAACTGTCAGATGACATTAGTTACGTTTAGAATATGTGTACATGAACAGTGTGATTATTGTCAATGGTAAGAGTAAAGAATGTGGATTGAGATGTTAATATGATATAGGATAATGCTGCTTTACATTACCTTGATTTGAACTAAGAAGGATCCTTGTTTCACTACAATTTCGTTACTATTCCCTTCACCCAAAACAAAATGTTCAGTTCAAAAGCAGGGTTTATTTGCCTCAAATGCAAAATGCAGTCCTCAGACAATCATGATACGTATTCAGTTGGGCTAGAGATGATCAACTAATTACAATGATGGCAGCAATCTTGTTAATTTGTGGCATCATCTTTTTTTTGGGGGGGGGGGGGGGGGGCAGCCTTCACAACCTTCCTTTATGCACAGACATTTGTGTCAGCTCTAGGGTATTCAGCCTCCCTCTTTTTGTCAGAAACACAAGCAAAATTGTCTTCATTCTCGTGTTTCCGACCATCAATAAAGTTCTTGACATCCAGGCATGAACTATTTGAAGGCTTCATCTGTTCAGTCAGCCTTTAAACCATTACACGTCATTCATCTACAGCAGTAACACATGCATTCTTTTTATCCGAGTGGATGCAATCAAATTGAAGTGTGTATACGCATGTAAAGTGATATGAAAAACCCAGCACTCACATATTATACAGTGATTATATATATTTTAATTATGGACATAATTACATTATGATAATCACAGCACAGGCGCTGATTTATGTTTCCGTTGGTGGGTGCCTACTCCATATCACCCCGTTCAAAAAAATAATAATTAAAGCACAAGCTTTTGTGTCAGGTTGTTGACCCGCCTGGACCCGATGTGAGATCCACCAATCAGAGAGGTTCCAGAATCTCAATCGATTTTTTATTGGTTAAAACTAATGGAGATTATCTAGTTTTTTTCGGTGGGTGAATGAACCTATTCCGTGCTGGATCAGCACCTATGAATCACAGTATAGATTAACATAATCACATACATAAAAACGATGTGTGACCACCTTAAAATTTTCCACTCTGACTAACCACCTCCCAATCAGGACCTTAAATGGAACCTGAAATTAAATGAATTAAATTTTAGAAAGCAGTGTCAATTTTTGCACACTGACAACAAAAACACATGCCTCCGTTGAGATTACCAATTTTACTTTGTTCACCACTGAACTGCTCCAATTATATGGCAAAATTTATCTCAGGACAGCACAAAAATAATCCCCACGTATGGTATCATGGGGTGGCCCAATGGACTTAAATTATCTTCCAGGACATATTAGAAACAGGGTATAAAAATGCATGGCCTTACAGGTTAACGTAAATGCAACCCCTCCTGTTCGACCTGCCTGCTCCAAGTGGGACTCAAACCCTGATCCACCGGTATGATAGTCGGGCTAGAGCATCTCTTGAGATCAGAGTGAGGTTTACCCGCACAGCAACTACTAGCTGGCCTCCGTTACATAGGCAGTGTGTACAATACCTCGGTACATATTTTGCAATGGTCAGTCCTTCCAGAAAAATGCGTTTTTTTTTTGTGGTTGTTGCGGGCAAAAATCCTTTACCATGTGGCATGTTTATTTTAAAAATGCGATGAAAAATGAGGGAAAATGCGGGATATTTATGCAATTTTTTGCGATGAAATTGCGGGAACTTGCAAAAACTGCGGTTTGATGAAAAAGAGAAAAAAAGCACTACATCACAGAAAGTGCTGGGAATATTTAAGTTCCCGTCTTGTTTTATTGAAGACCTTAATAAACACATGGCTCTTGTGTGAAGTAAACACACATTTTTCAACTTTCTGCTAATATATATATGACTTTTTTTGCAACGAAAATGCGGGGATTATGAAATCATGCTAGCCCCACATATTTTGCACACGGAAATAGGCAATTTATGCGGCAAAAGTGCGCGTATTTGAAAAAATGCGTCCCCCGCATAAATATGCGGACTTTGGCTGATTATGCGTTAAAACACGCGATCGCATAATCACGTTTTTCTGGAGGGACTGAATGGTTAACTGGGTTAAAAAGAAAATTAGCAATCACTCAAATTAAAATAAGTCTCATTCTCATTTCAGAGGGACATAGACAATGTAGGCTCTTAACCCTTGTGTGGTGTTCATATTTTTGTTATTCAGCCAGTGTTTGGGGGTCCCGCTGCATTTTTGGATATTTAATTCAACACAATCAAACAATTGTATGCTAAAATACTCTACATATGTTTACTTCATCCCAATTACAAGCAATATAAACAGCATATATGGTTAACATTTGCCCTTTACCCTTGTTAGATCACATTTATGTATTAAAGTGCTACTCGTTTTTTTGTTTGTTTTTTAATAAAATGTCAAAAAAAGAAAATCAATTATAATTGAGATATTAGTGGAAAGAATTTAACACATTTACAAATGAAGCAAGGTTTTTCATAACTATTGATTTTTATTTATTTGAACCTTATTAGAAATGTAACCCATTCAAGTCACACACACACTCACATACACACTCACACACACACGTACTAGCAGCAGGCCCAGACAGGAGGAGGACAGAGTGAAGGCAGAGTGAAAGGTGAAAGCTCTTCTTCGTTTTGGAACTAGCTGATGCTCAATCTCATCCTCTTCTTCAAAGTCACTATCAGACTCTGAATGTTCAGAAATGTTCATGCACATTCTGAAAGCTCTTCCTCTACAGCAGGGGTGACGAACTTCGGTCCTGGATAGCCTCAGTCTTGCAGATCAGTTCCAGTTCCAACTCTGATAAAACTCACCTGCCTGTGGCTTTCTAGTAACCCTTCAGGCCTTGATTAGTTTGTTCGGTTGTGTTTGATTAGGGTTGAAGCAAAACTATGCAGGATTGTGGTTCTCCAGGACCGATATTCGCCACCCCTGCTCAACATCATCAAAAGCTTCACTCTCTTCCCAAATCAATTGCAAGGCCCTCTGAGCAGCAAATCTTTTGGCCATCTTGATCGGTTGTGATAAGGAACCACTCTGGCAAAGCTATATTTATTGTGTCCCGCCCCCAATTTGCAGCTGGGATAGAGTATGAAAAAATAAAGATTGGTTCCCGCAAGATAGAGGGTAAAATGTGCAGGAAAGTGAGAGCAGACTGTGTTGGTGCTTGAATTTTGCAACAATGTTGCAAACTTTTGCAGGAACGGCAGGGGAAGAAACACAAAACTCACACTCTCACACACACGTCTGGTTCACTATCTTTGTAGGGACTCTCCATATACTGTACAACTGTATATTCTCTCCCCTTACACTAACCCTATGCCTAAACCTGCCCATCACACACACAAACCCAAAATTACAGGCATTTTTACATTTTTCAAAAAAACAAATTCTGTTTCCTCATGGGGACCTCAATCCCCACCGGGATAGAAAAACATGAACACAAACACACACACATTAGTCCCGGCCAGCGGGATTAGACCAGCAGACCCGAACATCCTGTATGTAATATAAATGTGTAGGGGGGTGTACAGTGTGTGGTCAATGAAAATGTGTTCTGATGTTCTTCACAGAAAATAAGCCAAGGCCAATAAGCCAACCCGAAAACGGGTCCCATAGACCCGAACACCATACAAGGGTTAAATCTATCCATTCTCTAAACTGCCTTTTGCTATGAGATGCTAGAGCCTATCCACGTCTTGCCTGTCTTTGGATTTTGGGGAAAACTGGAGTCCCTTAGAAAAATCATGCCAATAGGTTTCATTTTTGGAAAAAGTAATGAAAAGTTTAAGGTTTTAAGTAGATGCAGTGGACCTGATATCACTGCACTGTCACAAATGGCCGAATATGAAGACAAGGTGAAACAAAGCGGATCTACAATGCAGCGTAGTCTTTATTTACAAAGCAAAAGAGCATGTGACCCATGCTGGCAAAATGAGTCGCAATGAGCAAATCTTCAAAAATGAGTTATTGCTATTGTAAACCCTTCAAAATGATGTATGGTTTGTTTGAATCAGACAAAAAATGATAGATAGAAATGATAAAATGATAAACATCGATAGAGTCAGCAAAGTTCTGAGAAAAATCGAGTTAAAGTTTTCTGAAGGATCCAAAACGAAATCACCAGCAACCATACCTTAAAACCCCTGGTAATAACACCAACGTTGACACACATCAAGTCAAAACCAAAGAAAAATATATATTCTACTTTTTTTTTCCATGATACCACAAATGTTTGATTAACATTAATGAGACAGACAGCCTATATATTAAGACCTACTGTACCGCACAGATGTTTTACCACAACAGTTTTTTTGCCTGTAGCTTGAAATTATCCCGTGCACATTCCGACTCCCTTTGCCAGCACGGGTCACATATTCCAACAACGACAATACAGACAACAAGAGAGGTAATGCAACAGTGTGCACTACACACAAACAAAACTAGATGAAGAACGCAAGGAATTGAGTGCATTATATACACTGAGAACTAATGAGGAACATCAATCACACAATGAATAACCATTGTGTCAAGCGTTAACAGAAAGGAAACACAGTAAATGACAATTAACAAAGTAAAAGTCGTTGAAAAATGAAACAGAAAACATGACAGGTTGTAAGTGAAGTGAAGTGACGTGTGGCCCATACTTGGAATTTGTGCTCTGCATTTAACCCATCCAAGTGCGCACACACAGTGGGCAGCCATATTGCTGCGTCACCCGGGGAGCAGTTGGGGGTTCGGTGCCTTGCTCAAGGGTCTCACCTCAGTCATGACATTGAGGGTGGAAGAGAGCTCTGGTTATTCACTCCCCCCACTGACAATTCCTGCCGGACCTGAGACTCGAACAAGTCCGACTCTCTAACCATTGGGCCACGACTGCCCCAACAATCAGCAACTGAACATGAACTTAACAAGCAAATCTGAAACTCCATGCTCAGATTCCTCACTAATAATTAATCTCATTAAAGCCTGCAGAGAGCCAGCAACACAGCATTATGCTTTTCACAATACCAGGAATTATTCTTCTGTTCCGGCAGTGTGTACTCGCTCTGTCCCAGCTCACCATTACATCTCATTCTGGCTAAGAACCATTCATTTTAGATAAGATGGGGCCGTCTGATGTGCCAAAACACAAATGACACCTCACTTGGTTTTACATGACTATGGGAGTCTGTAATAGTCTGGTATGAATTAAACGTGGCAGTATACTTCCTGCCTCAAACTAAATTCTTAAATATCTTTAATAGACATGATGACAGTAACCAGTAACCATATAATCAATGATTTAGGTCACTTAATTCATATAAGCACTTACAAAATGACTTGGCTGAGAAAGAGTCACAAAGATAATTTGTACATGCAGTTATCGCTGCCCACAGAGATGCCATCATTTATTATACAGTTAGTTCTGCTCCTTTCATTAGCCAAGCTTTGTATATTTTGTAGATTGACACAGCTATAAATACCTACGACTGAATCAAATATTAAGCACAACAGCACTCATCTTTGTGTGATAATGTCTAAGGATTTGCCGCCTATTAATCAATTATACTTATACGTGTTGTATGTAGGAATGGCAGGTAGTGGCTGAAATGGGTACTGCAGTCCAAATTCAAAATATTTAATAATATAAAATGTTTCCCCCGCCCCCTCCTCGTCAGACTTCACGCTCACACAAGTTGCCAGTTTGAGGACACACAACAGGAGCGAGTGCAATAGACAATGGTAGGTGAGGAGACTTTTATAAACAAACACATGTGAGTTGATTTATCTGCATTTTAATGTGATTTTTTTATTTTTAGATGAATGCCAAGGCTTTTTAGGTCAGGTAGAATATGCGATCTCTGACCCAGTTTGTTCGCAGGCTTCCATTGCAGCAGTACGCTGTGCTTTCCGCTAACTGGCAACCTGGTGTGTTGAGATACTATTGGGTAAACTGGCAACGTGCGGTATCACACAGACCAAAACAAAAACAGACATTCCGACACGGGACTCACATTTCAAAGTAAAATAACTGGCTGTTGTTTATCTAAGAAACGATTATGTGAACTTAGCATGTTTACTAAATATCTGCAAACATATAGTATTTCGTCGCTGTCCGATGAAACTCACGTATGTCCAAAACGCTTACTTTTCAGGAAGTGAAAAAAACACTGTATTTCAAAAGCAGTTGAATGTAGCGTTGTCATACTTGGTACAGCATCTTTACATGTAACCATATTCTTGACAGTGTAATGATATAATCCACATTTGACCAAAATTGAGTTTAAATGGACATACGTGCATATTTTACAGTAACAGTGGTCGATACGCGTTCTTCTGATCATTAATTAGAATGGCAAAGTCGCGTTTCAGCAGAGGAATACGTGAGGAATACAGAGGAATACATGCTGGATATTCTCAGCCTCTGGCAAGCGGTGATCGCAGTATGAGTGAGGCATGTTCTAGTGACAATCATGACAGTAGCATTACAGGCTATAATTTGATCAGTTTGACTGAGAAAAAAAAGGCTGAATCTTATCAAAGAGACCGAGTTTATTTACATACTAGCAAGCATACTAATCTGTGAAGAACTAGATTAGAACTAAACTGTGGAGAGCTTCAATGTCGTACTTTCGGCTATCCAGTGCTGAGCTTCGATGAAACAATTTCACGAGACCGGCGAGACCAGCGAGATGCTTCCACAGGGCGGGAGATACGCGGCGTGATTGACAGCTTTGACACCAAATGGATATACGTGAAAATCAGATGACATGTTTTCACAACTTTTCATTGGCCATTTAGATATGTGACGCATACTGTATACGGAAATGAACCTGGACATTCAATCCGTCGAAAAATCTCAAAATCGGCAAAATGGACATACGTGGTTTTCATCGGACAGCGACGATTTGTATGCTTTAGTATAGTCAAAAAAAACTTATTTTAATTTACAGACCTAGATTTAATTTCAAAGGTTCCATTTAATGTTCTTGCTGAACGATACTTCTATCTCTTCCATCTCAGAGAATCAGGCAGATACAGTGGGGGGGGGGGGGAGTATTTAGTCAGCCACCTGAGTTCTCCCACTTAAAAAGATGAGAGAGGCCTGTCATTTTCATCATAGATACACTTCAACTATGAGAGATAGAATGAGGAAAAAAAATCCAGAAAATCACATTGTCTGATTTTTAAAGAATTTATTTGCAAATTATGGTGGAAAATAAGTATTTGGTCAATAACAAAAGTTAATCTCAATACTTTGTTATATACCCTTTGTTGGCAATGACAGAGGCCAAACGTTTTCTGTAAGTCTCCACAAGGTTTTTAGACACTGTTGCTGGTAGTTTGGCCCATTCCTCCATGCAGATCTCCTCTAGAGCAGTGATATTTTGGGGCTGTCGCTGGGCAACACAGATTTTCAACTCCCTCCAAAGATTTTCTATGGGGTTGAGATCTGGAGACTGGCTAGGCCACTCCAGGACCTTAAAATTCTTCTTACAAAGCCACTCCTTGGGTTGCCCGGGCGGTGTTTGGGATCATTGTCATGCTGAAAGACCCAGCCACATTTCATCTTCAATGCCCTTGCTGATGGAAGGAGGTTTTTACTCCAAATCTCACTATACATGGCTCCATTCATTCTTTCCTTTACACGGATCAGTCGTCCTGGTCCCTTTGCAGAACAGCCCCAAAGCATGATGTTTCCACCCCCATGCTTCACAGTAGGTATGGTGTTCTTTGGATGCAACTCAGCATTCTTTCTCCTCCAAACACGACAAGTTGAGTTTTTACCAAAAAGTTCTATTATGGTTTCATCTGACCATATGACATTCTCCCAATCATCTTCTGGATCATCCAAATGCTCTCTAGCAAACTTCAGACGGGCCTGGACATGTACTGGCTTAAGCAGGGGGACACGTCTGGCAGTGCACGATTTGAGTCCCCGGCGGCGTAGTGTATTACTGATGGTAGCCTTTGTTACTTTGGTCCCAGCTCTCTGCAGGTCATTCACTAGGTGGTTCTGGGATTTTTTCTCACCGTTCTTGTGATCAATTTGACCCCACGAGGTGAGATCTTGCATGGGAGCCCCAGATTGAGGGAGATTATCAGTGGTCTTGTATGTCTTCCATTTTCTAATAATTGCTCCCACAGTTGATTTCTTCACACCAAGCTGCGTACTTATTGCAGATTCAGTCTTCCCAGCCTGGTGCAGGTCTACAATTTTGTTTCTGGTGTCCTTTGACAGCTCTTTGGTCTTGACCATAGTGGGGTTTGGAGTCTGACTGTTTGAGGTTGTGGACAGTTGTTTTTTATACTGATAACGAGTTCAAACAGGTGCCATTAATACAGGTAACGAGTGGAGGACAGAGGAGCCTCTTAAAAAAGAAGGTATAGGTCTGTGAGAGACAGAAATCTTGCTTTTTTTAGGTGACCAAATATTTATTTTCCACCGTAATTTGCAAATAAATTCTTTAAAAATCAGACAATGTGATTTTCTGGATTTTTTTTCTGATTCTGTCACATAGTTGAAGTGTACCTATGATGAAAATTACAGGCCTCTCTCATCTTTTTAAGTGGGAGAACTTGCTGATTTGGTGGCTTACTAAATACTTTTTTGCCCCACTGTATATATATATATACTGCATATTTCTATTTCTTATGCATCTGTTGATTATTATTTTTGGTTAGGGCCGTCTGACTGGAAGAGATTGGAAAAGGAGAGCAGTGTGCTTCGCTTCATTCTGCTTGTGAAGAGTGAGGCACAATTATACTAAGGATTAATGGTATAAGAAGTCGCTGATAGCGTCGTTACATGCTAAAGGCATAGGGAAAACGGTAGCAGACAGTGCAAAGAAGCGGACTCAAGAAAGGGGAGGCCCTGCGGGGCATAGTAATGTCCCCTACAGGAGCCCATCCTGGACCAACTTGTAAGGTCCAGGAGACATTGCGAACCTGCTCCATCTCTTCCATCTCAGATAGGGGTACCCCAAATTTAGAGAATCAGGCAGTTAGGGATCTATTTAACATTATTTTATTCTTAGTTTCTTAATTCTCTTTACAACAGTCTTAATTATCCTTGTTTTTACTTTTAATTCCTATGCATGGTATTCTTATTCCCTATGCGTATGGTATCACTATTTTAATTCATTTTCTATGTAAAGCACTTTGAATTACCATTGTGTATGAAATGTGCTATACAAATCAACTTGCCTTGCCTTGCCTTGCCTAGTAGGACAAAAAGCACGTTGTAAAGGGCTTATTCAATCAATTAAAATTTGAACAGTCATGCATCTCTGATTGAAAAGGAACATTCCTAAAATTCAAAAACCTGTACTGTATGTCATGGAAACATTAATTTTTGACAACTGCGCATATTTAAGATAATCGTTTCAGGCTAAAGCATTTTAAGAAACACTTTTGAAGGCATTGTTCCACTCCACAAATTTATAAATAAGAATGTTTTTAGAGAACAAACACACCAGAAAAAAAGGATGCTGCTACTTTTTTTTTTGTCTTCTAAATTCTAACTTTCATTTTCATAATGAATTTCTTATTTAAGGATATGTCATAGTTGATACATCTTTAAACAGCAAAGTTAAGAACTCTGAACTCAAATTGTAGCTGTACTAACAGTAAACTTGTATTGAGGTGAGTGATGAGCCATCGGTTCTGTGTAAATGAGACAGACAGTGTCATTTCTATGACAATTAAGCCCTGTTCAAAAACATTCAAACTTCCTCACTGGTTTAACACTAAATGCTGGCAAGGCTTCTGATGGATGACTTAAATCACACTTGATTTCAATAGAGTTTGACGTTAACACGTTTCTAAGGTAATACCACAATACTTTAATAAGCTTTAGTGTGTGTCATATTTTTTGCTGGTTGTCATCATCAATAATCCAGTGTGTTATTTGATTCTGATTCAGGTGAATACATTTGTGACACCACTGTCACATTAAAAAGTCATGGTTTTCATGGCATACCGCTTCAGATTCTGTGCTGCCTTTGTAAGGATGGCATTAAAATCGATACTGAATACTGGAGAGTTTCTCTTGTATCTGAAGTTTTACAAATTCTTCAGTTTTGTTTTCTTCAGTGTGTATGCGTGATTTAAAGGGAAGGCCATTTTAAAGTGTGAAATATGTGAAAAATGATACCATTGTACTGTAGAGTATTAGCATTTACATTCACTTAAGTAGCTCAATTTCAAATATTATACGTGTTGTAGATGGGGATGTTTTTTAACATTAATTAAAAATGGTAGAATACTGCTCATTTTCTGCTGCTCATTTTCTGAATTTAAAGAAATGTACTTGATTCTTCCAATAATGTTCTCTGTAGCCCAGGCAATTAAAAGATAACATTCATGATGTAATTCAGCTGATGTGTTGTTCTTTTATTTTTATTTATTTATTTTAATTTTTTAAGCTTTAAGGCTGTGGAGACTGTGAGCCAGATCTTCTCATCCAACACAAGTGCCTGACCTCACAAATGTGCTTCTAGAAGAATGGTCAAAAATTCCCATAAACACACTCCTAAACCTTGTGGAAAGCCTTTCCAGAAGAGTTGAAGCTGTTGTAGCTGCAAAGGGTGGGCCAACTCCATATTAAACCCTACGGATTAGGAATGGGATGTCATTAAAGTTCATCTGCATGTAGAGGCAGGCATCCCAAAACTTTTGGCAATATAATGTAAATACAATCTCATCTTTTTTTTTCAAGCTCTAAGAAAAAGTTATCCAAACAAGACTTTAAAGTATTATTATAATTATTATATTTTGTGGTTAAGTTTTAACCAATGCAGCAGATGTTTAAAGAGTCAGAAGATCGAGCTAAGCTTGGGACACTGGACAGCTAGAATGAAATTTACCATCCTTAATCTGCACATGCTGATCAGTTATGCAACAAGAGATAGAGTAGTAGTGGTGACATTTATTTATGGACATGTTCTGGACTATTTATTTATTTTTCACAGTAATGGATCATGCCTAGTGATTTGTTCATAACAAAGATTATGAGTTAAGATGGCACAATTACATGATAGGGGAAAAAAATGAGGAAGCAAACTTAATCATCACGTTGGTGATCATCTTTGAATTTTAGAAGTGTTTACTTTATTTTTTAATCAGCATTTCATATAATTCAAAAGACAAGATTTTGTCTTTTTGAGAAACTAAGTACTGAAAAAAAATGTATGGCAAATTATAGGCTGAATCTTTAAAAAGAAAAGAGCAAGAGAAAGATAAACCCATAAAAATGAGCATTTGCATCATAGCACATTAATATGTCAATACAACAGTTGCAATAAGGTGTAATATCATCTGTCTGACTAAAATGTATGAATCCGGATATTCAACTTCACTAAAACATGCTGATACAAACACAATGTGCGAAACTTACACATGAGGCAAAGGATAGAAATGGCAAAAGCAATGACACCCAAGGGAGCTTGATACTTGTGTGAAAAGCTCAAGGACTCAGTACTGTATGTGGGGCGAAAATACACACACACACACATAGAACCGCAACATCACTCTTAGCAATCTAACTAAGCAGTTTTTCACACTTGTTTCTTGGAATTTGCAGTGGAACTGTTGTCATTTGTGTGACAGGCAAGCACACTTAATCCCGTCTCAAGAGAGCGAGCAGTGCCAGATGGTGGAGTAGAGCAGCAGAGACAGTGGTCAGGTGTTGGACAGACATCCACCCTTGGAGTACACTGACATACTGGCTGACTGTCAGCAGACAGCATGTGGCACGTAGGCAGTTTACTGGCAGGTCACCAGCTAATGGTTTACCTGAAGTGCTAAACATTTATACAGTGTGGAAACAGCCCTCCTGAGGGGCTTTGGCTAAGCTGACGGCTGACAATCAGCCATCATTTCAGTGTACTTCACCGCAGTCATATTTTAACATGTCGGATGCAATTGAAATAGTTCTTGGCATGGCATTATTGTTCAATTTACTACATTGTTAACAGGGTTTGAAATTAACACCCGCCAACCCACCAAATGCGGGTAAAAATCAACTGTGGCGGGTAACGCTGTCAAATCACTAGCCAATTTGGCGGGTTAATTATTATGTTTACTTACTTTGCTGGGGAGGTTTGTGAAAGCCAAATCTGTGCAGATTTAGCACAAATACTCAACTTGTGAGTCATCATGCAGCGTATTGCTCAGAATATCTGATCATATCTGGCTTACTTGAACACATACGTCACTTCGCAACAAATAACGGCGTGCTTGTTCATTTGCATTGAAGCGAAGATTTAAAAAAAGCATAATGCGGCGACACTTGAAAAACAGCACTTGCTCACCAACCCGATCTAATGACAATTCGTACGTATTTTCAAACCTACCTGTCACTGCGGTTTAGACAAATCTTACAAAGTCATATGAGTGAGGTCATACGAATTTGTACAAATTAGCCACCTTGTAGCCACCTAGCGTTGTCCTCACTGATACAGAGGACTCTAAAGATGAGAGCCCTGAGGACATTTGAGCATTTGGTTAACATAAAAGGCATTGTTATTTTCCAACATCCCACAATTTTATCCTGGGACCACAGGGTTGTTTTGTTCTGCGTGATGTTTTATGTTCTTTGTACTGTATTGATCTGTCCACCTAAAATAGATTTTTTTGGTGAAAAGGATGAGAATGAAAGAGGAAGGGAGGAGATGGCTGGATGACTAGATGAAATTCATGTATGAGATCCAAATTATATTATATATATATATAAGCTGGGACATACTTATTCTGGTTTATTTCTTTCTTAATTATTATTATTTTTTGGCTAGTAGAAGTTCTGAATGGCCATAACTTAAAAATTTTAAGAAAAAAAACCCTGATTGTTAATAATTTTACACTTTCGAAGCAAGTGATTAAGTGAAAAACCCACAAGCACAATGCTAATTGTAGTAGTGGCAATACGCAGTTATTCGATTGTTCTTGTTTGTTGCATATAAACATGAACAAACCACAGATGATTGTCAAAAATAGCACATTTTGAAAATGCCATAACAAATGACATTTTACCTTTTGAAACAGAAAATTACCAAAAAGTGTTATAACCTGGTTCCCTTTCGTTCAGTCACTACGACGTAACGTTAGTTACTAACGAATGGGGGTTTCGCTTAGAAGCCAGTTACCTTCGAGGAATTTAACAGCGCCCAATGGCAGTGCCAATGCCATGGGCATGCGGATTTTGCATGTGTAACTCCGCCCCACATCGTGGGTATATAAGGAAGTATGCTGGCAACATCGCATTATGTTTCTGCTTTGGAGCCAAGAGCATCTCTTCACTCCTACAAGCCTGAATTCTGAAGTCTTCTCTTCAGTCTTCGAGACGAGCGGTTCTCCAGGGTGTTGGTGTGACGGCGCGTTCCAGCGATCTCACATTGCCTGCCTGCTGATCTGTGCAGTGATCTGCAACAGCTGTGTGTGTTTTCCCTGGGCGCTTCGGCACTCTGCAGAGCTTTCCTCTCACAAAAAGTGCTTGCGCGTGGCACGTCTTTTTCAAGACGGTTCCCCCGTGCACTTCCGGGTGCGATCGATCTCCGTTGCTGTCTATGGGCACATTCACTGCTCGACGTGTTTTGGCTTCAGCATGTTCGGGCAGTGTTTGTGGATGTGTCATGTTCCCACTGCGGGAACGTGACCATCGTGATGTCGCGGTTGAGACTCAGTGATCTCCTTGAGGAGAGAGAGTCCCCTCTGCCACACCCCAATCTACCGTCTCCGAGAGAGGTGGTACTTTGGCTGGTGGCCAGGGTGACCTGAGGGCGGTGCTGTGGTATTAAGAACCCCGACGATCATTCCTCGGGCCACGCCCCCCTCTCGCACATCCCTTCCCGCGAGTGCTGGACTGAAGCAGCGGGACCATCTCTGACGTCCCGTTTGTTTCGTTCACACTCCAGATAGCAGCGAGATGTCGGTCGCCGCATCTCAAGGTGGGCTAGAGTCCTTTGGGGATGCCGATTAGGCTGCGCTCCGCCTTCGGGTGTGTCAATGCTGCCGGGTCCGACTTAGAGTTGACAGCTATGTTATCTCGGGCAGCCGCGAGCCTCGGTCTGGTGTGGAACTCCGCCCTGTCACAAGCTGTTGGGCCCCGCCCCCAATGCCTTTCGCTCCCGAGATGCATGAGGAGATCACGCGGTCCTGGAAGTCCCCGTGACCGTTCGGTGGCCTCCTCCGCCTTCTCTGCCCTCGATGGGGCCGCGGCCAAGGGTACACTGGGGTCCCCCCACTGTTGAACACTCTGTTGCGCACTACGGTGTCCACGGAGGGCTTCGACGTGGCGTGGCTATCCTCCTCAACTCGCCCATATCCCAGGCTGGCCTCTTCGGCGGCGCGGCTGAGAACTGCGCCCAATGGTTCTCGGCCGCCCGAAAGCAGACTGAGGCTGTAACACGTTCTGCCCCGGTGGCCAGCTGATGCACCTAGCCGCTGGCTCAGTCGCCTCAGTCCGCTCGCCGCCAAGGGCGCCCTCCCCCCTCCCGCCCGGCCTTCACCTGGGCCGCGCTGTGGAGGTGGTTGCAGGATGCAACGGCTTCTCAGCCTTTGCTTCATTGTACCCTAGAAAACCGGTGGGTTATGGCCAATCCTGGATCTGCCCGTCTTGAACCGATCCCTTCACAGGCTTACGTTCAGGATGTTGGCGGCGAACGCCTTCTCGATTGCGTTCGTCCAGTAGATTGGTTTGCAGCGGTCGACCTGAAGGACGCCTACTTCCATGTCTCCTTCCTACCTCGACACAGACCGTTCCTACGGTTTGCTTTCGAGGGGCGGGCATATCAGTACACGGTCCTCCCATTCGGGCTAGCTCTGTCCCCTCACGTCTTCATGAAGATTGTCGAGGCAGCCCTTGTGCCGCTCAGGCAGCACGGGGTTCGCATCCTGAACTTCCTCGATGACTGGCTCATAATGAGTCACTCTTGAGCACAGGTTTGCGAACACAGAAACCTAATGCTCCAGCACTTAGCCCGTCTGGGCCTTCGGGTCAACTGGGAGAAGAGGAAACTTTGCTCCGTGTAGAGGATCTCTTTACTCGGTATGGATATCGACTCGGTCGCCATGTGCGAGCAGCTTACGAGCGAGCGCACGCAGTCTCTGCTGACTTGCCTCCATCAAATCGAGAGCAAGAGTGCGGTTCCACTGAAACTATTTCAGAGGCTCCTGGGGCATATGGCATCTGCAGCCGCGGGGACACCGCTTGGATTGCTTCATATGAGACCACTTCAGCACTGGCTACGCGATCGAGTCCCGAGATGGGCATGGCGGTCTGGCACGCTCCGGGTACAAGTGACTCGGGCCTGCTTACAGACCTCACCCCGCGGTCGAACCTCAGTTTTCTAAGGTCCGGAGTGTCCTTAGAACGAGTTTCCAGGCATGTTGTTGTATCAACAGATGCCTCTGCCACGGGCTGGGGTGCCATGTGCAATGGACAAGCAGCCGCAGGCTCCTGGATAGGACCCCAGCGCCTTCTGCATGTCAATTGCCTCGAGTTGCTGGCAGTACGGTTCACCCTGCACCGCTTCTGAGCGTTGCTGAAGGGTCAACATGTACTAGTCCGGTCAGACAACATGGCCACAGTAGCGTACATCAACCACCAGGGTGGCGACCCCCACACGTGTATTCCCACCGTAAGCCTCCTCGGTGAGCAGGTGTCTTTCCCTTGGCAAGTCCCTGCCATCCCTGGGGTTAAAAATCCACCCTCTGGCTGGTACCCCATTTGATTCTATAAAAACGGGGGATGTGACGTCATGATTGATAGCTGAGATTGACATCTTCTCTGAGTGAAGTTGTCACTGAGGAACATATTACTTTTTTCGGGATTTTCGGGAGGAGATTAGAGCTTTAGCTTTAATTTCTACATTTCCATAAATGTTTGTTTCACACCAACATAATGAATTGTTCTGTGAGAGTGTGGGCGGGCTTTTGATAATCACGCCTCTACTTCCTATTCTCTACTGCGCAACTCCCGAGATCACTACTGTGCAAAATCAGTCCCAAATCTGCGCAAGATGTCAGCGCCATGTGCGGGCCTCCAAAAGCTTCAACTCTCGTCAGCAGAAGTCAAGGAAGCCGCGTCGTCCATATTTTTTTACGGTCTATGGTGTGAACCTACACTGGTCTCACGGTTCGGTTCAGTTACAATTATCATGCCATCGATTCGGTTCAATTCGATATCATGATGTATTGAAAATGCACTGCATCCTCATGTATACAATTTTGTCAGTCAGTTATATGAACACAACCTTTAATCTTTCCTGCTCAAAGAAAACACGCTTCTTGAATGTATCAAACAAAACTCAAGTCTGGGCACAGAAGACAACAGGAGCATTTAGAACAAATACACAAAATACTAAAAGCTACTTCAGGAGGTGGTCTCCGCTCAATACAGTCAAAACTAAATTCTAAATGCATCTGTTTGTTGAAACCACATATGTAAATTTTACTCCTCGCTACAATGCTAAATAACATTAAGGTGTGAGAGCGTGTTATGGGCTATATGATATATGTTATAGCCTGATATGACAGTGCTACTGAAGCACGCATCGCCGCAGACGAGCAGCTGCGTATCTCTTCATCAAACCAGCGCACAAACTACCGAAAGTAAAGTCGTAGGTGCTCAACATACAATCATATTCATTAAAAGTAAAGAAACTGAATGATCTCACCAGTGTTGCCGTGTGCTCTCCTATTGCGGTCATGTCGGTTGTTTTCGGTGACGTGAACTCCATTAAATCTGCATATAGTGCAGGAATTGAAGATCGGATTTATTTCTGTTTTGCGGAGATACATTTATGTGCCCAAGTGTAAATTAAATAATTTTGATAAATCAGACAGCTTTGATTTACACACAGCGCACGCGTTCTCCAGGTCGTGCTTAACAGGTTGTTCATAAAAGCCGAAATGTGCCCAGATGTCGGCTTTTAAAGTAGTTGGAGCATTTGAATTATTCGCACTCGCCTCCCTCTGCCATTGTATGCTACCGCGTCAAAGCATGTACGCGACAAATGACGTCATAAAATAATCAGTACATTATAATCGGTTATGGTCTATTACCGTCTGCATCGCGATGCATCGTAGAAACTATTAATTTCGACACCCCTAAAGCAGATGCATATGTAAAATAACACGATTATCAATATTAAACAGCATATAAATCAAAACTGCCTAACGCTGCATTCACACGTCTGCGTTAACGCTTGGCTGAAGCTTCGTGCTGATGCGACCGTCATAAATACAACAGCCAATCACACGTTTGCTCTGGGTGCCTGCTCTAGGGTATTTGCATAGGGCGATCTGATTGGATGACGCCTGCGCTTGAAAAGTTGAAAAATCTTCAACATCTGCCGCTTGCAACGCAAGTGAAGCTACGCGACGGAACCCACATACGTCACCCATTCAAAGTAAACGAGAAGCGGTAACACAGACGCCCCGTGTGAATGCAGTGGAATGTTACTGAATGAAATGTCGACCCAAGACGAGCTACAGGACGACTGTGAAGCTTTGGGGTGTTGATGGACTCAATCCTCTCCATTTGTGTTTCAATCATTGTTCTGAATCCTGGATATAGACGTTGACAAAAATGCGATTTCTTAGCTTTTTGCTCAAAATTATTCTTTTTTATGAATTCAAGTGTTGATAAAAAAACGAATGCCTCAAGATAGAATAAAACATTGTCTTTGTTTTTTTGTTGTTTAAGCAGAAGCTCTGCTCTTTCTTTTGATATATTGCATGTTCAGATATCTATACAACAAAATATTCCCGGCGACATGAAAAATTTGTCAAAATTATCAAAAATGCTGGCGATGGCAGGCAACTATTTTTTTATGCTGGTGGGGGAAAAAAATTGTTAATTTAATAGTGTGTTATTTTGTCTTTAACTGTCTTAAAATGTGTTATAATTTCATGACTTTTCACACTGTTTTCACACTTAAGTCTATGAGATTTCTTCATGCTTTTTATCATCTGGTAGGTGAAAATCCATTCCAGGCTCACTGGATATACGTAATTCTGGTTACATTTCTGCAAAACCTGAAATATGTTGCACTTTTCAGGTGAATTGTCTACAAGAGGCACTTTAAGCTATTTTATTTTTTCTCATTGTTTTTCTTTTTCTTGTGATGAAAACCCCCCCCCCTCCCTGCAGGTATATTTGTGCAAAATGATATTGCATTGCTTGTAGCAATTTTCACATCAGTTTTGAAGTGAAATGTCCAGAGACTGGCACTAAATTTCCCCAAAACAGTTAAACATGACTGTATCCATCAGTTTGGAAATTAAAAAAAAACCGGTAACACTTGAGTATAGGGAACACATATTCACTATTAACTATGATTTTTGCCTCAATAAACTCCTAATTTATTGCGAATAAATAGTTAGTGAGGTAGTTTTTCTAGCATTTAAGTTTACGTACTGGGTAGGATTACGGGATGCAGAATACGGTCATACAGAATAAGTCATTAATATATGCTTTATAAGTACTAATAAACAGTTAATATCCTAGTAATATGCATGCTAATAAGCAACTAGTTAATAGCGATAATTGAACCCTAAAATGAAGTGTTACCAAAAAACTAAAAAAAAAAAAGGCTTAATGCTCCATTGTGTTTGAAATGAACGTACCCCTAATACTAAACCTATATCGTGAGCAAAAGCAAACAAGATAAAAACCCATTTGCTGAAGCAACCATTCCATTTTAGCTTCCTTCTACAAGGCTTTGAGCTCTTTTTTGGCATGTCGCATTGCTAGTGAAATTCTGTACCAGATGAGCAACTGAGCACATTTACTACATATGCCAAGCATGTTTACAGTGTCATAAAAATGATACATATGGAGCTGGTTATGTAATGCAAATGTCAACATGCATTCGTTTACAAATCATGCACTATGGTAAAAGGGTTTTGAGGTCATTACATAGTATTGTGCAAGGAACTGTGTGAAAATAAGCCTTTAGTAATCAATATTCTGCCCCAGTAATCATAATATGAGTGAAAAAGAACAAAAGTTAGTGGTGTTTTACTGGTGGTCAACTCAGCTGGAGACTTCAGTTAAATTGCAGGAATGTCTCCAGTCACATATTCCTGGATTGTGAAAAACACAAATTTCCCAAAAACCCAGTCAAATATCTTAGAAAACTATTTGCACAATCTGAAGTGTCTGCAGCAAAAAAGTGTGGGATGACTAATGTGCTAATAGTTGTGCAATGACTGCTAGTAATAGTAATATTTGAGTAAGCAACCCCAACTAACTGTATTATGTGGCTGCTGCTAATAAATATTAAACCTGACCGTATATGGATTTACACCAGTTTTATGTCCTGTGTGACACTTTGTGTAAAAATTAATGTTATCTAGAAGGATTGGCCTTTGTATTTTGGAAGCTAGCCAAACTCATTTCATGTGCAATAGGAGGCAAACCTGTAAACATTAAAGCTTCAGAAATGTTGTGTTTGGTAATGCTTGATAAAGGTCATGAAATGGCTTTCCCAGCCCACACAATTAACCCGCTTTCTCTGTGAGGCAGCAATCTGTTGGGAGGCAATTAAAGCCCACTGCTTCCTGTTGTGCATCATCTTTATGCTACACGAACCAGTTGCAATAACCACTGAAATAGTAAAATGTTTTATAAACCCTTTGCTGGAGTTTCCAGGAAAGCAATATCAAAATAAAATGCCATCAAAATAAAAATCTGAAACTAGCAAGAGATAAATGTTAAACAACAAACATGTCTAAACCAGTGAAAATCTTGGTCTCGGGGACACATCAATCTGCACATTTTGTATGTTTCTCATATATGAGACACCTGGTATTAAGAAGCGCTTTGATCGATCGGATCACAAGTAGACCAGGGACACACATTCCCATTTACACCTGGTGTTTTAATCGTCTCTTTTGTCCACTTTCAACCACTTCTGTCCCTGTCTTCAAGGGGAGGTTCTATGGTCGGGTATATGTGTAACAGAGGCCAGCTAGTAGTTGCTGTGCGAGTAAACCTCACTCCTCTGATCTCAAGAGACGCTTCAGCGACTGAGCCTAGAGGTTGCAGCCTTTAGCCTCCTTGTTAGAGTGCCTGACTCTCATGCCGGCGGACCCGGGTTCGAGTCCCGCTTGGAGTGGGCGGTTCGAACAGGAGGGGTTACATTGGTGCTGTGACACGGGTGGGAGTGAGTGTTAGGGCCGTGAGTGTAACGGAGGTCAGCTAGTAGTTGCTGTACGAGTAAAACCTCACTCCTCTGATCTCAAGAGACGCTTTAACGACTGATGCTAGGGGTTGCAGCCTTTAGCCTCCTTGTTAGAGCGCCTGACACTCATGCTGGCGGACCCAGGTTCGAGTCCTGCTTGGAGTGGGCGGTTCAAACAGGAGGGGTTACATTGGTGCCGTGACCCGGGTGGGAGTGAGGTTTAGGGCCGTGAGTGTAACGGAGGTCAGCTAGTAGTTGCTGTGCAAGTAACCCTCACTCCTCTGATCTCAAGAGACACTTTAATGACTGTGCCTAGAGGTTGAAGTGAAGTGACGTGTGGCCAAGTATGGTGACCCATACTTGGAATTTGTGCTCTGCATTTAACCCATCCAAGTGCACACACAGCGTAGTGAACACACACACACCATGAACACACACCCGGAGCAGTGGGCAGCCATATTGCTGCGGCGCCCGGGGAGCAGTTGGGGGTTCGGTGCCTTGCTCAAGGGTCTCACCTCAGTCGTGGTATTGAAAGTGGAGGAGGGCGCTGGTTATTCACTCCCCCCACCGATAATTCCTGCCGGACCTGAGACTCTAACCCGCAACCTTCCGGTTACAAGCCCGACTCTCTAACCCAGGTGGGAGTGAGATTTAGGGGCGTGAGTGTAACAGAGGTCAGCTAGTAGTTGCTGTGCAAGTAAACCTCACTCCTCTGATCTCAAGAGAAGCTTTAGCGACTGAGCCTAGAGGTTGCAGCCTTTAGCCTCTTTGTTAGAGCGCCCGACTCTCATGCCGGCGGACCCGAGTTCGAGTCCCGCTTAGAGTGGGCGGTTTAAACAAGAGGGGTTACATATGTACGGGAAATCATACGAGAGCATCAGCTTTCGTTTCTGCTCTGTCAGCCACAAGACTATGGCGAACGCTGTGAGTGTGTGTTAGAAATCAGGAATGGTGAGAGAACATTGTGCTTGGTATGTTTTTCATCTTCAAACCAAACTTGGGTTTTCAGCTGACAAAGCATAAATCCTGTCTGTCTGGCTAGCGCGCTTCCCATATTGTTTACCCGGTCAGTGAGCGGAGCGTAGGTGGTCTTTTTGTGACTGTTCGATGGCATTCGACCACATGAGCGTCTACATTACGAAAGTAATCCGGTCGAATTTTGTTTTTCACTCCCTAAAAAAATCCCACAATACACTGCAAAAAAACTGTGAGCATCTATATTCACTATGCTCTCTTACTGGACATTATGTAAAATTTCTGAAGTGCAAAACACTCAGTAATAACTACTGTATAATAACATTTTCAAATATTTGAAAATACTTTTTTTAATTATATGTCAGTATAAAAAAATCTTAATATTTATAATTAATATTCGGCTTAAATGTTGTAAGGATATGTAACAGAACAATGTGTTTACACAGCATAAATTATATAAAACAGATATACAGTAGGTCCTGTCTCTTGTTGGCTAATACCAAAGGAGACATTAAAAGTAGTCTTTCTACGTAGACGTATGTAGTCATGTTGCTAGAAATCACATTGCCCCACTGTACATTGAGCCGTGTTCACAATATGCTGATTATTGAGCGGGAGATGATTGAGACGCACCCTTAGTTCGGTTCATGAAGTTCTCTCTGAGCTGATGATCTGGATCAAGTGTTTTAATTAAGGAAGGCAAAATATGTGCAGAGCAGTGCATGTGTTCCCAGGACCAGGTTTGAACCGCTGATCTGAACTATACACCATTATGTCACAAACTGTCTATATGAGTATGACATGTTTTTTCATTTAAAAGAACTTATTTGTGGCCCCCAATATTGAAATGTGGATTATGGAACATTAATGACACATCTATCTATCTATTTCCATTCATCCATCCATCATCCATCATCTACGTATCTATCATCTGGCTGTCTATCTATCTATCTATCTATCTATCTATCTATCTATCTATCTATCTATCTATCTATCTATCTATCTATCTATCTATCTATCTATCTATCTATCTATCTATCTATCTATCTATCTATCTATCTATCTATCTATCTATCTATCTATCTATCTATCTATCTATCTATCTATCTATCTATCTATCTATCTATCTATCTATCTATCTTTTGTATGTCCATCCATTCATCCATCCATCATCCATCATCTACGTATCTATCATCTGGCTGTCTCTCTATCTATCAGTCCTCTGTCTGTCTGTCTGTCTGTCTGTCTGTCTGTCTGTCTGTCTGTCTGTCTGTCTGTCTGTCTGTCTGTCTGTCTGTCTGTCTGTCTGTCTGTCTGTCTGTCTATCTATCTATCTATCTATCTATCTTTTGTATGTCCATCCATTCATCCATCCATCATCCATCATCTACGTATCTATCATCTCAAATCAAATCAAATCAAATCACTTTATTTGTCACTCTACATATGCACAAGTGCAACAGTAGGTGAAATTCTTAGGTGCAGTTCCGAGCAACATAGCAGTCATGACATGACATGTACAACATTTAAGCAACAACAGATTACACATCTGATGCGCACACAATTACTCACAGCACAGTATACACTACAATAAACAATAAATAATTTACACAATGTGAGTTTAGTTCTCACAGCTTTAAACAATATACACATACTTACAATATACATATACTTTAAACAATATACACTAAACATACACTAAACAATATACATTATGCTATAATAGTAATAATAATATACAATGTATAGTATAAAATATTATTCACAGATTGAAAAATTGAAATCCAAAGTGCAATAGATGCTGTATGATAAATAAATGTGTATATAATGTGTGTGTATCTACAGTGGGTTGTGCGGAGTGATATTCTGTCCAGTGTGTGTTATGATCCTGATGGATCAGGAGTTAAGTAGTCTGATTGCTTGTGGGAAGAAGCTGTTCTGGAGTCGGCTGGTGCGTGTTCTGATGCTGCGGTACCGTCTGCCTGATGGCAGCAGTGAGAGCAGCCCATGGTTCGGGTGGCTAGAGTCTCTGAAGATCCTCTGAGCTCTCTTCACACACCGCCTGGCGTAAATGTCCTGGAGGGAGGGAAGCTCACCTCCGATGATGCAGCTGGCCGTGCGCACTACCCTTTGCAGGGCCTTGCGGCTGCGGGCGGTACTGTTGCCGTACCAGGTGGTGATGCAGCCAGTCAGCAGGCTCTCTATGGTGCTGCTGTAGAAGCGTGTGAGGATGTGGCGGTTCATTCCAAACCTCCTCAGCCGTCGCAGGAAGAAAAGGCGCTGATGAGCCTTCTTCACAACGGCCTCGGAGTGGACGGACCATGAGAGTTCCTCTGTGATGTGGACACCGAGGAACTTGAAGCTGCTGACTCTCTCCACCGGTGCTCCATCGATGGTGATGGGGCGGTGTTCTCTCTCATTCCTCCTGAAGTCCACCACCAGCTCCTTGGTCTTGCTGACGTTGAGGGAGAGGTTGTGCTCCTGACACCACCGTGTCAGAGTGTGCACCTCCTCTCTGTAGGCCGTTTCATCATTGTCGGTGATAAGACCTACCACCGTCGTATCGTCAGCAAACTTGATGATGGTGTTGGAGCTGTGGGTTGCCACACAGTCATGTGTGTACAAAGAGTACAGGAGTGGGCTGAGAACGCAGCCCTGAGGGGCTCCAGTGTTGAGAGTCAGTGATGAGGAGATGTTACTGCCCATTCAGACCACCTGGCGTCTGTTTGACAGGAAGTCCAGGATCCAGCTGCATAACAGGCTGTTTAAGCCTAGAGCCCGGAGTTTCCCGTCAAGTATGGAGGGCACAATGGTGTTGAATGCTGAGCTGTAGTCCACAAACAGCATTCTCACATATGTGTTCCTCTTTTCCAGGTGGGAGAGAGCAGTGTGTATAGTGGATGAAATGGCATCATCAGTGAAACGGTTTGTGCGGTATGCAAACTGCAGTGGGTCCAGTGAGGGGGGGAGAACAGAGCAGATGTGGTTTCTGACTAGTCTTTCAAAGCATTTGCTGATGATGGGGGTCAGAGCAACAGGACGCCAGTCGTTTAAGCAGGTGGTTTTTGACTGCTTAGGTACAGGAACAATAGTGGACGTTTTAAAGCATGTGGGGACCACAGACAGGGAGAGGGACAGGTTAAAAATGTCCGTGAAGACTCCAGCCAGTTGGTGCGCGCACGCTCTGATCACACGGCCGGGAATGCCGTCTGGACCCGCGGCTTTACGGACGTTCACCCGCCGGAAGGATCGGGTTACATCCGCGACAGATACAGAGAGTGCACTAACCTCTGTATCTTCAGCCGCGAGCTCTCTCTCCGCGAGGGCGGTGTTAGTTCCCTCAAAGCGAGCATAGAAGGTGTTGAGCTCGTCCGGGAGAGAGGCAGCGGTGTTCACGGTGGAGTTTGTGTTCCCTTTATAGTCCGTGATGGTGTTAATTCCCCTCCACATGCTTCTGGAGTCGGTGGTGTTGAACTGTCCTGGCTGTCTCTCTATCTATCTATCAATCCTCGGTCTGTCTGTCTGTCTGTCTGTCTGTCTGTCTGTCTGTCTGTCTGTCTGTCTTCTGTATGTCGATCCATTCATCCATCCATCATCCATCATCTACGTATCTATTATCTGGCTGTCTCTCTATCTATCAGTCCTCTGTCTGTCTGTCTGTCTGTCTGTCTGTCTGTCTGTCTGTCTGTCTGTCTGTCTGTCTATCTATCTATCTATCTATCTATCTATCTTTTGTATGTCCATCCATTCATCCATCCATCATCCATCATCTACGTATCTATCATCTGGCTGTCTCTCTATCTATCTATCAAGTCCGTCCGTCCGTTCATTCATCCATCTATCATCCATCCATCCATCCATCTATCATCCATCCATCCATCCATCCATCTATAATCTTATTTCCCTACAGTTGTCAGTCAATGTCGTTTATGCTAGATATTTACATTTACAACAACAAAAATGTTTCCCCATTTTTTCCAATATTACAGCACCTCATCATATTGTTTATAGCAACTTCAACTTCTAGTCAGTGCTATTGAAGTCTAGTTTCTTTCCCATTAGAACTAGGCAATTTGTAAAAAATTTAATAATTGTAATTTTTTTTTTTACAAACACTGTGATTGTGATTTTTGGGCATAAAGCATTTCATATTCCTGCTGCTTATATAGATATCAAGGGTAAAAGAACATACAAATCACACTAAAACAGCAACTCTCACATTCAAAAGGGTGTGCAAAAACTACAAACTTGCAAGCAATGTGTTTTGTCTCCAAATTGCATCATGTTATACCCAAAAGAAAGAGTTACCCTTTAAGGGTAAAGGAACAAAGCACAAACCTCTTTCAGCTGACGCCAAGGTAAAGTGAAGAGAGAAAAAATAACAACGCAGTTCTCATTGCATTTACATTGTACCAGAACCAGAAACTGGACTCAAACCTCTTTTTGGTGCACGTTAGTTGTGACATGGACAATATGATTTGATACTTTTTTTGTAACTGAGGCAACTTAAATATATTAATAAAATAACTAAATAATAATGTCAACAACAACAACATATGTATATACATGTATAGAATAGAATCTTTAACAATGCAAGTTATAACCGCACCACACAAATCAAACTAAACTTAGAGCAATGCCAGGTGGAGTTTGTGTCAAGCAAGCACATACGTATAGCGAGTTGCCCTAAAAGCATTATATCAGGATGGCAGAACAGACTGCTCTTTACAGCAGTAGACAATGATAATTAATTAAATTAAATTGCCTTGTGTGGTTTAATAATCACACTATTTCATATTGCAATATCAATTTAAAGGGCTATATGTAGAATTCAGAAACCTTTGTTTTTAGCGACACCAGTGGTCATTAAGTGAACTGCAGCAGCAACTTATTGATTGTGCTCGCACTTGTGAACTCGTAAGAGCTTGAACATGATTCAATTACTCACAGCTCTTCACTTAGAAGTAAAATTAAGTTATACATTTGCAGCCAAATACTTTTAACAAACATCTCAACGCCATCCACACAACATTTAGAGGAATATGTAAATATGTGCTGCATCCTTTCCTCTCAAAATAAACACAACAAAAATGACAGGAGTTAAGAAAGCATCTGAACATAGAGATGTGGATATGTTTGCACCAGCTCTGCAATTCACCGGCGTTATGTCGGCAGATGAGGTCATTAAAATGACACTGTTATGATAGATTCTAAAGTTGATTTGAGACTATAATCCATAGAGATCTGGCTGTGCGAGACCTTAGTTTGAATTAATGCCTTCTCTTTGCATGACACACTGACATTGTAAGCATTCGTTTAATGTTTCATTAAACGGAAGAGAGGCTCTAGGGAGCACGCATAAATGTTAGGGTAGAGTGGGGAAAAAACGCCGCCCCCCTACTGTTTTTTCCCAAAATAACCACTAGATAAAATCAAGATACATTTTTGTTGTTGCTATGGACTACTTTGACCAGAGTGATGTAGAAATTTTCACTGCAAAGCTTACACTGGTGACGTACCCGAGAGAAAAGGATTTCACGTTAAGTGAATTTTTTACAGCAAGAAAAAAAGAGCAAGGCCTATAGTTAGTGAGTACTTGTTATTTAAAGGAACACACAGTTGAGTTTTACCATTTTCCAATCCATTCCGGCAATCTCTGGGTCTGGCCGTATCACTTTTATTTCAACCCTTTATCAGCTCTGCTCAAAGATCCAAAGAATTAAAATCTTGATGAATGATATTTCTAATAGCAGTGTTTACACTGACAGCAGTCACTCGCTGATCTTTCAAGCAGGGATCCAAACATCTCCTCCTGTGCTGACATGAGTTGAACATCAGGCAGAATGACACACTGCAACAGGAGAAATGCAGTCTAGTTTGTTTACTGACCTTCCCGTCTCCCTACTGGCAACAAACAATCAGAGATGTCTGTCTCTCTGCCTGTGCTCTCGGAGAACTGGGGCAAGGTGACTTCTCTTCCAGCACTCCGATAAAGTAGTATTCCACTTCATTGGGTCACTCGTTCACCTGCAAGACAGAGAAAATACATTTACCTGAACATGTTTCAAACATGATAGCTCCAAGTATATCACATCTTAAAAACTAGATTTGTACATTTTCAGAACAAAATTTGAGGTCAGTTTGCACATGAAAAACCACTATGCTACTGGCTCAAGTCGACAGCCTCTATGCTTATCTGGCCAATTGCACCACTACCATGAATCACTGGAACACACTGATAGTAACACTGGCCTCATGGCAGCCATTACCAAGTAAGATTCTCTTTATTTAATTGAAGCGCAGAATATGCATCCACCATTTCACCGCCTCGATAAAGTCCGTCAATGAGTAACCCACTTCTAGCCAAAATAACCTTGAGTTTGGTTACACATCGTTTTTGCCAACATAACTTATATCTCAAAAGTATAAGTCAAATATATAATATAAGTCAAACCATTTGACTTTGCTTACCCGATGGAATATCCTACATCTCGTAGGATATTCCATCAGGTAAGCAAAGTCTAATGGTTTCATTTCTTTGACATGTTCATGTTCTAGATGACTAGTCTTTTCTTGGGCTATGGTTAGACGTCTATTCAATTACCGAGAGCCCAAATTTTGCCTTGTTTACGGCTATTAGACATCTTTTATACGCTTGCTGGGAACTAGCATGTTTTTTGGACATTTACCAAGTGCGGCGGGGGGAGCAAACAACAGACACAACAGTGGGTGTGCTGTCAGGCCTCTGAGAGGCTTTTAGCAAAGATAAAACATAAAAAATGTCCAAAAAGGGAATGAAGTGTTCAAAAGTGACCAAAAAAACAGAGGATCTGGTGTCCTCGTTGTGTCAGGGAATCGTAAAAGAGGGGCAGTGTTGAGTCAGGATAGGTCCAGGTCAGGGGACGGGGTCCGATGGCCACACGCACTCCTCTCTCTGGTCCGGGGAGCGAGGGGTGGCGGATTGTCATCAGCAGCTCATCTTTCCTGAGTCTGCGGTGAGAGGGAATGGCGGCCAGTCATCCAAACCTGTCGGCCAAAATGTGTGCTTCCCATCTGGACCGTGGGAATGCCTCCATGTTCAAGAGGCACACTCGGTATAGAGGGTATGCACATGATAGTCACTGCGGTTAAGCCAACTGAGTGGCAAAACGACTGAGTGGCAGCATTGGTTTACAGCATGAGTGCCGCAAAAAAATAAAAAAAACATTTTAAAACGGGAAATAGTTTTGAAATTGACTGTACAAATAGATTTGAGGAGAAATTGGAGGTATATTTTTACAGACTGCTAAATTGCTGGACTCCAGGCAGCGAAACATGGATTTATATAATTTTGTGTCAATATGTTGAATTTTAGGGTAAAATCATACCCTATATATATATATATATATATAGTATTGCTATTGTATTGAAAGCTCATCGATAAACACTCGATAACACACAAATAAGCACAGACAAAAAACTATACAAGTGTTAGGGCTGGATGATATGATGATATAACATTGATATAAGTGATCACCTGGATTTAGACCTACCTATATTTTATTTATATAAAGTGTTCACAGGCAAATTGGCTGCATGTATTTCACAGGCGTCAAAAAAAGGTTCATATACATGCTAGGAAACACGATTTCTGGCTGCACGTCAATATCCATGAATCGCTAAATTTATGATAAGTTGTAATGAACACTATATCGAGTCAAACCTTTAGTTTAAACTGATAATCGTTTGCTTTACTCGCGTTTCACAGTTTCCCCTATTAACTCCAGTCATGCAACAGCTCTTCCGCCACTCAGTCCCGGCGGAGGGGGCGTGTTCCCATACCCTCTATTTAACAGTGATGGTGATGAGACTCCATTAGATTCAGGTGTGCCTCATCACGCGCCGCCAGACCTGGTTGTTACTGCATCCTTCCTCTCTCACACACCCAGTCCTGTCGGGAACCTGGCAAAGGGCGGCGATTTAAGGGACAGGGTGGCACTGATAATAAGGGGGAGGCAGCCGCTCCGTCACACATGGATGAACAAAATTTGAACTGAATTGAGCTGGTTAATGAAACTAACTTTGCAAAATTGACGCAGTTATTGAACTGAATTGAATTAACATTGATCTGACTGGAGCTGAATCATGACACAATTGTTTGCTGCAGAGCTGCTCATTGCTGAAATTGAACTTGAACTCATAATCGTTGAACTTTGCAACACTGTTTTAATTCAGTTCATTGAAATTAAAGGGGGGTCTAATGCTTTTTCATGCATTCTGACATATTTACACTGTTAAAGAGTTGGATTCTCATGCTGAACATGGACAAAATTTCCCAAAATTAGTTGGATGTATGAGTGTATGTAAATACACTCCTTCCTTCCTCAGTTTTTTTTTCAGAGTATGGCCTTGTATTACTTCAAAATGGTTGGAACTCCATGTATGGGCACTTCTCCAGGAAAAGCGTGTGCGAGAGCCAGAGTGCATCCATCAACAAGCTTCTTTCAGGTTATGGGAGCCATCAACAGCACGGCCATTTTGTTTTTAGACCACAACATCAACAATCACAGTTGTTGACTCCCCTCTTGTGCGATCCAATCACTTCGAATGATCCAGAATGCAGCAGCACGTCTTGTCTTCAACAAGCCCAAAAGGACCCACGTCACACCTCTCTTCATCTCCCTGCACTGGCTACCACTCGCTGCTCGCATCAAGTTTAAGGCGCTGACGCTTGCATACAGAGCCACCACGCGCTCAGCTCCTGCTTACTTCGACTCCATTCTACAAATCCACACCCCCACCAGAAGCCTTCGGTCAGCAAAGGAACGACGGCTTGTGGTCCCATCACAGAGGGGAAAAAATGTCCAAAAAAAAATTAATATATTTCCTCTCCTCTTCCTCTTTCTTTTTCCCTCCCTACTCTAGCCTGTGCTACTCTGAGCAATGTACACGGTCTCAGGATTTCAGGCTCTTATTGCGCTTCTCGATTCTTCACGTAAGTCGCTTTGGATAAAAGCGTCTGCTAAATGCATAAATGTAAATGTAAATCACTTTAGCTCCGCCCACTGCACTCCTCCACAAGTTTGGCGGTAACACTTTATTTTGATAGTCCACTTTAGACATTCTACTAACTATAAGTAACTTTGCAAATACATGTCAACGAACTGTCATTAGAGTATTTGTAGACTGTCTGATTAATATTTACTAAAACTTTATTTTGTTGGTCCCCCAACAGACATTCTACTGACTATAAGTAACTTGGCAACTACAATTCAACTTATTCTACTAACCCGAACCCTAACACCTAACCATAACCTACCAGTCTACTGACAGTCAACTAATACTCTAATGAAAGTTAGTTGACATGTAGTTGCAAAGTTACTTATAGTTAGTAGAAGGTTTAAAGTGGACTATCAAAATAAAGTGTAACCAGTTTGGCTGTTTTTAGAAAGAGTCGGTACAGCTTATCTGTGTTTTATAAATCTTATAAAACTAAAGACTTTTTTGAGATATGAAGGATGCAGTACTACTCTGATAGGTACTCAAGATTAACATGAGATTGGTGGAAACTGTGTTACCCCCCTTTAAGCTGAATAATGACACTATCATTTTATGTAGAGCTGCTTTACAGGTGAAAATGAATTTGTTTCGTAATTGATTACATTTTACAATGTACGATGTAATTTAAAGTGTAGCTGCTTTAAAACAATTAATATTGTATAACGCGCTTGACTTGGAAGTGCCATGGTTTTCCTTGGAGTCCAATGTAAATGCTAAGGTACATAAATATGGTAATCGTTCAATGCTATGGCATATGAATATGCTAATCGTACAGTGCCTTGGAATATATCACAATGCCCTCTAAAACCTTCACATGGTACCACTTTTATAAAGGCAAGATCCTGATTTAGTAAATTCTAGACAGATATAGGTGGATTTAGTGGTCGTTCCCGAGTATAAAAGATGTGCGTCTTTCCATAGCATGGGCCATTTGTCACATCGCTATTTTTTGTATTTATTTATTACTCTTTAATTTGCTCATGGAAAGTCTGTTTTCTGCAACTTTTATCCAGCTAGATATTCACACGTTTATGATAATGCTGCTGTTATCAATGTCACATAGACCTTTCCGAAGCTGTAGTGTGTCCTGACATTACTGCGGCTGTTCTTGCGCACTGTATCGCATGACAAAATGTCATAAGCAACCCATTCTATTTTGGTATTAGCCATGACATGTTGATGTTCCGATCACATGTTGCTGCTCTGCCAAGCCAAGAATATGACAAGATGTAGCCCTGTTCCCTTTAAACACTGCTCATACAGTAGCTGCACTTATAAAACATGTATTACAAAGATATATAATAAAGCATTAAAACAAAGGGAACATTTCGAATGGATGTGACAATTGTATACAACATACTGTGCATTGATTTTATCATATGAAACATTACAAGGCAACACTGAAATGCCTCATCAAATTGTGATACAGTATCAAGGACAGACCTGCAGGCCAAAGTGATTTATGCTTTAAGATGGTGTGCAATCTATCATTGGGATGAAAGTCATCCACAATTACAGTGCACTTCTGAGAGGTGAAGGTACACCTCAGATATCCCAATCAATTTTATCAGTATACTAATCAAAACTACATTTTGATAGCATCTGGAGAAAATGTGAGTGGTGCTTGCAAGTGTAAAAACAGTTGCCAAGATGTTTGGAGTAGTCTGGATTTTAACACGTTGCTTTATGGCTGCTAAAGCTTTCTGGGTAATCGATAGGTGATCCAAGTCAAAAGAGCCCACCCCAAATGTCTATGACCTTCTCATCTCTACATATAATTCAGTCTAAAGGATTGTTTCAAAGGATTGATTTGTTTCCTCTATAGGGACATTTATTTTTAATGTAAAACGTTAAAGCCCTACTGTGAGCTAAGTGGTTGTTAATCCATGGTATTTGCTTCTGTTGAAGCAGCCAGCCTGCGTTATTTCCACTAATTTTTTTAAATTATAGTTTTTAGGAGCTGAATTCAAGGTGAAAAACTACATTACCCATGATGCTGTACAGAAAACTCCATTAATTAAAGGGTTAGTTCACCCAAAAATGAAAATGATGTCTTTAATTACTCACCCTCATGTCGTTCGACACCCGTAAGAACTCCGTTCATCTTCGGAACACAAATGAAGATATTTTTGTTGAAATCAGATGGCTGAGAAAGGCCTCAGATAGGCCTCCATTGGCATTCAGTACATTCACACTCACAAGACCCATAAAAGGCACTAAAAACATTGTTACAAAGTCCATCTCACTACAGCGGCTCTACAATAATTTTACAAAGCAACGACAATAGTTTTTGTGCGCAAAAAAAAATCAAAATAACGACTTTATCCAACTTGTTCTTGTCTTCTCACGAAGCACCACGACGCATGCGCGAGAATATTACGCAGATCCGGTGTTCGGAGAACTTCGGACACATGACCCAGAAGCGAGGAGAAGATTTGTTTACAAGCAGAGGAAGACGCGCCATATCTAAGCTGTTGAATTCTACATTGATCGTGCTTTAGGTCTCGGCGTAGTGCTCAAAATGGGGCTAAAGTGTGCATTTCATGGATTCCCGAACGCAACGTCATATTCTCGCGCATGCGTCGTGGTGCTTCGTGAGTTCACGGCAGAGGCCAAAACGGAAGACAAGAACAAGTTGAATAAAGTCATTATTTAGATTTTTTTTGCACACAAAAACTATTGTCGTTGCTTCGTAAAATTATTGTGGAGCCACTGTAGTGAGATGGACTTTGTAATGACGTTTTTAGTGCCTTTTATGGGTCTTGTGAGTGTAAATGTACTGAATGCCAATGGAGGCCTATCTGAGGCCTTTCTCAGCCATCAGCTTTCAACAAAAATATCTTCATTTGTGTTCCGAAGATGAACGGAGGTCTTACGGGCGTCGAACGACATGAGGGTGAGTAATTAATTACATAATTTTCATTTTTGGGTGAACTAACCCTTTAAAGGTCCCGTTCTTCGTGTTTTTTTGAAGCTTTGATTGTGTTGACAGTGTGCAATATAACATGTGTTCATGTTTCGCGTGTAAAAAAAAAGTATTTTTTACACAATTTACTTATCTGTACACCGCTGTTTTCACTGTCCTAAAAACAGCTGATGAGTTCCTTGTTCTATGAAGTCCCTCCTTCAGAAATACGTAACGAGTTCTGATTGTGCCAGCGGTTCCCGTGTTGTGATTTGACCGCAGCTTAGCGAACGTGGCACGGTTCCTGTGTTGTGATTCGACAGCAGCGCACGTAACTTGCACGGAAAGGTCACGCCTCTTAACGGGAGATGTATGTGCTCAATGATCTCTACAGCGTCCCTGGGAAAGCCAAGCAAAGGTGATTTGACTCCGGGATGAAAATAACAGTGTCTCGACGACATGACGACAAACACAGTCAAACGCAACAATTCCTTTTCTCCACGCGACACTTCCTCTTCTCCACGTGGGACAGCAACAAGACCACGCCCCCTTTTTTCGCGTATTCTTGTGGGCGGAGGTTAGTCTGTTCTACTGTTCTACTGATGTAATTAATGAAGGAAGTACCAGGATGTAGTCCAAGCCGGCCGTTCGCTGTAGGCTTTGAAAGGGAACTTCTGTTAAATAAAATATCTCGCTTGGCATTGAACTTTGAGCTTTATAATTTTACAGGTATTATTTATGCTCTAACAGCAACATTACACACTAACTAAAGTTTGAACAATGGGATCACATATAACAGATAAAATGCTCGTAAAGGGTGTAATTACATCGTTTGTCCAGCAGTGCGCACTACATTGCTTGCTACTGGTGAGTGGTGACCTAGGTTACTGTAGTGACACCAGCTAACCCTTTCACTTCAGTAAGGAGGTCTCTTCAGGGCTCGACAATAAGGACTGCCCGATGGCCCGGGGCCAGCGTGAAAGACACTGGCCAGTTGACGGAACTGTCACTTGCCCGCTTGGGCCAGTGCAGCATCTTCATGGAAGTTGATAATTTGCGCATTTGTAAGCCATGCCAATTTAAATATTCAAACACACATAGACGGGAAAGTGTCTGTCAGTTAGGTACTCGCGCGGCGCAACAACACACATCCTAACCGCGCACATGCGTCTCACAGCATGTGAATATTCACACAAAATGATGTCAAAACATGAAATTTGCCAGTCACCGCCAGCGTTGGCCATTTTCACAAGTTGCATGGCCCACAGAATATCTTGTGTGAATATCTGAACAGAACAGGTCACAAAACAAATTCAAACCATGACAACTGTGCATTGTAGCTAAAAATATGCCTAAAATTCTATATATTATTAAACTGTTCCAAAATGTGTATCTGACATAATATTTACTAAAAGTCCAGTAACCATGGATGTGTACATTAGCAATCACTTTTCAAAAAAAAGGGAAAAAAAAGGACTGCATTTTCCCACCGGTTAGTTGATGTGTGACAACACTGGTTACACCACTTTTATTAACAACGAATAATCACTGCAGCCTCATCCCTGTGGTGCACTTGAAGGTGTGTGTGTGTGTGTGTGTGTGTGTGTGTGTAAATTAGAAGTGTTACCTCCTCCTTCATCAGGCAAAGTTCACAGATTGCCTCAATGTTTGCAGGTTCCCAAGTAGGGATGGAACGATTACCGGTTTCATGATAAACCACAATATAATGTACTGACAGTTAGTAATATCGCTTAAAAATTAATTACCATTAAAACCGCTTATGATTATCACGATTTTGAAAACGCGCTGTAAATCCTGTCCAGTCAGTGTCAGTCTGGTGCAGCGCGCAACGTTGTTTTTTGAATGAGAAGAAATGGCAGAAGGCAGTGACAGCACTCGGGGAATTGTTCAGCCCTCTAAAAGGACCAAATCTGAGGTGTGGTCATATTTTGGCTTTTACAAAAGTCCTGAGGGAAACTTAATCGAAGATGCTCACCCTGTCTGCAGAACATGCCAGAAGAAGGTCGCTGTAATAGGGGGAAACAGTTCAAATCTGAACACAAGGCAAGTGGACTTTGACCTCAATACCAAAACCACGTCTGGTATTACTACTCACACTAGCCACTTTGGCGGTTGAACTTATTATAGTCTTCTCAAAAGCCATCTGTTATAATCGCGTTGCGCATTATAACTAACCACACATGTTTCTAATAATCAGAGGCGTTCAAATTAGCCGGAGTTTTGTTCAGAGCGCGCTCTCACTCACTGAAAACGTACGATGACTGTTTTTGTTCTATTTCAGCAGCGAATATAGTTTCAAAGAAACACAGCAGAACCACAGCGCATCTGATACAACGCTGGCTTTACGTTTGAGATTGACAAATTTAGGGACCGTCTCTAAAGTTACATGCAAGATTGTGAAGCTGCTTTGAAACAATCTGCATTGTAAAAAGCGCTATATAAATAAAGTTCCCTTTCGAGGGAACTCGCACTGCGTCGGAACGACGAATTTTGGGATGCTCCCTAAGCAACAGCGTATCTGAAGTCTGAATGAAACTATTCCAATCCTGATTGGTGTTGCGTCATGACGTAGCTGTATACACGGAAGATACATAAGGGGGGCCGGCGCATAGAAACAGCAGTTATCGCTCTTCAGCATAGCGCTCTCTGTCATACTGTCTGTCTATTTATTGTTGTCTGTCAGAAAAAGTGAAAAGTAAAACAAAGTGTGTGAATGGCGACTCAGAGAGAGTTTAAGCAGTGTGTGAGTCCGGAGGATGTACTGGAGCTCCGGAAGGCTGCTGATTTGTCTGTCCGCATCACCAAGGAGACGGCCCGTGCTATCGGCCGCTCCATGGCTTCTATGGTGACTGTGGAGAGACACCTATGGCTGAATTTATCGGGGATGAAGGAGTAGGATAAAACCTTCCTCCTATACTCCCCGATTTCGCCTTCTGGTCTGTTCGGCGACGCCGTTAATACCGTCGTCGATAGATTTCAGGAGGCGAAAAAACAGTCAGCAGCCTTCCGCCAGTATCTCCCTCGCCGCTCAAAGCCTGGGAAGGCTGCCCTCGCACCGGCAGGTGCAGAAAGAGAGCGTCGCTTCTAGAGCCCCTCCTCCGAGAGCTTGGCAACAGAGGCGGCGTTCTCACCAGCAGTCTTCCGTGCCCAGGGGCGATCTGAGGAACGTCCTTCAGGCTAGAAAGGCTGCTGGGAAGAAGTCCTAGCCTCGGCTGGGCTTCTAAGAGCGGTCCCCCCTGCGCAGGGGCAACCGAGGTTGCTTCCTCCGCAGCGCTCTGGGGAAATCGATGTGGTAATCCCGCCGTCACAGACGTTCGTCGGAGAGGGAGTCCGGGTTCTACAGCCGGTACTTTATAGTTCCCAAGAAGGATGGAGGGTTGCGTCCTATTCTAGATCTGAGGTATTTGAATCGGTCTCTGAGGAGGTTCAGGTTCAAAATGCTCACCATTCCCATCATCGTGGGTCAGATCCAGTCCAAGGACTGGTTCGTCACGATAGATCTGAAGGACGCATACTTCCATATATCCATCCTTCCATGTCACAGGAAGTTCTTGAGGTTCGCTTTCGGGGGCGAGGCGTACCAATATCGACTGCTTCCCTTCGGCCTAGCTCTTTCCCCACGCACGTTCACGAAGTGCATGGATGCAGCTCTGGCTCCATTGAGACTCCAGGGCATCCGTGTGCTGAATTATATCGACTACTGGCTCATATTGGCCCAGTCATACGAGATGGCAGTTCGGCATCGAGATGTCGTTCTGGCCCATATACAGTGATTGGGGCTGAGACTCAACACGAAAAAGAGTGTGTTGACGCCTTCCTAGAGGACCACGTTCCTGGGGATTGTATGGGACTCGACAACGATGCGGGCACAAATGTCTCCCACGCGAGTCGAGTCCATGATGGCGATGGTCTCAGGAATAAGGCTAGGCCACAGCATCACTGTGAAGCATGTCCTGGTACGAATGGACAACACAGCTGTCGTATCGTACCTCAATCGTCAGGGGGGTCTGAGGTCGCGCCCTCTGTGCAGACTGGCCCATCACATCCTCCTGTGGTCCCAAGGGAAACTGTTGTCAATCAGGGCAATGTATGTCCCGGGGGTCCAAAATCAGGGAGCAGACATCCTGTCGAGGCAGGGGCTGAGGCCCGGGGAGTGGCGGCTCCACCCAGAGGTGGTGGAGGCCGTGTGCGAGAGGTTCGACCCAGTGGAAGTGGATCTGTTTGCGTCTTGAGAGACGTCCCACTGTCCAGTGTGGTTTTCTCTCACGCATCCAGCCCCGCTGGGGTTGGATGCCATGGTTCAGACGTGGCCAAGGCTGCGTCTGTACGCGTTTCCATCGATTTCTCTGCTCCCGGGAGTCCTGGACTGTGGGGGCCATTTTAGTACAGTGAGCTCATTGTCATGTTAAAGAAACCAGTTTGAAATGATTCGAGCTTTGTGACATGGTGCATTATCCTGCCTGAAGTAGCCATCAGTGGATGGGTACATGGTGGTCATAAAGGGATGGACATGGTCAGAAACAATGCTCAGGTAGGCCGTGTATTTAAACGATGCCCAATTGGCACTAAAGGGCCTAAAGTGTGCCAAGAAAACATCCCCCACACCATTACACCACCACCACCAGCCTGCACAGTGGTAACAAGGCATGATGGATCCATGTTCTCATTCTGTTTACGCCAAATTCTGACTCTACCATCTGAATGTCTCAACAGAAATCGAGACTCATCAGACCAGGCAACATTTTTCCAGTCTTCAACTGTCCAATTATGGTGAGCTTGTGCAAATTGTAGCCACTTTTTCCTATTTGTAGTGGAGATGAGTGGTACCCGGTGGGGTCTTCTGCTGTTGTAGCTCATCCGCCTCAAGGTTGTGCGTGTTGTGGCTTCACAAATGCTTTGCTGCATACCTCGGTTGTAACGAGTGGTTATTTCAGTCAAAGTTGCTTTTCTATCAGCTTGAATCAGTCGGCCCATTCTCCTCTGACCTCTAGCATCAACAAGGCATTTTCGCCCACAGGACTGCCGCATACTGGATGTTTTTCCCTTTTCACACCATTCTTTGTAAACCCTAGAAATGGTTGTGCGTGAAAATCCCAGTAACTGAGCAGATTGTGAAATACTCAGATCGGCCCGTCTGGCACCAACAACCATGCCACGCTCAAAATTGCTTAAATCACCTTTCTTTCCCATTCTGACATTCAGTTTGGAGTTCAGGAGATTGTCTTGACCAGGACCACACCCCTAAATGCATTGAAGCAACTGCCATGTGATTGGTTGATTAGATAATTGCATTAATGAGAAATTGAACAGGTGTTCCTAAT
This sequence comes from Romanogobio albipinnatus, assembly GCA_023566225.1. NCBI lineage: Eukaryota > Metazoa > Chordata > Actinopteri > Cypriniformes > Gobionidae > Romanogobio > Romanogobio albipinnatus. The sequence goes on from CM042249.1 coordinate 48,339,859, forward strand.
AATCCTTTAGGTGAGTGTATGTTCACAAAATACAGTCTGTCATCACCTTCACAGCTTTCCGATGAAAGCTGGATACTGTGAGTCAATCTTGCATGTGTTCTTTGAAAATATGTTGTCGTTGCCTTTTAAAGATGAGAGGGTCAAAAGAGCCTTATTGCACAGCTAATTTACCCTTTCTTTCACAAGGCAAACCATTGAAATATGAGTGAATAGAACCACATCTGCTAATTAGGTGACATACACAGATGCCAAACATGGAGAATTAATTATAGTAATTAGTAATGTTGCTGGCAAAGCTTTGCCCAGAGATGTGATACTACACAGCATCCACACCCGGGAATCATTTTAGATAACTGAGGCGGAGAAACGGCATAAATATTTATGATTTATGAGGCATATCTTTACACAGTTGTAAAATAAAAATTTCAAACAGCCAAGTTATGTTGGGGCTCTGAAATATTTATGAGTGATGATGGAGTAGATTTTGGCCAGAGATCTAATTTTATGATATGATGCTCCACACACAGTGATGACCTTCGTGATAGGCCGATTCTTGTAAAAAAACATTATCACAGTGACCTACTGACTCGTTCATTTCAACAAAATGCAATATTTATGCACACATTTGAGCTTGATACATTGGATTTTGAAGAAAAGCACTCAGATACCATAATATCTGAGATTGGAAGTGATTTTGTCATAATGGTTGTCTTTCATCCTGCTTTCTTTTGTAATGAAAATAAGCAAGGCATATTGCATACGCAGCGAGGCAAAGGGTAAGCTGATTAGTTATATTGTTGGATTAGTTCTAACAGATTTCATTTCTCGAATCGGGTCTGGATAATCTGTAATCTGATTGAAATTGCACCTCAACTGTGGCATTTTATCTCTGAGCCAGATCAAACTACAAAAGCAAAGGTACGACTTAGAAATTAAGCTCTTGTGTGTGTGCTGTTTGGAAAATAACTAATCACAATAATCAATTCAAAAACCTAATCGCTCTAATAAATAAAAAAATCACTTGTCAATGCTTACAAAAATGGCGTAGTTGTTGCGAAACGCACTGAGGGAAATTCTGCTTACATTACATGCTTCAGCAACACACCTTGTACATCTGCCACAACATGCATCCTTCAGGGAATGTTGAATAAGCACCATTAAAATCTCACAGGATAAGAGAGACTGGCTGCTTTTCATTTTTTCATTGACTCTGCAATCAAAAACCCTACAAAGCAAGTGTCAAGGCCCAATTTGTCAGTTGTCTCAGGGATGAGGAATTCCTTTAGAATCCATAATTCAAACAATTCCCCAATGATTGGCAAAACAGCCTTTTCTGGTCTCATTTGCTATAGCCACCAGCTGAGATGCTTCCCCCTTGTCTTCAGCTGTCAGCTATTCTAGCTTGAAATAAACCCAGATGCTCTATTGTATGGAAATGTGAATTACAAAAGTGATCTCATTAGTATTTGTAGATATTGTACAGTGCATTGATAACATATTGACAGGCCATTTCTAAAACGCAAAACCTTTATATGTTCAAATGCTCACAAAAATTGAACGCAGTAGACATTGTTGTGTTCATATGTAATATAAAATGTTTAACAACCTCAAATTCATTGAAAGTGCCCTTATTATGTGGTTTTCCTACAACAGGTTTGCATGCATAAAAAAATCACTTTCATTTTCTCATAATATACATTGCACATCACCATATTTTTCAATGATTCTCAAACCACTCGATGGATGAATCAGTCTCTCTAAATCCCTTCTTTCTGAGAGCCTACTCTGCTCTGCTCTGATTGGCCAAACGGCCCAGTCTGTTGTGATTGGTCTACCGCTTACGGCCATTATCATAACTGAACTTCAGCTCCGGAGGCTTTCTAAAGCTCAGTGATTGTACACACTGCAAAGACAGTAATGATGACTTCGATTTTTCCATATCAGTCCGAGCGCGAGTCCAATGATGAAAGCATAGACTGTAAAAAAAATATGGGCGTAGTGTCCATGACGTCAATAAATATTCATATTTAAAGGTTGTGATTCTGAGTAGCAAGCTGGTCCAAATGAACTGGGTACTGACCCATCTTTCAAGAGCAAGCATTTTGTGAATCTCGTATTGTACGCCGAGATTTGAGAAGCAGTTGTCAGTAAAATGACGTGTTTGAGGGTGGGTCAAGTTGTTTGCGGGCGGACACTGTACAACATAAGCGGATATTATGAAAGTGTATTTTCTAGTGATGCAGAACCGCCACACGGTGGGATTTGAAGTACAGACGACTCGTCAGAGACAATATATACATTGACAAACAGCTATATTACACACTGCATGAAAGGGAATATTCGAAAAATATTCGAGGGACACCTTAACATATTGTGTAATTTCTAAAGAATCATTGTAACAGCACATACAAATATGCACACATTTTTCTAACAATATTTACAAATTATATTTCTTTCAGAAAGAACACAGATGCTATGCACACAAAAACATGCAACTTTCCCTTCACTGCTCACATACTCTGATGTGTACAACATCTCACACTGCCTCAGTCTGTCTTGCCCAACCTCACTACTTTACTGTGTGACCTTTTCTCCTGATCATGTAAAATCAATAAGTATTATGTTGGGGAGGTCATGACTGTCCGCCAACTAGAGCTCGGAGAAATAACCTATGATCATCCAATCTGGCATGAAGTAAAACCTACTGAACATAGAATCAAACATTTTCCTAAGAAACACATTTTCACGTTTTCTAATGAGAGCAGGCTGGGATTTGTGTGGAGTGTTTATTGTTTCATAATATTGCGAATTAATACTTTAATTTGATGGTCCACTTTAGATATTCTACTAACTATAAGTAACTTTGCAACTACATGTCAACAAACTCTCAGAGTATTGGTAGATTGTTAGTAGACTCTTAGGTTAGGGTTAGGTGTTAGTAGAATAAGTTGACATGTAGTTGCAAAGTTACTTATAGTCAGTAGAATGTCTGTTGGGGAGCATCACAATAAGTATTAAGCAGACAGCCACAAGTGTTATGTTTTTATTTTATTTAACCCATTGATCTATTGTGTTGTAACTCTTTATAACATGTTCTTGCAATATATCAGGTCTTTGCCCCATCCCATAATTTACTTCAGTTAGGAGATCAGACACTAAAATTAAAAACTGAATGCGTCTGATCATTCAGCGTGAGCCGAACAAGAGTCGCAGCACAGACCAGCAGCAGGAGTCAGATTTCATTTATCAGTGAGGCAAGCTGACTGACAAGACGATGGCGGAAGATTTGGTTTCAAAGCGAAATGTAAAAGTGGCTATTGGCAATATTTTGGATTTAAACCCAATGTTAGGGAACCTGCAAACATTGAGGCAATCTGTGAACTTTGCCTGAAGAAGATGGCATCAGGATGTAGTCTTAACACTTCTGATTCACACACACACACACACACACACACCTTCAAGCGCACCACAATAATGAGGCTGCCGTGATTATTCTTTTTGTTAATAAAGAAGGTGTTACCGGTGTTGTCACATGTGGGAACATTTCCTCACCGTCACATCCTTACCCAGAGACCTTTCAGATTTCCTCAGAATGTACTTTTTAGCACATTGGGTAGGGAACATCTACACCAAATCAAGTTTGTCATTTCATGAAAGGGACTATAGCTAACCTAATATTTAACAAAATCAGTTCAATCTCCTGTTAATGACGTGTACCAGTCATCAAAAAAAACCTTCTGTGTTTTGATTTGTGTGTACTGTATAACCAAAAGACAACAAACAACTCGCCTGGATGCCAGACGAACTTAGCCCCGCCCACAAATCTTTTTGCACGTGCAGTTCGGTATTGACTTGATCCATAGAGAAGTAATTATGCCCGAACAGAAACTGTTCGGACCAATGAAATTGTCAGGGCAGGCTTTAGACGATGATGGACAGATGATAAACAGTAACGTAATCATCCACATCATCAAAGGCGCTTGGGTTAAATTTGTTCTAATCCTAAACGGAGAACTTGTTCGTATATGCATTCACCTTTACTATTGCTCTCAGAAATGATGATGGTGTTGGTAAGTACTCTGTGTATCCTTAAATTCTTTTTTACAACACCGGCAAAGATCGTTTACACTCATCTTCTTCTTCTAACGTAACTTATTCCAGCTTGCGTGCGGACAGGGTTGCCAAGTTTTTACAGCAAAACTCTCCCAACTGCTACTCAAAACTAGCCAAAAACAAGCCCAATAGCTTTCCGGGTGGGGGGTTCTCCGGGAAAAATGGCATTTGAGGGGTAAAATATGTGTTATTTTGGCTGGACTGTCTGCTAAATTTCGTATTCCTGGGTCTGTATATCACATAATTGGGGTCGCTTCAACCCGCGGACTTGGCAACACAGTGCAGTTGAGTTCTGTTGACATTTGACAACTAACGTTATGCGTCGCTCTGTTGCTCTGATTGGTTGTAGGTCTATCCAATTGAGGTCTTTCCTGGTTCGGTTGAAACACGCCCCATAATCACAGCCCAACGGAGCAGTATCAGACTCAAATTCTGACTAGAATTGAGTATGACAACGTCAGGCTAACAAACAACTGAAAATTCGGAAAAAACACACATAATCCTAGAATTAAAACGTGGGGTGCGTCTCACTCAGCTCCCTAGCTTACTAAGTCATAAATCAGTAGTATCACGTACATAAATTCGGGCACTGGTAAGGACAGTAAGGGGCCTTTTTTAGCGATCTGAGCACATGGTCTGAAGCGCATGGCGCAGGTGAACTTTTTGAACTTAGGGCTTTTTGAACTTAGGGCATGTCCGAATCCACTTTTGCTAGTTTTACGCATGGTCTAGAAGTGTTTTCACGGTGCATTGTGGGACTGTTTTGGGAGCGAACGTTTCTGTGCACTAATAGGACTCTACGATTGAGACTGCCCTTAAAATGGGCCGACTCACTGAACAGTGCGCTGACTACTTAACTAGAGAGCTGATTGAGATGCATCCCATGACTGACATTTGCCGTTCTGTTGATCTGTTTCTCACACATATTTTTTAGATGTGACAGTTCGCACATGTTTTGTTGTTGTTGTAGATCTGTGGGAATTGAAGAGCAAAAACATGGCACCACTGGAAATAAAAATCACACTCCTGTTGAGTCTGCAATTTATGGCTGTTTTTCAGCCTGTTCTCATTTTAGAGTTGTGACTGTGTATGAAAAAAAATGAAAAACCAAAATGAAAACCAACAGATTAAAAAAATGAATAAAAAATCTTGTAGAGTAAGAAGCAAATGTTTCATTTCTTAAATCAAGCACAGCAATCTTTTCAGACAAAGTGTTCAATACAACACAGAAAAACCTCAACACATGAAGCAAGTCTTCTCTCTTATTATGTTCCTGTCCCTCTCTCCTAATAGAATTTGTAGTGTATTGTCTTAAGCCAGAGATGTCAAATTCATGTTCGGTTGTGGGCTGGAATTGGACAAAATAACACCTCATGGTGTGTCCATGGACAACACATGATCTCCTGGAGATGTAATTAATAAAATACAAAATTAAAAGTAGGGATGGGGCCGATCCGATCCAGTATCGGTATCGGGACCGATACCAGCTTAATTCACGTATCGGATTTTCCCGATCCAACCTGCGGAGAAATCCGATACCCATGAGCCACGTCTGCGCTTTCCAAAAGTGATTCCCGCCGGCTTGTCTGCAAACTATGGAATGGATTTTCTGAACGGAGGCGCGGCTCAATGAGACACAGAGTTATGAGACACGCCCCACTCAGGAAATCCATTCCGCAGTTTGCAGCAGGATAGCATTGAGCAGCATTGTGGCTAGCCAATGTCAGCTGTGTGGAAATACTTCACATTGGAAACACCGCAGAGAGAGCAAGACAATGTTTACTAAACCGTATTTCAGAGAGGTGGAAGCTCCATCGCGTCGTACAACACAACGAACGCAATCAAACATTTAAAAAAGCAGACAAGACTAGGGTGACATTTAAGAGATAATAATCAGGGCTTGACATTGACAATCGCCATCTGCGGTTGTATTTCGGCTGTGTAACACTCACACCAGCCACTTTGAACTTATTATGGTCTTCTCAAAAGCCATCTGTTATAATCACGTTGCGCATTATAACCAATCACACGTGTTTATATTGAGTTTATTAATATAATAATCAGAGGCGTTCAGATTAGCGGAGTTTTGTTCAGAGCGCGCGCGGCTCTCACGCTCGCTGAAATCAACACTCAAAGCAGAGATAAACGTGCGATGCATGCAGGAGATTAATTCATCATATAGTGATTGACAGTTTTTGTTCTATTTCAGCACCGAAAATAGTTTCAAACAAAACGCAGCAGAACCACAGCGCATTTTATGACTGGCATTAGGTTGGCTTGACGTTCGCGAATCTAGGGACCGTCTCTAAAGTTACATACAACATTGGTAGGCTATACACGTTTCTAACTTAAATGGCATTTGAAGAGAATGATTTAGTCATAAAACTGACTGTAAAGTGTTCATCTAGGTGTTGGGTATGATGCACACCTTTTGGATTTTTGAAATTTAATCAAATAAACTGTCAAATCATATGAAAATGCTTTATTTCACTAGAATACTGTATGGGCTCTTACACAAAATATGCTAGATTTAAATGTGTCATAGCTGATAGAACACTGATGAGAATATTGCTTGAGAATATATTTACAGATATAATATTAGAGATTTATGCATTATACGTTGCCATTGACGACAGCCATTATAAGGAAGGAAATCCCACAGAATCTAGCTTAAAAAAATGCGTAGAGCTGCTTGATTTATTTTTTGTTTGTTGATTTTCAAATATAAATTGATAACCGTGATAATTTGGGTCACTATTATGTTCATATCATACTTGCCTGTTGAGTGGAGTTTATGTCAGCATCATATAAAATCAACAATAATGATAATAATAATATTAAAGTAAACACAGCTCTGGTATCGGAATAGTATCGGTATCGGCCGATATCCAAATTCAGGTATCGGGATCGGATCGGAAGTGAAAAAATGTGGATCGGTGCATCCCTAATTAAAAGTATGCTTTTTTATATTAGAGTCAAATAAATTGTATATTTAATTACATGTAAACAACATTGACAGAGAATCGCTGACTCTGGATAGTTTAGATGTTATTTGCCATCAAACTGCTGCACACTAGCATAACTTAAACCCAACAAATATTGCTAACAAAAGAAGACATGAAATAAGAATGCATTTGCTGAAGCATCCACGCCATTTTAGCTCACTTCTACAAGTCTTTGAGCTTTCTTTAGCATGTTTTACAGGACATGTGCGCTCTGAAACATAAATGCAATGCTGTATCAGGTGAGCTACCAAGCAAGCCTACTGTGTTAGAAAAGCCACGCATGTGGAGTTGGCTGTGTGATTTGTTTACAACTACACTACACTGTAAAAAATGATCATAATTTTAACGGTAAAAGACTGTAAAAATGCTATGGTGAAAAACGGTTAATTGGTTAATAGAAAGTTTCTGTACTATATACGGTGAATAACTGTAATAGATCTAACCATACATTTAATTTAATATATTAATATTTCAATAGGTTGGCAACAGTTAATGATTTTTATTTTTTTTTACCGTAAATTGAATTAGTGTACACCTAATTACTACAATATACACCTTTAAATTATACAGTTTTGAACTGTAAATTAGACAGTAAACTAAATGCTGTCCCCTAAAACCTAAAATGTTGCTACCGTATGTTTTACGATAAAGTTCTGGGAACCACAGCTGCCGTTTTTTTTACCGTAATTTTATGGGGATTTTTTTTACAGTGATATGGTTAAACTGTTTTGAGGTCATCATCGTATTGTGCAAGGAACTGGCAAAACAAGGTCTAGTCCACACGTACACTGGCATGTTTTGTACCTGTTAAAATAGTTTTTCCTCCATTTAAAAAAACTAATTGCATCCACATGAAAACGCACAAACAAGCTATGAAGCGCTGTCAAGAGCATGCCAAACCAACAGTTGGCGATATAACCCTAACCGTAAAGCCATGTTGGCCAATCAGAAGCCTGGAAAAAAGGTTATTGCCGGTTCAGATTCTGAAGTAACAAGTCAACCAGTTTTATTTGGTGCGTTTTGTGCATTCACGCGTTTGAAGCGAATTCGTGTCTGACGCAGAGTTTAAAAATCTGAATTTTGGCGTCTGTTCGCACCGCATTAACCAATCAGGAGCCTGCTTGCGTGGTGAAGTGATGTGATAAACGGGGGCAGGCCCGCCCGGAGTCACTCATTCAAAACAGTGGCTGTGTTTAACCCTCTCGAGTTGGCCGTCGTGCCGGCGGGATTGGCTTGCTTTTTTTCTTATCAGTGCCAAAGAGACTCAAATAACTGTCGTTTTTTCTCATTCAGTCAAGTGTTATACATCATAATCTATTAAGTTAAAAAAAAAATTTAGTACAGTCACAATAAAAACAAATTGTTGAGCTTTTTGCAAAATAAAGAAATCAAACATGATGTGCGATCTGCAGCCTCTCTGTCAAAGACGTTCATTCAGATAGTCTTCAGAAAATGACCTCTAGCTTAGTGAATACAGGGAGTGCAGAATTATTAGGCAAATGAGTATTTTGACCACATCATCCTCGTTATGCATGTTGTCTTACTCCAAGGTGTATAGGCTGGAAAGCCTACTACCAATTAAGCATATTAGGTGATGTGCATCTCTGTAATGAGAAGGGGTGTGGTCTAATGACATCAACACCCTATATCAGGTGTGCATAATTATTAGGCAACTTCCTTTCCTTTGGCAAAATGGGTCAAAAGAAGGACTTGACAGGCTCAGAAAAGTCAAAAATAGTGAGATATATTGCAGAGGGATGCAGCAGTCTTAAAATAGCCAAGCTTCTGAAGTGTGATCATCGAACAATCAAGTGTTTCATTCAAAATAGTCAACAGGGTCGCAAGAAGCGTGTGGAAAAACCAAGGCGCAAAATAACTGCCCGTGAACTGAGAAAAGTCAAGCGTGCAGCTGCCAAGATGCCACTTGCCACCAGTTTGGCCATATTTCAGAGCTGCAACATCACTGGAGTGCCCAAAAGCACAAGGTGTGCAATACTCAGAGACATGGCCAAGGTAAGAAAGGCAGAAAGTCGACCACCACTGAACAAGACACACAAGCTGAAACGTCAAGACTGGGCCAAGAAATATCTCAAGACTGATTTTTCTAAGGTTTTATGGACTGATGAAATGAGAGTGAGACTTGATGGGCCAGATGGATGGGCCCGTGGCTGGATTGGTAAAGGGCAGAGAGCTCCAGTCCGACTCAGACGCCAGCAAGGTGGAGGTGGAGTACTGGTTTGGGCTGGTATCATCAAAGATGAGCTTGTGGGGCCTTTTCGGGTTGAGGATGGAGTCAAGCTCAACTCCCAGTCCTACTGCCAGTTTCTGGAAGACACCTTCTTCAAGCAGTGGTACAGGAAGAAGTCTGCATCCTTCAAGAAAAACATGATTTTCATGCAGGACAATGCTCCATCACACGCGTCCAAGTACTCCACAGCGTGGCTGGCAAGAAAGGGTATAAAAGAAGAAAATCTAATGATATGGCCTCCTTGTTCACCTGATCTGAACCCCATTGAGAACCTGTGGTCCATCATCAAATGTGCGATTTACAAGGAGGGAAAACAGTACACCTCTCTGAACAGTGTCTGGGAGGCTGTGGTTGCTGCTGCACGCAATGTTGATGGTGAACAGATCAAAACACTGACAGAATCCATGGATGGCAGGCTTTTGAGTGTCCTTGCAAAGAAAGGTGGCTATATTGGTCACTGATTTGTTTTTGTTTGGTTTTTGAATGTCAGAAATGTATATTTGTGAATGTTGAGATGTTATATTGGTTTCACTGGTAAAAATAAATAATTGAAATGGGTATAAATTTGTTTTTTGTTAAGTTGCCTAATAATTATGCACAGTAATAGTCACCTGCACACACAGATATCCCCCTAAAATAGCTAAAACTAAAAACCACTTCCAAAAATATTCAGCTTTGATATTAATGAGTTTTTTGTGTTCATTGACAACATGGTTGTTGTTTAATTATTAATGTTGTAAAATTAATCCTCAAAAATACAACTTGCCTAATAATTCTGCACTCCCTGTACTTGTCTCACAAACATGAGACATATGTCTAAAGAAACGCTGAAATGTCAGGTTTTAAACACTGTAAACCAAATCAAAAACAAATATTCTGTGTTTATGTAATCCATTTGAAAGCAGAGAGATGTTAGTCATTCCTGAGCGGCTCATTATACACTAATGCGACCACGCCCACGAAGCGCGCGCTCTATTGAGATTAAAATACTGAGACTCCGGAGGCGACGCCCACACACACATCAACTCAAACAAACACATCGTGCACGAGGGCGCACTGAAGCTTTCTTTGTTTAAATCAGCTCAAAATTACTGTGAGATGTAAGTAATTACCTTGACAAACTATACATCATTTAAAAGATCTAAGACTCAAGCTTCCATTTTTGACCTCTGTTTTATTCTCAAAGTCATATAGTGACCCTAATTTGTTAATGTGTCAGGAGTTATGAATATGAAAACCGTCGGTACCTTCTAAAGATTGTAATACGAGCGTCAGCTGATCTCATTCATAAAAAACTCTTCATACTTCATACTGGCAGCCGGAGGGCGCTCCGTGCACATGTAGTCCATATATAACACAGACGAAGAAGATACCATGTGACATTGACATAAACAGCTTCCAGAAATCGCTCTAACATGCAGATAGACACGTTTGAAGATAATAAACACACAATCGCGACAATATATGGCTTATCTATGTTATTTATACCATGTTGGGTGTTTTCATAATAGATTATATTTATAATGCAATGGTACTCAAGCTTTTATAATTAGGCAGAATATTGTAAAATATATTTTCTGTCTGATTTTTTGATTCAAAGCCAAATGAGATCACATAAGGTTATTTAAAACATTTGACTTGTGATATAAAGTAAGTTTGGAGTAAACATGGTTTTAATCTCATTAGCTAATTGTTGTGTTTTAATAAATTGGTGTAATAAATCATAAATGATAGTTTAATAAATCATAAATTGTTGTGGCAGAGAATATAGATTGTTTTAAGTTATCTGGTCTACCTTTATGAAGCAACTCTGCACTGTGCCCAAGCAGAATTTCCCCTTGGGGACAATAAAGTTAACTAAGCAAAAACTCACTTCATTTTGATTTCCCCCCCAGATATTTGTACTTATCTAATAAATTAATCTTGAGTTAAGAATTTTAAATATTTGGACTGGAAACAAGAAAAAAATACCAAATAAGAAGAGCATTTTTTTGCAGTGTAGTAAAATCTTCTGATCATTTAAAATATAATAGGCCTTTGTTGACTACATTCCAAATAAAATAAACTACAAAAAAAAATATTTCCTTTGCTCTGTTGCTCTCTGTCACATAGGCCTACCTGAAGCTCATTCATTATGCAGCTCATTAATGCGGGCTATTATGTCCTTTGGTTTTCTCAGGTGTTAACTCATCATTATTCATTAGCTATCACGCCTTCTCGCATATTGGCTTTGTGAAGAGAAACAAATAGTAAATTAATATATTGTTTTATGTGAATGAGTAGGCTCAATGATTCTCACATCAGTTTAAAGAAAAAACGTCTCGGTTATGTATGTAACCCTCGTTCCCTGAAGGAGGGAACGGAGACGTACGTCCCGTCGCCAGGTGCTGTGCTTCCGCTGGGAGGCCGAGTCACGAGTTCGGCTCCTCAGCAGAAAAAGCAATGATCAGGCATTCCACTTCCTTATTTATACCCGCGCTGCAGGGCGGTGCGTGGAATGCGTGCATCGGATGCCAATCTTCATGGCTCGTTTTAAAACACTCGAAGTAGATTGGTCTCTGAAATCAGATCCCAATTCGTCGGTCAGTTCCGACGTACGTCGAACGTGACCGACTGAAAGGGAACTCTATACAAATACAGACAGGAGTCAAAAGTCTTGTGGACACAGATCTATTGTGTGTTGAGGCCTTAATTTTAAAACATTTTTTTTTTGTTTTTTCAAAATTCGTGCATAAACATATTTCTTTCAAAAATACAAGCATGTACATACATGTTGCTCACATATTATGGTAGCCCTGTTTGTGCTGAATACAGTGAAAACATTACACTTTTGCCATTAATGTGTTTATAAGCAACTGAAAAAAACACAAATGTCAGAGCATGTCAAAACTTCTAAAGGGCCCCAAAAGAGCTCAGACTCCAGAGGGTTAAGGACTGAAAAACTGAAGGACCTTGGTGTATTATTGCATTATTATGGTATGACAATGATGAAAATTGTTGTTACTGTTCCTTCATGAGAGTCACTCATTCAACATGAAGGAACGACTGATATTGGCAGTGAGCAGTCATACCGAGCTATAAGGGGGCGAGACAGGCGGAAGTACCGCTGTAAGCGTCAGTCATCCAGACGCAGCTCCTGGAGTGTCTCGAACGCGCGTCTATTTCACTTCATGTGCACGTCCAAAGGGAATCAAAATGTTCAAGCATCCAACTAGACGCTATAGATGCGAATTTGACGCTCAATTCGAGTTCGATGTGAATGCAGCATAAGACTTTATCAATTGATAATCTGGCCTTGTAATCATCATTTGTGTTGAATAAAAGTTGCTGGCATTTTATGCATTTAGTGTTCATTTCAGCGGGAAACTGCCATGAATTAAGTTTTTGGAGTTTTGCAGAAATGAAGGTAGAGGCACATTCGCCTAGGTTGGTGAGTACACTCTATAGCCTGTGAGAATATGTTGCTGGTTCTTATGCATTCTGAATAATGAAATCTGCCCTATGATGAATATTTATAATTGATGTGAGTTTAACAAGATGTAACAGGATGTTTGAATTAGCTAAACAAAATGGGGAATGCAGTCTCTGCAGTTTTATTTAAAACACTTGAAGTGATCTCATCTCATGTGACTCACATTGCACTATGAAGTGTGGGAAGTTATATGATGATTACTCTTAGGTTCTTAAGTACAACTTAAGAAAAAAAATCTGAAATGATTGTAATACATATTCTAAACAGCAAGATGATAAAAGATTGTTTAATATGTTAAATTAATATTGAAATGTATTATTTATAATAAGAAAATTTATAAAAAAATGTATTACATTGCTTTTATCCAAAGCAAGTTGCAAATGAGGAATACAACAAGTGCACATCAACCGCACAGAAATTTATGAAATATTGTTTATTGGTTCATAATTGCAGATTGTTTACAGTCAGCCCATTCTCACAATTAAGATTCTAATGGAACCCCTAAGTGTTGATATATCAGTGAACTAGGAATTGAATTGCTTTATCTGCTTGCCATTAGCATCAGATCAAGATTAATTTCATTATTTGAGAGCATTTGCAAAAGGATAACTTATTTATAAATGTAACCCTGGAGCACAAAACCAGTCATAAGTCACACAGGTATATTTGTGGCAATAGTAATTGTACATTGTGCGGCTCAAAATTATCGATTTTTCTTTTATGCCAAAAATCATTAGGATATTAAGTATTAAGATCATGTTCCATTAAGATATTTTGTACATTTCCTACTGTAAATATATCAAACATTTCTTATTAGTAGTAATATGCATTGCTAAGAACTTCATTTGAACAAAAAATTTTCAATATTTCGATTTTTTTTGCACCCTCAGATTCCAGATTTTCAAATAATTGTATATCTTATCTTAACCATGCATCAATGGGTAAACAAGTGTATTTACGGTATTCAGCTTTCAGATGCTGTATAAATCTCAATTTTAAAAAATTGACCCTTGACTGTTTTTGTGGTCCAGGGTCATGTATATACATACAGTGGTGTAACGGTACACAAAACTGACGGTTCGGTACGTACCTCGGTTTTGAATTCCCGGTTCGGTACGGATTCGGTACAGCAGTTTTACGAAATTGCTTTTTATTAATTTTTATTCAACAGTGGTTTAATGAAAAAAAATTGTGTCTGTCCTTAAATGAATTAAATTATAACTAAAAGTTTCTTAAAGATAATGCTGTAAACTATATAGGGAGCCCTTACTTACATATAGCTATTAAAGATTAACAACAGAGCCCAAACTATTAGCCTAAATTCAGTTGCTATTTATTTTTAGATATAATAATCAACACTCATAAGCTTCACATAAGGCAGTTTTTGCATTACCTTCTAAATCTAATCATTTTTATTCGTTGTTGAAATATAATTATTTAGTGGCTGTAATTTTCATGACAGGTTTACTTAAACATACATTAAATAAACAAGACATCACTAACAGGCTTAGTAGTATATAATGAATAAATAACGGCTAATGTAATGAATATAACGGCTAATATAGTGCATGTATTCAGTGAAAGAGTTGATTTCTCTAGTGAACTAACAGCTGTGGACACTGAATGACTTCTGAGTAAACGTGATTCTGCATGACATTGTTTACAAGCTGTTTTATTGTCTTTCCGCGGTTGAAACACAGATGGAGCATTTACTCGACATATGATACATTTCAGTAAGTTGTAATGTATCCTCAACATACCTTAAGATATATTAATTTATGTTTTATTCTTTAGGAAAAGATGATCACATTGACTTGCGCGCCGCGCACTGCTGCTTTAAGTTGCACTGATAGTGATATGTGTCTATCAGTCACGTCACCCCTAGTAAACACAGATGGAGCGATTACACGACATATGATACATTTCAGTAAGTTGTAATGTATCCTCAACATACTTTAAGATGTATTAATATATGTTTATTCTTTAGGAAGAGATGATCGCATTCACTCGTGCGCTGCCGCTTTAAGTTGAACTGATGCGCGTCTATCAGTCTATTGATGAACAGTTCAATAAACAAGAAGTTAATGTTAGGTGACTTTCATTTTAGACTTAGAACATTGTCTGTTTTTCCTCTATTTTGCAAATGAAAATAGTTCCAAACAAATCCACTGAGCCATTGCGCGTCTCAGAACAACACAGTGATGTTTCGTTACAGAATTAATCCACGTTTTTGATTGAATCGTTTGACTGAATTACTTTGAAACGCCACCTCTGGCACTACTCAAAAGTATAAAACTTGCAGATAAAAATGGTCACAGCAAAAACAGACCAAAAAAATAATAAAAACAGTGTTACAAATGACTTGTGTTGCACAAACCAAGCCATATGATACCTTTATGTAAGGGGCAGAGTGGAAAATCTCCATGAACGCAGTCACATCTCATTCAAAAGATCAATCTGAACTTTAGCATGATGCACTGAAAAAAAAAAACAAGTAGTAAAATGTACTTTTCTTTGTTACTTAACCTCTTAAACTCTGCAAACCCTGTACAGGGTCTGGAATCACATCAAGTATATACTTTAAATTGTAAATGTCTGTGGAGGAGCTCTGACCTCATATGTGGTACAATTTGAAAGCTTAGAGTCTCTACTTTCTGGTTATAGATATTGGATATGCATCACTTTGGCATTTGTTTTACACAAAATAACTTATTTACACTAAATTACTCTGGGACCATTTCCGGCCATTTCCATTTGGCCTACCCAAACTGAAAAGCTTCCCATAGCCACATACAGTGGTCGAAATATAAATTAATTCATTTTTGAAAGTGTATAACTCAGGCCCTGTGTGCTCTAGCACCCTGCAGACAGTTTTGGCGGTTTCCACTAGATTCCAGAAAAATCCAAAAAGATTTTTGTCTGGATCATGTATGCAAGATTTATTCAAATGAATTTGAATTGAGAAATATGACCTTTTTTATGTAAAATACGTATGCATGCAGAAACTAAGTTAATTTCACATATGGAAGTCAACTCTACTTAATAGGTTAAGCAAAACTAACAAATAAGATAAGGTCATTTTACCTTGGCCAGTAAAAGGTTGAGTAAATTCTACTTAGTTATAGTTTACTTTTTACTCAAACAATATAACACTGAATTTAACCACAATTTTAAAATGTGTGTTTTACTTAGTAACACCTAAATAAATAACACAACATATCTACAAAATAATGGTAACACAGCACCTGAACACGGAGATCTCAATACTTGGTACACAATACACAGTGGCGGTAACATTTGATGGATCCTTTTTGAGTATGAGTGCGTCATTTTGAGGAGAAAAGTTTTATCAGTGAATGAATGGCATTTCACTAAAGCTGGCATAACGCTTCTTCAGGTACCAATTTTTGCATGTTTTTTTGTGATGTGAGCACTACGGGGTCAAAAAAAAAATACACTCTAGAAAAAAAAGGTTCTATATGGCACCAAAAATGGTTCTTGGCTCGTAATCATAGGGGAACCTTTTTAAGTGCTATATAGCACCAATTTTGGTGCTTCAGTGGTTCTTCAGCGGTTCTTTAGAGGTTCTTCACCGGTTCTTTGACTAAGGTGCTATATAGCATCGCTAATTATGGTGCTATATAGCACCGCTACCATATACAGAACATGCTAAGATATGGTGCTATATAGCACCAAAAATGGTTCCCCTATGATTACGACGAAGAACCATTTTTGGTGCCATATAGAACCTTTTTTTTTTTTAGAGTGTAGGCAAAATTTTAAAAAAGTATAAAACCCATGGCTTCTGACAAAACATTAAGATCTTATGAAGCGAAACCATCGGCCTGTGCAAGAAACTGAACATTATTTACAACATTATTACCTCTAATCAACAGCCTTAGCAAACGGTCCAGAATGCGGAATTGCGGCAATCTCTGTTGCATTATGACGTATTATACTGTTTTTGTATTATAAGCGTGGCATTATAATGTATCGTCAGGAGCCACGTTATTAATTTTTTTTGCCTATATGTTTGTTTGTTTTTTCACTCCCAAAGTAACAGTAGCCATTAACTTGACTCTCTAATGACCAAGGTTTCAAAAAAATCTTCTGTTATACTGCAGAAAAACAAAATGTCTTGTACATCTTCAATGGCCTGAGGGTGAGTATATCAACAGCATTTTTTTATTAGTGAACTATCGCTTAAAGGCGTTTGACCCTGTTTTTGATGCCTTGGTAGTAAGAATGGGTTGTTACAGTTGACAATCACCTCGGCCTATTAATATAGAATGTGCATATATTGGCCAATTTATGATGGCTTCGAATGGCCAGTCAACATTTAGAGTAATTAAATCTATGATTCTCTCCAAACACTAAATTAACAGATCTGTATATTTTGCAGGGCTCTGGATGAGATCATAAAAATGAGCTACCACTGTAGAAAAAATGTCATAAGATCTAGGTGTCAGAAATAATGATCTGCTCATTTATTATGACCATCCTGTAGCGTCTCCCCAACATGTCAGGCCCCTAGGTGTCCTCCGGCATGGTGGGCTGGGCTGGGCTTGTCTCTGCATTTCTAAACAGTCTCATATTAGTCAAAGAACCCTGGAGCATTCGTAAGCATGGAGAGAAAGATCTAAGCCCTGCTTGGACACAGTCTGGCTTAAGCTTTGATGTTCACTTCATCCCTCACTGGCAGCAAGTCAAGACGAGCTTTACTTATAATCAGACAGCTTCCAGTCATCCGGACAGCAGAGCAGATGGCAGACTTTGCACACAGGTGAGAACACACCAACACGCTAACACATCAACCTATATGCACTCAAATTAGACCCCGTTAGCCTCACATTAGCACACTCTCACAAGAAAACAACAATTTATCTTTAACTACACACCACCAAGATGTAACTCTGGAAACATTTTCACTTGGATTCTGAGTGTTCTCCGGAGCCCAAAAAGGGACGTGGAGGTGGGAAAAAAATATGAGATGGGAGAAAAAATAAGTGTAAAGGAGTTCGTAAATAAGGAAGAGGAGGTGGGAACCGGCGAACGTTTAAAAGACTTTAAAGGGGTGGTAAAACACACTCTTTCGAAGGCTTGATTGTGTTTGTGAGGTACACTGTAACATGTGTTCATGCTTCGTTTTTGAAAAATTGCATTATTTTTCATATATTTTACCTTTATTCTACACTGCTCTGTCCCTCCTTGTAAAAACGGTCTGATGGTTTCCGGGTTGTATGAAGCCAGTCCCTCAAAAATACGCAATGGGCTCAGATTGGTTAGCTGGCCCAGTGTGTTGTGATTCGCTAACCGCCTAGTGCACGTTTGTCGGAAACGTCACGCCCCTTACCTTTACCGGTAGCCTGTGCTTTGGGTAGTACAATGGCGTCAATAAAACCATACCAATTTGAGCCCGAATGAGACCCAGACAATTTTAGTGAAGATGATTGAGCAGAACCTGTTCAGTCCTCAAGAGTAAAGACTGCGGATCTATAGTGATCGCTACTGAATGGCACTGTTACTTTTGTATTTTTAGAACGATTTGCCAAATATCTGTCGCAAGAACGAACACTAAACATTGGCTTTACTATAGTAGCCAAATCAAACACAGAACCATGTTTAGCATGCCTGTAGATAAACAATACATAAAAGCTCTAATCAAAGAATAATTTACACTAATGCCAAGTTCGCTGTTGAGATTTTAAAAAGTTTGTAACGTTAGGTGTTTGTCGGATAACGTTAAGTATGAATGAGCATTTAACAAACTCGTTTGCAGAGCCAAACAGCGTTGTCATCTGTGTACTTCCTTGCTACAACGTACAATTAACAATACAAACTATTACAGGAAAACACATCGACGAAAAATAAATCATACTTACAGGTTGAGGCCCGTAAACAGCTTCTGATTATAAATCCATCTTTCAGGACAAGCCATTGTAAGAATCCTGCTTTGAATCTGTGAAGATTGTGGAAGCTTTCCTCCGTGAAATGTGCAGCGGGAGCCACGCGCGCCCGTCTCACACTGGCAGTGTTTGTCTCACGCAGCTGAACCGCGGCTTGTGTATTGCAAATACAGACGAATATTGTCCATTATGTCACATTTTCCGGTCTTCTCCTCCGACCCCTGTCTGTCTCGTGTTTTGATTTATGATGGGCAGCATATATCTGCTGCAAATGAGACCTGTTCCCCTCTGTCTCATACACACATGCATATAACATGTTGTATGTTAAACGCACTGTAATGCACCCCCGTCCCTAGGAAGGCTGAACAAAGTGGACCTGCAATCCGGATGAAAATAACAGTGTTTCGTCGGCATTGGCAACAACACTCCAGCCTACTAACTATACCACAACAACTATTCCCCGCGGTGATACAAAATGGCCTCGCCCCCCCTTATTTCATATTCTCGGAGGAGGGGTTTATGTAAATATTGGGGCTGGTGATGTCAGCAACCCTGGAGGAATGTGTAGTAGTCCCTAGCGGCCGTTTGCTGTAGTCCTTAGAAATTGATTTCTTTAAAAGCAAATATCTCCCTTTGCTTTAAACTTTGAACGTTGTAACTTTGCAGATGTTGTTTATGCTCAAACAGCAACATTACACACTAGCTAAAGTTAGAAAAGTGAAATCGTGGTTTACCACCCCTTTAATCAAAAATAAAAAACTGGAAGTAAAAGCCCCTCACGGACAACTGCTGCGCACACACATAAAACAACGTAAAGTCAAGGCCTGGGGCCTCATTTATAAAACTTTGCGTAGGATTTGTGTCAGAAGTGGCGTACGGATGAAACATAGGACGTGCGTACGCACAGAAATATTCGGATTTATACAACCGTGCGCACGCACATCCTACGCAGTTTTCCCTTAATAAATCACAATCAATTCTAAATGTAGCGCAGCTTTTGCGGCTTCATGTCACGCCCATAGTTGCCCATAAATAGTCTGTGAAATGCCAACAAGTTAATATTCATCAATTGCGAAATCATGGCAAACACTGAGTGAAGTTACGTTTTTTATTTCCTCTCTATGTGAATTAGAAGTTATTGTTGGCAAGGTTGAAAAGAGGATAAAAATGTTGTTTTGGAGGGCACAGTGTGGGCATTACTAATGCCAAAAAGGCACTTGAGTGGCAAAAGGTTGCAGACATCGTAAATGCTGTAGCCTCACAACCTCGGACCATGGCCGAAATAAAAAAAGAAATGGTCGGACATCAAAGTCGAGGCAAAAAAGCATCTAGTGCTCCATCGCCAGAGTGTGTCCTCGTTTGCCAGCAAGTCTTCTTGCTGTGTGAAGATTCACTCCGAATCCTTCCATTTGCCACATCTTCTAAGAGCGCAAGATCAGCCATTGTGCGTCATTACGCATTGTGATAGGGCATTTTATTTCCATCCATTTCATTGCATCTGACAAGCTACAGATGTCGGTTATAATCTACGTGGAAATGGGAAATAGTTCAGTGCAAATGTAATGTCTTGCAGCTTTCTGAATGGTTGAGACATACGTCACACGTTATTTTATCAAAAATAAAACTAAAGGCATATGCATGAATACCATGATTCCGTAGCTGATGAAGAAATTTTACTATGAAAACAACTTTCCCCAGTGGACAATTAATCTATCTATCTATCTATCTATCTATCTATCTATCTATCTATCTATCTATCTATCTATCTATCTATCTATCTATCTATCTATCTATCTATCTATCTATCTATCTATCTATCTATCTATCTATCTATCTATCTATCTATCTATCTATCTATCTATCTATCTATCTATCTATCTATCTATCTATCTATCTATCTATCTATCTATCTATCTATCTATCTATCTATCTATCTATCTATCTATCTATCCATCCATCCATCCATCCATCCATCCATCCATCCATCCATCCATCCATCCATCCATCCATCCATCCATCCATCCATCCATCCATCCATCCATCCATCCATCCATCCATCCATCCATCCATCCATCCATCCATCCATCCATCCATCCATCCATCCATCCATCCATCCATCCATCCATCCATCCATCCATCCATCCATCCATCCATCCATCCATCCATCCATCCATCCATCCATCCATCCATCCATCCATCTGTCTATCTAATTGCATCTATATCTGCTACGCCAGACGGACACATTGACGAGAATATTAGTTTTGTACATTAGCTATTTCGTTCTGTTTACCATATTATTTATGAGGATGAATTTCACAATATGCCAATATTACTGCAGAACATATTTCACTTTTCTTTTTGCAAATATGTGTTAATTTGCATTTCTGTTGTAATTTTCGGTTGATTTTGTTTGTTTTGCACTGCAGATCGATCAAACGGGTGTTCGTGTAGGCTGTTAATTGTAAGACTTGCTTTGTGAAGTCTTCATGTTATATATAAGAGGCAGTATTGCCATTTCTTTTACACAACGGTCTACAGTTTCACACACTTTCACGTGTTTCTTCCATCTGCCCGACGGTGTCGCCATTTCTCATTTCACCCGTTTTTGTGCGTACTCCTGGGTCAGAGCTTGTGTGAAGGGCCGCACATTTTCCCGTCAAGTTTGCTTTTTATAAATACCAATTATTGCATAGAGAGCGGCGTACACCTTCTTTTGTGCGTACGCAACGTTTATAAATGAGGCCACTGGTCCTCTCTCATCCTTCAGTCAGTCGCACGAGGCCGGTGTGGCGTGCAGCTGGCTTTCATTATCACTCACGACCGGTCTGGACCCGTTCTCACGGTCCCTCGGCCTTGCTGCTTGCCACAATAAGAAGTCAATGCTTTTATGTTATCTCGTAAATGTTTTGCTTTCCCCCAAGAAACTTTGCCTTCGCTCGCAATACGTTTTGCGTTCCCCCGAGAAAATGTCATGAAGACAAGGGTAGGAGAAGTCTTAACTTGCTCGTAAAAATTCTGTCCATGTCCAGCCTGTGGTCTATGTTGTACACTGTATACAACCAATGAGAAGAGAGCATGAACTGAAACGAAATTCAATATTAGCATATTTTTGTCAAGTGTTTTGTGCTGTAGTTAAGAGCACATTTTATGTTATAAAAAAATGGCTATGACCTTATCTAATACAGTTTAAGGGTCATTGAACTAGACAAAGGATTGCATATTCAAACTGCTCACTACGGTATAACATTTGTTAACTGTCAAAGTCAAGTTTCTTAAAGTTAATTTATGTGATAGGAACACTGTCTGTCTTTATATTGTGGAATGAAGGATTATGAGCTCGCTGATATCAACAGGACTGATGTGTTTTGTCTGAAATGAGTTTCTCCTAATAATCCCATATGCTCCTGTTTGATATGATAAATACTATTACAGCCATCTCAGCAACCACCTTTACAGACATGCCTGGAAAAGTAATCCCTTTTAAAGGGCTTTTCAAATCCTTTTCATTTGAATGCTTTTCACAGGTTTGTATTGGATTTAGTCTGTTTTTATGTTATGGAGTTCAGAACTATGGGCTGAAAACTATGACCAGAGAAATTGTGTGGACACGAAATGTAGCATTTCCTGACAGAATGAACGTTAATGTGTTTCAGAAAGCTCAAAGATTTAACTCAGCATTTGCAAAACTCTAAACCCGAAACCGATTTCATGCACACAATTCAAGTTCCCCTATATTACTGGCACAATATTTTTTGCTAGTAACAGAAAGCAAAAGTAACTGTACAGTTACATACGGTCCCAAAATATCGAGTCTTAAATTGGAACTGTTTAAATTAATCTAATTGACACATCTTAATCACAGCTTTCTTTGCATTGCCAAAAAGTTGCAATTAACTTTAAATTTTTTTACAAGTTGTCTGCTCTTTTTAATCTTGCCATCAATATGACATTTATATCAAATTAAAAAAAGACCCCAGTGGCTGACAAGAAAGTCGCATGACAGAACAGGGGACACATTGTCAAAACAAAGACGGTATCAGAATTCTGTCTCGCTTGGAGGTGAGAGGAAGCAAGACAGTGTTGTGACAAGCCAAATGGAACAAAACAAGAACGGTACATTTTTACACAACAGGTATTGCCGTTATAAAAATGTTCTTATTAAAGGCATAGTTCAGCCAAAAATGAAAAGTAGCCCAAAATTTACTCTCCCTCAAGTCATCCTAGGTGTATATGACATTTTCTTTCAGACGAATACAATCGGAGTTATATTTAAAAAGTCCAGGATAATCCAAGCATTAGCATTTTATTTATAGTTGCTCTGTTTTTGAAGTCCATAAAAAGTGCATCTGTCCGTCAAATAACTGCTCCACACGGCTCTGGGGTGTTAATAAAGGCCTTCTGAAGCGAATCGATGCGTTTGATAACTGCGTAGATTTGATAAAATGAGTAGATAACTGTGCTCAATACGCTCAAATACATACAAAATTAAGCCAAAATGCCCATCTTGGTGAGTATTCAATTAAAAACAGTCAGTTACGCATGTTGTGTAACATTATATTGGATCCGTGCATAAGCTCTTAAAGTGTCATGTCACGTTAATCAAAGAACAAAATACAAAGAAAATCACTCTGCTCTTGACTGAATAAGTTGTATCGCTTTAATTGTAAGTATTAATTTGTATTAAATTTTTTACAATTTAATTACTTTAATTTCAGTAGTATTTTTTACCTAAATACTAACCTACTGCTAGACTCACATGAAAAACTTAAAGTCGTGTTTATGTAATAGCGCTCTTTATTCTATTGCATTTATTTGTGCTGTTGTTTGAAATGTATTTTTTCTTATTTTATTACTGAATTTTACTTGTTTCTTTTATGAAAATAACATTTTGCATTAAAGAAAAGTAGATTTTTGTTTGTATATTCTATCAATTATAGTTTTAGAAAGAAAATCAGAAATCTGCAAAAATCAGTATCGGCAAGTCACACTTCGGAAACTTCGATTGAACCTTGTAAAGAGGGGCTCAAAGTTAAATTAATTTCAACACCTTGTTTCATTAATGAATAAATCAGGGTTTTTTAAGCGTATTAGTTGAATTAACAGTTTAATTATGACTCACTCATAAAGACAGTCTGCATTTGTTCCGTTTTAAAGTCTTGTAGGCTCTTTAATAAGCCAAAGTATCTTAATATGGATAGTGTTTTGCATAAGCTCTGTTTTTAAATGCCTATTCAAACATTCATTGTAAAATTAATATTAGTTGTGCTTATTCATTTGATTCTCAACAATTACAGTATTACTGTAAATAACAGCAAGACAATATCTGTGATATTCCTTTATCTGGAAACAAAAGTTAACAGTTACAGCCAACAGAGAGCTTACAAATCACTTATACAAAGCTTGAATGATCGGGATCGGTATCGGCCAATCATGATGACTAAAAAAAACGGTAGTAGTGTCGGCTGCAAAAATCCTGAGCGTCCCAATTTCCAATTGATGTGTTAAAACTTGCACGGGTAACTGATTTCAAGGATTTATTTGGGGGCTTTATATACACTGTACTGCAGTCAAACATTGATATTAAAAGTACCCTTACTTTGGTGGTAGTTTGAAAACTAAAAAGAAAAATGTAACCAGTTATATTATTGAGAGTTCAGACTATATTGGAAGTATTACTGAATATACAAACTGGCCGTTTGAACATTTAAATTTAATAAAACATGAATGAACATAGCTATTTTTATTAAATAACCAACCAAGATGTATATGTTGAAAATATGTTGCTTATTGTTAGTTCATGTTATATTAATGCATAATAATTCATGTTAGCTTAATACTTTCCTGTAGCTCAAACAGTAGAGCGTGGCGCTAGCAACGCCAAGGTCATGGATTCGATTCCCAGGGAAAGCAAGAACTGACAAAATGTAAAATGTGTATCTTGAATGCAATGTAAGTCGCTTTGGATAAAAGCATCTGCCAAATGCATAAATGTAAATGTAATACAGAGTATGGTACTGCTCTTAATTCATTTCTCTCTCTTTTCTTCTTCCTGACACCAATAAAAAAAAAAATGATATTAACTTGTTAACTTTAATTAAAATCTGTAGATGTTATTACATGAAACACTTTTTCCTAGGCTACTCTAAAAAATAAATAGTTAAAATGTGATTACTGTATAAAACGGCACAAGATTTTATCACCACATTTTTATTATATATATTTTATTTATTATACACCACATTGTATTCTGTTGTTGTTACTGTTTTCCTTCTAAAATGACAAGCTGTAATAAACAAAATGTTCAGAAATGTTACTCGCTGACACAGAAGACAATCGTTTGTTCTGTGCAGTGTTTCTCAGATTATCACAGCGATCAGAAATGCCTCACTGCACTCGCCAAACAAATGCAGGTAATGTAGAGGATTCTTCTATACAGAGTTAACAATAAGGCCTCATTATGTGCAGTTTAGTATGCCTTGCTCACCAGTACGGGCCATAACAATTCACACCGCACATACATTTGCAATGCCTTCCATTAAGGAACAAACAAGGAATCCATGTAGAATCGACGAATCGTAGCAAACAAGCTCTGGCATGGAGAGTGCTTTGAACATTAATCTTAATGCTTCACATTGTGCATACTATGACCAGACAGTATACTGTAATGAGCTGATTTGAGTTGATTCATCATTTGGATCTCTGAAATAAGAGGAAATGGAAAGAAGGAAGGATACACATTTTAGTTTATGTGCAGCGTAAGTCTGTCTGTCTATCGAAGCATAGCTTAGGTCATGCTAGCAATGTGCTAATACAAGCTACCAACCCTGCTGCAAAATCCAGCTAAAACCAGCCTAAGCTGGTTGGCTGGTCTTAGCTGGTTTAAGCTGGAAGTAGCTGGTTTTAGATGGTCTCCCAGCCTGATTTAGCTGGTCAAGCTGGTTTTAGATGGTCTCCCAGCCTGATTTAGCTGGTCAAGCTGGTTTTAGATGGTTTCCCAGCCTGATTTAGCTGGTTTTAGATGGTCTCCCAGCCTGATCAAGCTGGTTTTAGATGGTCTCCCACCCTGATTTAGCTGGTCAAGCTGGTTTTAGATGGTCTCCCAGCCTGATTTAGCTGGTCAAGCTGGTTTTAGATGGTCTCCCAGCCTGATTTAGCTGGTCAAGCTGGTTTTAGATGGTCTCCCAGCCTGATTTAGCTGGTTTTAGATGGTCTCCCAGCCTGATCAAGCTGGTTTTAGATGGTCTCCCAGCCTGATTTAGCTGGTCAAGCTGGTTTTAGATGGTCTCCCAGCCTGATTTAGCTGGTCAAGCTGGTTTTAGATGGTTTCCCAGCCTGATTTAGCTGGTCAAGCTGGTTTTAGATGGTCTCCCAGCCTGACTTAGCTGGTCAAGCTGGTTTTAGATGGTTTCCCAGCCTGATTTAGCTGGTCAAGCTGGTTTTAGATGGTCTCCCAGCCTGATTTAGCTGGTCAAGCTGGTTTTAGATGGTCTCCCAGCCTGATTTAGCTGGTCAAGCTGGTTTTAGCTGGTCTCCCACCCTGGCTTATCTGGTCAAGCTGGTCTTCCAGCCTGGTTTAGCTGGTTTTAGCTGGTCTCCCAGCCTAACAGCTCTGATGAACATTTTACCTAATTACAAATTAATCAGATTACATGGTCCATATACAGATATACATTATTTGTCTAAACACCCAGTGGAAGAAAAAATAGGGACAGTCAGCCTGACCAGCTAAGACCAGCCTGACCAGCGAAGACCAGCTGAAACCATCAAAGACCAACAATTACCAGCTAAGACCAGCCTGACCAGCTAAAATCAGCGAAGACCAGCTAAAATCAGCGAAGACCAGCTAAAACCATCAAAGACCAACAATTACCAGCTAAGACCAGCCTGACCAGCTAAAACCAGCAATTACCCGCTAAGACCAGCCTGACCAGCTAAGACCAACAATATCCAGCTAAGACCAGCCTGACCAGCTAAAAAAAAATTCAAAACCCCTCTAAAACCAGTCTGATAAACCAGCTATGACCAGGCTGGGAAACCAGCCAAAACCAGCCTGACCACCTTAGGCTGGTTTAAGATGGATTTTTCAGCAGGGAACACACTAAAATGGGTTAGAAAGATGCTAGTACCAAGCTAAAACATCTAGAAAGTGCTCAAATATTTGCTAGAATTGTGTTAAAACAAGTTAGCAATATTCTCCAACATGCAAGCAACATGCTAACAGTGTTCTTAATCGTGATATCAACATTATGTTATAAACATACTAGCAAAGTGCTAAATTATGACAAACATAATAGCAACATGATAAAACATACTAGCAATGTGTTAATTAACCCAAACAAATGTGTGGAATGTTGGACACTTCATGCACTCAACCGTCTCAGCTTTAATTATGCAATAGAGAGGGAAATGCTATGAGACTCCGATGTTGAATGACAAAATAACCATATAAAATTCATACACTACATGGTTACACATTCATACACTACTGGGTCAAATACATAATCAATACCAAGGACCTTGTGTGCAAGCACACTTGACAACAAAGCTCTGATTCATTTCTGATTCGGATTCTAAGTTCCATAGTGCATAAATACATAGTGAATAAGTGCTTAATGTATAGTGCATAATTTGGGACACAGCTATCGTGGTTTAAGTGCATCATTCGGATATTTAAGTGCACTTTTACTATTTGGAATTTTCAGTGTGAACACACTACTCACTAGGGGTGTGCATTGGCACTGCCCTCACAATTCATTACGATTCACCAGGTAACGATTCGATTCAATTCGATTCTACGATGTATTGCGATGCATCAAAATTCTACTGCACACAACAAGGCAAATTTTTAATCAGTCATGAGGCAATACAAGGAGTCAGATATTGAACAACAGATTTTATTGGCTGCTATGTGTGTATTATCACTCTCCTGTATCTTTGACATAAATGTCATTAAATAAAATAAAATTGAATGGTATAGGGTATTGGATATGGCATTTTCAAACCTGAAAAAGAAAACATAAATCACTGCTTTCAGTGCTTTGAATGAGAAATGTTTCTCTTCGCTCTGCTTTAGAACCATTTGAAATTATATAGAGCAATAATAACCAACTAAGCCAACTTTTTCCAGCAGTGAACACAGAGCTTTTTAGTGTGTGTAAAAAAAACACTTAAGACAGGGCACTTCATGAACTCCTGTGCAAATATTAATCCGTAATTACAGTCACACTATTGTAACAACAACCACCACCCAGGCACCCAGCAATAAAAATATTCAGTGCAACACACACAGTAACGTTGACACTAGGGACTCGTCAATTCTCGTGCTTGATTTTAGTGTGGCAGGCGCGTTAGCAGGGCGTAAGCAGCGCATATTTTTTTCGGCGCCCATGTTAACAGATTAGAGCATTCACATCGCACGCAGAGGCGGCGCGGCAGCTCATCGCATCGCAGGAGCAGGAGCAGAAGCAGCAGTGCCGCGATCGTTTCGGCGCCGAGTCTATTTTTGCCGCGCTGCTCACGCTGATTTAAAGCCACAGTGGATTGTTCTTGATCAAAACTGACCAGATTAACATGGAAAATAACAAATTTCACCATGAAATCATGTAGTGAAGTGCCCCGTGTGTTTCACAATCACAGCATATGCTGCCCATCATAAATCAAAGCACGAGACAGGAAAATGTGACATAATGTTCAATATTTGTCTGTATTTGCAATATCTGCGCGCGAGACAAACGCTGCCAGTGTGAATCCACAATGGGGGCGCGGGCTCCCGCTCTCCACACCCACCGCTCCTGCCCTGCTAACGCGTGCGGTGTGAAGCCGGCGTCAGAATCCGAAATGTGCAGATGTCCGCTTTCCAAGCTTTGGGTGCGTTTTTAATTACCCGTCTATCGCGGTCATCTCCCTCCGCCTCAGCCATCTTGATTGTTGTTGTTATGACCCTGGAAGTAATTGAAACTTCACAACTTTATTGTTCAACTCAAGGCCAGAAAATAAACGGTGACATAATCGATTATGGCACTTTGCCGCATCGATGCTGAATCGTGCATGCCCCGCATTGCGATGCATCGCTGAATCGATTATTGTTGACACCACTACTACTCACGGTATTTATAGGGTACAACAGGGCTAAAGGCACACCTTAAGAAAAAACATACTTTTTACTACTCCCAAAGTGTATGATTGCAGAAAACAATTTTTTTTTGTATTGAACATAGATGGAGCAACAGATTTTGTGTGAAAATAAATCATAAAAGTGGTTAATTTTGTTATAAGACCGTATAAATCTTTGAGGTGGCGAGGACACAGGGCAAAACCAGCATGGGGCAAAAGACACATTGTATTTATACAAATACTTTAGCTAAAATAATATGTTTTTAATAATGTCTAAGTTAATACTTGTTCAAAACAATCCCTTTAGCAAAGTTTGTACTATTTTCTGTTTATTTTGATAAATAAAATACAATTTTGTTCAATAAATATACTATCATTAAAACATGTTAATATAAAAATATATTTGAAAAATACAGAAACAATTATTTTAAAAACAAATTATTTTAAAGATTCTGAAAGCATTGAAGGAGATCCCATAATAATTGAATATAGATTTACAGTAGTAACAATAAGTTATATTTTATTACATTTTATTGCAAAAATGGTGATTAAGGTGGACACCCAACTTAATATATGATATTTCCCATCTGAATCTAACCATCTCAACATATGGAAAAGTCATCCAGCTGTTTACAACCCTCTACAATGCGAGTAAAACTCTCGCATATATGAGTAAATCATCACTCTGAGCGATTAAATATAATTAGCCATTGGCTAATAAATTCTCAGATTTTACTCGCCAGTGTGTGTTAGATGCTAAGAATAAGTTTAGCATAGATATATTTTTACTCGCTGAACCAGTGTTAATTTTGACCGCATATTTTGATTTAGTTTTAGTCATAGACTTTTGACTAAAATGCCATTTAGTTTTAGTCATATTTTAGTCACCTGAATTGTTTTTAGTTTTAGTCTAGTTTTAGTCGACTAAATATCATAAGATTTTTCTACAGTAGTTTTAGTCTCCTAAAATCGAATGAGTTTAGTTAAATTGTAATACATTAAGCATTTAAGCATTACATAACCGACTGTCACTTGAACTGACATTTTGACATCATTTTGTTTTTGACATTAAAAATACACGAAAGAGCTCAATTCACTTTTTTGTTTGTTTTTTAAAAACATCTATATAGTCTTTATAACTTTGTATTTCTGTTTAAGTTAGTATATCATGTTAAGCTAAAGCTTCAAATAAGTTTGTTTATTTTTTTTATTTTTTTTTCAGTTAACATTTATTTAATTTCAAGTAACACAGATTTTTTTGTAATGGTTTTAGTGAACTATTATAACCCTGATACTTTATTGAATATGTGTCAAATACTGGTCTTTCCCCCTGACTATGAATTAAATGGGAATTAAATTAAATACAGTTTATTGTGTTACCAATTATATTTAATTATAAACAAACTCGAAATACATCGGGACTCTTATTTTGAAAGTTATGCGCCTTACAGTTGCAGCTGCTCATTCAAGTTAAGATGATGAAGGAGATAAAATATGCATTGTTACAACCGTCTAAAACATATTACTATATAAACATCGTAAAGTAAACATTGTCATTATTCATCAGCATTAGTTCATAAACAATTGCCTGGCATAAATGTGTGTTATTCATTTATTATGAGCCGCTCTGGAGCGCTGTTTTGGGGATGCTTGAGCCTGTAGAAGCTCAACAGCACCATGTTCTCCAGCGGTTAGATCAGTTAAACTCAAATGTGCGCATCTGTTACACAGGACATCAGTTCTGACTGGATCTCTTCCCTAATCGTCTCTCCCTAACATTTTCGTCTCGTTTTTATTTGTTGACGAAAATGACAGTTGATTTTCGTCTTAGTTTTTGTCATCCAACACTAGTTTTTATTAAGTTATCGTCTCGTTTTCGTCAGTGAAAAAAGGTTGTTGACGAAAATTATGACGAAAATTATTCATCAACGAAATTAACACTGCGCTGAACACTCTCAATGAGCGCTTGAGAGTTTCGCCCTCGTCAAGCGATCTATTTCAAATCAGCTCATGACGTACCATAAACTCTAGTGTGAAGACCTCTGTCGATGCGCGTTTTTCACACACACACACACACACACACACACACACACACACACACACACACACACACACACACACACACACACACACACACACACACACACACACACACACACACACACACACACAGGGAGAGAGAGTGCACAAGAGTCTTACATGCATACCATGCAAAATCAACGAGCTAAATGTTAACAATATTCTTTTTGTATTTTCCTGTCAAAATAACGATACTCGGTTACTTAACGTAACCTCGGTTCTCTCTAGAAGAGGGAACGAGTATTGCGTAAGTTCCTTACGCAACGGGAAAGTATTCTTTCTTTGAGATTTCTGAAAAACCCAAAATTATCCTTAATTTTGTAACATTGTCAACGCAGTGTGGCAGCCTGGCAGACCATAGCAGGCTATTCCAGCGTGCCATTGGCTGCTCTGCTGGCAACTGCAGCAGCCTATCGGTGAGCCCGCGTGACGTGGCGACCAATGAGGGCGCTTCGCGCCCACCTGGCTTCATTTGCCTACAGGTGGGGCGTGGCCACGTGTATATAAGCAGGGCTCACGGGCTGCATATTCGGTTTTCGTAGTTCTGAAGCGTAAAAGCCCGCGGGGGGCACGGCAAGGAACGCAATACTCGTTCCCTCTTCTAGAGAGAACCGAGGTTACGTTAAGTAACCGAGTATCGTTCTCTTACGAGAGGTTCTCTCGTATTGCGTAAGTTCCTTACGCTACGGGAACATATTGTCAACGCCGTGCGCGCCTCGCATACAGCATATGTATCCCAGGGAACCGGGGACCATAACACTGCTCGGGCAGGGTGGCCGGTAAAGGAAACGGGCCACCACATATACGGACACTTCGTTTGAACTGACGGGTGGTTACAACGGGTGGTTACAACACCCTGCCTTATGAATGAGGGAACGGCACCTGCCGGTCGCCTTCAAATTCACCACACCTTGTCTCATGAATGAGGGAACGGCAAGGCCGGTCGCCTTCAAATTCACAATATCTTGTCATATGAGTGAGGTAACGGCACCGCCGGTCACCTTCAAACTCACAATAGCTCTTTTCGTAAATGAGGGAACGGTACCGCCGGTCTCCTTCAAATTTACATAAGCCTTGTACCGAACTTACTACCAGTATGTGAGCTATGTCTGCGCAGAATCACCGGGCAGAACCAACAGCCTTATTGAACTGATAACACTTTCGCCTGTAAGGCAGGAACTTCCAGATTGTAAAATCTCACGAACGTAGACGGGGAGGCCCAGCCTGCCGCCACGCAAATATCGTGGATGGAAATCCCTCTGGCCCAAGCCCACGAAGAGGCCATGCCTCTGGTGGAGTGTGCTCTGACACCTAGCGGGCACTGCAGGTGTTTGGAAGCGTATGCAGTTGCAATCGCGTCCACTATCCACCTGGACAGGGTCTGTTTCGAGGAGGCGAGACCTTTAGCGCGCCCTCCAAACGAAACAAATAGCTGCTCAGAACGCCTGAAGGCGGCGGAGCGTGTGACATAAACCCTCAATGCCCTGACAGGGTAGAGGATATTGCCACCGTCCCCCTCGTCGGATGCTGGCAGAGCCGAGAGGGAGATAATCTGCGCCCTGAAAGGAGTGCCGATCGCTTTGGGGACATAACCATGCCTCGGTCTGAGAATGACCTTAGAGTCATTAGGACCGAACTCCATACACGTCGGGCTCACTGAGAGCGCGTGTAGATCCCCCACGCGTTTCACTGAAGCCAGAGCTATCAGGAACGCGGTTTTTAGCGAAAGGAACCTTGGTTCCACAGTCTCGAGCGGTTCAAAGGGATGAGCCTTCATGGCCTCTAGGACCAAGGCCAGATCCCAAATAGGAACCGATGGGAGCCGCGGGGGATTCATCCGTCTAGCTCCTCTGAGGAAACGGATGATGAGCTCGTTCCTTCCTAGCGTGCTGCCTAGCGTCGTCTGGGCGAACGCTGCTATAGCCGCTACATACACTTTGAGCGTGGAAGGGGACCTGCCCAGTTCCAAGAGCTCCTGGAGGAAGGAGAGCACCCGCTGGACCCCACATTGCTGCGGTTCCAATCCCTTGGAAGCACACCACTCAGTGAACACCGACCACTTAGAACTATATAACCGCCTCGTCGAGGGGGCTCTAGAGTGTGAGATCGTGTTCATAACCCCTTCGGGCAGGTCAACGGGTATCCGTTGGTCACCCATACATGCAGAGACCATCGCTCTGGATGAGGATGCCAAACTGACCCTCCTGCTTGAGAGAGGAGGTCTGCTCTCAGCGGAACTGGCCAGGGGGGTGAGTGCGACAGCTTCACCAGCTCTGGGTACCAAATCTGGTTCTCCCAGCGCGGCGCTATAAGGAGCACCGGGCGGCGCGTTTCCCTGATTTTCGCTATAACCTGGGTCAATAGGGAAATCGGCGGGAAAGCATACAGCGGGAGGCTGGGCCAAAGTTGGGACAGCGCATCCTCGCTTTTGGACAAGAACGTCGAGCAGCGGGCGTTCTCTTTTGTTGCAAAGAGGTCGAGCTCCGCTCTGCCGAATAGGCGCCATACCAGCTGGACTGTCTGGGGGTGCAGGGACCATTCTCCTGGGAGAATGAGGCCCCTGGACAGCTTGTCCGGGCCCACGTTGAGGTGGCCCGGAACGTGCGCCGCTCTCAGCGAGCGCAGCGAGCTGTGTGCCCACACGAGCAGGCGTTCCGTCAGATTGCCCAGACACCTGGACCTGACACCGCCCTGCCGGTTCACGTAGGACACCACCGTGGTATTGTCCGACCGGACCAACACATGGTGTCCCCGTATAAACGGGAGAAACTGCTTGAGCGCGTTCTCTACCGCTATCATCTCCAAACAGTTTATGTGTAGGAGTTTTTCTCCGCTCGACCAGAGGCCCGAGGCCGGTCTGCCCTCGAAAACGGCGCCCCAACCCGAGGTGGAGGCGTCCGTCGAGATGACTTTGCGGTGTGAGATGGCTCCCATTGTCACTCCCCGCTGGTACCAGTCGGCTACTAACCAGGGCTCTAGGGCTGCAACACAGCCCTGAGTCACTCTGATCCTGAAACCTCCGGCAGCCCAGGCTCTGTGAGGCACTTGGGCGTTTAACCAGCGTTGCAGCGGGCGCATGCGCATTAAGCCCAGCTGGAGCACAGCTGCAGCTGAGGCCATACGTCCCAGCATCCTCTGAAAAAGCTTGAGAGGTGCGATTTTGCCCGGCCGGAAGTACGCAGCCATGCGCCGAACTTGGCGCGTGCGTTGTGGTGACAGGCGGGCAGACATAGCCACAGTGTCCAGATTCAAACCCAGAAATGAGGTTGATTGCGTGGGCACTAATGAGCTCTTGGTCCAGTTGACCGTGAGCCCCAGGCTGTCCAAATGGCTGAGCAGCATTGCCCTGTGGGCGAGGAGCTCGGCCTCTGACTGCGCCAGGATGAGCCAGTCGTCCAAGTAGTTCAATATTCGCATCCCCCGGTTTCTCAGGGGAGCGAGGGCCGCGTCCATGCACTTCGTAAATGTACGGGGTGCTAGTGACAGGCCGAACGGAAGGACGGTGTATTGATAAGCCTGGCCGTCGAAGGCGAATCGTAAGAATGGCCTGTGACGCGGCGTTATCTTGATTTGAAAATATGCGTCTTTCAAATCTAGGGAAATTAGCCAGTCTCTCGGGCGAATATGCGCGAGGATCTGCTTGGTCGTAAGCATCTTGAACGATCTCCTCAAAAGAGCTTTGTTCAGACGCCTCAGATCCAGAATCGGTCTGAGCGACCCGTCCCTTTTTGGCACGAGAAAATATCGGCTGTAAAAGCCTGACTCGCTCATAGAATGGGGAACCGGTTCTATAGCCCCTTTGCACAGCAGCGTGGCTATCTCCGCTCGAAGTAGATGTGCTACTTCTTCGCTCACTCTCGTCTCTATACGCGCACAGAAGCGCGGAGGGCGGCGAGCGAACTGCAGAGTGTAGCCGTGCTTCACTGTTCTCAGCACCCATTCTGATACACCTGGAATGGCTTCCCACGCTTTCGCGTGTGCCAAACGGGACAGAACGGCCTCTGGGCTCGAAACGCCGCGTTTCGCGGGTTTGACGGCCCGTATAAGAGGGGCGGGCGCGGTGCGCGCGCTCTCTGTGCTGTGGGCCAGCCGCTCGCTTTCGGTGGCTGGCCGCCTTACACACTGTGTCTCTACCGCTTTGAGCGGGGAATGTCTTGTGTGTGGCCCTACACTCATCGCTTCGGCCACCTTGGGCGGAAAACAAATGGTGTGTGGCGCGGCGCGTAGCGCCTGGGGCATAATGTTCGCGAAAATGTGTGAGCGCGTTTGAGCGGGCACAACTCTTACGCGTGGAACATGACCGGTTAAGAGTGGCTGTGTGACAGCGCGTGTGGTGGCTAGGCGTGGACGCAGACAAGCGGACACGTGACCTAACTCTAGCACTCGAGCGGCCGGAGGCCGCTTTATGTGAGTGGGGGACACGGGGTTTATTGTGCTTATGTGCAGGGGTGAACACAGAAAAGTGGGCACATTTACTGCATTTGAAACACATACGGCGTGAGCCGTGCAACCAGAAATAATGCAACTTTTGTGATTTCTCTGGTTCGCCGTAAAAACGGCGGTGGTTGACAGGCGAGAGGGCGTTTTTGCCGGCTCGTTGGCTGCGTGAAATTCCTCTGCAGCAGCCACAGTGGTGGGGGCTGACAGGAAAAAGAGTTTTGACGGTGGTCCGGCCGCAGCGGGACTTAACCGTCGTTTCTTGCCTCTGGCTAGGAGGGCTTTGGAGGCTCGGACTTCAGCACGATCCTAGGCCGGGGGCCCCGAGGGGGAGGCGGCTTACCGTGGCTGGAAGAGCGCGATCTGGGGCGGCCGCTCGGTCTTCGCTGAGACGAAGGGGGCCGCGCTGGGCGCTGCGTGGAGCTCGGTGCTGGCTGGTCGCGAGGACGGCGAGCAATGGAGCTACCGCTGGCGCCTGGGCGTCGAGGCAGGAAGAGGTTCATGGCCTGCGCCGTCTTCTGTACTTCGGAGAAACGGTCGACGATCCCCTTGACCGCTGGTCCGAAGAGCCCAGATGGAGAGAGCGGGGCGTTTAAGAAGGCCGCGCGCTCTGTTTCTCGCATGTCCGCGAGCGTACGGAGAAACGGTAGCTCAGCTACCGTGAGGGAGGCCATGGAGCGTCCGAGGGCCTGTGCTGCGGTCTTGGTAGCGCGGAGGGAGAGATCCGTCGCGCTTCGCAAATCCGTGATCAGCTCAGCGTCACAGCTCCTCTCGTCCAGATCACGGAGGAGATTGGCTTGGAGGATTTGCAGCACGGCCATAGAATGCAGAGCAGACGCAGCTTGACCGGAGGCAGCGAAAGCGCGGCCGATCAGCGATGACGTCACTCTGCAGGCCTTAGACGGGAGGGCAGCCTTTGAGCGCCAACCAGAAGGCGGGCAAAGGTGCGCTGCGACCGCCTCTTCCACCGGAGGGATAGCGTTGTAGCCTTTCTCAGCCGCGCCGTCAACTTGTGAGAGCGTCGAAGAAGCCTGAGACGAGACCCTCGCGGAGAATGGCGCGTCTGCACGTTCAACGGCGGCGGGTTCCAGATCCAGCGATGCGAAGGGCTTCGCTGAAGAAAAGAAAATCGAATATGCAGCCCGTGAGCCCTGCTTATATACACGTGGCCACGCCCCACCTGTAGGCAAATGAAGCCAGGTGGGCGCGAAGCGCCCTCATTGGTCGCCACGTCACGCGGGCTCACCGATAGGCTGCTGCAGTTGCCAGCAGAGCAGCCAATGGCACGCTAGAATAGCCTGCTATGGTCTGCCAGGCTGCCGCACTGCGTTGACAATGTTACAAAATTAAGGATAATTTTGGGTTTTTCAGAAATCTCGAAGAAAGAATACTTTCCCGTAGCGTAAGGAACTTACGCAATACGAGAGAACCTCTCGTAAGAGAACGGAGTTCACTTGGAATTATTCAGCTTTTAAGAACAAGCAGAAGATGTGCCATTTTTTTCCGGTAGTGGGTGGAACTAATGCGCAAATGGCAATCTCATTGGCTGGTGTTCATTTATTACAGTCCCTGTTTTGATTTCAGTAAATCAGTTTGAGCGAATGCTGTCAACGTGATTAATATTCAAGAACCCAGCAGCTCATCAATCCTTAGTAGTAGAATTTTATTTATTTTATATAATATAATATAATAATAAAGTACATCAGTCTGGCGACTAAACAAAAAAAATTTACTAGCCAATGGCGATTCTTTTGCCAAGGTGTGCGTAGAGGGTTGTGTTTATCATGTTAATTATTGTGTCTTTCGCCCCGACAGTAGGGGCGCCTTTTACCCCAAATACCATACTTACATATTCTTCTGCTATTGAAAAACTGTTGCTTTAATTATCCTGAACAAAACAGAAAATCATTAAGAAGACCTTTGTCTCAAAATATTTTAGCGATTCTCATTTACTATACTTAAATCTACAACATTTAAAAAAACATCAAATATTAGATCAAATTAGCACAGAATCAATCAGAAACCGCGATCGTGTCAAGGATCAGACTAATTTTCACGAGCGGATGTTTTGGAAAGTTCTGCCGCAGGTTTGTGTGCCATCTAGTGGTTTAGACGAAAATAAAATCAAAGAAGCCTTTTACCCCATTACCCCCATTTAGCCCCATTGTACCCTACTCCCACAATTGGGATGCATCTGATTGGATTAACATATGCTAGCTGTTTGATAAAACATGCAATAAACATGCTAGCTTGTGCCGACAACATGGTAGCAACATTTCTCTGAGTAAAATATTTGTTACATCGAGCTTTACAAATTTATTTTAAACTTTCAGACAAGAATTTGTCAAGCCAAAATCATAGTTTGTCATCAAACATTGCTCATTTGCTAAGCCTACTTACTACCTCGCATCCTTAAGGTTAAGGATTTAAACAAACCTCTAGCCCTAATCCTACTTTGGCACACCACCCATCCTGCACCGTTTGTTCTACTGATATGAGTGACTTGTGAAGCTTATTGAGGAGAGAGGACTGATCAGACTTGGGATTTCTTATGATAACTGGCAAAAAAAGACTCAAACCATATGTGGAGATTTGTGCTGAACACAAAAGAATATATTTGAAAGATTATAGTTATCCAAACAGCTGATGGAAACCATTGACTTCAATAGTATGGGGAAACATACAATGGATGTCAATGGGGACCATCAACTGTTCGGTTACAAACATTTTTCAAAATATCTTCTTTTGTGTTCAGCAGACGACAGAAATTCATACAGTTTTGGACCAACTGTGCAGTGAATGATGACAATTTTCATTTTTGGGTGAACTATCCCTTTCATTTCTGCTCATGTGTCGTTAAAAATGATCAGAGATGTGCAAAAAGCCACACATCTGAACCACATAATTCGAATACAGCAGTTTTGTATTTGTAAGCAAGAGAAAGTGAGTTTTACAACGTCACAACAGCTTCCTATCATCCCAACATGTGAGCCGCTAGTCATATGTCTCGGTCTAATTAATCTGACTCTGAGTTTTGCCCCACTTTCCCCATCACCACAGCCTGGGCCATTATTAAACGCACAAAACAATTCTACATCACAGAAATCTCCAGTCTAACAAAACCCATCTCTGTGGGCGTCTCGAACAGGAATGCCACAGCGCTAACAGAGTCATCATCCCACTGACATAGCCGCTAATGCCCGTGTGGCAGGAAATCTTTAATTCAGTCCTTCAACCCCACAGGTCAGCGGCCCCCTCCTTACACACAAGATAAAACATTCTATTCCCTCTCGGGAATTCTCTTTTTTTTCTGATAGAAGGCTTTCCAGCTTTCCCAAATTGAGAGCTGCATTGTCCCTGCAGGGAAGGAGGCAATCTTTTTATGGAGTATGGAGTGGGTTCATGAAGTTTCATTGAATTATCCCCTTTTGCCAATAGAAGCCAGTCAGCAAAGCCTCTTACACTGACTGCGGGACTCGCAATGAAGCCTGATGCAATCTGATATCTCATCACACCCATTCCAAAGCAGAAAGCAGTTTGAGAAGAGGATTTCCAGGCGGTGCAATTTTCACCACAGACTTAAAACTGCAAATTGTGCATTATCCCTATAGTTTGTGGTGTATGGGCTCACAATAAACTTTTGCAACACACTCAGAAAAAAAGGTACAGTGGAGGTACAATTTTGTTCCTTGGGGAACAAAATGTATAACTGTACATTTAAATAGGTACACAATTGGTTCTTAGGGTACAAAAATACCATTGTTTTCCTCTACTTAGAGCAGGGGTAGGCAAGTTCGGTCCTAGAGAGCCGCTGTCCTGCAGAGTTTGGCTCCAACCCTGAAAGACATCTATAGAAGCTCTTATTGAGAATTAACAGAGGTTTAGATGTTGATGTTTTATTGAAAATACTTGGTCACCATTATGGTGATCAGTGTTTCCTTTAGTTGGCCAGTTTCACTCTTGGCTTTTTACGAGAGTTTGTGGTTTTTGTTACAGTGTTAACAAAACGCAAACGTTTTAACATGACAGAAATCAAAATAAACCATAAACAAAAATTGTCATGAAGAAAATGTTTGACTAAACTGACTAAAAATATTAATAAATAATATTCACCAACAATACTTTCTTGACACAGATCAGACATTCTGAAGTTTGATTTTTAAATACTTTCTATAGGGGGGAAACGCACACAGATATCAAGAATCAGCATATGAATCTCAACAATGGTGACATACTTAATGCTGCAATGCTTGCTGGGAGCCATGAGTTTTATACTGTGGTGGCTTATTAGGGTTGGAGCTAAACTCTGCAGGACATCAGCTCTCTAGGACCGAACTTGCCTACCCCTGACTTAGAGGTACAAAAATGTACCACCCCTGTGACGGCCACTTTTACCTTAAAACCATTTATATTTATGCATTTAGCAGACACTTTTATCCAAAGTGACTTACAATAGAAAAATAGAATTATATATATATATATATATATATATATATATATATATATATATATATACATACACACTCACCTAAAGGATTATTAGGAACACCCTACTAATACTGTGTTTGACCCCCTTTCACCTTCCGAACTGCCTTAATTCTACGTGGCATTGATTCAACAAGGTGCTGAAAGCATTCTTTAGAAATGTTGGCCCATATTGATAGGATAGCATCTTGCAGTTGATGGAGATTTGTGGGATGCACATCCAGGGCACGAAGCTCCCGTTCCACCACATCCCAAAGATGCTCTATTGGGTTGAGATCTGGTGACTGTGGGGGCCATTTTAGTACAGTGAACTCATTGTCATGTTCAAGAAACCAATTTGAAATGCTTCGAGCTTTGTGACATGGTGCATTATCCTGCTGGAAGTAGCCATCAGAGGATGGGTACATGGTGGTCATAAAGGGATGGACATGGTCAGAAACAATGCTCAGGTAGGCCGTGACATTTAAACGATGCCCAATTGGCACTAAGGGGCCTAAAGTGTGCCAAGAAAACATCCCCCACACCATTACATCACCACCACCAGCCTGCACAGTGGTAACAAGGCATGATGGATCCATGTTCTCATTCTGTTTACGCCAAATTCTGACTCTACCATCTGAATGTCTCAACAGAAATCGAGACTCATCAGACCAGGTAACATTTTTCCAGTCTTCAACTGTCCAATTTTGGTGAGCTCATGCAAATTGTAGCCTCTTTTTCCTATTTGTAGTGGAGATGAGTGGTACCCGGTGGGGTCTTCTGCTGTTGTAGCCCATCCGCCTCAAGGTTGTGCGTGTTGTGGCTTCACAAATGCTTTGCTGCATACCTCGGTTGTAACGAGTGGTTATTTCAGTCAAAGTTGTCTTCTATCAGCTTGAATCAGTCGGCCCATTCTCCTCTGACCTCTAGCATCAACAAGGCATTTTCGCCCACAGGACTGCCGCATACTGGATGTTTTTCCCTTTTCACACCATTCTTTGTAAACCCTAGAAATTGTTGTGCGTGAAAATCCCAGTAACTGAGCAGATTGTTAAATACTTAAACCGGCCCGTCTGGCACCAACAGCCATGCCACGCTCAAAATTGCTTAAATCACCTTTCTTTCCCATTCTGACATTCAGTTTGGAGTTCAGGAGATTGTCTTGACCAGGACCACACCCCTAAATGCATTGAAGCAACTGCCATGTGATTGGTTGATTAGATAATTGCATTAATGAGAAATTGAACAGGTGTTCCTAATAATCCTTTAGGTGAGTGTGTATATATATATATATATATATATATATATATATATATATATATATATATATATATATATATATATATATATTTTTTTTTTTTTATTTTTTTTTTTTTTTTTTTTTTTTTTTTTTTTTAGATGAGGTTAAGTGCTCACAGAAGAGGTGAGTTTTCAGCTGTCTCTTGAATGTTGTCAGTGATTCTGCAAATCAGATGGAGGTAGGGAAATCATTCCACCAGCAGGGAACAGTGAATGAAAATGTTCTGGAGAGGGATTTCATGCCTCTCTGTGATGGTACCACATGGTACCATCTGGTGGGGGCGTAGACTCGTAGGAGCAAGTCAAAGTATGCAGGAGCTGAGCTTGTGGTGGATCTGTAAGCAAGCGTCAACACCTTGTACTTGATGGAGCAGTGAGTGGTAGCCAGTGAAGAGAGATGAAGAGAGGTGTGACATGGGCTCTTCTGGGTTCGTTGAAGACAAGACGTGCTGCTGCCTTCTGGATCATTTGAAGCATTTTGATTGCACACGATTGAAGTCCAGTCAGAAGCACATTGCACTAGTCAAACCGAGATGACCGGGGCCTGGACGAGAAGTTGTGTGTCATGCTCTGTTAGGAATGGTCTGATCTTCCTGATGTTGCGCAGCACAAACCTGCATGAACGAGCTGTCTTTGAAATGTGGTCTTTGAAGGACAGCTGGTCATTGAATATTACTCAAAGATTTCTGACTGACCCCAAAGGAGTGATCGAAGATGAACCTATCTGGACCTAACAGTGACAAGCTGGACAGTGAAAAAATACTACATATTAAAATTACATTGATATACATTTACATTGATTATAAATTTATAATGAGGAGACAAAGTCCTCACATTTATATATACTGTATATATATTATTTGTTCATAATATATATTATTTGTTACTTATGTTCAGCTTATTTTCATCAGTCATCAAGCTTGTACACACTGGTCACAGACATGTTTAATTTCCCCAAGCTGATCGCTCACTAAAAACCCCAACAGTCATCATGTTTTCAGCCCATTGCAATGTTGATTTTGATGTAACAAAGTGATGATATCTAAGTGGCTGAGTTATTTACTTATTATTTAATTAGTTTTCCCATTAACGCCATCATTGTCTTCATTCAGGGTGATTTCAGAACATGCACGAAAACAAAAGGCGGGATTTATCACACAAACATATCATATCCAAATATAACCCATCATATCCAATCACAGCACGATGGAGCCATTGCATTCTCTCCCCATACATTTCAATTACCCCACACAAAACTCACCGCACGCATTATGCCTAGTTCAGACTACACCATTTTCAAACTGGTCGGATCACTGCTCTTTTCACACTGCATGACTATCTGGGGATAGCATTCAGTGTCTGCTGTGTTAACTGCATGATTTCACAAGAGGAAGAATCTGAAATCACCCCCTATACCCTCAAATAGGGCACTATTTGAGGGGACAGCCAGTTTTAGTGGTGTCCGAAACCATAGTGGACGTTATCAAGTGCACTCATTCAATCCCACATTGCACCTCAATATCGAGTGTACAGTGTCCGAATTCACACACTCGTTTTCATTCACTCCTTCAAGTGAACCGTTTTAGTGGACTAACGTAGGGAATAGTGATTGAGGGTTTAGAGGGCGATTTCAGATTCAGCCTATTCACAAACTATGTTTCACAACCAAACACACGCGAGATGTGACAAGGAAACAACGCAAGATCATGCGTGTGTCAGACCAGAGTTCTCGCGCGAGACCGGAATTGATATTAAATATACAGACTGCAGAAAGCTTTGCGATCCAAATTGTCTGTGCGCTGATTTGCAATGAAAAGGAGAAAAAGAAAAAAAGATTGTGGAGGAGGAAATAGTTGGTGAGACGCAGGGAGCAAGAATTGTGTGTTCTGCAAAGAGAGTTTGGGTAAATAAATAATTTTGCAATGGCTGCTGTTGCGGCTTGTCAAGCAAATGTTTGTGCTTTGTTTCTGTCTGATAGAATTGTAAATATATCTATTAAAATACTGATATTTTTTGGACTTTACTTGTTGAGGCACATGACTATCAATTAATTGTTAAGCAATATGTCATTGAGGTTATGGGTTTTGAATTAATTTTGAATTCGTTAACAGTCATGTGCCTCAATAATAGCATAATACCTTTGCAAATCATATAGCTTATGATTAATAAAAGCAGTTGAAATGTATGGCTTCGACCCATTGTGGTAATTAACACATTAATTTACACTATTAGCTAATATAATATGTTATCAGGGAATTGATACACGATGAGATTTAATTAATAGCAATTAATATATTACATCATATACACTGTAAAAAAAAAAGCTTTTTTTTAGTTGGCCAAATTTAATTTCTGTGAATTAAATTGCATCAATTCACAGAAATTAAATTTGGCCAACTGAAAAATTTAGATGTGATCGGTCACTAGAACATTTTCAAATGGAGACCTGATTATTTTTTTACAGTGTAGAATCTTCATTAGTTGCTTATGCAGTAATATTTAATAAATGGTTTAGTTCTTCATGAGTCATACATTAACTCTTCATTATCTGTGCATTAGTTAAGCATGAATAAATGCATATTAGTGCACCCATATTGCAAAAGTGCTACCCACAACTTCATCCTTTTCTTCTAAAAAAAGTCCAAACATTATTATTTCCATTGTCCGCCATGTTTGTGTGGCATATTTGACCATGAGAGATTTTGCGAGATTTCCCGTGTTCACAGTAAGAACTCTTCTAAGTAAGAACTTGTGAATGAATCTGTTAGTGTGTGGTGTGAAGTCTTGGTCACATCATGCCACTCCACACACTAGAGGAACAAAACTGTTAAATCTACGATTTTTTTAATTGTCATGGAATTATTGTCATTTGAATCTTTTAGTGTTGGCCAGCCTCAACTCTCATTAGAGTAGGCCATTACTAGACTGTTAGGTTAGGGTTAGACTTATGTAGTTGCAAAGTTACTTCTAGTCAGTAGAATGTCTGTTGACGAGCATCAAAATAAAGTGTTATCAGTTATTAAAGCTACACTGTGTAACTTTTTTAGTTTATTCTTAGCTAAAAACACTTAGTTCTTTCAAAAATATAAGTGCTCATTAATGTATATTTACTTATTTCAAGTTATAAAGTATTCTCGTAAGTTTATAATATGCCATTGAAAATACATACGGGTAAGGGGTTCGAATGGGGGTCGCCATGTTGCCCCTCCATCTTGAAAGTACATTATCCAAAGAGGGACATACCCGTAAATTCAAGCTTCGCCTTTCGTGTTTTAACACTCGATGGCACCGTGTCTGGATTGAACTGGAAGCCATGTTAATCTTGGACTAAAACGGCCACCGTAGGAGTTAAAACGAAATCGGAATTGGGAGGAACAGAACCTAATATTTACTGGATGGTCATATACCTTTTCACCGCTAGATGGGGGAAAATATCACACAGTGTAGCTTTAAGCAGACACTCTACTAATATTCTAATGATGGGTAAATGACATGTAGTTGCAAATTTACTTATAGAATCAAGCGTATAGCGTCACGTTAGTCAAGCTTGCATCAGCTGACTGTCAGCTGATCACGTCTACCTATAGGAATATGACGTCTATCACAGCACACATATACAATCTCCTTCAGTACTTTCAGCAGCTATCGTGTTCTCCAGAGCTCATTTACCCTCCTCCATCCCCAGCTCCTCCTCTCATCCAGCCAGGATTTGGTATTCTGATTCCCC
This sequence comes from Romanogobio albipinnatus, assembly GCA_023566225.1. Lineage (NCBI taxonomy): Eukaryota > Metazoa > Chordata > Actinopteri > Cypriniformes > Gobionidae > Romanogobio > Romanogobio albipinnatus. The sequence continues at coordinate 48,384,722 of CM042249.1, forward strand.
TTGAATCAGACTAAATCCCCAAATTATTTTGTACATTTAATATTAATCAGATCTACAATACATTATGTTGGTTCTGTTCTGTTTACCCTAAGGGGGTTTATCGCTGCTCTCCCTGCCCTTATCCATGCTAGGCTGCATGGATGTGCAGGGAGTTCTTGCCCAGAACAGAACCATCCAAACTGTATGCTAATAGTCAATCAGCTTTTGACGATAGTGGTCCTGACAGAAATGTCTAAAGTGGACTATCGAAAGCCAATGTTACCCAATGTTCACCCGAAGTTTTCCACGGGGGCTTGTCGAGCACTACATTTGAAAGGTTTGTGAATTCTACCCACGGTTTGTGTTAGTCTTGCATGGGTTCACAGTGATATGTTTGCAAGAGAACTGAAGCGTTTAAAGAGAAGCTTTAGCGTTAAAAAATTGGAATGGAATAAACATGAGCTCACTGCTCACTACCATAGCCTCTTATGTTAATGTTAATGACAAACTGTTGTTTGTTTTTTAACCACCAGGACATATTTAGAAACATTACTACAGCCTTTTCTCCATGTCTTTCCTAGTGCAGTTTGGAATATCACAAGAGATGAATATTACAGAGTGCTGCAGTGCCTCAAGAAAAACTTCTAAACTTTGCAGTTAAATTTCCCATTTACACAACAATCATGGCTGCATTCATCATCCAGAGAAAGAAAACAGCATCGCTCCATTATAAAGAGCGGTGCCTTTGCCGTTTGAGTAGTACATTTATCTCCACCAAATACGCCATTGCGCGCTTTGTAAATGTCATGGAAGTCATTGAGTGAGAAAATAAGGTCTTATTGTATTTATTTATGATTGTCATGTGAATTGGCCCTTTTGATATGGCAAAGCAGAGAACAAACCAAACTCCATTATGTTTGAAGTGTTTGTCTGTGCGAATGTTTGACTTTTTTTTTTTAAGTGCACAATCTTACGTGAGTATAAATAACACTTGGCTGAGTAAACAGAGTATATTAGTGTTTAAATAATAATGACTGCTCTGTTCACTTCAGACATTGTGCACTTAAGAGGTAAGAAGAAAAAGTTCTCTCTGAAAACGCGCTTCACGCATTTCCTTTAGTTTATTGACAGAGGATATGCATGAAACACAGTAGAATTCTGTCATTGTGTCTTTTTTTCCTGAAAGCAAGAACAATTCCATCAGTGTAATGTGCTTGAAATATTTGTACTGGAAATATTTATTTATTTATAGAATAAATTGACCGCAAATTGATGTACTCTAAATACTGAGATAAACATTTTTCAGGATCATTTTGCTATCCAAACTGAAAATGCAGACACACTCTTCCCTCTAGATAGGCTTTATTAATCAATAATTCATTGAACCTCAATTAAACATTTGCTTACAATGTGGAAGCTCTTAAATTCTCACCAATTAATTAGCAAGTTAAAATTATTTCCGCAACAGTAAAGGCAACAAATTAATATCAGCCCCGGCTGTGCCAGATTCAAAGTTTATAGAACTTCATATTCTCTTCTTTTATTTCTCTACTTTATAAAACTGTAAACACCAACTGGTTAGAGTGGAACACAATCTAAAGTTTTTATCTTAGACACATTAACTGTAGTTGGTGTAAAGAATGTCCAGAATGTCCAAAAATGATGATAAGATGCAGTTCAAATTTGAACTTACCATTAATCATGCTTAATTACTAGGGGTGTAACGATACACCTACACCACGGTTCGGTTCATGTCACAGTTTTGGAGCCACGGTTCGGTTCTGTTTGCTGTGGAGGCAGGGTTCATGACAGGGCACCAGCAATAATAACACTAGATTCACTTTTAACCTAATAATAATAACAACAACAATTTAACTTATTAACGTTATACATTGGCTTCAGTTAGCATACACTCTAAACATACACTAAATGGCACCAAAAATGGTTCTTGGCTCGTAATCATAGGGGAACCTTTTTTAGTGCTATATAGCACCAATTTTGGTGCTTCAGTGGTTCTTCAGCAGTTCTTCAGAGGTTCTTCACCGGTTCTTTGACTAAGGTGCTATATAGCACCTCTAACTATGGTGCTATATAGCACCACTACCATATACATAACATGTTAAGATATGGTGCTATATAGCACCAAAAATGGTTCCCCTATGATTACGACGAAGAACCATTTTTGGTGCCATATAGAACCTTTTTTTTTTAGAGTGATATGAAATCAAATGAAATAAATGTCTGTAGACTAGTCAGAAATAGACTAGTCAGAAATAATCTACTCATTTTAACATTTACCATGTAAAAAATAAATAAAAAAAATTGATGACACAAGTAATGTCCCACTGTAGCCTACTTAACAAACACATTAATTGTGTGATATTTACATTTACATTTATGCATTTGGCAGACGCTTTTATCCAAAGCGACTTACATTGCATTCAAGATACACATTTTACATTTGGTCAGTTCTTGCTTTCCCTGGGAATCGAACCCATGACCTTGGCGTTGCTAGCGCCACGCTCTACTGTTTGAGCTACAGGAAAGCCTCCTATTAGTCATAACTGATATGACTAATACTGATTAATAAATAGGCCTATAAGTTAAATATATTAAATAGGCAGTTTTTGTTAATACAATAAAGTAGCCACCACACTAATTTAAAAATAAACATAATACACTAACAAGGGTAACCATGGGGACAGATGAGTGGCGGGAAACTGAACAAAGAAACATGTGACAAATGAAAACAAACAGAACATAGACACCTACACTTCTGGGGGCCCAAGCAAAACTTTGGGAAGAACTGAATTTCCATAAACTTAAGTAATAGTTTAAATGGTTTTTAGTATGCAGTGAGCACTGCCAGTTTTCTAAAGGGCCAAATGGAATTAAAACGTCAAGGAAACAAATGGCAAGTTATGAAAAACATATAAGGGACACCTGTTAAAACATGTTAAATTGGCAGTAAGAACAATTAAGTAAAATTAAAAACAAATATTTGTTGACAGCTAAATAAATGCCTTTTTAATGCTATTGGAGTAATGCACACTGCCGAATTGGCTTTCTAAATGCGCAATTTACTAATGAAATTACACTGTGATGAATAAAAACGGCATTGGTTGTTTCAACCCAAATGCGGGTCAAATATGGACATATACATTTTGTATACATTTAACACAACGGTTGGGTTTGTCTAGTTTTACCAAAAGCATTTTGTAGAGCAAAGAAGGCTCAGGTAAACATACAAAATACACAACTAATTCTCTAAATGAGCTCATTTTAGACAAATGGGACTAATGACTACTGAACAGGAATGTGTATTTCTTATATACATTAAACCACGCATAAGAACGTTCATTATTAATGTAAACCAACACAAACCCAAAGTTACATTTCATCACGGGGCATTTCTAATGAAACACTGGCCTGGAGTTATTGGTTTAAGACTTACTTATGAATGTATTGTTAAATAAGAAATTAAATGTTAGAAAAATACATACTTTTTTTGTTTTTGCAGCCATAGCCATGTGAAGACGCATGTTATTATCTGCAGCGCAGCATGACGTCCGAGTCTGAAACGGTTATTGAATAAATATAAATCATTATGAAAAATATTTCCGCAAGACTCCGCAAATGTTTAGTAGACACTGCACATATATTTGCATGTAATGAGGAAATATTCACACTATAGTAAATTACAGTCATGTTTATTTTATATAGTGATGAGCCCCATGCAACGTGCGCAGTTTGCATATAGGGAGGATCGGCTCTGGAAACGGAGGACTAAATGTCAATGCATCAAATGTCTGAAAATGACTTGATTCTTAGCATTTCGAGAACCACTTCCTTTTTGTCTTTACTGTATATTTCTTATAAGTTTGGTTTCATTGCAGGTTCTTAAGACCAGTGTATTGCTTACGTGAGCTTTGGGAACTAGGGAATAAACATTCCTTGGTAGGACTTTAAGATGTTCCCCAATGCTGCAAAACCATTTTCGTTCTAATGGGATCTTTATTTTTAAGGGTGGCAGGGCTAGGACTCAATTGACCCTCTCTATAACATTATAGCATAGTTACCACTGCCATCAAAACCATTCCTCCTGAAGCAATAGGCTATATGAAGCCAAGCTTTTAAAAAATGATCACAGGTTCGGAGCTTCAGTCTCATTAATATATACTGATTTGATCCTGGCAAAGAGCATTCTCGGCACTCTCATTGTTTCAGACACATGTATTCCCATGGCCACAGGCTGCTTTATTATTTATAGCCGTGATATCAATGCTAAAGGCAGCAGTGGGTCAGTTCTCTGTGAGCCCAGCCAATGGAAGAGATACATGTCAAAATCCAGCTGGGTCCCTGCAATTTCCTGCGGCGCATTGACAAAGCTCTAATTCCACAAAGGATCATGGGTCACGCCAAACTTGCAAAATAACTATTTATAATTCCATTTAGTCAGTCAATCATAATCCGTGTAGCCATCTACCATCACATGTAGATATGAGCTTACCTAATTTGTTAAAAAAGATAGCAGTGTTTCCCACACATAGACTAATTAGTGGCGGTGCGCCACAGAATCAACACCTTTGTTTGATATGAAACAAAGTCTAATCTTTTAAAATGTTTAAAGTTTTAATACGAAATTCAAACAATAAATAGCGTTTTTGTGCTAATGTGGCATAACAGTTAAAGCCAGAGGCGTTGAAAATGGTTCATCAAGCTCTCAATAGTTCCAAACAAACCAGCACTGTCAATGCAGTTGAATGGATAGACAACAGCTTCACTATACAGGCGTTTGCAGCAATTTTTGGTAAACACAACAGCATAGTGTGCATTGATTATTACGTCAACCATATTTACAGTATCATTTTATTATGGAGAGTGATGGAGCTGCAACATTGTTAACATTAATGTTAATGTTTTTCTTGTAATTAGCCCTCGGGTATCCTTACTAATTGGTCACACTCATTTGTGGTCAAATGTGACCATACACTATTTTTCAATTAAATAAATGTTCTATTTTTTAGTTTAATAATATAAATAAAAATAAAAAAATATATTGAATAGTTTGAGGATATATTTTGGTACTAAATAGGCCTACTGTAACGGTTACCAGCTGGAGTGCCCTTGAGAGCCACCAGTGGGCACTCCACACATAAGACTATGATCACTCACAAACTACATTTCCCATAACTCACTGCCCGGACTCATCATCACTTATCACTGATCACATTCACCTGTACCTCATTCACTGATTGCATTCACCTGTGTCTCACCATCCTGTTAGTCTCTGTCTATTTATACCATGGTCATTCATTCACTCACCGCGAAGTCTTGTTTAATGTTACACTGCAATTCTGAGCACTCTCCTGATTTTCTTGTTTCTTGTTTTTTGATACCTTGCCCTGTGCCCTGGATTACTCTCTTGCCTCTAGTCCCTGCCTGTTTTGTTTGTTTGTTTCTTTGTTTGGACTGCCTGTCTGTGTATGACCCTTGCCTGTACCTTGGATTACGCTTCTGGATTGCCCTCAAATAAAAGCTGCATTTGGATCCACCTTCGAGTCTCGGAGCAATTCGTAACACCTACCATTTGTGCAATAATTATGGTCCATTAATGAATTAAAACATTTTCTTCTAATATTCTTCTTATTTATATTACAATTAGTGTAGTAATTAAGGTTAAAATAGAGAATTCCAATGCAAAGAGTCATTTTGTGGCTGGAAAAATAATGCATTTCATTTGTAATGCCATGGTTTACCCACTAGGTGCTTGTATGGCTCTTTAATAAATATACATGCATCTAGTCTAGTTGCTCAAAAAAAAGTATTGCAGATCATAACTGCTTACTTATTTTTAGGTTTTGCATTTGAATACATATTTAGACATGATCAAACACTCGATTTCTTTAAATGTGGAATTTTAAAACGTTAATAACTTACATCCTAATATTGTAATGATACTTATATAAAGCACACACACAAGTGAATATTAATGAATGCGTGCAAATGTAATTTAACCCAATAAAAGTTTAAAATAGTGCTAAAAAGGCAAAACTTATTTTTCCTTATATGCACAGTAGGCTATATACATATGAATTGAAGATACTGAATCAAGATCGAAATCGATATTTGTGCCAATCACCAACCCCAACTACCCCAACCCCGCCACCACAAATTGGTTTCTAATCTGTGGGAAACACTGGATAGTCACTAATATTTGTTTCTTTCAAGAAAGTATACTTGCAATCAATTAACTCATCCTTCATCCATAAATGTCATTTTGCAATACAATTATTAATTGAGTATTATTTGAACATTTCCTGGAATTGTATTTTTCCTTCTACATCTGAATCTCTGTAAAGTGAGATCAAGCAGGCACATTTACATTAACAAGCTATCTATAGATCAAATGATAAAGAGGCCAGGTTCTGCACCATGCAATTGTGCTTATGAATAATTAACACATCACATGAATAATTAGAACTATCCGGTTGAATAAACTTATATGCAGTAGATTTTCACAGCCAAGAGTCATCACTTGTGTCTCTTTCCATACCGCACACCTCCTCAACGCTGATCTAACAAACACATAAAAGGCCTTTACCTTTTTTACAAAGTTAAAATGGCTGTGAAAATCAAGGAACGAATGGAAGTTGCTTGCTTTAAAAATCTGTTAAATTTCTAATATTTTCTACATTGAATGGATGCCATTCTAAACGAACATAATCTAAAGGACAGTTGGCAACACTTTAGTTTAGGGTTCAATTCTCACTATTAACTAGTTTCCATTAGCATGCATATTACTGATATTGTACTTATAAAGCACATATTAATGCCTTATTCTGCATGACCATATTCTACATCCCTTAATCCTACCCAATACCTAAACTTAACTACCTTACTGACTATTAATAAGCAGTAAATTATGAGTGATATCCTAATAATATGCATGCTAATAACCAACTAGTTAATAGTGAGAATAGTGAGAGTTCCCTAATATAAAAATTGCATTGGAATTAAACAAGGGTGAGTCAATTATGACAATCCAGTCAATTGTCCATGTAAAAGGAAGCTGACTCTTTGCAGATAGTTTCAGTGTGGATATGTTGCCTATACACCAACACAAACTTCCAATGAGTCTCCTCCAAGGATTTATTTGAATGTCAATAGACACACCAGTCAAGGATGGACTGGGACTTAAAAACAACCCTGCCCATCACAACTCACTCTGATTTACCCCTACATAGACACACTTATTTGCAGACAGATGCTCATACACACACTAAATAAGTTATACTACTGCCAAGAAGTAATCTGCGGCAACAAGTCATCCCAAATTCCAACTTGGACATAATTGTAAAACTTCATACTATCAGTTCAACTTGAATTGGCGATACTACATAGAAGTTTCAAAACTCCCAAACATTGCTGGGAATGGACCATTTCTAATATCCATCCATTCTGCATTATAGAGAGGAGCTATCATTTATAAATGGTCATTTTTAAGTAGCATCATGCTTTATTCAGATGTGCAATAAAGATGAGAGGAGTCAGTCTGTTCAACCTGACTGATAAATCATTTTTTCATCCAGTACATTTAAAATGTCTCTACCTCTAGCTAAAGCTCAATGGCCTTATCAAGGGAGAAGCAACATTTGATGTTAAGAGCATCAAATGGGCATGAGAACAACTCTGCAGGTAAGTCCTGGGAAAATAGATACAACAATACACTCTAAAAAAATGATGGGTTCTTTTTTTTCAACCAAATGCTGGGTTCAGCCAGTTGGGTCATTTAATTGGGTTATTTTTAATATGATGAACCCCTCACATACCTCCCCAGCACTGGGTTAAAGCAACCCAATGTTGGGTAGTCTGAGCCAAACCGGTTAAAACTAGATACATTTTTCAATGATCATTTTGTGTTTTTTGAGGGAAAACTTCCTGAATGAAATTTGTATTACATTGTATTCATATCAAAATATTACTATACAGGGAAAACGTCTGTAGTCTTTTTAGTTTACATGTACGTCGCAGCTAATGTATGCTTGGAACACTAGCCTTACAAATACTCCAGATCTACGCTGACGCCACCATGTAAGTTTTTCCACGTACGCCAAACCAATGGCATGACTAGGCTGAAACACAACGTGACATCACTGTCATATATATCAACGTTGCCATGCACTTTACTGACTACAATTGGGGCGCTGCTGATCTAGTGCACTAGGTTGAAACTTAAATGTCTGAGTTTGAGATTAAAATGACAGACGAGATGGCACAAGGTAAAGCCGTTTTTTGATGCAACTTTTCAAACATGAATATACTGTATAAGATTGTCATTTAATAAACTGGAACAGCCTACTAATACCAGTTTTCTTCCCACAGATTCTCATTGGCTGCTCTTGGTTTTTTGAGTATTTTATGATTGTTTAAGACTGACTTGCCATTGAATAAAAACATATTGTGTATGAATGTTCCTGTCATACATACATACATACATATTTTTATTTAAAATAAAAAACCTTCTATACAGTAGGTTGACAGACAAATGGGTTAGTGTATAAAACCTAACAAGCTGGATTAAAATAACCCAGCATATGCTCTTTCCAATTGTTACCAAGCGCTGGGTTGCAAAGTAACCCAGAAATGGTTGTTTTTAACCCAGCATTTAAAAAAAGTACTAATAATAATATCTATATAATGCATTTTATACAGTAGTATTGTCACACGGTTTTGTTAGTTCCCTCAAAAATGTACTCACCCTCTTGTTGCTCCAAATTAGGGCTGTGCAATTAATCGCAAAACAATCGCGATTTGAGCACATGCAATTTCTAAACCGCATATGGATGCGATTTTATTTATTTATATTTGAATTCAGAATACTACAACATTCTTGTGCGCATGTTTAAGATGAGAGAGCACTCAGCGCATGCAGTTCTCTCACTGCAGCGGACCGGACCGAGCGGACACAGCGTAACAAATATGGTGGTGAGTGAATTAGGCTAAATAATTAATTCTATGCATCATGTGTTCGGAGCTTTTATAAGTGCTATAAGTTCCCGTGCTAACTGAAAAGACGAAAGTACTCTATTTTTTTTTTTTTATGAAACAAATGTTACTAGTGAATAAAAACACATTTACTACACCACGACCACAGATATGTGGTCCATCACAATGATGGAGCCTTATATACATTTAACGGTTTTGAAGTTTATTGATTGTTATGACTGGAATTTAGGTTAGTTAACCTTCATTTATTTTATGTTGTCTATTTTAAAGACAGTGTTTTACAGTTTTGTTTATCAAGCTGTTAATACTGTTATTTCATTGTGAAATGTGTTAGGCACTTTTTGTGCACTGGCATGTTTGAAAAAGCAAAAACAATTGCCAAAACCGCAAATAAAAACCCATTTGCAATATTAATAATAAAAAAATTTAAATAAATGGCAATATGATTATTCTGTCCATATTGCACAGCCCTACTCCAAACCCACAAGACTTTCCTTTATCTTTGAAACACTGATATTTTCATAAGATGTTTTCTATAAAATAAGATATTTTTAATTAAATCTGAGAGATTTCTGTCCCTCTGTTGAAAGGCACAGAAACTGAAACTGATTCTTCAAAGCGCTTATAAAGGCATTGTAAGCATAATCCATATGAACCGAGCCGTTTAATCCAAGTTTTCTGAAGAGACACATTCACTTTAAATGATTAAGAGATTTAATTTAGGCTTTTATTCACTTATAAACATTGATCAGAGCGTCAAGTGAGGGACAGAAATCTCTCTGACTTCATTATACCTTCAATTGTGTTCGAAGACGAACAGTAATCGATTAATGAATTTTCCTTTTGGGGTTATTATTTAAGTTGTCCATAAACCACTTTTAGTCTCCCCAATGTGTTCATAGAGCCTATGGACCTGCACACATAGGACCCTATTTTACCGATGCGAGCGCATGGTGCATGTGCACTCAGGGCGTGTCCAAATCCACTTTTGCTATAGTTTAACGGAAGGAAAAATGGTCCAAAAGGGTTGTTCCTACTTCCTTGTCTCTTAATGAGTCAGTTTTGGGCGCAAAACCAATAAACCAATCAAAGTTTCATCTACCATTCCCTTTAAAAGCCAGTTGCGCTTGCACCATGGTGGATTCGATATTTACATGGCGGAATTTGCGAGCGGAAAGACTGAACGCTTCTCCAGAGAGGAATCCTTTTATTTTTAATATTTAAACATGTTTGTGTGCTGCTGCGCATCCCTGTGTGTGTAATAAGCAGAGTGTACGCACGTTGTTCACCCACTTATAGGTGCATATTACCAACACGCCCTTTAAATAACACAACAAATACTGTGCTATTGACTTCAGATCAGGTTTTTGTTGGTCAATGGTGCAGTCGTTTTCAGTTCCTCAAAATAGCAACGCGCCAACAATGCGCCTGAACACACCTGGTTTTCAGACCAGCATGCCCATGGGTGAACAGATGGAAGCCAGTGCATTTGCTATTTAAACAACGGGGAGCTGGACGTGAAAATGATAACTGTGTCGAGCTGAAACTAGCAAAAAACACTTGTGTCGCGCCTGCCATCACATTGTGCCAGGTGTATGATAGGGCGCTTAAGGGTTTAACATTAAGACATGACACCCCAGTCAAAGATTTCAGTCTGCATAGAACAATAATTACAAAACAGAACAGACAGAATACATGAATGAGTTAAATGTCAAATTGATCACTAAAATGATTGACTGCTGTGGACTGATGCTCAATGAAATGGAAAAACCAGCCAGCAATATATTGACTTCTATAGCCACTTTTTTTTCTCGATACCATACTCATCTGCCACAATATTTTTTTAATTATCTTCACTTGAGTGCTTTCCTCAGCAAATATTGACATTAATATAATGAATAAAATCAGAATATTGTGCAATTCAGGTTACATTGGTAAGAGATTGACCACCCTAAACATGTATCGATGTAATGGAATATGACCAAATGTTTCCAAGACATTTCCTAAAGCAGATTGCTAACAAAATGAAATATGTTCTTTATGCGGTTGCCATTGGCATTTTATCACCTTGTTCCAATAGTGGGTTTCGTTACACTTGCTTAAGCAGTGAATAAAAACTATGAACCTCTCAAAACAGCTGCAGCTTGAAAGGTGTCAAGGAGCTGTGGAGCAGGCACCATATGTTCCTGGATGTCTTCTGGCAACCTCTCTGCTCCCTACCCATATCCCCGCTGTTGTGCCCCTGAGAAGCAGACTGCACCCACGCACCTCATATTTATCAGATACAATATGTGGCCCAGAGGAATCACTTACAACTGCACATATTCTGCATCGTTAGCTGGATTTCTTTTGGTTTCAAATTGCTGTCAACTGGCATAGCCTAAACCTCACCATTGCCACAAGGTTTAGCTGTTAGATTAAAAAAAAAGTATAGACAGTTTTTGTGAGGCTTTTTTATTTTTTAGAATAGTAGGAGAAAGAGGACAGGATTTATCAGGGAACAGGGTACAATTTATTGCATACAAATATGCATACTTCCCAAAAGAGCAAACATGTAAAATGAGTTAGATGTCTGAATACACAGTAATCACTGTATCCAGAGATTCTGAAGTGTGCAGACAGACATTTTATTGGCGTTTAGAAGCCATCAGATTTGAAAAGTTGAGTGTTACAGGTAGCAAAAAAGTTGGTACTTTAAATTGGTGTTTAAATTGTATTTTAATAACACAAGGAGTGATCATGTTTTAAAAATGGGATTTTTTTATTTATTTACGCCATGGTAATTGTGTTCATACTGTTTAAAATGTGTATGTGTATTGATCTATATGTCACATGTCTGTCTTGTCTTGTGTAGCACATGTTGTGTTTTTGTCATTTCTGGCCATGTGCTTGTGTTTGTTAGGTTGGGTCTGACGTCATGTCTCCGTCTATTGTCAACCCCGCCCATCTTATCTGATTATTGATTGATTTGCCCCACCTTTTCTCCCTCATCATCCTAACTTGTTTGTTCCCTTTATAATCTCCTCGTGTTTGCAGTTCTGTGCTGGATCGTTGTCTGATGTCGTCTGTTCCCTGTCATCCTACATGTTCCTGCTCCTTGTGTTAAGTTTATTTCACGTTTGGTTTTCCCCCTCGTGGGTGTTTTGTCTGTGTTTGTTTTATTTTATTATTAATAAAAACCACATCTTCCTGCGATGGAGTCCTCCCTTTTCTCCCAACCAACAACCAACCCTAACACTAGAGGTTTTAACTAGACCAGTGGTTCTCAAACTTTTTATACCAAGTACCACCCTCAGAAAATATTTAGCTCTTCAAGTACCACCATAATGACCAACATTAAAATACAGTAACGTAGTAGGCCTAACTATTCAGCTACAGCTCTGCACAACTCAAAAACGAGGCAGTTTATTCCTAATAAGAATATGTATTGTTGTCAGCCACTTTACCATTGTAAAAACAGTTTGTACATTAACACTGCACTGTGCTTACATGCAGGTAAATTAAATAAATAAATAAATAAGTAAAGATTCAATTAAAATGCATGTGTTTTAACATGAATTTATTTAGCGATTCCTCTGCGTACCACTAGAGGCAGCCTGAGTACCACTAGTGGTACTCGTACCACCCTTTTAGAACCACTGAACTAGACCATTTCAGGTCAAAACTAACAGTGTCGTCAGATGACCCAGTCTGTTTTGATTGTTCAGATGACCCAGTCAGTTGTGATTGTTCAGATGACCCAGTCAGTTGTGATTGTTCAGATGACCCAGTCAGTCTGTTGTGATTGTTCAGATGACCCAGTCAGTTGTGATTGTTCAGATGACCCAGTCAGTCTGTTGTGATTGTTCAGATGACCCAGTCAGTTGTGATAAGTCAGATGACCCAGTCAGTTGTGATTGGTCAGATGACCCAGTTAGTTGTGATTGTTCAGATGACCCAGTCAGTTGTGATAAGTCAGATGACCCAGTCAGTTGTGATTGTTCAGATGACCCAGTCAGTTGTGATAAGTCAGATGACCCAGTCAGTTGTGATTGGTCAGATGACCCAGTCAGTTGTGATAAGTCAGATGACCCAGTTAGTTGTGATTGTTCAGATGACCCAGTCAGTTGTGATTGTTCAGATGACCCAGTCAGTTGTGATAAGTCAGATGACCCAGTCAGTTGTGATTGGTCAGATGACTCAGTCAGTTGTGATTGGTCTTCTGTGTGCAGCGCATAACGGAAACTGAACGCCTATCACATTACTGGATTATGGCTTGTCAAGTGTTGAACATTTTCTACAGTGTATGAACAGACATTGCATCAATTTTGACTTACAAATTCAAGCCAGAGTCCAACGGAGAGCAGAGAGCAAAGCCTTTGTCACAGTAGCATGTTACTAGTGGTGTTTACAGACAAAATACATGTTAAATGTTAATAATAATAATTTAGGGAACCCACAAAATAAAATATAAAAAAATGTATTGTCCCCATGTTTTAATTAATAGATAATAACAAGTGAGATTTCAGTGATATTTCGACCATTCAAATAGGAAATGTCCTTGGTTTCCATTTCAGAAATCTGGTCACCTTACTTTTTACGCCATTTGCAAAGATTTTATTTTATGATATGCAACAGTTAGCTAATATTAAATCTCATCATATTTGCATAACAATTAACAACAATTGCCTATCGCCATGGTATGCTAACCTGATGAGAGAGTTGGATGTGTTAATTGTAGACTCAAAATTGAACGCTAGTCATGATAGTGTGAAGACGCTTATTAGTTAGCTTTGCAGCAGGAACTTCTAGAGAGCTGTTTTTGCAACTAATTGGTTTTGCCGTAGGGGTGTGGCACCAAGCCAGAAGAATCACAGTACTGAATACAGAGCATCCTTTTGAAAGAGACGCTAATGAGAAATAAATCACTTGACATCACACGAGAAGAGAGCGCATCGGGCTCAAAGGGGAGCGTGAAAATCGTCACTCTGTTTTTCAATCCCTTTGAAATTGATAACACGCTTATTTCATAATTGATAATGCCAGTTGTGAGAGATGTTAAAAGATGCATTAGCTTGAATTAAAATCTCTTTGAATGTCAAAGACGATGAGAGCGACGGCACAACTTCATTACGTGCTGTAGTCGACACCTCTGCTGTTGGCGACAAAGACAGACAACGAGGCACACTCCTGGGACGAGCAATCCTTATAAACATTCCCATAAAAGCCTGCGAGGAAAAAGCTGTAAATTTGGGCGAAGGCAGCGTGAGTGTTTCACACACACACTAGACAGCAACAACATGCTGACACAAACTGGTATTTATGTGTCTGGAGAAGTTTTGGCAACTCAACAAGCCTCAAAACTCGAGATCAAACCTCAGCGAACATCACACTATAACAAAATTGAAAAACTCCCTCTTGGGTATTCTTCTGTTTTTGTGTAACAGCTTTGCCCAACTGAATCGATCAGTCACATGGGGGTCCGGTGTGGTAGCAGTGATGGACTGTCAGCCATCAGCGATCGCTGGAGTGGCACTCAAACCCTTGAGCTTGTTTGCCATCACTGTCGCATGACTGACATCTCAACAGGGCACATGCTACGTTCAGATGGGCGTCTGTGGAGCAAGCAGGCGAAAAATTGCAATTTTCAGATGAGACACATGCTAGATGGGAGTAGCATACAGAGTCGTCGATTTATCTGCCGTGCGTGCCCGTTTATGTGAGAGACCGCTCAAGCCTTTGTTGTTACATACCTGCCATGTTTGTGACTGACAGTGTCAATAATTGCTGTGAGAGGTTGTTGAGCTACATGGATTGTGTGTGTGTGTGTGTGAGTTTGTTTACAGACACCGGCAGCACTTTGTCATTGTTATTTGCTCTAAATCATTGCTTTTTTTAACAGCCCTTGTGATGATCGGCATGGCCATGTGAACACAGATTATGAAAAAAAAACAGCACGACGTGGAGGCTAACACACATGTGCTTTAGAGCTTGACGGAAATGCTTACCTGTTGCATACAGCTCTAATGAATAAGATACTACAAATCACACTTTGACAAGTAATCCTCGTTAAGCTTTTATTTGGATCAGTAACACTGATTTATTAATCAGTGCTGTCTGCTTAAAGTGTGCTATTTAAACATGATGCTAAAGCTGCTTTTGGAAAGCAATAACTCTCCTATTGAAGAATACTATATGTCAGGGGTGGGCATGCAACATTTTGGGCCGTATTTTAACGATCTGAGCACATGGTCTGACTCTTAATGAGTGATGGCTGTGTTTTGGGCGTAACGGGCAATAAACCAATCAGTCTCATCTCCTATTCCCTTTAAAAGCCAGTTTAGCTTGCACCATGGCGGATTCCCTATTTACAGCTCTGAAAAAAAAAAAATTAAATAGGGATGCACGATATTATCGGCATGACATCGGAATCGGCCGATAAACGCTTAAAATATAAAATTCGGCATCGGCCGATATGAAAAATTATGCCGATAACGTGTTGATATGAGCCTGCAATAACTCACGTGTGCAAGGAGGACTGCTATAGAAAAGATCATGTCAGCCATGTGGTCATTCTTGAAGGGCAAAACAAGCAAATACATTGCATGTATGGTGATTTATATTGACAGTTTTTAAATGCTGCCTTTAATTTGTGAATCAATGCAGGATTGCCAGGTTTTTACAACAAAATAGCCCAAAACAAGCACAATCTCCCCACTCTCTAGCGCGCAGCAGCCTCCACAGCAGCTGAAGCTCCTCCAGGTCCTAGTCCATAGTGGTCCCACTTTATTATTTTCAGCGCTTTTAATATACTCTTATTATAAAAAGAACTTTATTAACATTTATTTATCTTTAACAAGTATCATTTTAGTAAGGAGACCTCATAAATCTGAAACCAGAATGAAAAAAAAAATGTTTTTGCTCAAAATGGTGGTTTCCAAACAAAGGAAAATAAAACATATATCGGTAACGATATCGGCATTGGCCAAAATGAGTTGAAAAATATCGTCATATCGGATATCGGCAAAACTTCAATATTAAAAAACATTGAGAAATAAATTTTAAGTGGTCTCTTAATTTTTTCCAGGGCTGTACATGGTGGAATTTGCGCACGGAAAGACTGAACGCTTTTCCAGAGAGAAATCTTTTATTTTTAATATTTTAATATGTTTTTTTTTTTGCTGCTGCGTGTCCCTGTGTGTGTACACGCGTTGTGCACCCGCCTATAGGTGCATATTACTAACACAACCTTTAAATAACACAAAAAATGCTGTGCTATTGACTTTAGACCAGATTTATGTTGGTCAATGGCGCAGTCGTTTTCAGTTCCTCAAAATAGCAACGCGCCAACAATGCGTCTGAACACACCTGGTTTTCAGACCAGCACGCCCATGGGTGAATAGATGGGCAAGAGTGCATTTGCTATTTAAACAACGTGACGCTGGACGTGAAAATGATAACTGCGTCTGGCTGAAACTAGCAAAAAACACTTGTGTTGCGGTTGTCACCACATTGCGCCAGGTGTATGATAGAGCCCATTATGTCAAGTCTACATGTTTTAGGATTCCCATTAATGTCAATGGCAGGCACTTGGCTGGTGCAGGACCCCCCAAAATACATAATTTCAAACCTGCCATCTATGGAATTTTTTTTTTTTTAAATGTTTTAAAATCTTTTCAAGTTAAATCTTGAATAACAAAAAAGTTGAAGTTGAAATTGGTTATGTAACGGGAGAAAAAAAGTACAGTCTGTAAAATGTTTTTCCATTACATAACCAATTTGAACTACATTTTTTCAAATATTCAACAGGACAAAATTTTAAAACAAGTTTATAATGAGCCTCTCGTTTGAGTTAAAATGACTTGTGCAGTCAATGATTGATTATACTTACAACATTTAAGACAGCGACTGAAAGCAACTTAAAAATGGCTATTCAAGGCCTGTTTACACATACAACAGATATACGAGTTCATCTGTCCAAACAACTGCAGACCATATGATTATATATTTACATTTCAGATCATTTCTAATTTTAGCTAAAAACATATTCAAAATTGGAGAGAAAAAAACTAATTACACTATTATCACTGTATGCAAGAATGATTTTAGGTACACAATGCCATTATAACTGATAAACAGGCTATTGTTGAAATTCATTATCTTTGTTTTCACAATAGAAGTCAAGAAACCAAGGCACTGAAATTGCTTAGTTGACAAGCACACAGTTGTGACTACGGCGTCTGATGGAGACAAATGAGCATCATAAGTGTTGCTGAAAAGCTGCAACAACATGCTCAGCAGGAGACACTGGTATACAGGCAGAAGGGAATGAGCTAAACATATCAAGGTGTTGTAGTCAAGACAGTGAAATTGGTATTCCCAGAATATCTGACATTCTGGGCCCTATTTTAATGATCTGAGCACATGGTCTGAAGCACATGGTGCAGGTGCACTTAGGGCGTGTCCGAATTCACTTTTGCTAGTTTAACGAAGGAAAAAATGGTCCAAAAGTGTTGTATCTAGTCTCTTAATGAGTCATGGGTGTGTTTTGGGCGTAACAGGCAATAAACCAATCAGAGTCTCATCTCCCATTCCCTTTAAAAGCAAGTTGCGCTTGCACCATGGCGGATTCGCTATTTACATGGAATTTTTAGGAATATTTACGCTATTTACATGTAATTTTTAGGAATTTGCGAGAAAGACTGAACGCTTCGTCAGAGAGGAATCCTTTTATTTTTATTATTTAAAAATGTTTGTGTGCTGCTGCGCATCCCTGTGTGTGTATTTAGCAGAGTGTTGTGCACCCACCTATAGGCGCATATTACTAACGCGCCCTTTAAATAACACAACAAATACTGCGCTATTGACTTTAGACCAGGGGCCTATACCATGAAGCCGGTTTAGCTGGCTAGCCAGATATGTTTAAGCTTAGTTTGTGCCAATGCTGGGTTTTGGGTACCATTCAAGTGGTTTGGCTTTTAGCAGTGTTCATCTCCATAGTAACTTGCGCTCCACGGCTAACCTGCTCCAGGGCAGGTTATGTTCTGGATAAGAGATCAAACTGAAATTGGACCAATCAGCTGTGAGCAAAGTGACACACCTCTGATGCAATAAAGCCACTCCCCCTGTTTCTAATCCAAATTAAAGGTCACTACATAGCAAATGGCTATTAAAGACTAAAGTGTCTGCCTTTTAACAATGCTTATTTATAATAATAATAATTATTTTGAATTATTTAGATATAATTTATGTAATTATTATACCCGTAATCAATTACACATGTATCATTTTAGTTAATCAATCATTTAGTTGAAATTAATATAAATTTCTTATACAAAGGTCATACAAATAAGCTTTAAAATCAATAAATAAAGCTATGAAAATTACTACATGCGGGCTTAAATGTTAAATTATCTATATATCAACAAAACTAACTTCATAACTTTTACTTGCATTGACGTAGTGTATATTTTCTTTAAGTTGTCCACTTTCATAGACATCTCTTTTCTTCTTGCTGTGTAAATTTGTTAAAATTCTTAATATTTTTCAATCATGTAATATTCTGCAGAAGAGAGAAGCTGCTTCTCTCGCGAGAAGTGAATCTCAGTTTCACTGATCTACAGCGTGTGATTGGCTGTTCACTGCTGATGTCACAGCTGAGTTGACAGAGAAAGCTTATGATCAGCATCATGGGACCAACAAAGCCTGAATAGATTGGTTTGGTTTTGTCAACTCTAAACTAATCCTGTAACCCTGAGTTTGTTAAACTACCATCATGGTACAGGCCCCAGGTTTTTGTTGGTCAATGGTGCAGTCGTTTTCAGTTGCCAATGCGCCTGAACACATCTGGTTTTCAGACCAGCACGCCCATGAGCGAACAGATGGGCGCGAGTGCATTTGCTATTTAAACAACATGGAGCTGGACGTGAAAATGATAACTGCGTCGGGCTGAAACTAGCAAAAAACACTTAGGGCCCAGTAACTGTAAAGCCTGTCTATAGAACCATGAAAATGTTAATGAGGGTTTTTCCTGCATTAAAAATGTTTTGGCGGCCACCAAAATGAATTTGTCCCGCCAAAGCCGAATTTGATGAGTTATTGTGATTTATGAGTGATGTAGAATAGATGTTGCGCTTGTGATTGAGTGATCAGAGAGCTCCTCCCCCTCGCGCTCTCTGGGTCTTCACAATAATCACTGTGTTAGCTCTCTCTCATATTTCACATATTAATCCAAATCAAAAGGTGTTGTGTTCAAACACAAGTGTGCTTACCCAATTTAGCAAGAGTGGATAGTAAGAATTATTTTTTAATTATCAACAGTATGTAAGCTTGTTTCTGTTGACAATGTGTAGTAAAATAAATAGCCTAAAATCATTTAGTTTAGACTGGAGTGAGGTGAAACCAGAACAAAGTAGTTGTTAGCCAGCTGATAATTTTATTAATCCCCTCGAATCGGCAGTCGCGCCGGCGCGATCGGCTCTCTTTTTTTCTTATCAGTGCCAAAGATACTCAAATAACGCTGTCGTTTTTTTTTTAATCATGCATGCAAGTGTTATACATCATTATATTCTGTTAAGTTTTTATTTTTTTGTGTACAGTCACAATAAAAACAGGTTGTTGTGCTTTTTGCAAAATAGGGGAAACAAGCATGATTCGCGATCATGCATATGGCAGAAAATGTGGCTATGGTTAATTTCTAATGCTACTTTTTAATATTGACATGATTATATACCAACAAATTATCTGTAAATAGTGTAAAAATGAGGAACAAAAGAAACAAACATCGATGTAAGAGATCATACATAATATGAGATATCAAAATAAGATGATCAAAATTACTAGCATTTTTTTTTATTTATTGTCAGTATTGCGTGCGTGCGTGCAAAAAAAAAGCACGACAAAATAGTTTTACTATTTAATTTATGCAATGGTAAAAAATTTGGCAAAAAATGGGTTAAAAAAATTTAATAGTTTAATCGGAAAAACACGTTCGGTATTCGGCTTCGGCCAAGGGTTTTATTATTCAGCTTCGGCCAAGAATTTTCGATTTTTGATTTTAAGGAACTAACTTTGGAACATAACTCATCCCACATGTACTACAGACATGGACGACATTAATGTTGTGATTTACTGAGGGGAGTGTACTACTTTAATAAGAAGATGGGCTTATTTTGACCTGGCAAATTACAAAACAAGCAACATTTTGAAAGCAAAAAAAAATAAAATGCATTCATAATCTCTCCACAAAATCTGATTCCACCACTGAAATTTCTTTTACAGACAAAACCAAGATTACACTATCCAATAATATAATAGCTCACCCCTCCAGATCTAATCAAATTTAAAAGGATAAATTCAACTAAATGGATTATTCCCTAATGAATAGTGTTTCAATCTAAAACATTATGCCAGTTAAATGTGTATTTGTTGTCTTTAATAGTCTTTCACAAGTAGCCTAGTAGACTCACTACAGAGCAATAACAACTGCAAATTACACTCTCGTCAGATCAATATATTTGTATGACGACTGTAATTGGATTCATTTCAGCGTCGCTCTCCTTTTCTTTTTTGATTAACAGTGCTGCTCTCCAACGCACAAGACACACCCTGCGACTGAAATGTGGGTCACTGTCACAGTAAGCCGAAAACCTCAGCAAAGTTTAGATGTATTGATCTCATGGATCGTCTGTTCAGGTTTAGACAGAGAAGATAAATAATCCCTTTAAGCCCCACAATATAGGAATATCTTTAAATTACTGTAGAGCTTCAATGGTATTATACTGCCGAATCTTGAAGAAGAATAAAAAAAAACATTTCATTGAGTTCATGCATTTGGAATATTTATATGCCACAGGGGGTTTTGGAGCGTTGTTGGAAAGAGTCAAGTTACTGGTTCTGTTCCCAGGCAGGGTGTCTGGAGATTTCTGATGCTGCACGCCAGCATTTCTGCCCTCCTCCGCCTGCCAGCGATGTATCCTTGAATGGTGCACATAACCCAAATTGTTCTACCGAAATACATTCAGATCAAGTTGTTCTTAAGGAGCTCTGGGCCCACTCTGGAGACTTTCAGACAGTTGTTTTATCAGCAGTGTTCCGGATTCCTCAAAAAGTTACACCCACCTGATCATACGGTATAAAGAGTTAATCAGTGCGCCCACTTACTCAACTGAGCTAACCTCAAACTCGGAGGACGATGACAGACCCCGTTCTCCAGAGAGCTGGTTTGCTTTCAGAGGCTCAGCATGCAGAACAGAACATCACTGTGTTTTTCAGAGCAGACAACACCCAGAGGCTCTTGACATGAAAATAAATGGAGATGTTTCTGCCTGTGTCCTTGAGCAGAGAATCATCTTACTGCTCCCTAAACGCAAGCCTCACGCCACTCCATTGACCCTTCACCACATCCACACCAGCAGGATGCTAAAATTATATCTCTTTTCAACGTGATCTCATGAGAATGTGTGCATTTTTAAGTTCTACCACACATACATATTTATTTACATTTATGCATTTGACAGACGCTTTTATCCAAAGCGACTTACAGTGCCCTTATTACAGGGACAATCCCCCTGGAGCAACATGGAGTAAAGTACCTTGCTCAAGGACCGCTGGGATCGAACCAGCAACCTTCTGTGTAACAGTTCCATGGTTTAACCCACTGGACCACCATCTCACATTTACGTTTTCATACACACTGAACAGAATCGTGGCATTGCTATTGTATTCAATTGTTATATCAATGACATGTTTTCAGTCACATTTATTACATGCAGTTTACTCATCTACTTAATAAGAAAATAAGAACATTTTGGGCCCTATCATACACTCGGTGCAATACAGCACCAGGTGCAACACAAGTAGTTATCATTTTCACGTCCAGCGTCACGTTGTTTAAAGAGCAAATGCACTCGTGTCCATCTGTTCGCCCATGGGCGTGCTGGTCTGAAAACCAGGTGTGTTCAGGTGCATTGTTGGCGCGTTCCTATTTTGTGGCAAATGAAAACGACTGCTCCATTGACCAACATCAATCTGGTCTAAAGTCAATAGCGCAGTATGTATTATTTAAAGGGCGCGTTAGTAATATGCATCTATAGATGGGTGCACAATGCGTGTACACTCTGCTTATTTTTACAAACATTTTTAAAGATTAATAATAAAAGGATTCCTCTCTAGAAAGGCGTTCAGTCTTTCTGTTCGCAAATTCCTCCATGTAAATAGTGAATGCGCCATGGTGCAAGCTCAACAGGCTTTTAAAGGGAATGGGAGATGAGACTCTGATTGGTTTATTGCACGTTATGCCCAAAACACAGCCATGACTCATTAAGAGACTAGATACAACACTTTTAGACCATGTGTCTGGCGCAGACCATTTTTCAGTGAACATGACAAACTAATAACATGAAACATAACCCAAAACACACTGTGACAAATAAGCAATTAGAATGAATTTTAACTGGCAGATGATAAAACAGGCAATGTTTTGAAAGCACCACTTGTCATGAAGTCAACCAATGAATGGCTACTTCACCGTGAGAACTGCATGAAAGTGAAATTATGCATCCTTATAAATGTCCCCAGTCTTATTCATCAATGCACTTTATTCTTAGAAGCGTAACTTCGCAGATGTTCGAACAGCTATGTATTTTTACAAGGACGTGGTATACAATGTTTACTTGTTCTCCGTGTTACGTGGACCAAATTCACGGTTTATTCGTCAAGCAAAATGTGTCATACGGTGGACTTTTGAAAGCTTTCGTTAACACTACAGATTATACTTTGTATCCTGCTCATGGATAGTCAGATTCGCAGAGGGTTATTAACAGTTTTTGTAAGGCTTTTATCACTGAAAATTGTATCGTACTATGTCTATTCTTTAAACAGCATTGTGGTAAAAATGTAACACTATGGCGACAATTTTCTTACCTTTCTTACGCAACAACGTTTTGCTGACGGACGGGCAGTTTCTTTCAGTTTCTCCACTCCATTTGGCTTAAAACACTGTGTTTGTGGTCATCCAGTTTGAAATGTCGACTACAAACACATAGGTTTATCAGTTTTTCAGTCATTCTCTCTGTTTTTATGATTTTTTGCAGCCATACTACAACGTGCTGGATCCTTCACTGGAAACCGAAAGTAACTCTCACTAAACATTTACTCTTTGAATTCTTGGGAACAATACAAGTCGACACCATTATGACTAAAAGTTTGCTAAGAGGTCTTTCCTACTAAAGCAAAGCAGGATTTGACTCTGATAAAACCTATCCAATAGGAGCAGACTGGTGGCCTTGGATGGCAACATGCCCAATGCATTATGGGTGTTGAAGTTTTCCAAACTATTTGGCAAAAGGGAAGAAAACAACCTTTTTTCACTGTTTTTCATGGACAAGGCAATCCCAGAATGCATTGCGACAATCCTGACAACGTTAGATAAATGTTTATAGTTTCATAAACATTTATGAAACCATCGGGAAATCTTGGTGGCTCTACCGGGACACCTGCCAACCTAAGAAAAAGCATTGGCCACCTCAGCATTTGGAATCCCAGTATATAAAATATAAATAATACTAGCAGTTTTTCGGGTCACTTTTCAGCAGCAGTACTTCAATGTGATGATTTAAGCCTGCATACCACAAATGAAAGATAATAAAACAGGTTATAATAAATCTAAAGGTTGTCCTCATGGGCCACATGCACAGTGCAAAGTCCACTTCACGTACAAAAGACTATTTTTATGGTTATTTTTGGGGTGTCAAACCACAGTGCAACCAGTGTAGCCTGAATCCAACACATTTTCTTTCCCAGAAAAACAAAATTTTTTCGGCTAACTCAAGGGTTCTCTGAAAAAGTTTAATCCTGTATGAATAGGCTGTCTGTGATTGCAGTAAATTATTATTTTACATAACGCTTCTCCTCATTTATTTTGACCTTTGTTGAGTACCGTAAGCGTTTCCTTGTGAACAGATTCTCTGCCAGTTTCATTATGGACCATTTTGCCATCCAACAAAAAAACCAGATCACTGAAACTATAATAGCAGCATTAGTTATGAATCTAATCTGAATTCATTATTTCCCTTAAATTTGACATCATTTCTATTAATAAAATTACCATTATTAAGTGAAAGTAAAAGTTCAAATGTTTTTCACAAACTTGATACACTAAAACCTGTGATTTATATACTATCCAAGTATGTAAATATGAATAAAACAACTTGTTTTCTCTATGTACTAATGCTAAACCTATAGTACTACAAGCTCAGAGACATTTAGAATATGTTTAATAGATATTGTCTTGGTGCCTTGGATATCAATATTTTGTTATTTCATTACTTTTTAAACAATAAGATTATATTGTGGTTTCTCTGAGGAAGTGAGGAACTGTTTTGCATATTCATGGACACAAAGAGGCCATAAATCCACAAGAACACCTCGAAGTCTTCATGCCACCCCCTTGTTAAAACTTTTAGTGAAGATAAAAATAGTTCTAATTAAAAAGTAGTTTTATTTATTTATTTTTTACAATTGTTGTGTGTGCTATGTATTTTTATTCAGAAAGCCCATTCACACCTAGGACGATAACTGCAACAATAACTATTACCGTCAACATTATCACACAACCGTTCCGTTTATTATAAGCATGCACAGCGGTTTATGTCAGCTGTCGTTTAAAATACTTGAGGTCTATGGAAGCTTGTTTCCGCCACATAATGGAACATTTTAAAAGATAATTGTGACTTTTTTTCTCAGAATTGCGTGATATAAAAAGTCAGAATTCAACATAAGTTAAGTTAAACTGAATCAAAAGTTCAGTTTCTCACACACAGTTATAGCCTATACTGAGTGTTGCAATTCAGTCGCTAAATTAGTTTCCATTCCAGTTACGATGCTGCCTTATGACAGCAATGCAGCTCACTAGGTTTTGGAATGGAGCTTATGTGTGTGTGTGTGTGTGGTTAGCTATGTTTCTCTCTCTGAGTGACTCATCCCTGGAGTTTTTTTTTTTTCTTTTTTTTTTTTTTCTAGCCCAACACCAGGATGCCGACTGATAAGCCTTGGATCCTTTCTAAATTACAGCCTCACAGAGCCAACGTCCCCAGCTGAGCCTGAATGTTATCGCCCCGCCACTCTACAAGTAGCTCTCCATTTTCGGTCCGTAGAGCGAAACTGTTTTAACAATTTCCTAAGGGGCTACAGCTCCCCCTCCTATAATCCTTCAGAACGTGAGGTCGGAGAAAAGCAGTGACCAAAAAACATCTGATGTCTTTACTACGCATAGTTCTGCTCTGATACGGATCTAAATACGGATGCTAAATGTAACTGGATCCAACCGCCCAAGGCTATAAATAATAATAAAACCGCATATGAAACTCTGGCCTCCTGTCCAAACATTCTGTTTTTGTTTTTAGTGCGATCGTTTATGTGCTGTAAACCCCTGGTGGGATTGCAGTACATTGCTTTCTCTGGACATTATGAACTTAAGCATGAGTACACAAGGATCCCCTCAGGGAATATAACAAGGAAATGGGGCTTCCTATAACCACACGCAGAGGGTGGCAGCCATACAGATTGTACGCAGGTATGTAATAGCATGTCTTTTTGATATTTACTCCAGAACACACATATTACCTTGGCCAGCCAGTTTATTTTAGCAAGAAGCACATTTTATTATCAGATGATTTGCTAATTTGAACTGTTTCCCTGCCATTGACAGAAAATATCTGTCATTTGTGAGACAACGCTTCCCCGCCAGTGACAGAATTTTCCGGCTTTCTGTTTTTTTATACTGTTATATGGTAGAGGGCGCTATGACACATCTTCTTAAAGAGTACTGAATCTCCTGATCAAAACACTTGCGAAGAAGAAGCAGAAACAAGCGATATCACATGTTAGCAGATGTACAATAACGCGATCATCAACATTAAACCTCATATAAATCAAAACTGCCTAATGTTACTGAATGAAATGTCGACCCAGGACGAGCTATAGGACTGTGAAGCTTTGGGGTGTTGATGGACTCTATCTACTCCATCTGTGTATTGATCATCGTTCTGAACCTTTGATCAAAATGTTGCCTTTTTATGAAACCACATTCAAAGTGTTGATTAAAAAAAAATGAATGAAGCTAGAATATTTTTGTTTGTTTGTTTGTTTAAAAGCAGAGGCAGAGGAAGTTTTTTTTTTTATATATGTCATGTTCAGATATTCATACAACAAAATATTCTGGGGGCCATGAAATTTTGTGAAAATGATTAATAAAAAGGCTGGTGGGGATGGAGTTCATTGTTTTTGAAACATAATCTAGACCAGTGTTTCCCAACCACGATCCTGGAGGCACACCAACACTTCTCCTTTATCTGCCACGCCCATTTCAGGTCTTTGAGTCTCCACTAATAAGATGATCATTTGAATCAGATGTGTTTGATAAGGGACACATGTGCAGTGTTGGTGTGCCTCCAGGATCGTGGTTGGGAAACACTGATCTAGACAAACTGTTTTAGAATTTGAATACTAAATAAATTACTAAAAACTGAAAAAAACCATTGCGTCTTTCATATACTAAATGTTCAAGAGTGTTCAAGTGAACAGAATCGTCACTTCCTGGAAAATTGGTGCAAAATATCTGTAATAAAAATGGAAGTTGCTGCAATCGAGGAAGAAATTGTGGCTCTTTTTTCCTCCATCATAAATGACTTGCAGACGAAACACAATAAATAACCATGTTCTCTTGCATTCGGATAATGGTGTTTGTGAACGCGATCATGTGAGGCTCTTCTGGGAGGGAATTAAACCAAATCATTCTGATGACAGACTTTGGCTCAGGCATTTCATAGTGATCAAACCAACATTTGAGATGATGTGATGCCATTGGTCCGCTGGTTAGCCCAGTTATCCAATCACATCCTCTGTTGAGGCAACGTCACGTGCATGAGGTTTTTTCCATTGTAGTTTATGCGTATGTCTTCTTATCGGATATAAGATGTATCCGCCTCAATTGAGTGCATATGTTTTTATGCACATTTTTAGAATTTATGCACATCTTCGCGTTTCCATAGAGACAGAGCGACACGCGTCATAATCTGAAGACCATGCCCACTGGGGGGGGGGGGGGGGGGGATCAAACCGTCTCCATTGACTTTGTATTGCGTGATGCGGCCTCCTTGTCATATTTTACTTATAACAAAAAAAAGAACAATGTATAAAAGCTGATATGTGACAAGATGTACAGCAAACAAGCTAAAAAAAAACCCAGAACGCAAAAAACAGAAGTTTTTATAAGCTGTTGACCCAAAAAACGAGCGTTTAAGGACAAAAAAGTGGATACAGGCAATTGAGACAGAGCACTGAGAACTACGCCCACTGGAGGGGAACGTAATCAGCGACAGGGAATATAATATATAAAACTGACATTTGGATATTTGACTTAACAGTGACAAAATGTTTACTGCACACATAAGCACACTGAGGCATACTGAGTGTCAGGATCCCAAAATGTACCCATTCTTCTGCTGAAGCTTCACTTCGTATTGCCTGTATCCACTTTTATCATCTTAAATGCTCGTTTTTTTGGGTCGACAGTTTATAAAAACGTATTTCTGTGTTTTTTAAGCTTGTTTGCTATACACCTTGTCACATAGCAGCTTTTAGGCATTGTTCTGTTTTTTGTTATAAGTCCGAAATGACAAGGAGGCAGCCTCACTCAATGCAAAGTCAATGGAGAGCGTAAGATTGTTTTCCTCCCCGGTGTAGGTGTGGCCTAAATACGCTCTGTCTCTATACTGTTTTTTTATGCGATATCCTAGCCTGACGTCGTCATACTCAATTCTAGTCAGAATATGAGTCTGATACTGCTCCGTTGGGCTGTGATTATGGGGCGTGTTTAAACCGAACCAGGAAAGACCTCAATTGGATAGACCTACAACCAATCAGAGCAACGGAGCGACGCATAACGTTAGTTGTCAAATGTCAACAGAACTCAACTGCACTGTGTTGCCAAGTCTGCGGGTTGAAGCGACCCCAATTATGTGATATACAGACCCAGGAATGCGAATTTTAGCAGGCAGCCCTGCCAAAATAACACATATTTTACCCCCCAAATGCCTTTTTTTTCCAGAGAACCCCCCCCCCCGGAAAGCTATTGGGCTTGTTTTTGGCTAGTTTTGAGTAGCAATCGGGATTGGGCGGGTTTTGTTGTAAAAACTTGGCAACCCTGTCTGCACGCACGCTGGAATAAGTAATGTTAGAAGAAAAAGATGAGTGTAAACGATGTTTGCCAGTGTTGTAAAAAAAAGAATTTAAGGATACACAGAGTACTTACCAACACGATCATCATTTCTGAGTGAAATAGTAAAGGTGAACGCATATACGAACAAGTTCTCTGTTTAGGATTAGAGCGAATTCAACCCAAGCGAATTTGATGACGTGGATGGTTAGGTCACTGTTTATTATCTGTCCATCATCGTATAAAGCCCGCCCTGACAATTTCATTGGTCCGAACTGTTTCTGTTCGGGCATAATTACTTCTCTATGGATCAAGTCCAGACCGAACTGCCCGAGTTAAAATGTTGTGGGTGGGGCTAAGTTCGACTGGCATCCAGGCTAGCGTTATCCCAAAATGAATATAAAAATGGGCGGATGCAAACATAGATATTGTCAGTCTCCACACTTAAAAATGTTTAGCAAGAAAATTGTGGATTATTTAAATCTGCAGTCCGTAAGTTTTACCTCTTTGTTGCCATCTCTGTTTTGAACCCTGAAATTGCAGTTATTTGCTGAAATATCATATTTACGTGGGTCGTGCATCGCCTCCTCAGGAAGAATCGAATGTTTCTGCTGCCAGGCCAGTAGATGGCGATATCACTTAATAAAGAAACACTACGTGCCTGAACTGAACACTGACTGCACACATAATACACAGGCGCATGATTTCACCGTGTTGACAAGTTGCGTATTGTTGTGTAAATGAACGTTTTTAGTTGAAAACGGTGTCATGTAAAGACGAAGCAGACGTAGCACAATAAATGCTGTCACGTTCTCTTGCGTTCAGATGCTGGTGTTTGTGAACGCGATCATGTGACCACACACTGTTGTACAGTTTTACAAGGTGTTTAATGCTATAATTAATTAGCAACTTTAGCAACCACACAGAACACCCTAGCAACCACATCACAATGCTTTAAAAACACTCAGTATACAATAGCAACAGCTCTGACAGCCTCTCAGAATATGCCATTTGTTTATGAAAATGTCTTGTGCATGCATTGCATATTGTTTGCTACACTATTTCCCCAGTACCAATTTTAACACTGAGAAACTATTAATAATATTTGCACTAAACAATGCAATATAGTACAATCTTAGCATTAGTTATGCAAATAGCATGTGCCTGAGGGCCCATTTACACGGTTGGGGAATACAGAAATGAAGTTATAAACCTGACTCCATGCCATTCCTGAACGTGAGCTCAAAGGCCTCATCTCTTTAGGAGCCTCTGATCGTGGGTGGGAGTAATGATGTTCTTATATTTCACGGTGAGATGAGAACTGCTCCCCCGAGTCCCTGGAGGGGTCTCTAATTCAGAGTGTGGCTGCAGGGCACGGCCTGGCTCCTTTCCATTCACTGTCCCTGAGGTGCCATTGCTCCAGTTACTCTCTGCCTTTGTCAGAAATCAGCTCTTAAAAGCCGTTTCTTCATCATGGCTTTTATCACCACATCTGACCCGAGATCAGTTCATTTTCCCAACAGGAAAGTGATCGCAATCTTTTTAATGGACAGGAAAAAGACAGTATATGGCCACACACTGGATTCAATATAGCATCAGGATCTAGATCAAAGGTTTGCATATGCCATTTACATGCTCATATCAGACCACAAGATATTACACTCTAAAAAAAAAAGGTTCTATATGGCACTAAAATTGGTTCTTGGCTCATAATCATAGGGAATCCTTTTTAAGTGCTATATAGCACCAATTGTGGTGCTTCAGCGGTTCTTCAGCTAAGGTGCTATATAGCACCTCTACCATATACAGAACATGTTAAGATATGGTGCTATATAGCACCAAAAGTGGTTCCTCTGTTACCCCTTTTCCACCAAAGCAGTGCTAGAGCTAGATCGGAGGCAGAGCCTAGTTTCAAATCGGTTCTTTGTGTTTCCACACCCAAAGCCCCAGCTCCGAGCCAGGAAAAGTGGTTCTTAAGTAGCACCAAAACATTGCTGGGCTAGAACAGGGCTAGAAGTAAGAACCGATTACGTCAGGCGCTGGGGGCGGGGTCAACAAGACGAACACAGACTTGAGATCCGCCATTGCTGTAATAGCAGCTAATGGAGCTAACAGCTGCTGCTCGTTTGTAATCTCCGTCTATACACATTACGGCGAACTGCACGAATGCGTTGGATTCGCTGTGTTTTCGTTGTGTTTTGATGCCGATGTAGGATCGTAAAGCCATGTGAATCAATAGTAACGCAATGTTTGCATTGTTGATGGAAGGCTTGTTCGCAGCGGTGCTGTGCAGAGACCGATCGCCGTATGATAACGAGTCCAGCGAGAGCACACGACTCCTTATGCTTTTGATTCACTCATGCGTTTTTTTAAATATTATACGTGGATCGGTCTGCGCAGCGCCGATGCATCTTGAACAAGCCTGGTGTGTGTGTGTTTCCCGCTAGCGTTACTGAGAAAGATGAGACGTATACAATGACGTAAGACCTGGCTCTGTTGTGGCTCTCTGGCCTGTGGAAACGCAAACGGTTCTTAGCAGGCTCCTCAGTTGAACCAACTATGAACTGGGACTAGCTCTGGCTCCGATCTAGCTCTAGCACTGCCTTGGTGGAAAAGGGGTCTCTGATTAAAGACGAACAACCACTTTTAGTGCCATATAGCACCATTTTTTTTAGAGTGTAGAATTCTCATTAGCTGCGTTTCCATCCAAAGTTACAAATTTAACTTATGTACAAAATTGGAAAATTGTATAAAACATTTGCTAATAAAGCAGCATTTCCATCCCATTTGTTCAAGTGAACAGAATCGTCACTTCCTGGGAAATTGGTGCAAAATATCTGTAACAAAAATGGAGGTTGCTGCAATCGAGGAACAAACTGTGGCTTAAATGACGCGCAGACGAAACACAATAAACGCTGTCATGTTCTCTTGATGCTGGTGTTTGTGAACGCGATCATGTGAGGCTCTTCTGGATGGGAATTAAACCAAATCATTCTGATGACAGACTTTGGCTCAAGCATTTCAGAATGATCAAACCAACATTTGAGATGCTGCGATGCCATTGGTCAGCTGGTTAGCCCAGTTATCCAATCACATCCTCTGTTGAGGCAACGTCACGTGAGGCTTTTGTTTTGCGCATCGAGGGATTTATTCAGAAAATGCGTTTCCATCGTAGTTTATGTGCATGTCTTCTTATCGGATAAAAATTGTATCCGCCTCAATTGAGTGCATATGTTTTTATCCATCCAGCATTGTGTTATGCAATATCCTAAAATGCATTAAAAAAAAAAGGCTGATGCAAACATTATTTAAAGCTGCAGTCCGTAAGTTTTACCTCTTTGTCGCCATCTCTGTTTGAACCCTGAAATTGCAGTTTTTTGCTGAATCATCATCTTTATGCGAGTTGTGCATCCGCCGCGCGGATGAATCTAATGTTTGAAGGTTTATGTGTGTGTTGTCTATCAACACACAAGTTGTCAATAATGATTGTCGTTTTGAACTTTCTGGATTACAAGCCGCCAACAAAATGACATGTGTAATTACATTCCAGCTGCTGTTAGAAGAGGCCACAAATGATCCGCCACCTGCAGCATCCACACACGCAATATAGCCTACTAGCCCGGACTCGTATGTATACAGACGTGACGTAATGACACAAAGCTCGTATTTCCCGCGGAAAGCTACCAGTACCTAGACTGGCTCCGCCCTCCTACGTACTTACGCTCAATTTACATTTTCCTTCATTACTCCGTCTGAGATTGCGGAATATTCTCTGGTTTTCTCCGGTCAAATTTTAACCGGTCCAATCAGCGAACAGAGGGAGCGGCTGAGAACGATGACGTTGATGTCGTGCGCTAGTTT
The DNA here is from genome assembly GCA_023566225.1 of Romanogobio albipinnatus. Lineage (NCBI taxonomy): Eukaryota > Metazoa > Chordata > Actinopteri > Cypriniformes > Gobionidae > Romanogobio > Romanogobio albipinnatus. The sequence goes on from CM042249.1 coordinate 48,416,766, forward strand.
GAGATGACATGCGTCACGACCAAACGTTATTGAACGATTGCTTATGGCAGATCCAGAGTGGCTCTGGGCAGATCCAATAGTTTTAAACTTCAACAGAGTACCCGCCTTCAAGGAAGTAAACGCTTGTCAATGGAGAGTGGCCAGACTCTCTGTACAAATGAAATGTACGAGAGTCTGGTAGGACCAGGCTAACCAGTACCACTCAAATTATAACATTATTTAACTTAACGCTGTGAAACGGGCTAAGTTAAGGAGATCCTTTTGAACACTGGCTGGTTATGTACTTGCTCAAAAATTTATTTTAGATCATTTTAACCCAAAAAAGTTACGAACTGCAACTTTTCTTATGTTGGGCATAAGAATAATAGGCTAGAGGTCTGCTTGCGTTTATTATGCAATGAGAGCAGTGTAAGCGGATGTTTTTGTTCTGTGTAATTAAGGAATGCCTGGAAGCATTTCAAACACCAATCAATGAGTCCATTAAGTTGTTTACAGCTGATCTTCAAGAAAACAACTATACACACTCTTGCAAAACATGCATATGTCCTTCTGAATATGGTGTTGTCTATTTCTACATTACTTTTTCAACCCACTATAGCCATGCGCACATAAATATACCAAGACTTGCACGAAAACACTGCTACACGTTTACACACATTGTCTTTTCTTTTGTCACAATGGCTATAAAAATGATTGCATCTCCCTCACGATCTGACCTTGTACGCTGTAGAACACAGGAAATATTATCAGCTCTGATGGTCATGATCTCTTGCCACCCAAGGCAGAGTTACTGGACAAGACACATTAGTTTTATAATAAGAACATGCTAGATGATGACAGATACCTACAGAATGTGACAAAGCAGTTCTGGAATGCACCCCAAACAACAGGATTGTTCTCCATTCAGAATTGAATTGAGGTATAGGAAAATTCAGAAATTCTTAAGGATTATAATTTTAAGTAAGAATAAAAAATGTTTATTTGGACATTAGTGCTGTTGCAAAATTAAAAATCTGTTTTAATTGCTGTGTGTTATCATTTGAGAAAACAAAACATAGCACATGTATATATTTATAGTACCGGTCAAAAGTTTGAACACTCTTTTATGCTCATCAAGCCTGCATTTATTTATATTTTTAAATACTGGTTTACTCTTTTAATATACTGTAAAATATTATGTATTTCTGTGATACAAAGCTGAATTTTCATTATCATAACTCCAGTCTTCAGTATCACATGATCTTTAAGAAATCATTCTAATATGCTGATTTATTAGCAATGCTGAAAACAGTTGTCCCGCTTAATATTTTTGACAGTTTAAAACTATAATACTTTAAAGTAAAAAATAGGAGCATTTATTTTAAACATTATGTAACAATATAGACTAACATTCAAAATTTTTGGGTCAGTCATGTTTTTTCTTTCTTTTTTGAAAGAAATTAAAACTTTTATTCAGTAAAGATGTGCAACACCTTCTCACGAAATGCGTATATATAGCACAAATTGTATTTATCGTGTGATTACTACGCCAAAATCAGTTGTTACGTGCATATGACATGCATTGTCACCCCATTGGGTAGGTTTAGTAGTGTGGGTTATGTGTATATAACACGTTATAAAGTGCGTATCATATGCACGTGAAAACTGCAAAACATATGCACGTAAAAACTCATTTTGCCGTATAAACCGTGCTATATATAGATACGCATTTTCATGAGCTCAGGCTGGGATGTGTTAAAGGTGCACTGTGTACATTTTAGCGTTACCTAGCGGTGAGGTTGCAAATTGCAACCGTCCAACCAGGGGCGAATCTAGGATTTTCATTTTAGGGGGGCTCAGCCCCCAGTGAAAAAAATGGTGACACTTTAGTTTAGGGTCCAATTCTCACTATTAACTAGTGGCTTATTAGTATGCATATTAGGATATTGGCTGTTTGTTATTACTTATAAAGCAAATATTAATGACTTTTTCTACATTACCATATTGTACATCCCTTAATCGTACAATGTAGGCAGGTTTATAATATCTGAGATCCCAAATGTGAGACTAGGGGGGTTTGGGGGGCATGGCCCCTCAAGAAAATGTTGATTTCTATGATCTACATATGTGCATTTTAAGATGTTCTGAACGCCAAAAAATTAGATAGCAATAGCTTGAAAACCATGTCAGTGGGCAGATATGACTGATAAAGTTTTTCCATTTTTGTCAGTGAAGAAAGTAAACATGTTTAACTGATATTTATATGCTTTATGAATCACTTTTGTAGAATTGTTAATTTACTGAAGGCTAACAGGAAAGCTAGGTAATTAAATTAAATTAATTCACAATATGCACACATTCATTACTAATTTTATGCCCAGTACAGGCTGAAAAAAGCAGAGCTTTTTTATTTACTGAGAGCTACAAATGGAATTATTAATTTACAATACGCACACATTCATTACTATTAATCTTATGCCTAATCTGAAGAAAATGGCTTGTTAATATTTCTTATTTGTTAATTATATTATAAATGACATTACATAGGCCTATTTTAAATCAAAATGGCGAAATTAGATAAAAGTTTATTAATTTGCCTGAACATTTTTGTCATTTGTTTAACATTTCTGACTTAAAGAAGCAGTTGCCAAATATGAAATGTTTAGTTTAGCTACATATCTCGCACTTGACGTCGAGTCGCGCTCCTAAAATTTGCGCTCAGCCTCAGCAGCTTCTGTGTGAGCCCGCCTACTTTGATTTGATTGGTTTTCTCAAACATTTTGACATTGACGAGCGGTGACAGACCAATGAGGTTCAGATCAACACACACACACCCTCTTCTTCTGACGTGCGCTCTGTTCGACGCCGCTGCGGATTGAAGAACACGCTAATTAAAAGACGGGACGAAGCCGAAGCCTCCTGTCAGTTTCATATGGCCCCCCTAAAAAGGGCCTAGTGACGCCCATGCGTCCAATGCTCACCCCTCCCTTTCGAAGCACATAGAGAAGCTACCGGAGCCGACACAGGACAAATATGTCAGAGCTATAGCGCTCTGTAGAGAAGTTTTTCCGTTTAGGGCTACCGTAGAAACATGGTGGCACAAAATGGCGACTTCACTGTAAGAGGACCCGCAGAGTATGAAGATAGAAATGGCTCATTCTAAGATAATAAAATCATAACGGTTCATTATGTAAGGTCTTTATACACCACTGAAAATATAGTTATGTATATTATATAGCATTTTTGTCAATAGATCTTCTTAAATACTACACACTGCACCTTTAAATTGATAAAAAGTGATAGTAAAGTTTTATTGTTAGAAAAGATTTCTATTTCGAGATGCTGTACTTTTTACTTTTTATTCATCAGTGAATCCTGGAAAAAAGTATCAAATCCACATATTAGAGTGATTTCTGAAGGATCATGTGACTGGAGACTGGAGTAATGATGCTGAAAACTCAGCTTGATGACAAAAATAAATTACATTTTAAAGTATATTAAAATAGAACACCATTATTTTAAATTGTAATAATTTTTCACAATATTACTGTTTTGCCATCTTAATGTTTTCAAACCAGTACATATATGCAAACAAATATACATTCTGTTGGTTGTGGCCTTTAAATGTTTAATTTTCCGCAACAGTTTTTGAACACCCTGATTTGACCATTACTTTCAATTAACTTAAACACCAAGACTATTGGTAAGACGCTAAGGGTTGCCTTTTCTTGAGGCTCTAGACCATTACGCTTAATCATACACAATGTGCACACAGGCTTATGAGCTCAAGACTTCAGATAAACTACACATAGATGCTTGCCAACCCAACAACAACAAACAATTAACAAATAAGGTCCCGCAAAGATATCTTCGATCATTTGCGTAATGTTCACTCCAGACCGATGCATTTATATGCAGAGTCCAGGGTGCTTCAATGAGGGCTCTGCAAGTTGGGTCCAGTGGGTGAGAGGCTTTAACTGTAAGTTCATTAGGGAAATTTCCCTAATCCCCTGTGGGCTAAGGTAGTGTAAGTATTTTACTGCCAGTCACAGAGATTAGGCTGGCAACACTTCCAGCCTGTCGTTCCTCTGATTGAGTGGACGTCAGTCAAGAACCCAGCGGTCTCTGCAGCATTTTTATAGTAGACTTTAGTTGAATCTTAGTCTGGAGGGCCCTTTCAGAGCTTGCATAATCTCTGTCTTATGAGAATTCAAATTATAATTGCCCGACAGACAGAGATTACACCGTCTTAGTTTAGTTAATGTCAGCTCCTTAAGATGAGCAGTACACCAAGGAGCAGATGAAGTGAAATTTTCAATCAGACATAGTGACCTCATACACATATTTGTTGAACTGCTGAAACGGAAACCACAGTTTGATACGCCATTTGCATCCCCTTCTATAAAACAACTGCTATACATGCATGTAGAGAAGACAAATGAGGCTGAGCAGTTCAGAGCACACTGGCATACAAATGATGGTGGCATCATGGGAAATTTGTGTCGACAGTCTTATGCTCTGACACCAGCCGAGGGAGGGGGGACAACAAGTACACAAGCCCTGCTATGCTCGGGCAGCCCGTGAAAAGATGGCGAACCATCTGGAATGGTGCAAGAGCCTTTTAAGTGGCTAAGTCTAAGATAAGAAGGTGGAAGTAAGGTTAATCAGAGGCCAATTGGAAGTAATTGTTTGAGAGGTGGAGTGGCTTTAAAAGTTGACCATTGGTTTGAACTATCATCACTTTCCTGACCCTATGGTTTCCATTTGATGGTATAATCCTGAGGCATGTCTTTTGTGCATCACTGTATTTAAAGTAGGGGTCAATTAACAATTTCAAACATTTATTAATGAATTATCAGTACAACACACGGCTTGATTTGCTAATGCTGACAACTGCAGCCTTTGTCCTCAGTCACATTTGGAAAGGCTGGGAAAAGGTACACAAAAGGGAGGGGACTTATTAGAGCTGCAGTGCACGTGAGCTCTAATCAAATTGCCTTTGTGCTTGAAGCTTGTTCATCTAATGAATCTGTTCCTCAGACATTGACACGCTGCATGAGCTGGCCCTCAAGGTGAATGCTCTTTGTGCCCTTTCAATCATCATTGACGTCTGCCAGAGAGTCTCATTAAGGTCCCGTAAAACAATTCCCTCATTCAGGTGGCATCGTTTTGCAGCTATCTGTGCAATTTCAAATGGAAGTAAAACTAGACTCGGGCGCTGTCCGTGGTGCTGAAAATCCCAGCTCCTGCCCGGTCTCTCCGTTCCCATGTGCACTTGTGTGGTGTGTGTTTTGCAAAGACTATAATTATCTGTGCCAGTGTGAACTCGGGTGGTGTTATGCCACTTCATGGCCACCCCTGTGCATGTGAATTATACGTTATATGAGCATTGTTCAATAGATGTAGCCATTAGAAAGTCATCCACCACTCCCATGAACACAGGTAAGTATAAATGATCACGTATGTACTTTATACGCAGAGCTTGCATGAGCTTACTATGTATACGACGCGATATCGCCTGGAAATAACAGCAGACATTATTGATAAGCCAACAGATTGACCAACATTAATCAGATCGCAAAATGACAGCTGCTAGGTCTGCACTACTAGGTCGTCATGAAATCATATAGAAGTAACGGGATTGTGAGTAATGTCAGCTGGGAATTATGTTGGGAAGCAAATTGGGGTCCATGAATCGTCAGCTGACGCGTAAAGGGGACTATATTAATAAAACATTCAACTTTCCTCATCACAATTATCCTCGAATCTCTGAAAGTGCACGAATCCCTTCTTCAGGATCGATGGGGATGGCTATAGTTAAAGCGAGCACGTCGCCGACAGAGTTTCTATACGCGTAAACCGACATAAAAACACTAAAAGCGGTGTCGATGCCCTTTAGTGGTGTTTTTAAAATCAATTCACAAAAGACAGGTGCTCAATAATAAGCCTCTCACTTACCTTAATCATTGGAAACGTATCCATTCGCGTGGATTGCACTTAATTCTAAACGGGTGCGTTTCAACACATCTTTTCTTGTTTCATGTAAAAGAAAAGCGGAGAAACGAAGGAAGGCGCATTCTTTTGCACACCGACCCGCGCTGATATCCGAGTCCCTCCACCACCATTCATGTGTAGTTTCCACCAAGTTGAGCTGAAAACGGCCACACGCACTTCTAGATCAGGCAACCATCCCCAGATCTCTCGTTAAATTGTTATTCCTCTCCGAGCGCCACCCGTTTATTCCCGTGTCTCAGTTGCTGTCTGTTTCTTCATTGTTTTTGCAGTGGATCCAGTAAATTCCGTTCGCAAACTAAAGCGGTATCCAGATAAACCCCGAGGAAAGAGCCTAGTTTGAAAAAGAATGGGTCGCAAGAAGCGCAGGTCAGTTGGAGCATGTACCGAACGCGTGTAGACGGTGATCATGAGCTCTCCAGAACCGTGCAAATCTGTAGATGGCACAAACGAGTCAGAACGGACATGGTGCGCTGCAGAGACAACTCCGAGAAGCTTATCGGGATCACAGCAATGCACAGACGGACGTATGGCGCATGCCAAGGCGTCCGGATTTACGCATTATCTGTACATTCACTGAAACTACATAATTAGTCTTTGCGGGGAATGGACTATCTGGGTTGACTGCGCTTAGATGCAGGATGTCCGATTGAGTCGGATCAACTTGAACTGCGAGTATGCGGATTATCTGTACCCTTACTTAACCTAGATCCTATGATTAGTCTTTGAGAGTTTGAGCAGATTTGTTCCAATTAACTTACTGACAATACATAGAACGTAGGCTATGCTACCTATACGTTGAATTGCCATCCACCATTATTGACAGCAAAAAAGTCTGTCTGTCTGTATATATATATATATTTTATTTTTAATTTTTATTATGTCTTCCATTTCAAACACATGTAACACAATTACACAACTGGACATTTCCTTTAAAGACATAATATTTTCCACAATAATTAGGCTATTCCCTATATGTTTCCTTCTTTTCTTTCATTTTTTGTGTGTGTGATAATACCAACCAACACATAAAAAACACACATTTAGAACAATAGCCAATTAGTACATTAGTACACACTTTTACACATGATTTTTTTTTAAATATAAAAATGTATACGTATACATAAATTAACATTCACATATTTAACTCTTATAATGACCCATCATTCCTAATGCATAATTCAGAAAATATTATTTAAACATCAAATACTACTTCTACTACTACTGATAATATTGCATAAGTCTTACAGAATATAATAATAATATAAATATATATATATATATATATAACTGTCAATATTACAATTTCAAATATATATAAGAGTCAGTTCCAGCCCTCGAATTTGATTGGTCTGACGGTGTTCCATGAGGACTGCATTTAAAACAGCTCTGGGACATTTCACTGTATGACACATTTCTGAAAGCGTCCCAGACTGGTACACAGAGTGGAAGAGGACTGGTGGATTGCCATTGGATTTTAGACTGTTGCTTTGTGTGCTTTGCTCTTAAATATGTTCAATATTTTCATAATGTCAAGAACATGCAGATCGTTTTTTTTTTCAATTGCTAACATGCATTGGTCAATGCATTGGCCACATTTTAAAAACTCTTCATGCAGTATGTGTTAAAGGTCCCGTTCTTCGTGATCCCATTGTTCAAACTTTAGTTAGTGTGTAATGTTGCTGTTAGAGCATAAATAATACCTGTAAAATTATAAAGCTCAAAGTTCAGTGCCAAGCGAGATATTTTATTTAACAGAAGTTCCCTTTCAAAGCCTAAAGCGAACGGCCGGCTTGGACTACATCCTGGTACTTCCTTCATTAATTACGTCAGTAGAACAGTAGAACAGACTAACCTCCGCCCACAAGAATACACGAAAAAGGGGGCGTGGTCTTGTTGCTGTCCCATGTGGAGAAGAGGACGTTCGCGTGGAGAAGAGGAAGTGTTGCGTTTGAGTGTGTTTGTCGCCATGTCGTCGAGACGCTGTTATTTTCATCCCGGAGTCAAATCACCTTTGCTTGGCTTTCCCAGGGACGCTGTAGAGATCATTGAGCGGATAGCCGCATACATCTCTCGTTAAGAGGCGTGACCTTTCCGTACAACGTGGGCTAAGCTGCTGTTGAATCACAACACAGGAACCGCTGGCACAATCAGAACTCGTTACGTATTTCTGAAGGAGGGACTTCATAGAACAAGGAACTCATCAGCCGGTTTTAGGACAGTGAAAACAGCGGTAGACAGATAAGTACATTGTGTTAAAAATACTGTGTTTTTTTACACGCGAAACATGAACACATGTTATATTGCACACTGTAAACACAATCAAAGCTTAAAAAAAAACACGAAGAACGGGACCTTTAATAAACCAGAAACAACAACGAAGTGTCTTTAAAGGGATAGTTCACCCAAAAATGAAAATGCTGTCATCATTTACGCACCCTCATGTTGTTCCAAACCTGTATGAGTTTCTTTGTTCTGCTGAACACAAAAGAAGATATTTTGCCGCCATTTAATGGTTTAATAATGAAACTGTCACTGACGTCGACTATTGCAATCACTAACAGACCCTTTCATAATACCAAATACAGCATATTTATATAAAATAATATTGAGCAATATTTAAATGAACAACAATAGCCATTATAAAATACAATAGAAAATAAAACACAAGCAAATAAGTCAGTCAACCATACAAAAGCAGCGCTCTAGTTACAAACTTAATTTTCTCCCATTTTATAGATTAATAAGACCAAATATTGCCTGTTTGATATACCCCAAATTAATATATATATATACATATACAGCTCTGGAAAAAATTAAGAGACCACTTAACATTGATTTCTCTTATGAAGTGGTATGTTTAACCACTATCTACATAAGAGCCAGTGGCAAATTCCCGAAGGACTGGCTGAGATGTTGTTCTCGGCAGGTACATGAGTGCTGAACGGCCCCTGACGGCCTGGAGCTCGAATTTGTGAAAGCATCTGAACAAATTGTAAAATACACACTGTTTATATATGTCATATTGGAGGTCCAACTACATTCTCGCCTAAAAAACTGTTAAAACTACAAAACAACAGTAGTATTTTTACTACTTATGGTGGATTTCTCGTCCGCCATGACAGTTGCTGCAAGCGGAAATGTTACAAGCAATGAAGCCGTTATAGTGCTGTCATCACTAGAATATCGCACAGCTGGAAAAGGCTCTCAGCCAATCAGATTTGAGAAGCAGAAATAACTGTCATTAACACACTGACCTAAAAATACTAACAACAGGGAGTCCCAGCGGTGTCAGGAGGCCATTCTGTGTGGAGTTTGTATGTTCTCTCCGTGTTGATGTTGGTTTCCTCTGGGTTTATCCCACAGTCCAAAGTCACACAGTACAGGTGAATTGGAGACTGTAAGTTTGCCCGTAGATGCGAGTGTGAATATGAATGTGCACGAGTGTGTCATCCCTGTGATGGACCGGCCATCTGTCCAGAGTGTTTTCCTGCCTCTGACCCGAGACGCTGGGAAAGACTTTGGCTTTGGAAAAAGCATGTAATGGATGGATGTACAGTACTGTGAGGGTTCTAGTCCTCCGTCTCTCCATCACACTTATTTCCCCACCATTGTGTCCTCCCTTGATCCATGTTTCCAAACGAAATCATTCTGAAGCCATCCCGGTTTACCATAATTTTAACATAAATTTAAAAAGATTACTAATCTAATAGAGACTACAGTTTTTATAATTTTCTAACAAGCATCAGTCAATACTGAAGCCACATGTTTATGAACATGTTCAAAACTCTTCACACATTCAGTGAAAAAGAAGTCTATGCGGGCCAAACTGTGAATAATTTTTCATTGCTTTCACACAAAATGCATTCACTGACTTAATTTTTCAAAATCCGTGAACACGTTTGTCATTCATACTTCACCATCTGCAACAACCGATGCTTGTTAGCAATTGAAAAAAAAACAACAACTATAAAAATAGGACACCGGGGAAGGCTTTCAGCTCAAATTGTAATTAGTTGTGTTTATAATAATAATTATTTAATTTATTTGTAAATATTCTGCTAATATTTTATATTTCAATATAATTCCTGCAGAAATTCACAGTTTGTAATCATTCTGATTTAAATGTGCTTATATTAGTTTTGAAAGCAGTGTGTTAGCTTTCGAAAAATATGCTGTATATACACTATATTGCCAAAAGTACTGGGACACCCCTCAAAATCATTATGTTCAGGTGTTCCAATCACTTCCATGACCACAGATATATAAAATCAAGCACTAGGCATGCAGACGCTTCTGCAAACATTTGTAAAAGAATGGGTCGCTCTCAGGAGCTCAGTGAACTCAAGCGTGGTACCGGGATAGGTTGACACCTGTGCAATAAGTCCATTCGTGACATTTCCTCACTACTAAATATTCCACAGTCAACTGTTAGTGATATAATAATAAAGTGGAAGCAATTGGGAACAACAGCAACTCAGCCACGAAGTGATAGGCCACGTAAAATCATAGAGCGGGGTCAGCGCATGCTGAGGGTCAACTTCGTCAGCTTTCTGCAGAGTCAATAGCTACAGACCTCCAAACTTCATGTGGCCTTCAGATGAGCTCAAGAACAGTGTGTAGAGCTTCATGGAATAGGTTTCCATGGCCGAGCAGCTCATCTAAGCCTTACATCACCAAGTGCAATGCAAAGCGTTGGATATAGTGGTGTAAAGCACACAGACTGGACTCTAGGGCAGTGGAGACGTGTTCTCTGGAGTGACCAATCACACTTCTCTGTCTGGCCATCCGATGGATGAGTCTGGGTTTGGTGGTTGACAGGAGAATGGTACTTGCCTTACTGCATTGTGCCAAGTGTAAAGTTTGGTGGAGGGGGGGGTTTATGGTGTAGGGTTTTTCAGGGGTTGGGCTTCGCCCCTTAGTTCCAGTGAAAGGAACTCTTAATGCTTCAGCATACCAAGACATTTTGGAAAATTTCATGCTCCCAACTTTGTGGGAACAGTTTGGGGGCGGCCCCTTCCTGTTCCATCATGACTGCTCACCAGTGCACAAAACGTCGGCCCATAAAGACATGGATGAGCGAGTTTGGTGTGGAAGAACTTGACTGGCCTGCTCAGAGTCCTGACCTCAACCCGATAGAACACCTTTGGGATGAATTAGAGCAGAGACCAGGCCTTCTCGTCCAACATCAGTGCCTGACCACACAAATGTACTTCTAGAAAAATGGTCAAAAATTGGGTGGTATAAAGTCAGAATTGCGTGATATAAAGTCAGAATGTTGAATGTTGAAATTATTCTATCAGCAACTTTAAGGAGGATACCAACACAGATGTTCACCTCAAAGCTAATAAAAAATGTCCTCCGTTTGTAAAATAAACATAAATTGTGTTCCACTTACAATAAAAGTAATGGGGCAAGGGAATAAAAGCTGAAATTTGCAGTTTGTAAACTTGTCATTTGAACTGCAACATTCATAATCGTGGTAGTGTGAACTTTAGGTTGTAGTGTTGCCAATCACATTAGTCAAATGGTAACACATCATTTTTAAGTTATTGTTTACTTTAGTAGTTCTAACCTACGGTCAGAGCCTTGTCTAATAGGCTTCCATTGGAAATGCATTAATGGAAACAATTGGCTGCGTCCAAATATTCATACTTCAGCCGTATTCACACTGGATATTATCTTGTGTGATTTAGAAATACCCCCCATCAACCCCCACCCCCCTACACTTGATTGTGCACTATTTTGGATAGGCTATTGCTTGGAAATGTCTAGCTGTATGTTATGTCATGAACAGAAGAATCTTCCTTACCGCATGCTGCTATACATGTCATCCATCTCCATCTAATCACCCATTTTGTTTTTGCTCTTCTGGTTGTTTTCAGCGTTCTCTTTCTGCAAATTGTATAGTTGTATGGTGTGTAGAGATATGACCCAGCGCCCAAAATACTATCAAAACACTCCAAAGCAGCCTCCATTATACGCTAAAGATGGATAAAAAGACAAATCACAGAGATGTCGATTCGCACAGGACTAATATTATTCACAGATCCTCAGTGTTCGGCATAGTAGGTCAATTGTAGGGCAATTGTTTACTTTACAAATTACAGATATGGCCAATTTGCACGGGATTGAGATCACAGATAAACTGCGCTATTATTACAAATGACCAGAGGTAATACCAACCCTGTGCGAATTGGGCTTTAGTAAGTGAACAGCAGTGACGCGATGCAAATGTACACTTCTTCAAGCTGTGCTAAGAAAACTCCCTAGCCATGGTCAAATCAGTGTAACACACAGCTGCATGGCTTTTTGCTGCTTTATAATAAAATGGTTTCTCCTTGTTATTTTTCAGTTTTTGTCAGGCCTCTTTCTATTCCAGGAAGCTGATGAGATGGTTTATTCTGTTCCCATGGAGTTACGTTATGCATTTGATAAATCCATCATGAGTGACACAATTGCAGTGTGAGATTTCCTGTACTTTATGCCTTTTCTGTCGCTGATATGGAAGAAATATCCCTGCCTCTCATGTGGTGAAATGTCTGTGAGTGATTAGGTGAAGATATCTTTCGCTGACAGCAAAACACAAAAACAGTTTTGCTATTCATTTTTAGCTCATCATTATTCCCAGGAGGCTTCTTTTCCAGTAAATTCGAGAATGGCCCATTTTCAGTAATGAAAAGTGGAAAGCACAGAGAAAAAAGGAACTGATTGTGAATAGAAACTAGAACTGGCTCAGTTTTTGCTAAAGATATTGTTGCTGAAGGCAGAATGAATTTGAAGTATGCAGAAACATCGGCTCAGAATCAAACAAATGCCTTAAAAATCGGATAGTGACCTCTAACAAACTGCTCGAGTGGCCAAGGAGCTTTCCAGGCCAAAGAGCAGAATGATCACCACAGGGCAATACAATCACTCTACTTCAGTTCAGTTGAGACTGAAAGCAAAAAGGTCCCAAAACAAATACAGCAGTGCAGTCTTGACAGAGCATTACTCTTTAAGATAGGGGTCTTCAACCGGGGATCCGCAGATGTTCTGCTGCTGAAGGATAGATATGCATTAAAGGTCCCATGGAATGGATTTTTGTATTATTTTATAATGTTTCCTGAGGTGTACTTATATTGTTAATATGGTTTTAACATCAAAAAATGGCATAATTTAGAAATAAAAGGCATTTTTTCTATACTGATATTAGCCCTCTGGCTTGAATGCTCTGTTTCAAAGGGCGTGTCTGCTGTGAGACTTCAGTGAAAACGCCCACTGTTGTGATTGGCTGACATCTTTGCATTTGAAATGAGTGTTCGATAATGTGGCGTGGTTGTCTCTCCTTTCTTTCTGGCCAGCAAATTTCTCAATGACTCTCTGATTAAAGTCAGTCATCTCAGTAGTGTCATGACGTTTGCATAGTTCAGTTGGATATTTGAGGTCTCTTACCCCCGTTGTTGTCCACAAAACTTCAGTACCAACACTTTGAAATAAAAGACAGGGAAAGCAATAAAGGGCATTGCTAACAACACATCCAGCCAGCCACCTACGTTTCTCATAACAAGTGTGTGAAGCTCCGAGTGTAGCTGCGTCCTGTCACTGGCCTGCCGCTGGATTTGTAAATCGCGTTGGTCTTTATCCTTTTTTTTCTTCCAGCGAACGCCTTGTGAAAGAATTTGGTTAAACTGCTGCCATCTCTACGAAAGTGATCATCCTAACAAGGTTTTGGCGGAGTCGGAGTCACGATGTCGCCCGCGCACTTTCGCTTTAGTGGCCAAGAGCAGAAAGTTGAATGACAGGTGACGAGAACCAATCAGATTGGATAAAATAACATGCATCCAATTCTGATTTGCCAGGGACGCAATGACCTGCGTCCGGAGGAGGATCTTTAAGAAACCAATTAGAGACCAACTTCAGGTCACATGCTGCCCGTAGATTTTTGTACTCAGATAGACGTCCATTTGTCCGGCGTCCCTTGCGCATGAAACATATTGAAGAACATATAAAATAGTTAACCGATCAAAGCCAGTTTTTATTCAATGCTGAGGCTCTTACTAACAGCCGGCACATCGTATGAGTAAACTATTTTATTTTTATATCATTTTTGTATACATGTATATTTCTGGAATTTTGATGGGGGCAGCGCCCCAGCGCCCTCTATTGACCAGCCGCCATTGGTACCGAGTTGTTGAGAGTGCAAGTTTATTTTGTTTGTATCTGAGAGTTCTGAATAAACACAAGTCCCAGTCACGCGACCCTGTCGTCTTCCTCCTTATTCTACGAACTTTGTAACATGTGGAACCCCTCTCGAATACTGTTACTACGTTTTTTTTACCATCACAGCCGTCGAGATGAACGAATCGTGAAAGTGTTGATTATAGAATTATTTCCCATGACATGAAAGGCTTGAGCATTGAGTACACATGCAGTCTGTTGATCGCGTGAATGCAGTGATCTCGTCATTGCAGCGCTATTTCTCTCAGAAAATGCTTTCACCACAACTAACAGCAAACACGACATCGATATGAATACAGAATACGATAAAGAGCTTCGTGCAACATAACAGCGTCATTCGTTATAACGGCAGTTTGGACCGCGGTGCTGTCGAATCCATATGGTAAAAGTCTGTTTGTAAAGCCTGTGCTGACATTGCGACTGATAAAAGGAATCAATTTTCTCCAAATTCTCTGGGCGGGCAAAGCAGAGGAAGGGGAGGTAACGTTTCCCCCTATGTCGACATATAGGGAAGATTCCAGGCAGGACAGGACACCCAGAACTCGGTTTACACCTATCAACATTTCTAGTCACTTGGGGACCATATACAGGCTAGGGGATCTCATATTAATGTTAAAAAACCTCATAAAATAAAAATGTCATGCCATGGGACCTTTAAATATGAATGTATAATATTAAAGAAAAGGCACAGAGATTAAAGTTCTCCATCACTTCAGCAGATTTCCAATCAATTGGATTGCAGAGAGGCCATGTGAGATCTGTGCAGATCAGAATAAAGTGGTCCGCTTTAGACTTTCTGCTAACTACAATATAAGTAACTTTGCTACTGCATGTCAACTAACCCTCATTAGAGTATTAGTAGACTCTCTGCTTAATATCTGCTAACTTTTTATTTTGATACTTCCCAAACTACATACTTTTTGCAACTACATGTCAATTTAGGAACACTAACACCTAACCCTAACCTAACAGTCTATTACTGCTCTAATGAGAATTAGTTGACATGTAGTTAGTTAGTTAGTTAGTTAGTTAGTTAGTTAGTTAGTTAGTTAGTTAGTTAGTTAGTTAGTTAGTTAAAGACATGGTTAGTAAAGTGTTTAAAGTGGACCATCGAAATAAAGTGCAACCCAGATCCGGGTCAGAAATTAACAGGGGCTTGGGGCAGAAATGCCACTAAAATTAAACTAAAATACCCCCCAAATTAAAGATTGTTACAATATGTCATTATTTGTATGAATTAAATGTGTCAAGCATTAAAATAAGTATCAGTTTTATTTCATAAATTTAAAACGGCTTTGAAATTATGAAATAACTGGCAATAGAAAAGCTGTTCTAAAATATGTTATTTACTTAAAACGCTATTGAGCATATATTGGTGTTGAGTATTTAAATAAACTGATGGTTAAAGGAATATGTACCTTGAAAAAAGTTTTTTTTTTTTTTGTTTTTTATCCCTGCCATTTTACATCATATTTTTACTATACAATCATTGGTTCAAACTTCTGACACATTAGGCCCCTCATACACCCAGCGTAATGCGACACCAGGTGCGACGCAAGTGTTTTTTGCTAGTTTCAGCCTGACGCAGTTATCATTTTCATGTCCAATGCCACGTTGTTTATCTGTTCACCCATGAGCGTTCAGGCGCATTGTTGGTGCGTTGCAATTTTGAGGAACTGAAAACGGCTGCACCATTGACCAACAAAAACCTGATCTGAAGTCAATAGCGCGTATTTGTTGTGTTATTTAAAGGGCGCGTTAGTAACATGCGTCTATAGGCGGGTGCACATTCGCATACGCTTATTACACACACAGGGATGCGCAGCAGCACACAAAGATTTTTAAATATTAAAAATAAAAGGATTCCTCTCTGGAGAAGCGTTGTCTTTCGTTCGCAAATTCCTCCATGTAAATAGCGAATCCGCCATGGTGTAAGCGCAACTGGCTTTTAAAGGGAAAGGGAGATGAGACTCTGATTGGTTTATTGCACGTTACGCCCTAAGTGCACCTGCACATAGAACATGTGCTCAGATCGTTAAAATAGGGCCTATTCTGTTCAAAAAGCATAGTTATGACAATTTCAAGTCTATAATTGCAATTTTTTTATATAATATTCTCATTAGTTATGCACACCTGCCAATATACATATATATATATATATATATATATATATATATATATATATATATATATACATATACATATACATATACATATACATATACATATGTATATATGTCTCTCAGTGCTGCTTAGATCAATTTAAGTGAAGAATGTAAGTTTCTGTTTGTGCTTGCTGGAGGTTAACCCAGACATGAATGTGTTTTTTGGCAGACACTCTCGATGAACACCCCTTTTGATTGGGTTCACAGAGAGGGCTCCACAGCCTCCCCTTGGAGGATGATCGATGTAGACCGCAGGAGAAAGAATGAGGAGCCCCCTCTCTCCCCTCCTCTCAGCTGCATTGACAGCTGTGTCCGAGCTACAGAACGTACCAGAGCAAAAGCTCAAAAGCTAACACAGCTCCAGGAGAATCTCAATTCAACACCTCATTACTGAAGTTGAAGCTGAGGGTAGTCTAAGGGTATTTTAAAAGGTCTTCATAGTAGTATACCCAAGTTACCAAAATGCAACTTTTAGAGTGCATAGTTGTCCCTTTAAGGGCATTGCCCCAGTGTCAAACTTTTTTACTCATTGTCAATTCACAATTTTTTTAAGACTTGGATAGATTCCTTGGTAACAAGTTATAAGGGTACATGAATAATCATGTATTAATACCTGAAATAATACTTACTTCAGAATGAACTAATGATTAGAGAATGCATGAACTTATCAAGAACGAATAAAACCCTTAATCTTAACTACGACATAGTCATATGGATTCGTCATAAACGTCACTGGATGGTACATTAGTTTGTAATTATTATTTACATGGATCCTTGTTTTCTAATGTAGAAAATACTTAATACACTAATAACTATCACCAATAATTTAACAGTAGGTTTTGCATGATTATTTCCTTTCAAACTCGCCCTACGGTGGCTTATACCCAGCTATACAAAAGCTAAAAATAAAGGTAACACTTTATTTCAATGGTCCACTTTAGCCATCCTAACTAGTAACTTTGCAACTAGATGTCAACTACTATAATTATGGTACTTTTCCCCCTCATATCCCCCTCAAAACGAGAGAATTATGCATTTTATTTCTGGAAAAAATCCTCAGATGACGCAAAATGATGATATTTGCGTCATCTGAGGATTTTTTCCAGAAATAAAGTGCATAATTCTCTCGTCTCAGGGGGATATGAGGGGGAAAAGTACCATAATTCAAATATACTACGGGGTTTCTACTGATACAAAGCTTAATGCTAAATCACTGAAGGATTTATTCAATAATTCAATCTGAGGATTTTTTGGCCAGAGGCCAAATTATTTTATTCAAAAATAATTTCACATTTCTACTACATAAATAACCCAGTTTAAAGGTCCCGTTCTTCGTGATCCCATTGTGCCCAACTTTAGTTAGTGTGTAATGTTGCTGTTAGAGCATAAATAATACCTGTAAAATTATAAAGCTCAAAGTTCAATGCCAAGCGAGATATTTTATTTAACAGAAGTTCCCTTTCAAAGCCTACAGCGAACGGCCGGCTTGGACTACATCCTGGTACTTCCGTGCAAGTTACGTGCGCTAAGCCGCTGTCGAATCACAACACAGGAACCGTGCCACGTTCGCTAAGCTGCGGTCAAATCACAACACGGGAACCGCTGGCACAATCAGAACTCGTTACGTATTTCTGAAGGAGGGACTTCATAGAACAAGGAACTCATCAGCCCGTTTTTAGGACAGTGAAAACAGCGGTATACAGATAAGCAAATTGTGTGAAAAATACTGTTTTTTTACACACGAAACATGAACACATGTTATATTGCACACTGTAAACACAATCAAAGCTTCAAAAAAACCACAAAGAACGGGACCTTTAAATACACAAACATATTCCCAGCGCTTAAGAGCCCCTTTAATATCTGCCAACACTTTATTTTGATGCTCCTCAGCAGACATTCTACTGACTACAATTAACTTTGCAACTTCATTTCAACGCATTCTACTCACTCACTTATAACTCACTCACTACTTCAGACCTACCCTCTAGAAGCTTGTGTTCTGCAAGTGAACAGCGCATTGTGGTGCGATCCCAAAAAGCCACAAAATCACTTTCACAGACCTTTACGCTGACTGTTCCCTTCTGGTGGAGTGACCTGACTAAACTCAATCCGAGCTGCTGAGTTTTCAAGAAACTGCTGAAGATGCATCTTTTTTGTCAACACTTGACCCATTAAAAAAATAAATAATAATAATAATTGCTATATGTACCGTTAGAATAACTGGGACTAATCACAGCATTGTGTTGCCCTATTGTTGGTTTGACTGCTTCTATTGCTCTCCTCTTTTGTAAGTTGCTATGGATAAAAGCATCTGCTAAATTATTAAATGTAAATGTAAATATATTCTACTAACCCAAACCCTAACCTAACAGTCTACTAACACTCTGAGAGCAGTGTTGGGGAGTAACTAGTTACATGTAACTAGATTACACAATTTAATTACAAAATAAATGTGTAATCAGTTACAGAAAATAAACAGAAAAAAAATTATAGTTAAATTAGTTGTATTTATTACAAAGGCGGTTACATCTGAATATATTCTGTAAAAAGCTAGGATATGTCGAATAATATTAATTAGTTGCTTTGCCTGTTTTTGATGTGCACAACGCCTCCTGCCATTTAAAGGCAGTTTAGTAAAGCGATGCTGTTCTAATGCTTTTGATTGGCTCTCGTTTTAATTTGCAGTGCAACACGTCTTCCAATTACATCAATCCACATCGCCGCTGAAAGCTTTAGGTGACAACCTGTCTGAGAGTTGACACCATGGCGAATTATAAAAATGTGTTCCAGTGCTGGAAATGTAAAAATATTTTCATCCAGAAATCAGAAAAGGGCACAAATATAACAGTTCAGTGCAAAATATGTTTGCCAACTATTAAAATGCTATTGACCTCAAAGGTTTCAATGTCGATCCTGAGGAAGATTCTCCTATGATGAATGTGAACTTTAAGTGGACAAATCTCTCAATTAGTTTGTCCTGTTTTGCCTTGCAAATTATAGCTATTTAACTACTAACACATCACGATTGGTCATTGAGTCTAAAATTGTTTTAGGTGGAATATAACTTTATTAAAAAAACAATACCATGCATGTTATGACATCTACACTGTTGGGTCTGTTTGAGTTGCCAGTGAGTATGAAACTAGAATCTATTCTCTCTTCTCTTAGTGAGAAATCAATATTAAGCATTAAATGGTACAAGGTTTTCCCTTCACACACACAGTGGTAAAAAGAATAATATGCAGATTTGTACTATTTTTTATATCAGTAAGAAGATATCATCATATTTTTTACTTCAGTATAATGATCTAGAGTAGCCTAGAAATCTAGACGCACACTAGCGACAGTGTAGTCTAATTTGCAGCCAGGGTAGTTTAGCAACTCTCCGTTGGCTTGCGAGCTCGAAAAAACAAACTCTGGTCAGGCCAATCACATCGTGTATAGAGTCGGTGGGCGGGCTTAACATAATGATGGCAGAGTTGCGGCGATTCTGCGTGCTACTTGTAAACAAAGAAGCTGGCGAACAGCGGTCTTTCGAATCGGCTTTGGCCACGACTCTGGAAGACTTGGAGTTGAGATTTTCTTTGAGGAAAGAACAAAGAACGGCACTGAAGTCATTCTTAAGAAAGGAAGATGTGTTCGGAGTTTTGCCGACCGGATACGGCACAAGTTTAATCTATCAACTAGCTCTGCTTCACCTTCTTCATTACTCTGGTTGGTTGAAGCGCTATCCTATTGCGTGCAGAGGGAATTTGCAAGACAACCGTTTATCCCGCCCCTCGGATTGAGCCCTGCCAATGGTGTGTTCCCAGACCCAACATCTTGATGTGGGTCTGGCTTGTCAGGCTAGATCTAGAGTCATGTGTTTTTAAATATAACTTAAATATACCTAAATATCTCTGTTTTTAGAGGTTAACCCTCCCTGGTTTAAGTGTTTGAAAAAGATAAACAGAAATAGAGAAAAGTAATCAATAACATTACTTCATTAAAGTAAATGAAATAGTTACACTACATATGGAGTAAATGGAGTAATCTGTAATCTGTAACCTATTACATTTCTAAAGTAACCTTCCCAACACTGACTGAGAGTTAGTTGACATATACTTGCAAAGTAACTTATAGTTAGTAGAATTTCTTGGATCATCAAAATAGCGTTACCATAAGAAAAATGAAAAAAAGAGAAAGAATTGGCTCCCAAAATAGCAACATGTTCTCCAACCAATACACCAATATATGTGTCACTTCCCTGAAATACGACCCATATGAGCGTTTACTAATGGTGTGCTCCTAAAGAAAACAGGACACTTTAATTTTAATGCTTTGTTTCCTTTTATTTGCGTCATATTTCGGGTTTTTGCATAGCTCAATTGATAGAGCATTGCAAAATATATCATGTAATCAATTGATCATGCAATCATGGGTTCGATCCCAGGGAACACATGTGCTCATAAAGTGTATATGCACTATAAATCACTGGGTATGTGTAGGGGTGGGGTGGTTGTAGTTGTTAATAAAAAAAATATTTTTGCTAAATGGAAATATGACAAATGGTGATTAAAAAGTCCACACATTGCATTTAAATGAATATGCATTTTGATTGGTAACAACAGTCATACGTCATTTCATGACGCCAGCTAGAGGGCGCATAACTTTAAAACATAAATAAAGGTTGTAATAATGTGCTTGAAACACGACCTATAGAGTCGTTTTGTTGTTGTTTTTGGAGGAGGGTCTGCAAAAGAAATATCCAAAGTGGAACCATACACAGTTAGACGAACATTAGCTTGGTAGCACTTCATCAAGTCATGACCTGATTTTAGTAAGCTGTTAAGAGTGAGTTACTATGATGTGCCCCCTCAAGTAAAGTCATGATACAATAATCCATTAACAAGGCATGTGTAAACCCTCCAGTTCTACTCGCACCGCTCCAAGCGGGATTCAAACTGGAGTTTCCGGCATGAGAGGAGGGCGCTCTAACAAGAATGTAAAGAGTGCAGCCTCCAGCGTAAGACACTAGCGCGCCTCTTGAGGCCAAGGTAGTAAGGTTTACACGCACAGCTCTTACTACCTGGCCTCTGTTACAGCGTTCATTAACTTTCTCATGCAAATCTCTCAAGTACAAGCAGATGAATATGGAAATGTTCTAAAAATATCATCACATGAAAATGTGCAACGTTTGCTAGATTAAGGAGGTGACACATTTTACCCACTAATACATCTTACCATCTTAAAAAAAGCACACAAAAAAAGCACATGGCATAGTTTTAATATTACAGCATTCTGTCCAGTGACAACTCCTAAAAGTTTTTGTGTGCAAACAGACATCAAGAGGAAACGCTTGTTTTACCTTTTTTAAGCTACAACTGCAACAGTGAAGGACACTGGGGGATCAGGACAACATTACTCATGTGTCCTCATTATGGTAAGCCTGCTGGTATAGAGCATTGATCCGTAAAGACAGATGAAAAACTGCACCTTAAAGGGTTAGTTCACCCAAAAATGAAAAATAATCAATTACTCACCCTCATGTCATTCCAAACCCATAAGGCTTTCATTTATCTTAACACAAATTTATAGATAGATATTTGAATGAAATCTGAGAGATTTTTGTCACTCCATTGGTCCAAGTCTATTCAAACAAAACTCTGATGGTTCAAAGCATTCATATAGAGATCATATACAGTATAATCCAATATGAATCTAGAAATGAGTAGTTTCCTGAATAGACCTAATCACTTCATATGATGAACAGGTTGAGTTTAGGCTTTTATTCACATATTAACATTGATCAGCAAATGTACATAGACAGAGCAGTACAGTACATTGAATCTCTCAAGTTGAAAAATCTGAACTTTGGCGGATATTTCACGCCGCGTTAACCAATCACGAGCTTGCTCTAGTAGTGACGCATTTACAAGCGGAGGCAGAAATCCGAACAACAATGGAGGACAAGATAATCGTGGCCGTATGTGGATACCCGGAGCTGTATGATACATCATCCTATCACTACAGGAACAGGAATAAATAAGGATCTTGCTTGGAAGAAAGTGAGTGAGGAGGTCGGACAGTCAGCTACCCTCTCAGCAAAATCTATGTCAGCCATTTCACAACGAGACTGGAGCAGAAAAAAAGCGCCAGAGCCAGCGGCAAATATGAGAAGGACTATCCGGTGTGAACGCCACATTATGGTGCGTTCACACCGGAAGCGATTGACGCGATTCGCGCGAGTGATTTACATGTTAAGTCAAAGCAGAGACGCGAAATGGCATTCTGCGTCAGGATTCGCGCGAATGAGGCGGCGCGAATGCCGTGATTCGCGCGAATGGTGCGATTCGCGTGAATGAGGCGGCGCGAATGACGCGAATTGAGCGTTTTGAAGGCGTGATGCGCGCAAATCGCTCAAGTTAAAAAATCTGAACTTTGGCGGATATTCGCACCGCGTTAACCAATCAGGAGCTTGCTCTAGTAGTGACAACAATGAGGAGAAAATCTCTATATTAATATCTGCTTCAGACAATATGATTATCACTGTGATAACATTAAATGACATGAAACACAACCCAGTCAATGCAAGTTTATGTTTGATCAATAATACAAAAGTATAAGTAAAAGGTATAATAAGCTATACATGAAATAAAGCAAACAATTTAGTCAAACATTCAAAGTCAGTGCTAGTCGGCTACAACGGTAACGTAAAGTTAAATAGCCTAAAACTAGAAAAAGTAATGAAACTTCACTTTGCCCTCATCCTAAACGATTTGCCAGGGAACAAATTATAGATCCATAAGACCAAAGATCGCCGTTAAAAGACGAATTATAGCTGGAGACGCCACAGAGACATTAGAGCTAGCGGCAGAAGTCAGAAGGAATGGCAGAGGAAAGGCTGCTCTCGCCGGCGTTGACAAGCGCTGAGCGCCGCTGATCCGCTGGAGCTCACATGCGTGATGTTAACAAATGTCTCAAACAGAAAGTCTCTAATTCATTCAAGCTCTCAAGTAACAAAGCTTTGTTGCACACACACGCACACACACATACACAAATCATATACATTAAATATTCCAGGTAAAGACTCAGCATCATCACTCAGAAACATAGCCAAAAAATATTAAATAAAACAATAAAAAAAATGTTTTTATTTTGAACGCCACATTATGGGTTTGGAACGACATGAGAGTGATGACAGAACTTTACTTTTTGGGTGAACTATCCCTTTAAGACATGCTATCACATATTGTCTGTAATGTCACATTTCAAAATGTGACTCTTGATATATTGTGACTTTAACAGTTTCAAAGTTAAAGGTGAATAATTTGAATAATTAACATGCAAGAGTTGTAGATCGTGCAACAGCTCAGACAGAATCACACCTTGAGGAATGCAAGGAATAAGAGCAGGTGATCAGATAATGACATCTCAAGGTTTGGTTAGACACAGCTCTAAAAAAAAAGAGTAGTGTCATATTTTGATTATAATTTCTCTTTAAATGTAGTCATATCTAAAGAAATCTCAATGCATTCCATAGATCAGTAAAGTATTAAAAGGTATTTAAATAACAGGATTATTGTTCAAATCTATTTAAATCAATTTCTCAAACAATGAAATTATAAAAAAACTGAGAAAATGACGGCAGAAATAAACATTCATTCAACGACATAAGATGTACATAAAACCTAGCCTAGAAATCTAAACGCACACTAGCGGCAGCAAATGTAATTTGCAGTCAGGGTTGTCTAGCAACTCTCCGTTGGCTTGCGAGCTGGAAAAACCAAACTCTGGTCAGGCCAATCACATCATGTATAGAGTCAGTGGGAGGGCTTAACATAATGACGGCAGAGTTGCGGCGATTCTGCGTGCTACTTGTAAACAAAGAAGCTGGTGAACAGCGGTCTTTCGAATTGGCTTTGGCCACGACTCTGGAAGACTTGCAGTTGAGATTTTCTTTGGGGAAAGAACAAAGAACGGCACTGAAGTCATTCTTAAGAAAGGAAGATGTGTTTTGCCGACCAGATACGGCAAAAGTTGAATCTATCAACTCGCTCCGCTTCCCCTTCTTCATTGCTCTGGTTGGTTGTAGCGCTATCCTATTGCGTGCAGAGGGAATCTGAAAGACAACCGTTTATCCTGCCCCTCGGATTGAGCCCTGACAATGGTGTGACCCAACATCTTGATGTGGGTCTGGCTTGTCAGGCTACATAAAACCCAGATGTAAATAACTGATAAGAAAAAAAAAAACTAAGAAACATAGTTATGTTGATATTTCAGTGAAAAATAAATAAATGTGAGCTTTCACACAGAGATTTCTGGGAATGCCAGTTTACGTTTTTCACTATAAATTTAGGGCCCTATGATTTCCGCGATCAAGGAATCGCGGACGGAATCGCGGAATTGGCATATTAATGCGGAATCTATTGTTAACGCGGAATTTCCAGGAATTTTACATATTTGGAATGAAATGCGGTTTTGTGTAGGAGAAGACCGTATGTCTGGGAAAAATGCAGACTGGGGGAAGCAAATCTGGGCGACACAACCCCTCCCGTCATTTCAGCCCCCCCTTCAAAACAATGAAAGTATGGTGAAGCGGCTCACAGCGGCTCACAGCGGCTCTGCTTTCATCTGCGGAAAAGTTAAGAAACTCAACACTAAGCCCTCAGTACCGAGCCGAGCAGTTCCCTCACGGGGAGTACTTGCTGTATTTTGCCTTGTTTTTAATGCACTTTAATGTACTGTACGGAAAATAATGTCTTAAATGAACTTGAGAGAAAATGAGATGCGCGGGACAGCGAGTCTGATCCGCATCATGTTCGGCAGAGGTAGATCTTAAAGTGACAGTAGCACTGATAATGTCTGTCATTAATGTTCAAAGAACAACGGGAACAGAGAAGATTGTAGCATTAATGATGATTCCTCTATATTTCACTATTTATGCTGTTAAGAAAGGTGTTGATAACTTTATTCAATTTCTGTGTAGACTATGTCTGACAGGGAAGGCCACAGGTAAATATAACATTTATTATAATGGGTTTATGTAAAGACTGTTTTAAGTTCAATTGAATTAAAAGTTGTTGTTTTTTTAAAGCCTAATAACTGTTGAAATTGGTAGCTTTCAGTTATACTGTAATGTAACGTCATCAATGTTTCATATAGACATTAATATCAGTGATACTGGCCTTCATTCATAAAAAGATGCCATTACAACACACATTCTTTAAGTTGTTTCTAAATTAATTTGGAGAGTAACTGAAATTATTACAATATCAAAATATTAAAAACTCCAATGTTTTTAATTGCAATTAATCATGATTAATTACAGAAAAAAGGCAATTAATTCTTTTTTTTTTTATTATCAATTCACAGCACTAATATTTTGTTGTGACTTTAAGTACTTAGAGGGCAGTGTTATGTTCCATCATGCAGTATTTGTCCTGAAAAGTAAATGTGATGTTTGGTACCTCAATAAATTTAAGGTCCTTCCTATTTTATGTTTTATGGTCTATTATATTAACATTAAAAAAACACTCTTTTAACGACTAAAATAACAGTTAAGGGTAAAAAAAAAAACGAATTCCCAAAAATTAAAACGGAAAAAAAGGAATTAGCAAAAAATTTTAAACGGAAAAAACGGAATTTGAGAAAAAATTAAACGGAATTAGGGAAAAAATAAAACAGATTTCATAGGGCCCTATACATTATAAGATGACTTTTTCACTTCCAAATAAACGGTTGATTTAACAGCATTTCACTGTAAAATTTAATTAAATGTCCCATTACTTCTATTACAGCTCTTTTATATAGCTCTATTTCTATATATAGTAACATAAATTATGGTTTAACCAATTAACAGATTTATTTTACTGTTAAAATTACAAACTTGTTTCTCTACAGTTTTTTTTCAGATTAAGAGCCCCATCATACACCTGGGCGCAATGCAACACTTGACTTCAGCCTGACGCAGTTATCATTTTCACGTCCAGTGCCACAAAAATAGAAACTTAACAGATTATAATGATGTATAACACTTGCCTGAATGAGTTATTTTTAGTCTCTTTGGCACTGATAAGAAAAAAAGCGAGTCGATCGCAGCGGCGCGACGGCCGACTCGAGGGGGTTAAATAGCAAATGCACTCACGCCCATCTGTTCACCCATGAGCAATGCTGGTCTGAAAACCAGGTGTGTTCAGGCGCATTGTTGGCGCGTTGCTATTTTGAGGAACTGAAAACTGCAACCATGCACCATTGACCAACAAAAACCTGGTCTAAAGTCAATAGAGCAGTATTTTTGTGTTATTCAAAGGGCGTGTTAGTAATATGTGCCTATTGGAGGATACTCTGCTTATTACATAGACAGGGATGCCCAGCAGCACACAAACAGGATTCCTCTCTGGAGAAATATTCAGTCTTTCAGCTCGCAAATTCCACCATGTAAATAGCGAATTCAAGCACAACTGAATTTTAAAGGGAATGGGAGATGAGACTCTGATTGGTTTATTGCCTGTTACGCCTAAAACACACCCATGACTCATTAAGAGACTAGGTACAACCCTTTTAGACCATGCGCCTGATGCACCAACTGTTTTCAAGCATGAAATGCTGAAACCCTATTGTAATTGTAAGGTTTCGTAAAACGCATCATGCAGGCCAAACCGTAAGGCCTAGAGACCTGAAACCGGGCCAGATGTTAGGCCTCAATTTGGGGACAACCTATCAGATTATGACCCAGAATGGCCAATAGGTGGCGCTACAGCAACCAAAAGTTCAAAATTGCTCATAAATCTTAGACTGTTTGTCCCAGGATCAAGTGTCTTATATCGTTGGAATCCTTGGCTCAATGCGGACAAAATCTCATGGCTATCTCAGGGAAACTTTTCTGCTATGTCGAATTTTGCCCAAAACCTACTTTTATGAACTAGTCCCTGGTTTTTCGCCCGATCGGAACCAAACCAGTCTAGGACAATTCTCTGGACTCTCTAGATCAATAATTATTGAAAAAAAGTTGAACTTTTGCATTTGGGTGGCTGTAACAGGGTCATTTAGAAAAGGGGCGTGGCAAAATACACTAAAAAGCCTATAAATCCCAAATGAAAACTCAGAACTATACCAAAATTGATGAGCATATGTGTCAGAACATGGTGAGGAAGCATGCAGAGTTTCATGTAGATCGGACCATAGCTGGCACTATAACTGGCAAAAAGCCTTCATTCTTATTGCTTGAACCCCTGGTGCATGGTTGCAGCATGAAATGCTGAAACCCTATTGTAATTGTAAGGTTTCGTAAAACGCATCATGCAGGCCAAACCGTAAGGCCTAGAGACATGAAACCGGGCCAGATGTTAGGCCTCAATTTGGGGACAACCTATCAGAGTATGAGCCCGAATGGCCCATAGGTGGCGCTACAGCAACCAAAAGTTCAAAATTGCTCATAACTCTTAGACCGCTTGTCCCAGGATCAAGTGTCTTACATCGTTGGAATCCGTGGCTCAAGGTGGCTATCTTTTGATGCTTGTGTGCTTAAAGGCCTTAACTGCTTGAACCCCGATAAATGCTGCTTGTTTTTCTTGTTGTCGTTAAACTAGCAGAAGTGGATTCGGACACACCCTAAGTGCAGCTGTGTCATGCGCTTCAGACCATGAGCTCAGATCATTAAAATATTTTTCCATAACTGAGTAGTATACTTAAACGTGCACTGAGTATGATTTCTTACACTGGCTCTTCTTCGTCTTACGCAAATCACAATTTTTGCCCTATTTTTAGCATTTTAATCATATTTATCAATCATATAAATCTATACGCCTAGTTAAGTCAGGTTTAATTGTATTTAATTTGGTACTATTCTCACAATTTAAATAATTTTTCTAAGTATAACCTCTTTTTAAAAGCATTATTCTGTAAGCTTGTAGGCGCTACACAGAGTTGTTGCTGTGTTGCCTTTTGCTTATATTCTTGCTCATAAGGGAAACATCAACACAGAGGACAGTGTGTCACACATGCACACACTTGATTGTTTGTGTGCATGACACATACATGAAGGGAATGACAAGTTCTTTCATTCAGGGTCGTATATCGGCCCCACTCCAGTGTGATTCTTTTCAAGGCATTTGACCTGAGATGTTACAGTCCATATAGAAAGACAGATTATCTGTATAGAACATTTTTAAAAATAAATAACCTTGACACATCGAGGTGCTGCATTGCTTACATTCAATGGCTGTGGAACACACTGTCAATGAGCTCCAATGATGTCTTAAAGAGGCTCTTTTACACTACAATTAACAGTGCAGTAAACAGCTTGTTCATGGACTCCATTTCGCTGTGCCGCCAAGTGTTACTAGAGAAGCTATTTAGCCTCCGTTCAGCACTGCTCACAGCATTTTTGACCTTGGCTAAGTGCTTCATAGCTCTGAATGATTTATTAAAAATAACTGCATCTGCCTGAAGACTCAGTGAGATATGCTGTAAAAGGATGACTGTAGTGCTGAAGAATACAAACCTCGGCAGATAACTGAGAATCGTGCACACACAGATTTCAACGAAAGAAGAGCTTAGATTTTTCCTCTTTGTAATATAATCAAATCTTGAAAACCTATGTTCAATCATTTCTCTTTTTTATGCCTTGGTAACACGTGACAATAAAGGTTAACTACATTAACTACCAGTGAACATGTTAGTTGGAACAAACGAGAACCGACTAGGAGTAACTTAAACACCGGGCTTAAAATACATAAGGCAAACTAAACAAGACGCAGATGAAACTAATCAATAACAAAGGCAATTAACAAGGGCAAATCAAGACCTAACCAGAAAGGGAATACAAGAAATAGAAACACAAGAACAAAATGACAACTTAACTGAGAGTACGTTTACACGACAATGATGTACTAAAAACCAAAACGGTTTTCCTTCGTGTTTTTTCATGTACAGACGTCAGCAGCCATATCACCCTGTAGCCCAAGACTGGTTTCCCACTGAAGCTAAGCAGGGCTGAGCCTGGTTAGTACCTGGATAGGAGACCAACTGGGAAAACCAGGTTGCTGCTGGAAGAGGTGTTAGTGAGGCCAGCAGGGTGTGGGTCCTAACACCCCAGTGTAGTGATGGGGACACTATACTGTAACAAGCACCGTTCTTCGGATGAGATGTTAAACCGAGGTCCTGACTCTCTATGGTCATTAAAAATCCCAGGATGTACTTCAATAAAGAGTAGGGGTGTAACGCCGGCATTCTGGCCAAATTCGCTCATTGGCCCCTGTCCATCATGGCCTCCTATTCATCCCCATATATATATACACACTCACCTAAAGGATTATTAGGAACACCTGTTCAATTTCTCATTAATGCAATTATCTAATCAACCAATCACATGGCAGTTGCTTCAATGCATTTAGGGGTGTGGTCCTGGTCAAGACAATCTCCTGAACTCCAAACTGAATGTCAGAATGGGAAAGAAAGATGATTTAAGCAATTTTGAGCATGGCATGGTTGTTGGTGCCAGACGGGCCGGTCTGAGTATTTCACAATCTGTTCAGTTACTGGGATTTTCACACACAACCATTTATAGGGTTTACAAAGAAGGGTGTGAAAAGGGAAAAACATCCAGTATGCGGCAGGCCTGTGGGTGAAAATGCCTTGTTGATGCTAGAGGTCAGAGGAGGATTCAAGCTGATAGAAGAGCAACTTTGACTGAAATAACCACTCGTTACAACCGAGGTATGCAGCAAAGCATTTGTGAAGCCACAACATGCACAACCTTGAGGCGGATGGGCTACAACAGCAGAAGACCCCACCGGGTACCACTCATCTCCACTACAAATAGGAAAAAGAGGCTACAATTTGCAAAAGCTCACCAATATTATACAGTTGAAGACTGGAAAAATGTTGCCTGGTCTGATGAGTCTCGATTTCTGTTGAGACATTCAGATGGTAGAGTCAGAATTTGGCGTAAACAGAATGAGAACATGGATCCAGCATGCCTTGTTACCACTGTGCAGGCTGGTGGTGGTTGTGTAATGGTGTGGGGGATGTTTTCTTGGCACACTTTAGGCCCCTTAGTGCCAATTGGGCATTGTTTAAATGCCACGGCCTACCTGAGCATTGTTTCTGACCATGTCCATCCCTTTATGACCACCATGTACCCATCCTCTGATGGCTACTTCCAGCAGGATAATGCACCATGTCACAAAGCTTGAATAATTTCAAATTGGTTTCTTGAACATGACAATGAGTTCACTGTACTAAAATGGCGCCCACAGATCTCAACCCAATAGAGCATCTTTGGGACGTGATGAAGCCAATCGTATATATATATACGATTGGCTTCATCAGTCTGTCTCCTCTCCACCAATGAGCTGGTGTTTGGTGAGCGTTCTGGCGCAATATGGCTGCCATCGCATCGTCCAGGTGGATGCTGCACATTGGTGGTGGTTGAGGAGATTCCCTCCTACTATATGTAAAGCGCTTTGAGTGCCTAGAAAAGCTCTATATAAATATAAAAAATTAATATTAATTAACATTATCAAAACAATCCCCATTCACACGGATCTGCAAAAACAACTAAAAACACTGTATTATTCATGCCAGGCCAGTAGTTGGTGATGTTACTTTGTAAATATACACTACGCGCCTATAGACTGAACACGTAATACTGTTTTTTTGTTGTTGTTTTTTTACCGGTTTAGTTTACATGGAGACGATAACTGTATAGTTTACAAAAATGTGCATTTTGAAGCCCTTTTTTTTTTTTTTTTTTTTTTTAGGCCCCCAAATTGGTGTTGTCGTGTAAATGATCGGCCAAAATGCGTAAAAAGTTTTCTGTTTTTAGTTGAAAATGGTGTCGTGTAAACAGCCCCTTACAGAATACATCTACAGCATTTACATTACGGAGGGTCTATTTACACTAAGTGCAAATAGCACGCCTGATTGGCAAGCGCTATTTACACTAGCACCACCCAACAATGGCTGGTTGGACCACACAAGAGTAAACAAGACGCATGTGTTGTTAGATCTTCAGTGGCGTATTCAGTAAAGCATAAGGCTTGAAGATCTAGGTTTTGATGCAATTGACTTGACTTTGAATATGTCTTTTGCCAAGCTCGCTCTCATTATATATCCCATGCCTTATGACTGTTTAATAACAATAATAAAAGTATTTATTGGGTAGGGTTAGGGGTAGGGATGGGTTTTATTGTCGCATTAAGGCGGCATCCATTTACTAATTTTAATACATATAATACTATATAATACTGCACACTATGTTATTATTGCATCCTGTTAACGTACAACAATACTGAGGTGCACATTGTAGGTATCCGCCAAAATAAAGTATAAATAGCATCTAATTACTATTTACACATATTGAAAAGAACTGCTACTTTTATATGGTGTAAATAGAATATATCACTATTTTAAATTAGTGTGAATAGCATTGCTAAGAAAATGCTGCTATTGTCACGAAGGTCCTGTCCACACAGAGTTTAACTGTATACGCAAAAATGTTGTATTGCATCAGCGTTTCATCCTGACGGATCTGGCGTTTTTGGAACCTGAAACCAATATTTTTTGAAACCGGGTCCCAGAGTGGATAAATTTGTGTGTACAACCAATCCGTATATTTTGTGAAACTGTGATGTCATCACACCACGTCCCGAACGGTAAAGACTAGAAGGGATACAGCTACAGGCAATGGGCATACGCACATCAACATTGTGTAATTTAATTACTGTATTTGCATTATTGTAAGGGTAGGTTTAGGGCTGGGGTAGGTGTAGGTGTAGGTGTTAATAAAACACATCTGGTAAGTAGCACATTTGTTTATTGTTATTTTATCGTGAGATTTTGTCTCATTGCAGTACCCCTTCTAGCCACAACTCTTCTCCGTTTTTAGTGTATTTCTGTGGCAGAATTACAGCGCCACATACTGGTCTGGCATGTAAACTACATCGTTTTGAGTCGGTTTCAGTGGTTTCGTGTGTACACAGATATTTCTTGAGACGAAGGGAAAAAAAGATCGGATAAAAAAGATAGGGAAAGCTCTGGCTTCGTGTGGATGTGGCCTTAGTGTAAATAGCATCTATCGCTTAGAAAATATGCTATTTTCACTTGGCGTAAATACAATTTCAGAAAAAAAGGTACAACATCTGTCACCCTTTTCAAAAGGTACATCTTTGTACCTACATACATACATAGAACCTAAAGTGTTCATATTAGTACATAAAAGGAACAAAAGTACAGCTTTTGTACCTTTTTTTCTGAGAGTGTAGCATCTAATTGCTGATCAAACTGCCTTTATATTAATGTTCAATTTCAACATTTACTGATATATATTTTTAAAATTAAAGGTCTGTTAACATTGGTTAATGCACTATGAAATGACATGAACAAACACTGAACCGTTGTATTTTTACTCCCTAACATTAACAATGATTAATAAATGTTCATGTTAGCTAATGCATTAAACAATGGCAACAAATGAGAAATTACTGCAAAGTGTTGCCAGTGTGTTGGTATGTGTGTGGATTTGATTGCTTTACTCTTGCCCCAGACTTTAATTATAAAACTATGAAAATAATTGCATTATTGCAAGGTCTCTCTTTATTTGGCGTCTTTAACTACTTACACTTACTGAATATGATAATAATAATAATAATTGTGTTATTATTGTTAGGTACAATGTATTAATTAATGACGCTGTAAGACAGACACCTTTAAATAAAGTGTAACCTTTTTTTAAATAAAAATAAAATGTAAAAACATTTATGTACATAATAAGTGCATTGTTTCTAATTATTACACCGTAGTTAAAGACACTTAATATAACGTGGGTCCACAGATCCAAAAGTGCCCAAGTTGAAGAAAGTTTGAAGTGCAAAAAAAAAAAAAAAAACTTCGACACGGTTCTAAAATTTCCAGTTTGTGAACTTTTGTGCATTCATTCAAATGCCTCTTTCATCAGTGTTTCCTCATAAATAATCATACCTTTGAAGTTATTGATTGTGCAGTCAACACACTGATTAAATCAGTCTGACAGTTACATCGACTGTCTAAAATTGGCTGTGCGTTCTGAGATATTTGGATTTGACAGCATTCTCAATCTTTTTTTTTTTGCCAATTTATTGGATAGACAGTGAAGATGGGACATAAAATGATTAGATAGTCTATGAGATATGGGAATGCAAAAGGTTAAAGAAGTAGAACCAGGCTTACAGTTCACATGAGCAGGAGGGCTGATTCGGCCAATTCTAAAAACAAGCAATTACTACTGAATAACTTCCGTTTTACACAAAAATCGGGTCTCCTTTGTAACAGTCGCCCCCATTTTCCCCAACATGAAAACATCACTTACTGTATCTGGGTGAGCAGTTACACATCTGTTTAAAGAGGATGGATTTTTTATTTTTTTTTACTTAAGAGGCAGGTAGTACATCAGAGATGAGGTCGATAAGCCAATTAGTATCCCAGAGGGAGTTGAAGATCATGTTGTCCCCGTTTGTGAGTAGGTGAGTGATTGTGCCTTTTCCTGAAGCTGACCATTCCCGTTCTCCTGGGACATGTTGTGTTGGCTGGTAGCCTAAGGCCGCGTTCAATACTGTGGCCTGCTTATGCCAGTAAACGAGAGCAGTAAAAGCGGATTCCGTGTTTTACACATGGCATTAGCGCAGAGTAAGGCGAGTTAATTCAATTCATTTCTCATTTATTTGTATAGCACTTTTACCAATTGTAACTGTCACAAAGCAGATTACTAAAATTGGGGCCTAGAGCCAGACAGATCAAGTCCAAGGTGACCAAAAAAAAGAGGTCAACCAAAAACAGAGGAAACAGGGCTCAACATGGAAATAATGCCTTGGTTGTATAGGTAGCACTACTTGTGTTAATTAATCGCTTCTGTTTACATTATTGTACCTTTGGGCTAAATGAACAATTGCATGTAATTATTACAAATCTCTCTCAAAAACTTGATTCTGATTGGTCAGCTGCAACTGTGAGAGGTCATTTTGAATATTGATCACTAAAATGGAAATTTTGGGCCGTGAAATCTGCCATGTTGTAAAATAGAGCTACATTATAGAAAATTTTGTTAACTCATTAACTAGTTCTGAGACACTATGGGCCCTGTCAGTCACCCGGCACAATGCGACACCAGGCAAGACGTTAGTGTTTTTCAGGAGTTTAATTATGAGAAACAGAAATTATTCATTCATTGCTTATCCGGGTCTTTATTCAGGCTATGCTATAGGGATCTTTGCTTTATCAAAGTGATTTTCCTTTATCATACGGATAAAGTTTAAAGAACTACCAACTCTTTATTACCACATTCAATGTTATGGAAAAGAACCGTCATGGCAGAAATAAAAAAAGGTAAATTGTAAGAAATAAAAAAAGGTACAATTTGTAACCACAAACACATCATGTAACTGTAAGAGTTAAAAAAAACTGACTACGTGCTTGTTTGTAAGGAAGTTTGGGAATTACTAACTAATTCTGTATCCAAATACAGCTGTCACGTCACATGACTAAAAAACGAACGACTCGTAGACTTGAGAGGGGAACTAATCATTTCTCTTTCCGGGATAGACAGCATAGCCTCTATGGGGATGTCACGGGATGAACGAACGACTCAGACTGGAACCCGAAGATGCAAGAAGTGAATTAATCAATTCTGTTTCCTGTACAGAACCTACACTCTAAAAAATGCTGGGTTAAAAATAACCCAAGTTGGGTTGAAAATGGACTAACCCAGCAATTGGGTTGTTTTAAGCAAACAATTAACCCAACCGCTGGGTTAAAACAACCCAACTGCTGGGTTAGTCCATATTCAACCCAACTTGGGTTCTTTTTAACCAAGCATTTTTTAGAGTGTATGGGATGTTGCTAGGGGTGTTGCTAGGCCTGTCGCGATTGGACGATACAATCGACTGCGTCGACGCTGTTAATTAGTCGACGTCAATATTTTTAGTCGACTGGTATTAGTACCGGTACAAAATGACTGTGTGTGTGTGTGTGTGTGTGTGTGTGTGTGTGTGTGTGTGTGTGTGTGTGTGTGTGTGTGTGTGTGTGAGAGTGTGTGTGTGTGTGTGTGAGAGTGTGTGTGTGTGTGTGTGTGTGAGAGTGTGAGAGTGTGAGAGTGTGAGTGTGTGAGTGTGTGTGAGAGTGTGAGTGTGTGAGTGTGTGTGTGTGTGTGTGTGTGTGTGTGTGTGTGTGTGTGTGTGTGTGTGTGTGTGTGTGTGTGTGTGTGTGTGTGTGTGTGTGTGTGTGTGTGTGTGTGTGTGTGTGTGTGTGTGTGTGTGTGTGTGTGTGTGTGTGTGTGAGTGAGTGAGTGAGTGTGGGAGCTGCAAAAATCAAATTCCCCATGGTCATGGATGTGGAGTGATAAAAAAGGTTCCATTAGGCAGCAGCCTCTTTTCAAAAGTCTTTTTTGTCCACCAGTAGCTGATTAGAGGGCCAGAATCAGAGCAGACCGCTGAAGGAAAGTCATTTACAATTGCATGTGCAATCCAGTAAGGAGCTTGTACTTCTCGCCAAGTCATAAGTGACCGCATGGGGGAACTGGAAAAGTGACAACTGACCACAAGGACAATTGACTCCTGGCTACTCGCCAAGTAGTAAATGCTATGATGCATTGCAAGCACCAGGGGGCAGCCACATGCGATACCTCCCCCTGCTGAGTGGAACCGCTTTAATGTGTTTAATCCACTAAGAGGCATCTGCTTCTGGCTAGTTAGCGGGACACTAGCCAAGCGGGTAGCGTCTACTGCTGGGCAAAAAATCACCAGAGTGTCAGGTCATTGCTGCTGACAGTAGGGTGGCTTCAACCATTCGCTGTAGCTGCCAGCTGACAAATTCCTCTTGATATTTTCTTTTCATTTTTGGACTTTTGCCATTGTTATTGGACAGAGATGACAGAGATGCTCTTCTGCTTTGGACTTTTGCCACTGTTATTGGAGAGAGATAGAGATACTTGCATCATTTTTTATCCCCATCTCTTCCACGACTCATTTTGGCAGAGGAAGCATAAACGACACACCCAAAATAAAATAAAAGGATTGCTGCCCATGAGTGATTCTGACTATACACATAACCAACACATATTTAGAAAGCTGACACTTGAGCGTTTACTGTTCGAGAATAACAATTACGCTGAGCGTTATTAATACGGAGATATATACTGTTTAAGCTCAAACCAATTATTGTAAGCTTTTTAACCCTCAGAGCCCGACGGCATCGCCCACGACGTCACACGGCACCTCCGATAAATATCTATATTATTTCATGAAACATTTATCGATTTTCTTACCGTTTTTTCCAGCAGAAAGCTAACGAGCTAGCCATCACGGGGGTGTCTTTGGTGTCTTTGTAGCCTTTACAGAAGGTTTTCTATCCAGCCTGGAACATGTGCATCTTTTTGGAGTTGTTCAGCAATAAATCAAAACGCTTACATCCAAGATATATCCACTTGATGTCCATAATTTATACATTTTCCGTCATTTTTGCCGCTAGCGCGATGCTAGCTGCCATTTTGGATGAGGGTTTGACCAATGACAGGCTGATCCGTCATCCACGTTGGTGTGCGTCATTACGCATGAACCACAGCTCTGTTATTGTGGAGAGATAGAGATGCACGCTAGTATTGAGGAGATAGAGAGAGAGACGTGCTGCAGTTTTGAGTAGTTTTGTGGACAAAGCTTGAGGAAAAAGTTTGAGGAGAAAGTTTGAGGAGAAGTTCCTGATAGGAACTGTTTTGAGTCTTGGCACCAGTAAATATCCAAAATCCAAAGAGGCCAAAAGCGCCTGGACTTTTTTTGGAAAAATGTAAATAGTTTTGGTTCTGTATAAGTTATCATGTTTATTCCTGAGTTCCAGGACTCCAAAGACTTGAACAAACAGTTTTCCAGAGGAAATATGCTTAGCTTTTATTTATTTGTGTGTGTTTTCAATAAATATTTGAGGGATTCAATTTCCGTTTTATGTTTTCATTTGTCTTTATGGTCCCATAACTTATTTTACATTCAGGTGACATCAATGCAACACAAATATACTGACAGTGCAACTTGTCTTGAAAAAAAAGAGGTGTGTCAATTGTCTGTGCACAACAGGGTTGATGTTTTACAAGCTTTTTTAGTAAATAACACCAGGCGGAAAATTTATTGTAAAAATACCCTTAGGTCTCAGAGGGTTAAAGGTTCTGTATGTAAGAATGACAACTAGTGGTTGAAATGGGTACTGCTGTCCAAATTCAAAATATTGTGTGCCCCACCCCTTCCTCATCAGACTTGACACACACTAGTTGCCAGTTCGAGGATACACAACAGGAACGAGCGCAATTGACAATGGAAGGTGAGGAGACTCACACACTGTGAGTTGATTTATCTGTTTTAATGTGCTTTTTTTTTTTTTTTTTTTTTGATGAATGAGAGGCTTTTTAGGTCGGGTTGAATCTGGGATCTTTGACCCAGTTTGTTCGCTGGCTTTCATGGCTGCAATATGCTGTGTTTTCCTCTAACTGGCAACCCGGTGTGTCGAAATACTATTTGGTAAACTGGCAACGTGCGGTATCACATAGACCAAAACAAAAACAGACATTCCGACACGGGACTCCCATTTCAAAGTAGAATAATTGGCTGTAGCATTGTTTTTCAGAGAAGAGAGTTTGTGAATTGTTTTGTATTGTATTGCATTTATATTCTTGTAGCGCTTAACATAAATAAAATGTATAATTTTTAAGAGGATACATCCCTAACTGCTAGAATATGGCTCCGGAAATACACTGCAAACCCTAATGCTCAAAATACTTAATTGGTTTGAGTAGAGACAATTCGGCCCCACTTTCAAATTGTTTTGCAAAACACTTTTGCTGATATTGAGGTGGGATACGGGTAGGGTTAGGGACAGGTGTGGTGGTGTAAGTTTAAGGGTAGGGTTAGTTGTAAGGGAAGTGTCAACTGTGCAAATGTAACTACAGAAATTAATTACAGATGTAATTACATGCAGGTATTTTTTACAATGTAAAAACATGCATGTACACAATAAGTGCATTGTATCAAATTATGAATTAAAATGTTAGTACACAGTAGTTAAGGCCACCTAATATAAAGTGGGTCCGACAACTCAAATTACACCAATGAATTCAATCAAATTAACTTTTATCAGTATTTAGAAATTTCATTTTCTTTTGAGTTCACAAAACTGACACATTGAGTAATCTGAATTGTTTCATTGTTTTGAGTTGTATGAACTTGTTTCTTTTATTTAGACAAACTTAAATTGCACTGAAACTGGGCTGGGTTTTTCTATTTCCCAGCATGCTTTGCCATGACACTCAGGGTGTACTCACACTAGGCACGGTTGCCAAACCCGAGTCCGATTGTCCCCCCTCCCCACTCCCCCTCTGGCCTGCACTCACATAGGGTTTCAGCATTCGTGCCGGAGCACGCTTACATCATTATGGTGCGACGGTTTCGGGATAAACAGGAAGAGCGGCGCTCTCACTGAACACAATGGAGTCCATCGCTCTGTTTACTTTGTGGATAATTTTGAGTCGTTTGGTCCACGGTGGTCCACAGCCCTCTCACAGCCTGTTGTTAAACAGATCTATCGCCTTTGTGGCACGAAAACTTTCACGTAATCGTGCTGCTCGTATGAGGAGGTTTGCAAGGTACCAGCTGAAGTGCAGCAAGGACTTTGCAGCTTTGATTACGGACTACACGTCCTGTTCCGTGCTCCAGCACGGTTAGCGCTCACACTGCATGCGAACCGCGCCCGAGTCCAACTGAACCGTGCTCTGGCCCACCTCTTCCAAGCGGGCCAGGGCCGGCTAATCGAGCCGCGCCCGGGCACGGTTCGGAGCACTCACACTAGTCAAACGAAACGAACGAGCTTTGGTGGTCAAACGCACTCGGGCACGGTTCAAACTGGCTAGTGTGAGTACACCCTCAAAAGGGACTGTAAATGCCAAAATTAAGTGTTAAATTGTGTGTGTGTGTGGGGGGGGGGGGGGGGGGGGTTTAGTAGTGTGGACCCACTTTATATTAGGTGGCCTTAACTACTATATACTAACATTTTAATTAATCATTTGATACAATGCACATATGCAATGTGTACATACATGTTTTTACATTGTACTTACATTTAAAAAAATAACTGCCTGGAATTACATCTGTAATTAATTTCTGTAGTTACATTTGTAATTACACAGTTGACACTTCCCTTACACCTAACCCTACCCTTAAACTTACCCATACCCCCACACCTGTCCCTAACCCTACCCGTATCCCACCTCAATATCAGCAAAAGTGTTTTGCAATACAATATGAACACAGTAAGTACATTGTACTTGTTTTTTGATGTAAGTACATAGTACTTAAGGCCACCTAATATAAAGTGGGGCCAGTAGGGTTTAATGTTTTGTTATGCTAGTGTAGTTTCTGTTATGTTGGGGTTTTTGTGTGTGTGTGTGTGTGTGTGTGTGTGTGTGTGTGTGTGTGTGTGTGTGTGTGTGTGTGTGTGTGTGTGTGTGTGTGTGTGTGGGGGGTTACTATATTGAGTGGAGCAAGAACTCAATTTGAGAACAGATATTAAATGTACTATATTGCTGTCCGCATTCAGCAAGTGCTATGCTAATGCTATCAAAGCGCTGCATTACCAATTAACAAGGTAGCATTGGTAACACTTTACAATAAGGTTTCATTAGTTAGGGTTAGTTAATGTATTAACTAACATGAACTAACCATGAGCAGTACATTTGTTACTGTATTTGTTAATCTTTGTTAACGTTAGTTAATACAAATCCAGCTGTTCATGGTTTGTTCATGTTAGTTCACAGTGCATTAACTATCGTTAACCAGATTTTAATAATGTATTATTAAATGTTGGAATTAACATCAACATAGATAAATAAACGCTTTATAAGTGCAGTTCATTTTTAGTTCATGTTAACCAATGTAGTTAACTAGTGAACCTTATTGTAAAGTGTTACCCATTTATTGAATTGGCTAGATAAAGCTAGCCAAGTTTTCACTACTGTTTCACTAAAGTTGATACATTTAATTTAAATGTATGAATTAGCTTACTAATATATTTGAATTTAAGAGCAATTCAAATGTATGAGTACAAAATAAAAATCAGCAAGTTCTGCTTACTTAAACTTTCCATTTCTCAACTTAAAAAAATTGATGTAACTGATTGAGCTTTGCCAACTTATTCGGGTTTACAGTGTACTTCTCATTTTAGCTTCCCATTCTTCATCTGAAATTTTGTCTAGCTCCAGCAACATATGTGCGCACCAGAGTTTAATTTATTAGAACACAACAACAGTTCTAACATCTCCAAGAGTAACAGAGGCCAGCTAGTAGTCGCTGTCAAGTAAACCTCACTCCTCTGATCTCAAGAGACGCTCTAGAGACTGACGCTAGAGGTTGTAGCCTTTAGCCTACTTGTTAGAGCATCCGACTCTCATGCCGGCGGACACGAATTCGAGTCCCGCCTAGAGCGGGTGGTGCGAACAGGAGGGGTTACACAAGCATGATATACATATTCACAAACTAAAACAGAATAATGCATAATCGTTTTGTTTAAGCCATTTTTAAAGTAAACTAACTGATGAATGAATTTAGTTTCATAAACAGGAAACATCCATAAATCATTGCCTGTGATGTGCACATACTATCTTAATAGTTCACTTGTTGGAATAGAAATATTTAGTTTATGTCATGACAAAGAGCACAGATACTTCTGAAGAAAGATGGATTTGGAATATAGTATTCACTAAATCAGCTTATGGACTGATTCCCAAATGCATTTTGTGTTTTTATAAGAATGTATAACTTGAGATAAAAGACATTGAAAAGTCAGTAACAAAAACCAGCAGATTTGCAGAAAGATACAATCATTATTTTTATTTTTTTTGGTGTGCATTTAGTTGACAGAGGCCTCTCTCAGTTTCCATTGCAGGTATATTGATCTCCAAAGTACAATGTCCTAAAAATAATGCAGGTCTTTTATGACTCTCCGTATCAGCTCCATGTTTTTGTTTCTCACAGACACACCGTCCCTTAAGAGCTCCCAGGAGCAGATCTGATTGTCATTGATGTCATGCGCTGGAAGAGAAATGTCAATACAGATTTGAATTATGGGGTCTGATTCTCTTGTTTTTCACAGGACTATGTGCTCAGATCATTAAGGGCCCTATGTGTCTATAGACTGAACACGTAATATGCATGCACATGATGTCACAGACTTTTGTAGTTTACACAGAGATGACAACGGTATTAAACGGTATAAACTTGCACTTTGAAAACTGAATTCAAATATGCCGTTGTCATGTAAATGAATGGCCAAAACGCATAAAAAGTTTCCTGTTGTTAGTTGAAACCGCTGTCATGTAAATGTCCCTTAAATTAATAGATCGACCTGGTATGCTTAAACCTTGTTGGACTGTTTTCCCTCCAATCAGTTCAGTTCAAGAAGTTCATTTTGAATTTGTTTACATCTCATTTTCATCTTTTCAAAAATAAGCAATAATCATTTACAAAATAAGCATGGCTGGCGGTCTCCAGACCTTAAATCTGTACACAATCATATGCAGTTGCAGCTGAAGACGTATCAAATTTCGTGAAAATTTCACTGTGGATAGAAGCCCACTTCTATGTTAAAATAGCCTGTCACAGAGAAACATCATATTCCTATCACATTCTATATTTTATGGGCACAATTTTTTTTTTATTAATCTAAATTATATATATATATTGCAGGAAACTGCAACTGGAGGCAAATGAAAGGACTTGTGTATTGCTTTATTTGTCAGATAGATTGAAAAGATGCATAATGCATGGTAAAAATATGCATAGACCTCTGCTAAACCTTTCCAGAAAAAAAAACACAGAGAAAGAGAAAAATACATGCCGATGACATTTATATGCACCTGTGCTAACACGGCCAGAAGCTAAATGGCAAGTTTAATGCCTTATCTTTGTGAAGCAACTAAACAGCTAAAAGGTATTTAATATTATGCTATTGGCATTCAATTTAAGCTAATCATTAAATGAATTGTTATATCTCTATAGGCCAAACAGAACAATGCTGCCTTCAACACTCATGAAGCTCATAGCATCTGAAGTGTAATCACTATACATAACAACGGAAAAATCTTTGCTCGTGTTCTACCATATGCAATGCATAACATTACTGTTTATACAACATATACATATTTTATAACATATGATTTATTTATGCATGACTTCTGGCCAATATGAAGTTGCATAAAGCCAGACATGAAGGATTGGTCAAGGCTCATTAGCTTGACATAATGAACATCTCAATATTATTGAAATACAGCACTGAAATTAAATCAACTAGCAAAGTCAGTCGATACCATCTGCTTTGAAGTTTCCTTCCACCATCTTTTATGTTTCCTACTGGTAAGTTAATATACAAGTTAAAAACACAGAATGTTTTCTATTAGGGTTTGGATTATGGTCTGGATTAGTAAATGTGTGTGTATTTTCTCATGTCCCCAATGAACAAACATAGTAAAACCTGAAAATGTTGTTCTTGTTGGAAAATGTTTTGGTCCATGCGAGATAACCAGCTTATAAATTACACTAAATAGTAAAAATCCAGAAAGTTTTCTTTTAAGGTTGTGTTTAGGGGTATGTTAGGGTTAGGGGATATACTATACAGTATGTAGAGTATAAAAATCATTATGTCTGTTATGTTATCGTCACTTGCACTGCCTGCCACATGTATAGCCCTTAAAAGAACACGGCAACTTGGGACTTTGGCTTATTCACCGTAACCCCCAGAGTTAGATAAGTCCATACATACCATTCTCATCTCCACGCGTGCCATAACTCTGTCTGACACACCCACCGCTAGCCTAGCTTAGCACAAAGACTGGAGGTAAATGGCTCCAGCTAGCCAACTGCTCAATAAGTGACAAAATAACACCAACATTTTCCTATTTACATGTTGTGATGTGTATAGTTAAGACCGACGGAAAATTAAAAGTTGCGATTTTCTAGACCGTTATGGCTAGGAACTATACTCTCATTCCAGCGTAATGATCAAGGAACTTTGTGCCGTCCCATGAGTGCAGCGGCGCAATGATATTACACAGCGCCTGAAAATACACTCTAAAAAAAAAGGTTCTATATGGCACCAAAAATGGTTCTTCGTCGTAATCATAGGGGAACCACTTTTGGTGCTATATAGCACCATATCTTAACATGTTCTGTATATGGTAGCGGTGCTATATAGCACCTTAGTTAGCGGTGCTATATAGCACCTTAGTCAAAGAACCGGTGAAGAACCGGTGAAGAACCGCTGAAGAACCACTGAAGCACCAAAATTGGTGCTTTATAGCACTAAAAAAGGTTCCCCTATGATTACGAGCCAAGAACCATTTTTGGTGCCATATAGAACCTTTTTTTTTTAAAGTGTAGTCCCCAGCGCTCTCTGTGCAAGCAGGTTGTCACCTTGGTTATGTTAACGGAAGTTAGCCTATTTTCAGGCGCTGCGTAATATCATTGTGCCGCAAATATATTAATATTCACTGT
The DNA here is from genome assembly GCA_023566225.1 of Romanogobio albipinnatus. Classification (NCBI taxonomy): domain Eukaryota; kingdom Metazoa; phylum Chordata; class Actinopteri; order Cypriniformes; family Gobionidae; genus Romanogobio; species Romanogobio albipinnatus. The sequence continues at coordinate 48,460,678 of CM042249.1, forward strand.
AATAAAATTAAATATGACATAAAACACAACCTAGTCGCTTTTTGTTAAATGTCCATTTTAATGATCAAAGAAATAAATTAAACTTCACTTTGCCCTCAGCCAAAACGAATAACCAGGAAACAAATTAAAGATTCATGAGACCAAAGATCGCCCGTTAGATCTACACAAGACAAATTATATCTTGTGTTTAACCACTACAGAGACATCAGCAGAGACCTCAGAGTCAGCGGCAAACGTCAGAAGGACTAGCCGAGGTAAGGCTGCTCTCGGCGGGTTAACGAGCGGGGTTTCAAATAGCTGATCTCTTTATAAATAAACCACAGATTTAAGCTTTAAACAAGTACATTCTCGCCTAAAGTCTAAAAACTACATTTTGTGACACATTAACAGTAGTATTATTATATTACGCTGTGTTTCTCATCCGCTATTGACACTTGTTGGTTGGTGCAAGATGCATTCTGGGATACTTGTCTGTCTCAAGCCCACACGTCTCCTCTCGATGTATCCTCGATAAAAGGGGTGGATCAAGGACACATTTGGGGATTTGAACTGTACTTGGCCAGATGTGAACTTTGAATGAGAACAGTACTTGGGCAGTCCATGAGAACACAAGTACAGGGAAGAACGCATAATGAGAAACGGCTAATGTCTCCTACTTGTATGGTTCATACAGTCTCTTCTGGACATGTTTAACTCATGTTTAACTCTCTCTGTTATGAAAAAAGAAAGAAACAGCCATTGAGACTGGCACATTCTGTATCCACTAAATTTAACTCCAGATATAGAGTCATTACATGCTTGCAGTGCGACTTTTATTTTTAGCCTGTACTGTAGATTTAAAAAAAAATAAAACAAATCTAAAACAGGTGTTTGGAGAACATTTTTGTTAATATAAGACACTGAATTCATTTACAGCAATTTAGGCATACAGTATGCGCAAGCCATTGAGCGTTTGGCATTTTAAAATGACAATGTTACTTAAAACACAAAAAATACATAAAACAAAGTGATATGTTTCACTTTGTAAGGTTGAGAGAATATAGGGCCACATCCCCCATCGTTGTTGGCAGGGTGTGAGGTGAGTAATGCAGTCTTATCAGCCATCCCAGCGGAAGCTGCATCTGCAGTAGCCAATCCTATTAGTATCACTGTGAAACTTAAAAGGCCACATACTGGCAGACACATTTAACACTATGTGACTACTCCATTACCTTAGAGCATTCACAGGAAAATAATATTTTTCTAAGCGTATAAGGATTGTAAGCCTCATTTTGATGTTTATGGAATTGTGATATTTTCAGACAGTGAGCAAGAGCAGTGAATGTGATTTCACCAAGTAAAACAGGTTCCTGGATCAGCATCTCTGTTGATCCTGGAACAATATTCCAATTAGAAAAATTCCTTGTGTGTGAAAGCACACTTGGCAATAAAGCTCTTTCTGATTCTGATTTCTGATTCTGATTAACCAATCAGATTTGAGAGACAAGTTTACAGTTTATGTGAAGTTTAGGCTTACAACCAGGGTTAGGTGCTTCTACATCAGTGTTATTCAACTATCCTTTCCCTCTGATTATAGGGTAATTTATGGGTTGGATTAGGTTTAAAGGGAAGGGATATGGTTAGGAATAACATTTTAAAATGAAACAAAAAAACAAAATATGTTGATCTAGGAACATGTCTCAGGGTGCTTTGATCAGAACCTGGTGCGTTTTTTTCCTTGGGTCGGTTCATTTAGGCATATTTGAGTACAGCAATCACGCTCGGATCCGTGCCAATCGGATCCGCCTGAACGAGGTGGTCTCAGCCCGATTGAAAACAAACTCTGGGGTGGTTCGCTTTAGGTGTGAAAGCAATCTGACCCAAAAGACCAACTAACCGAATGGTATCATAGTTCATAATGGGAAATGTGCAACCCGATCTCACAGCAATTCGTACATATTTTACGAATATGTAAACCTACCCACCCCTAAACCTACCCATTACTCGTACAAATTCATAGCCACCTCGTAGAATTAATCAGGGTCATGTGCGTGGATTAATTTTACAGCTGGAGTTACACCATCATCATGACTATAAGTTTGCATGTGTGTAACCCCTCCTGTTTGAACCGCCCGCTCCAAGTGGGACTCGAACTCCGGTCTGCCGGCATGAGAGTCGGACGCTCTAACAAGCTCCTGTTCGAACGGCTGTGATCCGCTTCAGCGCATGCAGCTCCAACAGCAATGCACGACTAGCCTGACAAGCCAGACCCACATCAAGATGTTGGGTCTGGGAACTCACCATTGTCAGGGCTCAATCCGAGGGGCGGGACAAACCGTTGTCTTTCAAATTCCCTCTGTACGCAACTGGATAGCGCTACAACCAACCAGAGAGCAACGTGAAGTGGAGCTAGTTGATAGATTAAACTTTCGCTGTATCCAGTCGGCAAAACTCCGAACACATCTTCCTTTCTTAAGAATGATCTCAGTGCCGTTCTTTGTTCTTTTCTCAAAGAAAAGCTTAACTCCAAGTCTTCCAAAGTCGCGGCCAAAGCCGATTCGAAAGACCGCTGTTTGCCAGCTTTTTTGTTTACGAGTAGCACGCGGAACCGCCGCAAATCTGCCGTGACGCGCCGTCATTATGTTAAGCCCGCCCACCGACTCTATACACCATGTGATTGGCCTGACCAGAGTTTGTTTTTTCCAGCTCGCAGGTCTACCGAGAGTTGCTAGACTACACTCGCGCAAATAAAAATTTGCTGCCGCTAGGGTGCGTCTAGATTTCTAGGCTAATGCATGACTATTAATGTCTATGATTGGGACTGTCATGTTACATAACATCATAAAGAGGGAATATTGTAATAAAACAATGTGAATTATTTTTGTTTAGTAGCCTGTTTCATCGCGTTGAGCAAGAAAGAGCGCATGCACAACATGAGTCACGCATTCGGACTTGCAAGTTCACTTGTGCATTCGTGTCACTTTGTGCAGAAAATTTGTAATATGTTTATTTTGCATATGTCTGATTAATATAGGATGTGTTTTGAATAGGCGACCTCTAGCGGATGGAAAGATCCATAGTGCACCTTTAAAGGTCCCGTTCTTCGTGTTTTTTTGAAGCTTTGATTGTGTTTACAGTGTGCAATATAACGTGTTCATGTTTCGCATGTTAAAAAAAAAACAGTATTTTTCACACAATTTACTTATCTGTACACCGCTGTTTTCACTGTCCTAAAAACGGGCTTATGAGTTCCTTGTTCTATGAATTCCCTCCTTCAGAAATACGTAACGAGTTCTGATTGTGCCAGCGGTTCCTGTGTTGTGATTTGACAGCAGCTTAGCGCACATGGCCCGGTTCCTGTGTTGTGATTCAACAGCAGCTTAGCGCACGTAACTTGCACGGAAAGGTCACACCTCTTAACGGGTGATGTATGCGCTTAATGATCTCTACAGCGTCCCTGGGAAAGCCAAACAAAAGTGATTTGACTCCGGGATGAAAATAACAGCGTCTCGACGACATGGCGACAAACACACTCAAACGCACCACTTCCTTTTCTCCACGCGACCATCCTCTTCTCCACGTGGGACAGCAACAAGACCACGCCCCCTTTTTATGATATTATTGCATACTGTTAATGTACAACAATACTGAGATACAAATAGTATGTATATGTCAAAATAAAGTATAAATTGCATGTAATTACTATTTACACATTTATATGGTGTAAATAGAATATATCACTATTTTCACTTATTAAATATCATCTATCGCTAAGAAAATATGCAATTTTTTACTTAGTGTAAATACAATCTAGCTATAATTTAACAGCGGGAATGATGGCTACATTCGTATAGTGTCTGGTGTGTCTCAACAGTTACAGTCCCTGTTTCGGAACAAAACAAGTGATCCATAAGTGTGAAAACTCATGTGCAATCAAAACGCTCCAAATGATCCAGACTGCAGCAGCACGTCTTATCTTCAATGAACCCAAAAGGGCCCACGTCACACCACTCTTCATCTCTCTGCACTGGCTACCACTCGCTGCTCGCATCAAGTTCAAGACGCTTACGCTTGCTTACAGATCCACCACGAGCTCCGTTCCTGCATACTTTGACTCGCTCCTACGAGTCTACACCCCCACCAGAAGCCTTCGCTTGGCTAAGGAGCGACGGCTCGTGGTACCGTCACAGAGAGGCAGAAAATCCCTCTCCAGAACATTTACATTCACTGTTCCCTGCTGGTGGAACGATCTTCCCACCTCCATCCGAATTGCAGAATCACTGACAGCATTCAAACGACTGCTGAAAACTCATCTCTTCCGTGAGCACTTAACCTCATCAGTCCTTGCAGAAAAATGCGGCTTTTTTTTGTGATTGTTGCGGGCAAAAATCCTTGATTATGCGGCATGTTTTCTTAAAAAATGCAATGAAAAATGCGGGATATTTATGCAATTTTATGCGATGAAATTGCGGGAACTTGCAAAAACTGCGGTTTGATGAAAAAGAGAAAAAAAGCACTACATCACAGAAAGTGCTGGGAATATTTAAGTTCCCATCTTGTTTTATTGAAGACCTTAATAAACACATGGCTCAAATTTACAAAACATTGAGTCAAACAAGTTCTGTAGCTTTACAAAAGGAATATGCTACAACTTCTGAAAAATGAATAAATAACTTCCTGTTTTACAGAGGTAGCTTTACAAAACAGACATTTGAGTGCTTCTAATGCACAAAGTGCAATCTCTTAAAGGGTTAGTTCATCCAAAAATGTAAATTCTGTCATTAATGACGTCCCCTCATGTCGTTGGACACCGTAAGACCCATCTTCGGAACACAAATGAAGATATTTTAGTTGAATTCCGATGGCTCAGAAAGGCCTCCATTGGCACAATGCACTTTACACTCTCAAGACCCATAAAAGGTACTAAAGACGTCGTTACAAAATCCATCTCACTACAGTGGTTCTACAATAACTTTATGAAGCGACGATAATAGTTATTGTGCGCAAAAAAAAACTAAATAACTACTTATATAGGGATGACCGATTTCAAAACACAGCATCATGATGCTTTGAATCAGTGAGTCGATTCATGATTCGGATTGCGTGTCAAACTGCTGAAATACGTGACATTGGCGATCCAAACCGCTGAATCGACTCATTGATTCATAACGCTTCAAAGCTTAATGATGCTGTGTTTTGAAATCGGTCAACACACCGGGAAACTGTTTCGCGCGGTCTTTTGCTGTTATTTTTGTTGGCAAATGGGAGTTTGCGCTTCATCATGGTTTCACCGATATCTATGGTTTCACCACGGGGTTTGCAGCTTTTCGATGACGTTTGCGTCGGGTAATTACGTCACTTCAAAACGTTCCCATGGCAATAGGCGGAAATGGTGGCTCTTGTGTGAAGTAAACAAACATTTTTCAACTTTCTGCTAATATATATATATGACCTTTTTTGCAAAGAAAATGTGGGGATTATGAAATCATGCTAGCCCCGCATAATTTGCACGCGGAAATAGTCAATTTATGCGGCGAAAGTGCGGCGTATTTGAAAAAATGCAGCCCCCGCATAAATATGCAGACTTTGGCTGATTATGCGTTAAATCACGCGATCGCATAATCGCGTTTTTCTGGAGGGACTGCCTTATCTTAAAGAAGAAAAAAAAAATGATAATTTTCCTTATTTTCCTTCTATTCTTCTTCCCTGCCCTAGTGCTCTGTCCAAAAAGTACTTCAGGCACTTTCTGTGTTTCGCTGCCTCCTCATGACGCATCGCTTCCTGTACTCCTCAGTTGTAAGTTGCTTTGGATAAAAGCGTCTGCTAAATGCATAAATGTAAATGAAAATGCCCATACTTGGCTAAATCGCGGTGACAGAGACCCTAGAGCGGGAGTGTGGAATAAAACATGGAGACACAACTCGCATTATTGCATGATTGGCATTCGTGTAAACCCCCATCGTAAAATCACTATTGCAAACCTGTTCCCTTTCTTTCTCTTCTGTCATCCTTTATGGAAAGAAAATTTTTGCTGCTAATTAACTGGCCAGCGAGGTTTGATCCCAACTCTGGGGATCAGGCTGAAAGATGCTGATTAATCAATACCCCCACCCAAGAGGTGCCATTACTGAGCCTGCACAAATCCAGCTGTCTTCAGTTCTGCTGCCTCACCATCTAAAAGGTGGAGGAAAGAGGCGGCTCCTTTCTCCAATTATCCAAACTCTATAATAAGACCATTGAGATTCTCAGCGGGACTAGGTGATAAACAAAATCAGAAAGGTCATCACTAGGTTTCATCATGGCTTGGAGGAATTCCCAAGGCTTTAGGGGGGGGGGGCTGAGACAACCACTTCCTGCTCGCCCCCTTGACTCTATACTTACCTCCACATCGGCATGGATTACACACCCGGCCTTTGACAAATGCCGCAGCTTTCAATCAATATATAATTACCAGCCATTTAATTGCCCATTTTAACTGCAGATCAGCTTCCCGTTAAGTAGTAATCGATAAGCCGCCTTTACGCGCGTGTCGACTTGAAAGGGCAATTTCAAAGCAAATTATAAGTGCATTAAATGTCATCAAGGATCTTATTCGTGGTGGGGGGAAATTAGTCTTTTGAAGCTGAATCATATGTCTCTAATTGCCAGGGATTACGGCGTTACCCGTCAATCAGCAATGATAGCTTTAGTTACCGCTTGTTCACAACAGTAAAAAAACTAAATGAAGTGGAGACACTTAAGTCCTCAGCTGGGTTTTTTAAGAATTACATAACAGGAGCTCGAAGTGGATGAATGGTCAGAGAGCAGCTGCTGTACTGGTTCGGAGAGGAAAGGAGCTGTCAATCGAAACGACTGTGAATGCAAATGTTCGGCTGAGCCATCTTGCCTTTGTGACACCTGCTACTTGTTGCGAATTCAAGACAGTCTTTTCTCACTTTTTTTCTTCTCTATCTGCTACTGTCTCCCTGTTTTGTGTGAGCTACTTGTGCTTTGTATTCTTTTATCCTGCATAAACTGGCAGAAGCGATTTACCAGAAATCCTCCAAGAATTACATTCCTCAATATGTCTGACAAAGAGCCTGAGCAGCTCAAAGCAACAGTGTGCTGGAGAGATTATGATGACTTTTTTGTAGATTGAGACGTGAGTGACATTTATTTTCCCACCTACCTGCCTCCTGTCTTTCTATATCCAAAGGCCAGTGACTTCCATTTAAATGATTTCGGGCTGCAGGTCCATTGTTGGATGTTTTCCGCAATGATGCAAAACAAACCAACTAAAAACAATGAAAATGGTGTTGTAGCAATTTTTTTTCCTTTCAAAAGACAAAAAAGCCAAATGTCAGCACAGGAAAAGAAACAAATCTGCAAATAGGGCACAAAACTTTCTAAATTACGGAGGTGCAGCATTTCTTGCCTTAATACAGAAAGAGACTGGGAGATCATATAGGGGAGACAATCATGTGGGTGTGGAGAAGCATTGTCACAAGCTATGTTTCCATCACACTGTCTTTATGCACATTTTGAAGTAATGCATCAGAAACGAGTGATGGGAACAGCACATTTCGGGCTGTTTCAGGCATTTTTTTACGCTCACTTTAGGTGCTTTTTAACTAAATAAAGTGTTAATGCAAATAACGGGAGATGGAAACGTATTTGCAGGATAAATTCTAATGTAGCGAACAATAAACCCAATTTGACAATTGCAAAGTACATTTATAACTTGCCCAATCATAACTAATTTAATTCCATTTTCTATACATACCTTGTTTTATTTACTGTTGGTTACTAGGTTACCAATAGCACCGGCATCCGCTCGAACAACTTGATGGAAATGCACCTAATTCACATTTGTTTGTTTTTTTGTTTGTTTTTTGTGAACTTTGAAAAGATTTGCTTCACGTTTGGATGGAAACCCAGCTACAGACTGCTAGACTGGTTTTGAGGTAGTACACTAATATTTGTTTAATACTTTCAGAAAACATGACTAAGACAATATGCAGTTTCCATCCACCTATTAGTATGCGCATTTTGGGAAATTTTGGGCACATCCAATAAGAAAACGTGCATAAACTACAATGGAAACGCATTTACTGAATAAAATCCTCAGGCACATCAAAAAAAGACTGCGATGGGATGATTTCGGGTTGATCTCGTTGCACGGCATCTGAAATGCTGTTTTGTTTTTTCTGAAAACTGTCGGCAAAGTGGTTGGGAATAATTCCCTCCAATTATCCTTATACGACTGCATTCCCGAACATTCCCGAACCTTTGAAAGCAATTGCGTTTCGTCTGTGACCTCTGAGGCGCAAGTAATTTATTATACAAAATTATTATATACAGTGGCTCCAACTGCAGCAACTTCCATTTTTCTTAGTGATATTTAGCGCCAGTTTATCTGGAAGTGACGATTTTGTTTTCTTCGGCTCACTGGATAGAAACGCTGCTTTATTCACAAATGTTTTATATGATATTCCAATTTTGCGTTAAATTCGCAACTTTGGAAGGAAACATAGCTAGTGTTGTAGTAGGAAGTAAATTGTCAGAAAGTCAGTAATGTGTTAGTTACATATCCCAATTTCCCATCAAAATCAGTTTTGCATATCAGTGGAGTCGGGGCTACATTTGTCTGTTGATAGGTCAGTTTTTTCTGAGGAGATCACCGTCTCTGTATTATTGGAGAAATGTAACAGTCAGCAACTTGGATCACATGCACCTTGTAAGCTTTCATACAATGGCTTTGACAGCATCATGATAAAAATGGAACACTATGGCAACAGCTTTTCTTACATGTACATGACAGTGATTTGCTTTATTTGCTTTGGGGGGGTTGGGTGGAACTGACAGAACAGCAGTTTTTTTTTTCCCCACTACGTTTGGACTGTGTTCATAGTCATCCAGTTTAAAGTATTGACTACAAACATGGAGGTTTATCTGTTTTTCTGTTGCAGTGTTATCTAAGATTCATTTCAGCCTTGAACCATTGCCTACTACATACTGGATCCTTAACTGGAAACCAAAAATAACTCACTTGCGCTAAACGTTTGAATTCTTACACTCTGGATCAAAACAAGGCGACACCATTGTGACTAAAACGAGGTAGATTTTGACTCTGGTAAGCGTATCCATAGCAGACTGGTGGGAGTAGCCTTCAACAGTAACATGCCCAGTGCATTATGGGTGTTGAAGTTTTCCTACCTATTTGGCAAAAGTGTAGTTTGTCTTGTTCCCTTCAAAGGGAACTGTTACATATGTAACCTGAGAAGTCTTCTCTAGACAGGTAGCACAGTTTTATTGAAAGCACATTCAGCCAACCAATTTGTTACATATATCTGCCAGACAAAAAACATTAAGTATTAGATCAAATTAGAGCAAAATTAGCATTGCATTGCTGCAAATGATTGTTTCAAGAAATTAACTTAAATGAAACTGCTTAAATAAAACATGGATGTTTAGGAAAGTGCTGTAGTACATTTTTGTGCTATCTAGTGGAGAAAAAAAAATCTGCTTTTATTTACCTTTGTGCACCTTTAGTCCCATTTACAGTTATATTTACATTACATTTAATCATTTACCAGACACTTTTATCCAAAGCGACTTACAAGTGAGGAGAGCAATAGAAGCAATCAGACAAACATGGGGCAACAGCATGCAAGTGCTGTGACTAGTCTCAGTTAGACTAGCGCAGTACACATAGGGTCTTTTAAATAGTTAAGTTATTTAAGTCCTAATTGGTCAGGTGCTGCTGGAAAAGATATGTCTTTAGATGAAAATGGCTACAGACTCGGCTGATTACCACCAGAGGGCATGCCACCCCGGACTGTCATTCCATCAAAGACTACATTACCCATAACTAGGGATGCACCAATACTGATACCAGTACTCGGGTGTTGGTCCGATACTGTTGTGAAGTACTCGTACTCGTACTCGTAAAACTACCCCGATACAACCGCACCCGATACCACTTTATGGCAACACATCATTGGATGCGGAGCCGCACGGAAAGTTACATAATTCGCCGTGCACACCCGCACACCGTGGCGCCAAGTGCAAAGGGGTCTCGCGCTCTCAAAGCGCACGACTGCCATAATATGGCTTCCTTTTTGCTGCTCGCACCAGAGCGCTAGCGTGGACGCGGCGAGTATAAACCAAGCTTAACCGCTCTCAGTAGTGAGTGCTGAAAGTGAAGGGCTGTTTAGTAGGGATGTGCGCAATAGCCTAACCCCGGTAGTATAACAAGCCTATAAGCAAGCTTAGTTGTTATACTAGTTTGACATGACATGGAACAAAATGGAAAAGTTTTGTGTAAGCTTTCAAAATCCTCCTTCACCCGAGTGGAGATTTATCTGAAGCGCCAGAGAAAACCAACGCATGCAAAACCTGAGGTAAAATTAAATGATTTTGTTTTGCTGCAGATATACTCTTTTCAAAATAATAGATTAATTTCAAGATATAACATTAACACAACAGTAATTTAAACATAGCCTTTGTAAAAATATATATATAGCCTATATTTAAAGCAAAACCTTAAACATGCCAAAAAAAATTTAAATGACTTTTAAATTACCATTTAATTGTACTAACGTTTAATCGACTAGTCTCGCACATCCCTAAGTTAGCTCAGTGTCACACATTGTAGATGAAAACAGAAACAGGCTCATAGCTGATAATGCAGAGAAGCTTCTTTTCACCAAAAAGAACCAGCCTCTCACTTTTCCGAAAAGGGCTGTATGGCTATGATAACATAATTTAATTCAGTTGTTCTGCTACTATGTTGTGTGGTACTGGAATCCACTGAATGTTACAGGTTACATTTATGTGAAATGGGCAGCAGTGCCATGTTTGTTTAGGAAAACACCAAGTTGAATGTTAAAATGTCAGCAACAGCATCAATTTGTGTATTTAGTTAGTTACAGTAAGAAAGTGAAAAACATCTGATGAAAATAAAACATTGTTATAAGAACTGTAATGGTATTATTAAGTACTCGTATCAGTACTCGGTATCGGCAAGTACCCAAATGTAAGTAAGTGTATCGGTGCATCCCTACCCATAACCCTTTCCCCGGACTCATCATCATTCATTGTCTACAACTGCACCTCATTCACTATGTCTATATAAACCATGTTCACCTTGTCAGTAACTGCAAAGTCTTTTTTTTGTAACATACTGCTCCGAGAGACACAGGTAGAAGATCCAAACGCAGCTTTATTGAAAGGGTAAACCACAATTGTAGTAAAAAGTTCAGGCAAGGTCAAAACACAAGCAGGCAGTCCAAACAAACACAACAAGACAGGGAACACGGGCAAAAGAGTGATCCAAGAACAGGCAGGTAATCCAAAACAGACAAGAAGACAGACAAGAAACCAGGGAGAACGCTCAGAATTGCAGTTGTTACACTAAACAAGACTTTACAGTGACTGACAAGGTGAACATGGTTTATATAGACGTGAGTGAATGAGGTACAGGTGTAGACAATGAGTGATGATGAGTCCGGGCAAAGGGTTATGGGTAACGTAGTCTTTGATGGAATGGCAGTCTGGGGTGGCGTGCCCTCTGGTGGTAATCACGGGGCACTCTCACTGTTGACAGTGACAATAGGCAGGTCGATCCAACAGGTGGGAGCAGTCCAGGAAAAGGCAGTGATAGTCCCATTGCATATCCAATCGTAATCCAATCATTTCTATAGGAATCCATGCAATTGGAAATGTTGTGTGAGGGCAAAAGCTTTCCCCTTACAGATTTTACACTGTGATGCTCTGTGTATTCTGACACCTTTCTATCAGAACCAACATTAACTTCTTGAGCAATTTGAGCTCCAGTAGCTCGTCTGTTTGATCGGACCACACAGGCCAGCCTTCGCTCCCCACGTGCATCAACGAGCCTTGGCCGCCCATGACCCTGTCGCCGGTTCACCACAGTTCCTTCCTTGGAGCACTTTTGACAGATACTGACCACTGCAGACCGGGAACACCCCACAAGAGCTGCAGTTTTGGAGATGCTCTGACCCAGTCTTCTAGCCATTACAATTTGGCCCTTGTCAAACGTGCTCAAATCCTTAAGCTTGGCCTATAACACATCAACTTTGAGGACAAAATGTTCACTTGCTGCCGCAAAAGTTTCCCTCACTGAATTATGTATAGTACATTTTCAATGCTGAATTATCATGAATACATTACTTTTCAAGTTTATTTGTTCACTTCAGCACTTCATAGACTCTATGTAGTGAAAGCACCCTACAGTGCATGTACCTCACACTTCAGCATTTGCTACTCATCACTAATGTTGACCAAAAGCTCCATGACAAAGCTCCCATGGTTTTTCTAATAAAATATTAGCACAGGAAAGGAAGAACATGTGCTGTGTGGACACTTGCGGTTGAGCATCAGAGATCCCCCACAGACAACTGCGTCGCTTACCTAGATTCTGCCAAACTAGTGTACAATGACAACAGTTAACACGTTGCTACAGCGCCCATTCATCCTTATTTTGTTGTTGGTTCGTAGACCATTTAAAGAGAGCTCCCCAATTGCTTCCTAGTGTTCTGGATATACAAAGTGGAAGATGTCCTGATCAAACCTCACCTCATTTGTGGTGAAAGGTCTGTCACCGAAAGATTTGCGAGCGTCATCCTTAAAATGCCTAACAAGCTGTTGTAGAAACATGTTTGTGATTCTTCATCTGAATACCAAAGCTTCCAAAATAAGGGCCTTGCTCGGTTTCTCTGTGCATTCCGAACTGGCAACAGCATCATGGCTGCCTTTATCTATTTTTAACCTTGTGCATTCATGTTAAAGACTGCGCATTTTGAAAGAAATTCTGCTAGCAGGAGGACTACAAAACAAAAATCATTTTTATCCAAACCAATGTTTTTTCCAGGACCACCCAGTGCTTGGCACTATCATTAGCATAGTCACATTAAAAAGTATTTAATGCAGTTTTTACTTTTAAGTCTTTTAACCTTTAAGTCTACTGGTAAACTCTAGAAAGGATCTAACTGCAAACTAGCCAGATAAATGTCTCATTAAAAGAGGCAGCAGTAATTTAGTGTTTTCTGCACCACAATACAGTGTTTTGCAACAATAAATAAGTATATAATTTCTAGGTTTAGACTTGAATGTGAAAGGTTTTCCTGTTCCCAATCAAAATGGTGCAGTAAATAATAAGGACTCTTGGTTCATCACGATGCATTCTATGATGCATGAACTTTATCTTAAAGTAGATAAAGATTAAAGGTGACCTAGATTGAAAAATTTAATTAACCTTGGCATAGATGAATAACAAGAGTTCAGACATGGACATCACAAACCCAAAAGTGTCAAACACTTTTGCGTCCTCCTTCATAGGTAAATCTTGTACGTGAAAAACATCACAAAAAATAGGTGAATCTCAACATAACACCGTTACTGTTACGCAACAGTTGGGATCATTAATATGTACGCCCCCAACATTTGCATATGCCAGCACATGTTCAAGGATTGTGAAGAAACAAGCGTCAAGCGTGGATAGCGAAAATGGCAATCATGGAAATCAATGTTTTGTTCCAGGCTGTGCAGAGGATGTGAGGACTTTTCATACCCTTCCCACAGAACAAAACGGTCAACAGGCATGGTTGATGTTTATCTATAACTGGATACCGCAACAATTTAATTTCAAAGTTGTTCGTTTGCTCTGCCCATTTCACCACAGACAGTTTTTCTAACCTAATGTCAAGCAGGCTTCGCTCAGCGTCCTATACTGAAGAAGCGGCAATTCAAACTATATTCCCGCAAGCAGTAAGTAGTGATTTTATTCACTTATTGACTGTCAAAACCATTTCTGATTAAATTGAAAGTTTCTTAGTGAGACAACATTAACGATAATATCCACTGTTGTCTAGATTCAATGCAAGATGCTAGTATAGTAACAATAGGAAACTCCAAGTAACTAGAATACATAACAGTTTGACAAATGACAAAGGTTAATATTATTGCCTGCCTGTGTTGTAATATAAATCTATAAAATACAACCGTAGGTACATATGGCAATCCCTTTTGTCGGATAGAACTATAATTTTGCCTATATTTAATCAACAGCTCAATTCAGGAGCTAACTACATTAGTTTAGTTGCTAACAGATAGCTCACTTGATCCTTATAGCGGTCACCTTCTCCACCACTTGAGTTGAAACGATAGTCATTTGACAAAGCATCTAGTCAATTTGTTATTAAAAAAAAACGTTACTGTATTGTTCAAACAACATATTTACGCGCTACCCAGTTCGCTGTTTAGAGTTTGTGATTAAAAGTGAAGAAGCTATCATTGTAAATTCATACGGTGACACATTACAATAATTAAAATATTTTTACAATGTTGTGACAGCTGACGTTATGAGTAAATGTGTAAAGTTAATGTTAAATGCTAGTTCACAAGTAGGCTGAAGTTATAGTACTGACGTTACGTTTTGCAGGTTCTTACTGAAAATAAAGACTAAACTTACCACTCAGAAGCATCCATTTCCAATCTCAAAACAATTGGTTGTTCCTCAAAATCTGCATCTTCGTCAGAAATAGGTTCAAAGGTTGGATGCATAATCTCTCCATTGTCATGACGGACTTTATAGATTTGTTTCTGTCACTAAAGTTACTGAAATGAGTCGCAGTGAAACAGCCAATCAGAGCAGAACTCTACATTAATATTCATGACCCTTACAAACAAGGCAAAAACAGACCATTTCATTCTAGGGACAATTTCTAGGGATGTAAATGGACCTGTAAAACCGTATCTGGACAATTTTTGCCCTTGAATAAGCCACATACCCTCTATGTAGATATCAGAGAACAATTTTAAATATTGTTTCAACTCATTCTAGGACTCAAGTGGAAGGCTAGTGTCCATATTTATACCCATTCTTTGAGATATTTAATACACACATTTAAATGCTTCAAAGTTTTTGTAAAACAATGTCTTTGTTTCATCAAAATAAAAAAAACATCTAAGGAGCATTACTCTGGGAAATAGACTCACAAAATAACCCTACAACATCCCAGCAGGCTTCATAACAGGATGAGTTTCGACACCGCTTGCCTTTAAATGTTCTGAGATGTTCTGCACCATCATTTCCAAATGTTGAGTTTAAAGAGAAGGGGAACATCTGTTTCTTTAATGTTTGTGTGTGAACAGCTTGCAAACTCTTCAAAGAATCAGCATAACATGCAGTGTCTTCCGTCAGATTAATCTAATGCACACTTGTTTGCTTTCTCTCTGCCCTTGACAGCAACATCAAGCGAGTGCATATTTTCTGACTGGCGTATAACAAAGAGGAGATGGCAGCTCAATTTTTCACCCATGCATGTTACTTGTGACAAGTGCCATGGTTAGTTTCTAAACTGCCTTGTGTGACACTGTAAATTCTAATAGGCCTACACTACATTAGGAACAGGTATTTAGTGACATTACAGATATTCAGTATTTAAAGTAGTCTAGATTGTGCTGATTTCTTTCTGTAAGATGACAAATCTAGTCAAAGGTTTGCCCAATACTACAATTCTGTTGCAGCTTTGTATGCATTTCCATTGGCAAAATAGATAAAAAAACAGACAATACTGACAATATTGTGTCTAAAATGTAACTCATAATATAATGTCTTGTGTGATATTGTTTAGTAACATCATATAGGAATATAAGACAAAAACAGGGCCAATTCTGCCCACATTGAATTTTGGTAGCATTCTACTAGGCTATCGAGACGTAAAAGTAGGCTTTTTGTTCTCTCTTTTTTTAAGTAAGTCACACTCCATAATGTCTCCACATCGTTAAAACAACCATTCCAATATTATTGTATCATTGTAAGTCTACAGGATTTCACCAGTGGGTTGTCCACCTGGTAAAAATAATTTAGGCTGTGTTTACACCTGGTATTAAGATTTGGGGTTTTGGTCGAACGGATCTCAAGTAGACAAGGGAGACACATTCCTATTTACACCTGGTGTTTAAAACGTCTCTTTTGTCCACTTTCAAACACTTCTGTCCTGATTTCTTTGAATGTATGGACTTTTTTAGATCTTTCAATCTAATGGACGAATTAAGCTCACACAATTTAAATTGGAACACGACCGGAGATGACGGACAAATCATATGGAGAGCAGCAGCTTTAGTTTCTGTTCTGAAAGCCTCAAGACCAGCCTATTACTGTGAGTGAGTGTTAGAAATCAGGAATGGTGAGGGAACATTGTGCTTGGTACGTTTTTCATCTACAAACCAAACTTGGGTCTCCATCCGAAGTTTAAATCCAATCTGGGCTGCATTTCCCAAAAGCGTCTCTATGATCAACTTAGGCTTACGGTGCTTTTGGGAAATGCAGCCCTGGCTAGTGCGCTTCCGGAGAGTAGATTACCTTTTGTGGCTGTTCGAACACATGAGCAACTAGCAATCCAGTCAAATGCGCTTTCAACTACCTCTGGAAGTGTCTGAGAGTGGACAATCTCAAAGCAGTTAAGGACCACTTGTGAGTGGGTATCCTTCAAAAATTTCAGATATCGATTCCGATAGATACCTTGACTTGGATACTGGATCCTGAACAATACTTTTACTGCGTACTGGGGGGCGGAATGCCACGCGCTCAAGCGCACACATAAAGCTTGCCGCAAAGCACTGGCAAAAGTAGCCTAAGGATTATAAATGTAAAAATAGCAAGGAGACATTTTTATTGTTTATTAATAAACGTGTTTTCTGAGTCCGTGGCTGCAAGGATGAAGTTGACGATGCCGACTCATCCCCGCAGTAGTGAACGCACGCGCGCCTATAGAGGAAAATTCACCTTTCATTTGGATTACATAATCTTTTTACTACTTTTTTACATTTAAAAAAGTAGACATTTCAAGACATTTGCTGCAAACTTATTGGCTCACTGACGAGACCAACCCCTTAGGTATCGAAATTTGACATTGAACGACTAGACCTTTTACGAAACTCGATGGTATCGAGGCAATTCGCTCGGTGCCTAAAATGTAACAAACTCGATACCCAGCCCTAGATCCGATCTACCAAAACAGGGCCTTAGAGAAGTATAGCACAGATTTCTTCGTCAAACCACACAGTTTGAGGTACTATTCATGTCCATATGACGGGATGTGACAAGTTTGCTTTGGCAAGCACCACTGATCATTTACTTGCTAATGAAATTTGGTAATCTCTGTGCAGAACATAGTAAGGTTTAGAATTATGACATTTACTGCCCTTGCACTCCTCTGTAGAAGTGGAGGAATGTGTCTTAACCCTGGCAGGAAGAATGACTCACCCAGACTGAATGCACAAGGTGTGACATGAACCGGGGAATCTGAATGTATTTGCATGCAGAATCACATCCATCAAGGGGGCCACATTGGTGCGCTCCCTTTCATTCAGTCCCGGTCGCCTGGGTAATGGACAATAATTGTGTTGTGCCTTTTGTCACAATGCCATAAAGCTGTGTGGCCAGTCAGGCAGAGCAGCCTTACCGAGGTCCTATCGGCACAGGAAAAATGACAGCTGGGGAAGCAATGTTGTAGTCAAACTCAGTGGTAGAAAATGCTAATGTAACCTGATCCTTCTGCTTCTTTGTCTTCCACTTTTCATTCCTATTGTTTTACATAAAACTACTGCAAACCCTTGGGCAATTTGAACATCAGTCATGTTCATTTAACCTTCTCTGATGAGGCGGTGCGCATTAATTAGAATACATTGTATGTGGATCCACATACTGTCAAAGCATTATTTCCCTAATCGCCCTTCTAATGCTCAGCTCACCTGTGGGTATTCATTCGGAATGCCATCCTGACCTTTATTGTCAGACGGCCAATAACGTCCAGTGGTGGACGTACTTCTAAGTCTTCCGAAGATAAAGTTGTGTGCTCTGCCGCTGAAGAGAACTGTCATTGTACCCAGCCACTGTAGCATGAAATAGAACTAGAGCAAAGAGAGCAGTGAAATTCAAGTGCAGTCAGAATGGCCCTGTGGAGGCCCTACTTGGGTAGTAGATCAGTCTAACTTTACAGAATGAGTGGGATAACAACTCTGAAAGCTATCATTATTCCCCAAAGTATATCATGAGCCAGAAAACACGCTCAGAATGAGGAATAAAATAACTTGTGGGATGCTGGGTTTTTTTTCTTCAATAGGCTGCCAACTAGCAATAGCTGACAGCTGCACTTTCCAAGAAAAACATATCACGCACAAGAATCAGTCATGGGATAAGAAGCCTGTATGAGCATTGCTGCTGATTCAATCAGTAGCAATATATGAGCTGTAAATGAATATTTCTTTGTTGGGTGTTGCCAATGAATCGGTTTAATCAGAATTCTGCAAATCTTAAAATTATATTCAGGTTCTAAATAACTTTGTTGCAATGGCCTCATAGCAGCAGTAAAAAAAAAGTAATACAATAAATTAATAACTGCACTGTAAAAAACAAACAAACAAAAAATATGTTTAAACCAGTAAAGTAAATCCAACAGCATTTTCTGCTGAATTAGCATGATACGTGATTAGCATCATACGTGTATATATATATATATATATATATATATATATATATATATATATATATATATATATATATATATATATATATATATATATATATATATATATATATATATATATATATATATATATATATATATATACACACATATACACACTCACCTAAAGGATTAAGGATTATTAGGAACACCATACTAATACTGTGTTTGACCCCCTTTCACCTTCAGAACTGCCTTAATTCTACGTGGCATTGATTCAACAAGGTGCTGAAAGCATTCTTTAGAAATGTTGGCCCATATTGATAGGATAGCATCTTGCAGTTGATGGAGATTTGTGGGATGCAAATCCAGGGCACGAAGTTCCCGTTCCACCACATCCCAAAGATGCTCTATTGGGTTGAGATCTGGTGACTGTGGGGGCCATTTTAGTCCAGTGAACTCATTGTCATGTTCAAGAAACCAATTTGAAATTGGATGCAGGATGCACTATGGGAAGAATTAAGGCGGCGGAGGCAGTGATGCTTTGGGCAATGTTCTGCTGAGAAACCTTGGGTCCTGCCATCCATGTGGATGTTACTTTGACACCTACCTAAGCATTGTTGCAGACCATGTACACCCTTTCATGGAAACGGTATTCCCTGGTGGCTCTGGCTCTTTTAGCAGATAATGCGTCGCCACAAAGCACAAATGCTTCAGGGATAGTTGAGGAGCACAACAACGAGTTTGAGGTGTTGACTTGGCCTCCAAATTCCCCAGATCTCAATCCAATCGAGCATCTGTGGGATGAGCTGAACAAACAAGTCTAATCCATGGAGACCCCACCTCGCAACTTAAAGGATCTGCTGCTAACATCTTGGTGCCAGATACCACAGCACACCTTCAGGGGTCTAGTGGAGTCCATGCCTCAACGGTATGTATATATGTTTTTGAAACATTTTAGAGCATGAAATATTTGCAAAAATGATTTGGATCCCTTTTAAAAGTATTTGGAGCTTAACGAATAATAACTGAATTAGCAACTTTCTTCATGCAACTCCATATTCTCAAGACAAGCAATTATTAACGTAATAAAAGCATTGCAACAGACATATCATAATGACTGTCGTGACCACTCTATGTGTGGAAGATTGGAATTGAATGCCCTGAATGGTCGTTAACATTCCTGAGCCGCATCTGCATATAGTTGTTCAATTTCAATTTCTGTGTAATTCCTTCAGACCACAAGTCTTAAGCATGAGGAAAATTGAAAATGAATAATCCATTAAATGTATGTGTCTGCAGTAATTGGCTACAGTAGAGGTGGGTGAGGGGTGGGAGCTAGGGTTGGATTTCAGAACATGCGCAGCCAATTTGCTGCCATTGGACGCATACACTTATCTTGCTTCTCTTTGTAAGACGAAAAAAAGTGTTTGAAATAAAATTAAATGCTATGCAGAGCAGATCCTCTCCTCTTTTTCTGTAATGCAGACGTATGCTTATGGACATACAGTATGGTTAATTTGAGCTCTTAATAATAAATGTTTAATAAGCTGTATGTGCATTGCCTTGACATGCCTTTTAATAGACAACAATACAATACAAGCATAAAGGGTGCAATTCACAGAACACAGATGAATTTTTTTTTTAGATGCAGGATTTAACAACAGTGCTGACAAAGGGGTCAGGGCTTTGCTGCTTTACAGTCACCAAAATTAAAAAATTTTATGGAATGCAGTATTTATGATAAATTATGTATATGTGCACATCGTTATTTTTTTTAAATGCATATGCCCTCTTTAGTTAATTTATGATCATGTTTACTGGCATGAAGAGGGACAATCTGTCAGTCACATGAGATCACAGCAATATCCAACCATAACCATCCAAAAACTGGCAATTTTTTTCTTGGATATGTCAAATCCAATATGGAAGAAAAGACTATCGCAAGTTCTGTTTCATGCAACCTTTAACATTTCCCCTGCCATTGACGGAATTTTCCAGCAATCCACGTTTTAACTGTTATACGATAGGGGGCGCTATTACATATCTTCTGAAAGAGTACTGACTATCCAGAACAAAACACAGGGGAAGAAGCAGCAGAAACAAGCGATAGAAGCATTACTTATGCACATGTAAAAATAGCACGATCATCAAACATTATACAGTACGAGTTAAAAACTGCCTAATGTTACTGAAGGAAATGTCGACCCAGGACGATCTATAGGACTGTAAAGCTTTGGTGGTGTTGATGAACCTGATCTGGAGTCAGATCTGGATGTAGTCTTTGACAAAAACGTGATTTTCTCAGCTTTTTGTTCAAAATGTAGCTTTGTTTAAATGAAACTACCAACATTTAAGTGCTAATAAAAGAATGCATGACGAATAAAATGACTTTGACTTTCTTTTGACACATTGGATGTACAGATATGCATACAACAAAATATTCTGGGGACCATAAAAAAATGTATGATGAAATGATCAAAAATGCTGGCTGTAGCTGGCAAAGCACTGGCAGGGAAAGAGTTAAACAATCAGTTATCCCCTGCTGGTAGATATCCTGACTACACTATTATAAAAATCATGTTTCTCTGCTGATGGCCATTCAAAAAGATCTAGTCTGATAAAAATAAAACACTGTCAAGAAGAAACATAAAAACCACATTTATGTCATTATATTATAATGCAATAATTCTTGTCAGAGCCATATAGGCAGCACTCCAACAAGTAGTGCAATTGTGCATTGTTTCAATCCTGGCTTGTAGCCCTTTCTAGTCTCTCTCCCACTTTGCTTTCTGTTCATTTCCCACTATCTAATAACCAGGCATGTGTGTATTCCAGGTTGAGAGATATAGGGTCATGACAGTTTATGGAAAGATTTCCCTTTTGCAGGTGGCAAAATTAGTCAAAAACAAATGCTTCTGGAAATGAGTGCTCACCAGCAAAGATGGCAGGACGCCGGTTGTGAACTTCCAGGGCTGCATGAATCAAGCGTGCAACTGCCTTTTAGATGAATTGGACTTCTAAAAGTTTTCTCCAGGCATTATAGACCTCCTTGGTGCTGGCCAGTCTGAAAGTTCTGAAAAGAGAGTAGAGAAGATGTGATTTAACCAGACTCAAGAAGCTGCTGACTTTGTCTTTGATCAGTCCCACTGCAGTCATTACTTCTGTGAGCTCTTATTCTGAAGTCAATCTCAAATGAAAGCAAAAATCACTGCCCCAATCTTGCTGCTCCATTACCCTCTCCAACTTCATTGGCTGACTTTTTGGTTAAATGGAAAATCCAAGGCAAAGATCCAAAGGGATTTTCAATGCAGGATCTCGGCTGGATTTTATGTGTGTCCAGGAAATCAGATTTAAGGAGAATGAAATGTTACTGCGCCCACAAATCCACCATTAACAAACAGACACAAACATTGGTAACACTTTAGAATACTGTTCTGTCATTAATAACTACACTGGAATGTGTGAGTAATGCAGTATTAAGTAATAGTGCTTTGTTAAAGGTGGTAGTTCACTATTAGCTAATCAATAACTACTATTTCTTCACACACCTATACTACTGTATACAGGTTCATAATTAAAATCAATAATGCATAATGTATAATTAATTCTAAATTGAAGGTCATAGTAACCCATTAGTAATGACTTGAGTGTTACTACATCCTTCAGAAGGAATTACTAATTATTTGGATCAGTATTCAAAAATGAAAAACATGGTTCTTTGTTTACAAGTAGCACGCGGAACCTCCGCAACTCTGCCGTGACGTGCCGTCATTATGTTAAGCCCGCCCACCGACTCTACACACGCTGTGATTGGCCTGAGCAGAGTTTGGTTTTCCAGCTCGCAAGTCTACCGAGAGTTGCTAGACTACACTCGCGGCAAAATACATTTTCTGCTGCGAGGGTGCGTCTAGATTTCTTGGCTAGGAAAAGAAAGCATCGCTACAACTTCTGAAAGTGACCAGCAGTGTTTTAGCAAAAATGTATGTCACAAATCTGACAATATAATTTTAACATCAATGTAAACAAACAAAAAATGTAATGCCAATATTTAAATACCAAAAACTCTTTGCTTGACTTGGTAATATATAGTTATATCGACCTAAAACTTAACATCAAGAACATCCAGGTAAACGAAGACACCTGAACTAGGGCTGGACGATTAGTTTGTTATCTTTGTTATTAAAAGTACGAACTAAAAACAGTCTTCACATGAATTAAATATACACTGATACACAATAAAGCTAGAAAGGTTATTCAGCCAAGAGCACTGAGTGATTTTCTCTTGTTTCTCTTGTTGTTTGACAGACAGTGCCAGGTTTACTGTATTAGCAGGTTTACTGTATTAGCAGGTTTACTGTATCAGCAGGTTTACTGCATCAGCAGGTTTACTGTATCAGCAGGTTTACTGTATCAGCAGGTTTACTGTATTAGCAGGTTTACTGCATTAGCAGGTTTACTGTATCAGCAGGTTTACTGCATCAGCAGGTTTACCGCATTAGCAGGTTTACTGTATCAGCATGTTTACCGTATTAGCAGGTTTACCGCATCAGCAGGTTTACCGTATTAGCAGGTTTACTGTATCAGCAGGTTTACTGCATCAGCAGGTTTACCGCATTAGCAGGTTTACCGTATCAGCAGGTTTACTGTATCAGCAGGTTTACTGCATTAGCAGGTTTGCTGCATTAGCAGGTTTACTGCATCAGCAGGTTTACTGTATCAGCAGGTTTACTGTATCAGCAGGTTTACTGTATCAGCAGGTTTACTGTATCAGCAGGTTTACTTCATTAGCAGGTTTACTTCATTAGCAGGTTTACTGTATCAGCATGTTTACTGTATTAGCAGGTTTACTGTATCAGCAGGTTTACTGTATCAGCATGTTTACTGTATCAGCATGTTTACTGTATCAGCATTTTTACTGTATCAGCAGGTTTACCATATTAGCAGGTTTACCGTATTAGCAGGTTTACCGTATTAGCAGGTTTACTGTATTAGCAGGTTTACTGTATTAGCATGTTTACCGTATTAGCAGGTTTACCATATTAGCAGGTTTACCGTATTAGCAGGTTTACCGTATTAGCAGGTTTACCATATTAGCAGGTTTACCGTATTAGCAGGTTTACCGTATTAGCAGGTTTACTGTATTAGCAGGTTTACTGTATTAGCATGTTTACCGTATTAGCAGGTTTACTGTATTAGCATGTTTACTGTATTAGCAGGTTTACTGTATCAGCAGGTTTACTGTATTAGCAGGTTTACTGTATCAGCAGGTTTACTGTATCAGCAGGTTTACTGCATTAGCCGGTTTACTGTATCAGCAGGTTTACTGTATGAGCCGGGTTACTGTATCAGCAGGTTTACTGCATCAGCAGGTTTACTGTATCAGCAGGTTTACTGTATTAGCAGGTTTACTGTATCAGCAGGTTTACTTTATCAGCAGGTTTACTGTATCAGCATTTTTACCGTATCAGCAGGTTTACCATATTAGCAGGTTTACCATATTAGCAGATTTACCGTATTAGCAGGTTTACTGTATTAGCATGTTTACCGTATTAGCAGGTTTACTGTATTAGCATGTTTACTGTATTAGCAGGTTTACTGTATTAGCAGGTTTACTGTATCAGCAGGTTTACTGTATTAGCATGTTAACCGTATCAGCAGGTTTACTGTATTAGCAGGTTTACTGTATTCACAGGTTTACTGTATGAGCAGGTTTACTGTATTAGCCGGTTTACTGTATTAGCATGTTTACCGTATTAGCAGGTTTACTGTATTAGCATGTTTACTGTATTAGCAGGTTTACTGTATCAGCAGGTTTACTGTATTAGCATGTTAACCGTATCAGCAGGTTTACTGTATTAGCAGGTTTACTGTATTCACAGGTTTACTGTATGAGCAGGTTTACTGTATTAGCAGGTTTACTGTATTAGCAGGTTTACTGCATTAGCAGGTTTACTGTATTAGCAGGCTGTCACTATAAGACCTATTGACACTCATTCGGTTTCTTTCCCCAACTGATATCGTTCACTTAAAGCATAACTGACTGTGTTTACATGAATACTCATAACTGTTTGTGTATTTGACAGTTTGAGTGTGTAACAAGACACAAAACAGAACTGAAGGGATCACACGCTTTCAGAGAAGCAGCTTGTGTGCACGTTTCAGTGTGTGTGTCATTCAGCAGACAGTGCGAGACTGCAAGGAGTTGTTTTTCGCAAGTTATTGTGTTTATAACTCTTTTTAACATCAAGCAAGTTACATGATAACCCACTTGTAATTACTTAAAGGGGTGGTAAACCACGATTTCACTTTTCTAACTTTAGCTAGTGTGTAATGTTTCTGTTTGAGCATAAACAACATCTGCAAAGTTACAACGTTTAAAGTTTAAAGCAAAGGGAGATATTTGCTTTTAAAGAAATCAATTTCTAAGGACTACAGCAAACGGCCGCTAGGGACTACTACACATTCCTCCAGGGTCTCTGACATCACCAGCCCCAATATTTACATAAACCCCTCCTCCGA
This sequence comes from Romanogobio albipinnatus, assembly GCA_023566225.1. Lineage (NCBI taxonomy): Eukaryota > Metazoa > Chordata > Actinopteri > Cypriniformes > Gobionidae > Romanogobio > Romanogobio albipinnatus. The sequence continues at coordinate 48,485,652 of CM042249.1, forward strand.
GAATATTAAATAAGGGGGTGAGGCCATTTTGTATCGCAGCAGGGAAGCGTTGTTGTGGTATAGTTAGTAGGCTGGAGTGCTGTTGCCGCAATGCCGACGAAACGCTGTTATTTTCATCCGGATTGCAGGTCCACTTTGTTCAGCCTTCCTAGGGACGGGGGTGCATTGCAGTGTGTTTAACATACAACATGTTATATGCATGTGTGTATGAGACAGAGGGGAACAGGTCGCATTTGCAGCAGATATATGCTGTCCATCATAAATCAAAACACGAGACAGACAGGGGTCAGAGGAGAAGACCGGAAAATGTGACATAAATGGACAATATTCGTCTGTATTTGCAATACACAAGCCGCGGTTCAGCTGCGGGAGACAAACACTGCCAGTGTGAGACGGGCGTGCGCGGCTCCCGCTGCACATTTCACGGAGGAAAGCTTCCACAATCTTCGCAAATTCAATAAAGGATTCGCACAACAGCTTCGCAAAAAGCTGTTTACGGGCCACAACCTGTAAGTATGATTTATTTTTCGTCTATTTTCGTCTGTTTTGTGTAATAGTTTGTGTTGTTAATTGTAAGCTGTAGCAAGGAAGTACACAGATGACAACGCTGTTTGGCTCTGCAAACCAGTTTGTTAAATGCTCATTCATACTTGACGTTATCCTACAAACACCTAACGTTACAAACTTTTTAAAATCTCAACAGTGAACTTGGCATTAGTGTAAATTATTCTTTGATTAGAGCTTTTATGTATTGTTTATCTACAGGCATGCTAAACATGGTTCTGTGTTTGATTTGGATACAATAGCAAAGCCAATGTTTAGTGTTCGTTTTGGGTTAATAGTTCTTGTGACAGATATTTGACTATAATCGTTCTAAAAATACAAAAGTAACAGTGCCATTCAGTAGCGATCACTATAGATCCACAGTCTTTACTCTGGACTGAACAGGTTCTGCTCGATCATCTTCACTAAAATTGTCTGGGTCTGATTCGGGCTCAAATTGGTATGGTTTTATTGACGCCATTGTACTACCCAAAGCACAGTCTACCGGTAAAGGTAAGGGGTGTGACGTTTCCGACAAACGTGCACTAGGCGGTTAGCGAATCACAACACACTGGGCCAGCTAACCAATCTGAGCCCATTGCGTATTTTTGAGGGACTGGCTTCATACAACCCGAAAACCATCAGACCGTTTTTACAAGGAGGGACAGAGCAGTGTAGAATAAAGGTCAAATATATGAAAAATAATGAATTTTTTTTAAAAACAAAGCATGAACACATGTTACAGTGCACCCCACAAACACAATCAAGCCTTCGAAAGAATGTGTTTTACCACCCCTTTAAGTTACTATCCAAAACCTTACAAAAACCTCAAAAACTTACAATGATTTCAGTCATTACTTATTATGTTTTCACTTTAGAATACTGATCCAAATTATTAGTAATTCCTTTGGAAGGATTTAGTAAAACTTTAGTCATTACTAATGGGTCACTATGACCTTCACTTTAGAATTAATTATGTATTGTGGATTATTCATGTTAAGTATGAACCTGTATATAGTAGTTCTTAGTAGTCCTCTGGGAGTTATGAAATTTTTTTTAGTTATTGATTAGATAATAGTGAACTACCACTTTCAACAAAGTTTACTACTATTCCTTACTAATTTATTAATTAGAGTTTCTTGTTAGTTAATAGTAGTTACTATTTAAGTAGTAGTTAATAGTGTTAATATTGCATTACTCGTGTGTAGTTATTCATTAATGAAGGAACAGTATTCTAAAGTGTTACCCAGACATTTAGAATTGACATTATGGCTCAAACTGTTTTCTCGGGGACAAAAAAATGTGCCGTTCAGAATTGAATTGAGAAGCTTGAGGCTTTAAAATCCCAATTGAATGCCTGAATTGGAATTGATGATGCACAATTATAATGATCCTTTGATTGTAAGGAAACAAAATTCTAATTCAAAATATAGCTGCAAGCAGCAATACCGGGGCCAAGCGCAAAGAAGAAGACAAGACATGCCAAAATGGCTGGCAGTGTCAGATCAACTGGAGCAATGAGCAATTAATCACGTTTTAAGATGATTTTAGGCAAAAGGCTGAAAAATGCATTGTAGTCTGAGAGTGTCAGACCAACTGCAACAATTAACAATTATACAGTTTAAGAAGATTAGGCAAAATGGCTGAAATATCATATATAGAGTCACTGATAATATAAGTTAATGGTTTATCACTTTTGACCAATAGGTGGCACAGTTACGAAATTGATGTGCTGTGGTCAGAATAAGGGAACAATGACACATGCAAAGTTTGATGCCAATATGTCAAAGCATTGCAGAGATACAGCCTCAAGAGTCATTTTGGCATCATGGCTCAATTTCGTCGCTGCGGTTTACAAAAACGGTTTCATCTATTGATGCAAAATCCCTAACTTTTTGTTGACACAGTCTGAAGATGATACGATTCGATTTTGGTGGAAATTGGATAAACGGTCTAGGATGAGTTTGAAAAAGTAGGTTTTGATCAAATAAGAACATTGAGGACAGGATGTTTGACCAAATATGGCAAAATTAGTATCTATGTTCTCGGCATGAGCCAATAAATGTATTATGACCAGTTTCATTAAACTAGGCTAATTTAATCAAAAGTTATTAGCATGTTTATAAATTTTGTTATAACCTCTGACCACAAGGTGGCACTGCCCCAAAACTTTTTGAGTACCTTCAAAGCATGGTGCGGAAGACCCATACCAAGTTTCGTAACGATCGACTAATGCGTTTGTAAAATATAGTATTTTAGCACATAATTCAAAATGGCCGAGAGCCAAAATGGCCGATATGGTAAAATTGAATATCAGACAACTCTGAATACCGTCCTGAATCTAACGAGACAACTTTTATGATTTTTGGACAAACAGTTCAAAAGTTATAAGCAAAAACAGCCATTTTTTTATCTCCGGACCAGTAGGTGGCGCTGCGCCGAAACACTGCTTGTTGCCTCAAGTCATGCTTGTGATGACATGTACCAAGTTTGGATTGAACACGATAAAGCGTTGCGGAGATATTGCCTTAAGAGTGCTTTTGCAACCGCTACGTAAAATTTGTTTGCGCGTTTATCGCAAATGATTTGACAAATCAACTTGATTTGCAAGATTTTTTGTCAGCATGGTCTGAAGATGATCTGGTTCAATTTTCGTGCAAATCGGATGAACCGTCTAGGACGAGTTCGCAAAAGTAGGTTTTTCGGTTAATTAAAAATGGCGGGAAAATTATTATGACGGAAAATGACGTCATAGGGTGCAATCGAATTGTCTTGAGCCAAGGAATCAGAGGAAAAAAGAATTTCGTTTCTAGCCCTTATGGTTCAAAAGTTATTAGCATAAACATGAGTCTAATTTTGGACTGATGGTGGCGCTAGAGGGATTGAGTTAGAAACTCAAAATTTGCTATGGTGACATTTCAGACTGTCCTCTATTAGTGTGCCAAATTTCATAACTTTTTACCATACGGTTCTATGGGCTGCCATAGACTTCGTGGCGGAAGAAGAAGAAGAAGAAGAAGAAGAAGAAGAAGAAGAATAATAGGAACGGGAACGGTTTCAATAGGTGCCTTCGCACCTTCGGTGCTTGGCCCCTAATTTTTGAAAAAAGAAGAAACTCTTAAATTCAGAATTTTGACCAACCCTGCCTAAATGTCTTTATTACAGTGGTACTGTGAATCCCCCTTGACACCTTGAACTAAATCGGAAAGGATGGGAGTAGTTTTCCAATAAACCCACAACAGTGAGGAAATGGGGGGGAAAGAAATCCTGGAAAGAAATGAAGGAACATCATCTTTTGTTTCCCTGCCGATTGCATTTGTAGATTAGAAATAATGGTATATCACCTGCTGCAGTATTTCAGTTAACTTTCTTATGACAACCTCCATCTATCTTGCCTTTCTTTCTTTCTTTTCTCTCTCTCTCTCTGTGTGTGCGCATATATATATATTTCATCATTTCAGCATATATGTCATTATCTTACCGATGCCTCTGGCAGGTCAGACAGCGTTGTGTGAATCTACATCAACATTGTGCAATTCAGATTTACAGCAATATTTATGCTGGTTGTCATCAGGCTGTGTGACGTCCGTCAGCACGACACTCCTTTTTCAAACATGTCATTTTCATTTAATTGTGTGCAATTAAACTTCAGTTTGTAAGCGTGATATGTTGGATAAACACAACAAGCTTTAATTCATTAGCTCTTGGTATTAGTAGTGGTATTTGAAAAAAATTAAAAAAAGACCTGTATGGAAATGGCAATGGAAGATAAACAGACCATTAAAAAACGATTACATTTAAAATATCCTGCAATGTTTAATCAGCTGCATTCTGGTTTATGACCTCATATGTTTAGAGGAAAACAAACTTCTGCTGCTCTCACAACATGATATAAGAAACAGAATAAATAGAATCATTTTCTCTGAGAAATGGCTCTGCTAGGACCTCAGGAAAATTACTGATTAGAATTTATTTGTAGCAGTTCATTGACAATTAATCATGGGGAAATGATTTCAACAGCCGCTTTGGAGCACATGGCTTTGTTTAACCATGGCAGCTTACAGAATGTCAAAGACTATAAGACATTGAGATTCATAGTCTAAGCAGAATGCAAGCAAGCAGAGGGCAAATAAAGTGCTACACACCCACAGACTTCATCAATGAAGAAATGATTAGGACCAAAAAAAAAGTATATGGACAAAGGTTATTGAGGTTGACAGCACCAATCCCTCTGATTTTTCAAACCCTGCCCTCCAAACACCTGTCATAATCCGTTCTAATCAAGGATTTATCATTCAAAATGATGTTTCACTTGGAAATATGTCACATAAAAGATGTAAAAATGTAGTTTGCTGTTGAGTTTAAAATCTTAAAAGGGACTTAACCCAAACTTTCACCCAAAAATGACATTTCTGTCATTTTTGGGTAAGGGTAACTTCAGTGATTAGCACTAGGCTTTGTATCAGTAGAAACCCGGTAGTATATTCGAATGATCGTGCTCCCCCATATTTTATGTCTGGAAAAAAGATGACACAAATATCGTCATTCTACTGGCCAGAGGCTAAAGACTACAACCAATAGTAGGAGTTAGTTATGCATGTTTTCAACTAGGGATGGGTTGCGATTTTCGAATATTCGATTAGTTGATTTAATTTTAGAATACCGAATAGTTTGTGCCATTATCGTCCCAAAAAAAATCCCCATGTTTTTTGTGCTGATGTGGTGTTCATGTAACCAGAGGGAGGCGCTGCCAATAACACACCTAAAAGCTGTCAGTCAGCTCTCAGGGTGTTTATACTGGGCACGTTTGATGCGGTCCGAGTGTGATTCTTCCCTCCGCCTCCACAGCGTTGGTCTGGTTTCACACTCAACTTGAACCCTGGTGCGTTTGCGTTCATCTTACGCCATCACAAATGTGCACGGGCATGATAGAAAACAGAACGCGGGTCAAATATATATATATATATATATATATTTATTTTATTATTATTAATTTGGTGCTATTATGTGCAGCAGAGTAAACAACAATTGGGTTAACCGTATGTGTGTCGCTTGAAGGCGGCTTTGCTGCTTGCAAACAGACTCTTTTGAGGAGACGTGAATTGCCATTCATTTGCTGCCCTGATTGCACTATGCGCGAATACACTGCAGGCTCGCTCTCGCGATCGTATCTCAGGTAAATCATCAACACTATCATCATTTACATGTCAGTCCCTCCAGAAAAACGCGATTATGTGATCGCATGATTTAATGCATAATCAGCCAATGTCCGCATATTTATGCGGGGACCGCATTTTTTCAAATACACCGCACTTTTGCCGCGTAAATTGCCTATTTCTGCGTAAAAAATATGCGGGGCTAGCATGATTTCATAATCCCCGCATTTTCGTTGCAAAAAAAGTTTAAAAATGTTTGTTTACTTCACACGAGAGCCGCCATTTCCGCCTATTGCCATGGGAACGTTTTGAAGTGACGTAATTACCCGACGTGAACGTCATCGAAAAGCTGCAAACCCCCGTGGTGAAACGCAAACTCCCATTTGCCAACAAAAATAACAGCAAAAGAGCAAAGCAGTTTCCCGGTGTGTTGACCGATTTCAAAAAACAGCATCATGAAGCTTCGAAGCGTTATGAATCAATGAGTCGATTCAGCGGTTCGGATCGCCAAAGTCACGTATTTCAGCAGTTTGACACGCGATCCGAATCATGAATCGACTCGCTGATTCATAACGCTTCGAAGCTTCATGATGCATTGTTTTGAAATCGGTCCAAATTGAGCCATGTGTTTATTAAGGTCTTCAATAAAACAAGATGAGAACTTAAATAGTCAATTAAAAATATTAGCTTTTTTTCTCTTTTTCATCAAACCGCAGTTTTTGCAAGTTTTATCGCATAAAATTGCATAAATATCCCGCATTTTCCATCGCATTTTTTAAGAAAACGTGCCGCATAATCAAGGATTTTTGCCCGCAACAATCACTAAAAAAGCTGCATTTTTCTGGAAGGACTGACATGTATGTTATTGAACTAATGACATCGTAATCGGCTAAAACGCATGCGCTGGTTACTTTTCTTCCAGAACAAGTGTGCACCTAATTGTTGTTTGCACATTCACGTGAATCGCGGCACAGCTCCGAGAGCAACCGAACTCCGGTTGTGTGTTCTCGGGTTCGGTACCTCAGTGCACACCAAGCTCTGTATGTAAGCTTTCACATTAGCAATTTTTCACACGAACCGTGCTCCATTTCAAACTAAACTGCCAGAGTAAAAACACCCTGAGACAACAGAAGAAGAACACATCAATGTCAAATAACAGTCATATGTTTCAGCATGTTACAATAATTATATGGCTTGAGTTGATATAGCCTATTCCCTAATGAATTAAACAGTTTATCATCATACAGATTGAGAGCGTGAATGGTCTCTCTCTCTCTCTCTCTCTCTGTTTAAGTGTGTAGCCTTTACTTGCGTGTATGCGGGGGAGGAGTTGCAATTTTCAAATAAAAATCGAATAATTCCCAGCGATCTTCGAATATTATTTTTTCTTGAAATGCTCATCCCTATTTTCAACTTTTTGAAAAAAAAATTGTTTTTTTATATCTCAGTCCCGCAAAGATGACTGTGCATGTGTAAACCTTCATAAAAGCTCACTGATACAGACGGAGAAAGGCATAAAGAGATCACAATTCTTCCGGCAGGATCATTTTATTAAGCATTCACTGATGCATCCAGGTCGCACTCACTCACCATTTTATGTTTGGTGTAAAACGCAAACGCTCTCATGTTTTGCCGCAGGACAGCAAATGCCAGTACATTTTCGGTGTACTGTGATATAAAGAGTGTGCAAAGTAACATTTTAGCAACTGTGTGAAAGTGAATGGCACACAACAGGCAAAATACCAGTATAAACACTGAGGCAGCGTTTTTATTAACGAAAACGAAGCCTTTTGAAAATGCTCTCCAAAGTGGATAAATTTGGAGAGCAACATTTTCACATTGTCGCGTGGACTGTAAACACAAAGGTATTTGAAAACGATTACATGTTTAGTCATGTGATGCATATTGAACAAATAGATATTCATGTGTATACTGCCTGTTATGTGCTATTCACTTTCACACAGTTGCTAAATTTTGTTATTTTGTAAAATATTCATATCACAGCCCTGCAGAAAAACATGAGAGCAGTTGCGTTTTAGACGAAAATACAATGGTGATTGAATGCGACATGGACACATCAGTGAATGGTGAGATATTTTGCTTAATAAAACTATCCTGCCAGAGGAATTGCATGAAATCTTTATTATGTCTTTGTTGTCTGTATCATCTCAGTGAGCTTTTAATAGGGTTTACGCATGCGCAGTGAGGTGAGTTTGAAGTTTTCTGACGTTTCAGTTTTTGGAAAACACTAAACTTTAAAACTAAAATAGCATTTTCAAATGTATCCAGATTACTGTAGACATAGCCTTTTCAAAAAGCTTCCTTTTGTGTTCATAAAAACACCATCTCACTGTGGACGGAAGGCCAAAACGGTTTTCAAATGAAAGCATATTAGAGTGGACAAGGCCTCAGATGCCAGACTTTGATTGAGTTTGATTTACTTGAAGGAAGCACTGTAAAACTGAACATACAAATGAAGAAAATACCAAATAATGTGTCTTCCGCATCACAATTCAGACTATAACACATTCAATGATTTCTACACAAATGGTCAAACAAATCAGCTCAACACAATTACACACATGTATCTTTAAATTGCATTTTACTCTATTAACAATGACAAAATACAGAACTAATTACTCACAGACACATGTTTTCAAAGCCTTTTGTAAGATCAAACAGCATGGCAGGGAAACATGCTGTTGAATTTTTTTTTCTGAAGCAACACTAACTATGGCAACACTAGAAGGACACACTTAGTTAAGACTGCAGTTTCACAATGGCCACTAGGTGTCGCTGTGGGATTGTTTTAATTGGGTCAGCACAACCAACTTATTGCTTGTGCACACATAGCGTACAAGATATACTCACCCCGATCCTCACGGCGAAGTTCTGTTTTGTTCTTCGTTTAGAAGTAGAAAGTTGGATATACCTTTGCAGCAATATACTTTTAATCAACATCCCGATGCCGTTCACACTACTCAGAGCGGCATTTAGATGAATATGTAAATATGTGCTGCATCCTTTCCTCTCAATAACAAAATAAACACAACAAAAATGACAGCGGTGTGAAAAAAGGAGTTAAGAAAGCATCTGATCATATGTAGATATGTTTGCACCAGCTCTGCAATTCACCGGCATCATGTAGTTTGATTTATATACAGTGAGGAAAATAAGTATTTGAACACCCTGCTATTTTGCAAGTTCTCCCACTTAGAAATCATGGAGGGGTCTGAAATTGTCATCGTAGGTGCATGTCCACTGTGAGAGACATAATCTAAAAAAAAAAATCCAGAAATCACAATGTATGATATTTTAACTATTTATTTGTATGATACAGCTGCAAATAAGTATTTGAACACCTGAGAAAATCAATGTTAATATTTGGTACAGTAGCCTTTGTTTGCAATTACAGAGGTCAAACGTTTCCTGTAGTTTTTCACCAGGTTTGCACACACTGCAGGAGGGATTTTGGCCCACTCCTCCACACAGATCTTCTCTAGATCAGTCAGGTTTCTGGCCTGTCGCTGAGAAACACAGAGTTTGAGCTCCCTCCAAAGATTCTCTATTGGGTTTAGGTCTGGAGACTGGCTAGGCCACGCCAGAACCTTGATATGCTTCTTACAGAGCCACTCCTTGGTTATTCTGGCTGTGTGCTTCGGGTCATTGTCATGTTGGAAGACCCAGCCTTGACCCATCTTCAATTCTCTAACTGAGGAAAGGAGGTTGTTCCCCAAAATCTCGCAATACATGGCCCGGTCATCCTCTCCTTAATACAGTGCAGTCGCCCTGTACCATGTGCAGAAAAACACCCCCAAAGCATGATGCTACCACCCCATGCTTCACAGTAGGGATGGTGTTCTTGGGATGGTACTCATCATTCTTCTTCCTCCAAACACATTTAGTAGAATTATGACCAAAAAGTTATATTTTGGTCTCATCTGACCACATGACTTTCTCCCATGACTCCTCTGGATCATCCAAATGGTCACTGGCAAACTTTAGACGGGCCTTGACATGTGCTGGTTTAAGCAGGGGAACCTTCCATGCCATGCATGATTTCAAACCATGACGTCTTAGTATATTACCAACAGTAACCTTGGAAACGGTGGTCCCAGCTCTTTTCAGGTCATTGAACAGCTCCTCCCATGTAGTTCTGGGCTGATTTCTCACCTTTCTTAGGATCATTGAGACCCCACAAGGTGAGATCTTGCATAGAGCCCCAGTCCGAGGGAGATTGACAGTCATGTTTAGCTTCTTCCACTTTCTAATGATTGCTCCAACAGTGGACCTTTTTTCACCAAGCTGCTTGGCAATTTCCCCGTAGCCCTTTCCAGCCTTGTGGAGGTGTACAATTTTGTCTCTAGTGTCTTTGGACAGCTCTTTGGTCTTGGCCATGTTAGTAGTTGGATTCTTACTGATTGTATGGGGTGGACAGGTGTCTTTATGCAGCTAACGACCTCAAACAGGTGCATCTAATTTAAATTAATAAATGGAGTGGAGGTGGACATTTTAAAGGCAGACTAACAGGTCTTTGAGGGTCAGAATTCTAGCTGATAGACAGGTGTTCAAATACTTATTTGCAGCTGTATCATACAAATAAATAGTTAAAAAATCATACATTGTGATTTCTGGATTTTTCTTTTTAGATTATGTCTCTCACAGTGGACATGCACCTACGATGACAATTTCAGACCCCTCCATGATTTCCAAGTGGGAGAACTTGCAAAATAGCAGGGTGTTCAAATACTTATTTTCATTTCATTTTTATATATATACACTCACCTAAAGGATTATTAGGAACACCTGTTCCATTTCTCATTAATGCAATTATCTAATCAACCAATCACATGGCAGTTGTTGCCTGGTCTGATGAGTCTCGATTTCTGTTGAGACATTCAGATGGTAGAGTCAGAATTTGGCGTAAACAGAATGAGAACATGGATCCATCATGCCTTGTTATCACTGTGCAGGCTGGTGGTGGTGGTGTAATGGTGTGGGGGATGTTTTCTTGGCACACTTTAGGCCCCTTAGTGCCAATTGGGCATTGTTTAAATGCCACGGCCTACCTGAGCATTGTTTCTGACCATGTCCATCCTTTTATGACCACCATGTACCCATCCTCTGATGGCTACTTCCAGCAGGATTATGCACCATGTCACAAAGCTTGAATCATTTCAAATTGGTTTCTTGAACATGACAATGAGTTCACTGTACTAAAATGGCCCCCGCAGTCACCAGATCTCAACCCAATAGAGCATATTTGGGATGTGGTGGAACGGGAGCTTCGTGCCCTGGATGTGCATCCCACAAATCTCCATCAACTGCAAGATGCTATCCTATCAATATGGGCCAACATTTCTAAAGAATGCTTTCAGCACCTTGTTGAATCAATGCCACGTAGAATTAAGGCAGTTCTGAAGGCGAAAGGGGGTCAAACACAGTATTAGTATGGTGTTCCTAATAATCCTTTAGGTGAGTGTATATATAAATATATATATATATATATATATATATATATATATATATATATATATATATATATATATATATATATATATATATATATATATATATATATATATATATATATAAAATCTAGTATATAGATTACAGTACAGTATAGCTCTTTTCGGAATTATCCTAAATATTCTAAGTAGGGTTGCAAAGTTTCCAGAAACTTTGCAGGATTTTTGGGAAATTTTCAGAAACTTGTGGAGGCTCTCGGGAGCATGCATAAACATCACATTTTGATTTTCCTGGTGAAACTGTCCTCAGTCCTTCACATTTTATTGTTAACCAAAGTAATGCTTTTTTTCATTTCAATTTCTGATGTTGTGTTTGGTATGGAGACTGCAACTTACAGCAGATCTTGAGAAACCCATTGTGTGAGATTGTGTTTTATAATATCTGAAGTAAAATCAATATTAAAGTAGGCCTATGTGATATATAAGAAGCTTGTACGGCTCTAGACAAGCCAAGAAATAAGACACATTCATTAATCACAAGACTGAGCTAATTGATTTTGTTGTGATTAAGAATGGCAATCCCGTTTCCCAGGGCCCTGAATATTTGAACAATGTACATTCAGTTCCTGGATATTCCTGCAGTTATATGCAGGAATATCCAGGAACTGAATGTACATTAGTCTAAACACAACAAAAAAGACTAAACACAACTTGGGTTATTTTTAACCCAGCATTTTTTAGAGTGTAGTTAGCATAGTTTTTAAATTGAATGTGATGTTTAATAGGGAGCCAGTGCAGTGTTGACAGAACCGGGCTAATATGGTCAAACTTCCTGGTTCTTGTCTGGTTCTTGGACCAGCTGGAGTTTGTTTATTAAGCGAGCAGGGCAACCACCCAGTAGAGCATTACAATAATCTAGCCTTGAGGTCATGATGCATGTTCAGCATTTTGCATTGAAAGCATATGTTGCACTTTACATATATATATTTTTTGTGAGGCCGTAGACCATACAATGTATATATATGTAAATTTTTTGTTTTTTTACATTTTTGTAAAAACAGTGAAAGCAATGCATCAAAAATGATTGCATTCATGATCATAAACTGTTCAAAATGACTTATCCCAGTAAAATTGCCTTCTATGGGAATGATTTACTTCGGTTATATTAACCTCTGGAACTGAGGTAGACGAGCGCGGTATAACCTTTTCATTTAGATATCTTATTGCTGACATTTAGAGCTATGACAAAAAAATGTATACAATTATACGTGTTCAATCAATCCAAGGCAAACTTATTCAGTGAGAACACATAGAATCTCATTACATAAGGGGTAGAATCAATGTCATTCAGTGATTTTGTGCAACAGAAAATGGCTTGTGCTGCATATCTTTCAGACTTCCTTTATTTTATCTTAAGTTTGAAGAAATCTTGCCAAGGGCATTCTCTACACCAGGAGATCTTGAATCAGAAAACAAGCTCTGGCATCAAAAGACTCCTTTGAATTTTCATTTGATGACATTCTGCCAGTAAGAGTAGCGCAGTTTCACTCCACTCATTACACACTTGTATTATTGCTCATTAATACACTGTGCCGATAAGCAGACTAAATGCTGTGCCAAAAGCATAATTAATAAATGAGTATAATTCATGCGGGTGAGCCAGTTTAACCTTCATCCTGCAGAGCCGAAGTATGAGTAAAAACAGGATGAGGAAATAGAAATGTACTCTTCGTGTGCTGACTAACTGCTACACGACTTTGTCAGGATCATCACCGCAGAAACAGGAAGCGGCAGAGTGACCCAACATTATGGATCAGTGCTGTATCTCAGACACACGAGTGACCCACATTTCTGCTCTGTTATCTGTGAATGCCTCTCAGTGGTCCTGAGGCTGATACATGGTTTTTTTTCTTCTTTGGTGTTGCTGCTGAGCTTGAGCTGATAAAGATGTGTTGGCCATTTGACTTGCAAATGGGATAGAGAATTCTTTTCTTCTGTTTGGAAGTCGTAAAATATAACATGCAATAGATATAATGGCTAATAAGGAAAAGTTAAAAGGCACATTTTCCTATGGTTACAGCTTCAGGTATATCCTACTCAATAGAGACAACATTTCCCCACAAAGATGACAATATCTGAAATCCTAGTCCTTATGGGGGCATTTTTCTTTTGGTTCCCATGAAGAAAACTGCTTATAAATCACACTGATGTGCTGTTTTTTTTTTTTTTTTTTTTTTTGAAAATGTAAAAGTATTTTCTGTGATGGGTAGGTTTAGTGTTATGAGAAAAAGACGGACCCACTTTATATTAGGTGGCCTTAACTACTATGTACTAAAATTTTAATTAATAATTTGATACAATGCACTTATTGTGTACATACATGTCTTTACATTGTACTTACATTTTTAAATATACCTGCATGTAATTACGTCTGTTATTAATTTATGTAGTTACATTTGTAATTACACTGTTGACACTTCCCTTACACCTAACCCTACCCTTAAACTTACCCATACCACAACACCTGTCCCTAACCCTACCCTTAAACTGACCCATACCACCACACCTGTCCCTAACCCTACCCGTATCCCACCTCAATATCAGCAAAGGTGTTTTGCAATACAATTTGAACACAGTAAGTACATTGTACTTTTTTTTTTATGTAAGTACATAGTAGTTAAGGCCACCTAATGTAAAGTGGGGCCAAAAAGACAGTTTGTACAGTATAAAAACCATTGTCTCATCTCAACCCCATAAAATATTTGTGTGTGTGTGTGTGTGTGTGTGTGTGTGTGTGTGTGTGTGTGTGTGTGTGTGTGTGTGTGTGTGTGTGTGTGTGTGTGTGTGTGTGTTGCAAGGAGTATTAAATATGTACAATATGTAAATATGTACAATATTCATCTCATTTAAAGGTGCACTATGTAACTTTTCCATCCACTAGAGGTTGCCTGTTCAAAACAAAGGCGTAGTTTGATGACGCCAAGTTTGAGCTCAGAATCTTGGGACATGTGGTCTTCACCTCACAGCTGGTGGTAGGGGTGTAACGGATCGCAGTTGATCCGTGATCCGTACGGATCACGACCCACGGTTCGGCACGCAAGTGACCCGCGGATTTATTGTGCTTTTTTTTTTTACTTGTGGATTAATCTGAATTGTTTAGCGATCGCAGACTAAAAGACAGTTTTTCTGCCAATATTGCTTTTTAAGTGATCTCGTTCCTTTAAACTCGATGCTGAGTTTCAGAGAAACACATGTGTTCACGTGAATAGGGCATGTTAATCAGTCAGCAGTGGCTATAGCGGAGAAGTAGAAGAACTTGAAAAGCCTCCCGCATGATTCAAATCGCATGTATGGGAGCATTTTGGTTTCCCCGTAAAATATAATGATGACGGAAGAAGGGTGTGGACAAAACTGTAACAGTATGTAGGCACTGTGGCACGAGAAAGCCGTATGAAAGTGGCGCATACATCGAGCATATGGCACCTGCTGACGCCCGTTTCACAGATACTCCGTTTGCCGTCCATATGCGGTGCATATTTTTTCCGTACCCTTGTTAACGGATAGGCTACAGCTTTCACTGCACGCGGCTTCGGTCCGTCAGGTGCGCTCCAGGAGCGCGTGGCCATACAGCTGTGCTGCGATCGTTTCCGCACAGAGTCTATTTTTGGATGTGCTGGCGCTGAATTAAAGTGACAGCGCATCCGCTTTAAAACAAACATGTATCGATGCAAAAATCTAGTAATTCCACCACAGATGCATATAATGTAACGTCTACTTGGTTTTAAAGTCAACACATGGCTTTTTGCCTCGAGTAAAGCAAGGAAAACGGCCTTTAAGTAAACAAGGAGAAATAATGGAGAGCACCTGTCCTTTCTTGGAGGTGCAAAAACAAAGTTCTTTATGACCTGCTGTCAGGGTTGGTGAAGGGAAAGGAGCGAGGACTCAAGGATGCAGAGGAAAGGGCTTTTTAATGGTAATAATAAAACAAAAAACAAGACAAAACAAAACTACCCCAAGGGGGAAAAACAGACTTGACTTGACTTGACTTGAAGGGAGCAGGGAAACAGGAGGTAAATACGACGACGATTCAGCACTGGACTGCAAACACAAGGAGATTAAATAGGGAACAAACAAAGGAGGGTAACGAGGGAAGACAGGTGGGGCAAATAACCAATAATCAGGAAACAAGGTGGGCGGGGTTAGACAATAGACATGAGCACATGGCACACAGAAACACTTAACAAGACATGTGCTCACACCAAACATGACATGAACATGCAGCTAATGAGAACTCATCAGCTGCATGTTCACACAAAACATGACAACATGACGTAGCACGTAGCCAGTGAAAATACACCAACCACGTGCTACACAACATAAGACAAAACATGAAAGCACACGGCCGATGAAAACATGAACCGTGTGCTACACAGAACACACAGACAGAAGAGCCACGCTCACATGACAAAACAAACACGCGGAGCATGAATGTCCGAATCCCAACACAAAACTGAAACCCAAACTAGACTGAAGTGCTGGGATCCGAACACCACGCCCGCACACAAAACACAAGGACAGAAAAGCACACAGCTTGAGCATGCTCAAAGCTGCGCGCTCACACAAGACAAGACAAACAATACAGGAGTGTCAGGGCTCTGTCACAAACCAAGAGTGAACTAGACCGAAGTGACAGAACCCTGACACTACCCCCCATCAAAAGGGACGCCACCTGGCGTCCCTAACGAGGGACACCAAAACAAGACAGGAACAAGATAACACAAGACAGATACACAGACCAAACACAAGACAGGAAAATCAAAACACAGAGACAAAGAGGGGAGGGAGGGGAGCCAAGTCAGAGCCAGCAGGACAGCGAAGAACATCACTAGCATAGACCAGGGAGGGACGGGGGGGTTGAGCCAGGGAGGCTCAGGCGAGTCTGGAGTCCCGGCAGAAGGCCAGGGCGGAGCAGGAGGGACGCACCAGGGTGACTCCAGCCAGTCAGGGCCCCCGGCAAATGACCAGGGCGGTGCCGGAGGGACAGTCCAGGCGGGCTCCGGCAGATCTGGAGTCCTGGCAGAGGACCAGGGCAGGACAGGAGGGACGCACCAGGGTGACTCCAGCCAGTCAGGGCCCCCGGCAGATGACCAGGGCGGTGCCGGAGGGACTGTCCAGGCGGGCTCCGGCAGATCTGGAGTCCTGGCAGAGGACCAGGGTGGGACCGGAGGGATGGACCAGGCGGCCACCAGTGGTTCAGGAGTCCTGGCTGAAGGCCAGGGTGGTGCCGGAGGGACGGACCAGGCAGGCTCCGGCGGGTCAGGAGTCCTGGCTGAAGGCCAGGGTGGTGCCGGAGGGACGGACCAGGCAGGCTCCGGCGGGTCAGGAGTCCTGGCTGAAGGCCAGGGTGGTGCCGGAGGGACGGACCAGGCAGGCTCCGGCGGGTCAGGAGTCCTGGCTGAAGGCCAGGGTGGTGCCGGAGGGACGGACCAGGCAGGCTCCGGCGGGTCAGGAGTCCTGGCTGAAGGCCAGGGTGGTGCCGGAGGGACGGACCAGGCAGGCTCCGGCGGGTCAGGAGTCCTGGCTGAAGGCCAGGGTGGTGCTGGAGGGACGGACCAGGCAGGCTCCGGCGGGTCTGAAAGGCTGACTGGGCCCCTCACAGGAATCAGGACGGGAGCCAGAGGCATGACCAGATGCAGGACAGGAGACAGAGTCAATACCAGACATTGATCAGGGGCCGGAGACCTCACCGGCCTCGGGTCAGGGGCTGTGGCTGGCAGGGCAAAGCGAATGGGTGGTGCGGGCAGCGCAAGACGCCTGGGTGGCTCGGGCAGGGCAAGACGCCTGGGTGGCTCGGGCAGGGCAAGACGCCTGGGTGGCTCGGGCAGGGCAAGACGCCTGGGTGGCTCGGGCAGGGCAAGACGCCTGGGTGGCGCCTCTTGGCCGGCAGCAAGCTCTGGGATGGCCTCTGGGCCATGTAGGATGAAGGAAGCCTTCTTCCTCCTCCTCCCCCTCCTCCGAGAACGAGGCGGTGGTCGGGTGCTTACCACCTCCGGGGGAGCTGCAGCCTCTTCGGCCATCTCTGGGGGAACTGCAGTGCTGACGGACACCTCTGGGGGTGCTGCAGCTTCTACGGCCGCCTCTGGGGGTGCTGCAGCTTCAACGGCCGCCTCTGGGGGTGCTGCAGCTTCAACGGCCACCTCTGGGGGTGCTGCAGCTTCTACGGCCACCTCTGGGGGTGCTGCAGCTTCTACGGCCACCTCTGGGGGTGCTGCAGCTTCTACGGCTGCCTCCGGGGGCGCTGCAGCGTCTACAGCCGCCTCTGTGGATGCTGCAGAGTCTTCGGCCAACTCTTGCAAACCTGCAGCGGACACACACAACATGGGCAAACCTGCAGGGTGTGTTGCCCCCACTGGATTGGAGACAGTTGAGTCGGGCCGGTTCCTTTTCCTCCTCCTCCGTCTCATCGGAGGGCTGGGGCTTCCACTGACTGCCGCCTCTGGGGGAGCTGCAGTGCTGACAGCCGCCGCTGGAGGAGCTGCAGCATCAATGGCTGACTTAGTCACCTGGTGAAAGAGAAACTCCACAAATTCCCCAAATGTCAGGTGATCCAGCGCTCTCATAACCCACCAGTCACGGGGCTCATCAAGGGCGTAGTTGAAAAGGTCCTTGAGAGCAGCGTCGTTGAACCCCAGACCCTCAGCAGCGCTGCTGAATTCCAGGGCAAACCTTCTTAGATCAGCCCCCTCTTGGTGAAGGGAGCTCAAGGCCCTGAACTGGAGCATGCGCTGGTAGAGAGGGCTGGAGACAGTGGAGGCTGGTGGATGGGGTGAGCCCTTCTTCTGCTGAGTCCTCATCTTGGCTGAATCGTTCTGTCAGGGTTGGTGAAGGGAAAGGAGCGAGGACTCAAGGATGCAGAGGAAAGGGCTTTTTAATGGTAATAATAAAACAAAAAACAAGACAAAACAAAACTACCCCAAGGGGGAAAAACAGACTTGACTTGACTTTTCTTGACTTGACTTTTCTTGACTTGACTTGACTTGACTTGAAGGGAGCAGGGAAACAGGAGGTAAATACGACGACGATTCAGCACTGGACTGCAAACACAAGGAGATTAAATAGGGAACAAACAAAGGAGGGTAACGAGGGAAGACAGGTGGGGCAAATAACCAATAATCAGGAAACAAGGTGGGCGGGGTTAGACAATAGACATGAGCACATGGCACACAGAAACACTTAACAAGACATGTGCTCACACCAAACATGACATGAACATGCAGCTAATGAGAACTCATCAGCTGCATGTTCACACAAAACATGACAACATGACGTAGCACGTAGCCAGTGAAAATACACCAACCACGTGCTACACAACATAAGACAAAACATGAAAGCACACGGCCGATGAAAACATGAACCGTGTGCTACACAGAACACACAGACAGAAGAGCCACGCTCACATGACAAAACAAACACGCGGAGCATGAATGTCCGAATCCCAACACAAAACTGAAACCCAAACTAGACTGAAGTGCTGGGATTCGAACACCACGCCCGCACACAAAACACAAGGACAGAAAAGCACACAGCTTGAGCATGCTCAAAGCTGCGCGCTCACACAAGACAAGACAAACAATACAGGAGTGTCAGGGCTCTGTCACAAACCAAGAGTGAACTAGACCGAAGTGACAGAACCCTGACACCTGCAGGATTTCTTGTAAAAAGATTTAAAAACGAAAGAAAAGCGTAAGTTAATTTAAAATGTTTGTTATTTTAACATAGTCTATTGTCTGTTTTGCAATTTGCATGAGCAACGTAATATTTACATCTAAAGTAGGTATTAGGCTATATAAATACAAAGTAATGAATTCAATAAAACGTTGTTTAAGTGTAGTGCGTTTAAACATGATATCTATAAAATAGTGTATAGGCCTACAAAGAGAATTGCAATGCTGACAAGTGTGAGAGGTCTACTCTCTCCCCAGAGAATGTTGACATCATAATCTCTTTAAAAAAAAAAAGAAGAAGAAGAAGCTCAGGCCCATTTTCACGTCTCAGGTTGTTTTTAGTTAAATTTGATTTATTCAGATGGTTATATATTTATTTTATTTTTGTTAACACCAAAATTTTCTTGTTAACCTATAAACCATATAGGTTATGTTAACACCAAAAGTTCCTTGTTAACCTATAAACCATATAGGTTATGTTAACACCAAAAGTTTTCATGTAATAAATGGAAAGCAAATAAAAATAGTCTCCTCCCCCTTGAAAAATGATCCGATCCGTGACTCATGATCCGTAGTTCGATCCGAACCGTGAGTTTTGTGATCCGTTGCACCACTAGCTGGTGGAAAAGAATCGGGATAGGACTCTGGCAGAAATCATGTTCATGGATGCGATTATTATCGTTACTGTAGTATGAAGCAGAGCAGGACCGAGTGTTGAGGAGCTGGGAAAGGCCGCTGGAGCGATTGTTAATGATGAACACAACGCGCCTTGCGAGCAGCGGGACTTTTATTATTTTACACAGTCGCCGACGCCATTTCCACTTTTCCGGTCATGAGTATGAGGTAACGCTGCTCTGTTTATCATATTAGATGCATCTGAGCAGTGTTGGGGAAAGTTACTTTGAAAAGTAATGCATTACAATATTGCGTTACTCCCTTAAAAAGTAACTAATTGAGTTACTTAGTTACTTTTTAAGAAAAGTAATGCGTTGCGTTACTTTTTCTCACCTGGGCTGGGCTTGTTTTTGTGTTTGTTTGTTTTTTATAACAAAAAAAGTTATATTTTTGTGCAACGGTAAAGACCTCTTCATACCAAAATTGAAATAATAAGCCCCAGGCTGAGGTAAAAATGCAAATTCACGCATGAACAGTAGAGGGCGCAGCTCTGCTGTGCTGCCATTCTGGATAATGGTAGAATAGGATGCAGGGGGAAAAAGTTTTACCAATAAAAACAAAAAATCTAGTAATTTTCATCATTAAAGGTCAGCAGCAAGACATTGGTCACTTAAATATAAAGGTAGATTATGCATGAAAATAGTTGTTTTATTTAACATTTAATTATTGGAGGTTTGCATAGTACTCTGATTTTGCATTTGACTGATTTTAATAATTTTGATGAGTACAGAATCTTTATTGTGCAAGTGAGATAAATAAATGCTCACATTTAGTCTAGAACTACAATAACCGTCATGTTTACACACAACGCCGCTGCACTTATTTTTCTCAACATGGGGGCAGGAGAGCTGTCAGTCAAATGAATGTGAAAAAGTAACTCAGATATTTTGTTGTAAATTTGAAAAGTAATGCGTTACTTTACTAGTTACTTGGAAAAAGTAATATTATTACGTGTGTCATGCGTTACCCCCAACACTGCATCTGAGTGTGTTAAATGATGTTATGACGTGACTCTGTGCGTTCGCTCAGCGGCTGCTATGACACTTGTTCACACTGCAGTGAGACTAAAGCGTTTCTGAAAAATAAAACCAGAAACCGAGAGTAACGCAGATATGACGCAATCGACAGGCGACTCCCTCACACGTCCCGGTTCCTTGGTTAAAATAGCAATTTTGTCATGATTTACAATTAGTTGGAAACATTTTGGATATTGTAAGTACTCAACTGAACAAAATTTAATTTTTTTCCGTCTATAAAAAATAAATCAATAAATACAATAAAAATAGACTTCAAATGGTTCACACGTAAAACTACTATATCATATCCATACCAAAACCATAACAAAGTGAAATATATGTCTTGAATGATACACTTTTGACTTCCTAAAAGCTGTGCAAAATGCATAACTTATGACACTTCTAAAATGTTCCAAATGCTTCATTAAGCTCCTGCTGTTCACATGCTAAGTTATTTTAGTTAATTAGCTAGCACTATGTTATTTTGGTTAATTAGCTCTTGTATTGGGACCCAGTGCATGTTTTGGATAAGGTAATGCATAAGCTGATGAACCAATAACAAATCACTACTAAGGCATGATTTGTTTCTGTAATTTAACACATTTGAGACACGGATTAATTGCTTTATCTGTATTCATTTTGTAGACTATAGATCAAGATGATGATGTGAAGAGGCTCATTTGTAGCTGTGATATTTGAACTTAAAATTGTGCTTCTTTTTCCACCCACAATCTATACAAGGAACTATGTGAGCTTTTATGTACAAAAATGATTAGAAATAGATTCCGTCAAACACTGCTAAATGCATGAATATAACACCCACTCTGCGTCATGGGAAGTATGCATGAACGAGTAAAGCCCCGGACACATTGCATGATTTCTGGCTGTCCCAGACAAAAGATTACCATCGTGAAACAATCATGACGATTTCTGTGATCGTGGCTCCTAATCGGTGGTCCAATGTACAATGAGAGAGGTTCAAAAACGTCTGTTTTGGTCACAGGCTTGCGACCAAAGATAACCTGCGATAATTTTCTGACAGTGTCAGCATGATCATGGTAAATGGACTGCATTTATATAGCGCTTTTAACAGACCGGCCATCCAAAGCGCTTCACATTTTTGCCTCACATTCACCCATTCATACACCGACGGCGGTGTCAGCCATGCAAGGCGCCATCCAGCTCGTCGGGAGCAGCTGGGGTTAGGTGTCTTGCTCATGGACACCTCGACACTTGGTCAGTTGGAACCGGGGATCGAACCACCAACCTTCCAGTTTGTAGACAACCTACATGAACCACTGAGCCACTGCCACACCCGCCACTGCCGATCATCTCAGTGTGTTTGCTGCTATGACCTATGTCCACTGACTACACTCTACAAAATGCTGGGTTAAAAATAACCCAAGTTATTTTGAAAATGGACTAACTCAGCAATTGGGTTGTTTTAACCCAGCGGTTGGGTTAAATGTTTGCTTAAAACATTAAGTGCATCGCAGCCTACGAGTCAATAGGTGTCATCACCATATACAGTCTACATACATGCCGTACCCATGTTTAATAGATCCATGTCGCACAGTGTGATCTGTAATGATCTTAAAGGATTGCTAAAATCGTGCAGCGTATCCTGGGCTTAACAGAGTAACCAAACAAACAGTCTTTATTTACAATCCATAACACTCAAGGGAACTTAGGAGAAGCATAAGAGAAAAACAAAACGACTATTTCCATAAACAAGAACCGACAAAACTGAACTGAACAGGAAGTACATGTCAAACATAAAGAGACACAGATGATATTAAGCAACAATAGAAACAAATAATAATCAGTATCCAGGTAAACCGAAACTAAACAGAGCAGGGAAACAGGAACTAAAGGAAACAGAATATCAAAATAAGAGTCCATAGAACAGGGTGAATTCAGGTTGAATGGGACTCATTTTGTCATTTCAATTACTAGGACAATGTGTCCCAATTAACCCCTAAATAAACCTGACACATGGTGGGTTACATGGAAATTTACAGATATCACCGGAGATAATTTTTATAACCACAATGATTACAATGATTGCAGTTTTTTTTTTCATACATAGAATGCAATGGCATGTGTTTTGCATGTGCATTCTGTCATCAGCTAACTCAGCAAGTTTAGCTCAGGAACAAATTGACTCTGTGTTTGAGGAAACGGGCTGTTGGTTGGCGATATAGCTGTAAATGACTACTGGAGCAAAGTACAACAACATAAAGTAATCAGTCTAACCAACCAGTTCAGACTCAGCAGAATGGCTTTGTCCATTTTCCACTGATACTGTAAAAATTAATTTGCATTTAAAACATCCTTTGTACTTTCTAATAAGGTCTTTACTTTTATATGACTGCATTAAAAATAATGACTAAATCCAACCTTTGCTCGTTGCATTATCAAAGCAAATCCCAAAAGGATTCATAATGAGTTTTTACTGGTGCAAAACCTTCCATATGTGGCCCTAATGGGCATGAAAATGGGTTCAAGGTAAGCCAGGCTGTATTCCTGTAGCTTGCAAACCTCCTTTTAAAGCACCGAGAGGCCACATGTCAAGACTAAACAGAAAAACTTGCACTTACACTAAACATGCAAATATTTTAGAGCAAAGGTTGTCAACCATGCCGAGCATAAAAGTGTTTGATTTATTTATCGATTTATAAATCCCTCCAATTGCAAACTACCAGTAATCTTTTTTCCTTTTTCATAATCATCATGTTATATTCAGTTACACTCTAAACAATGCTGGGTTAAAAACAACCCAAGTTGGGTTGAAAATGGACAAACCCAGCGATCGGGTTGTTTTAACCCAGTAAATGGGTACTTGTAACCCAGCGGTTGGGTTAAATGTTTGCTTAAAACAACCCTATCGCTGGGTTAAAACAACCCAGTGTCTGGGTTAAAGAACCCAATGTCTGGGTTAAAAGAACCCAATCATTGGGTTTGTCCATTTTCAACCCAACTTGGGTTGTTTTAACCCAGTAAATGGGTTATTTTAACCCAGCGGTTGGGTTAAATGTTTGCTTAAAACAACCCAATGTCTGGGTTAAAACAACCCAATGTCTGGGTTAAAATAATTCAATGTCTGGGTTAAAAGAACCCAATCGTTGGGTTTGTCCATTTTCAACCCAACTTGGGTTGTTTTAACCCAGTAAATGGGTTCTTTTAACCCAGCGGTTGGGTTAAATGTTTGCTTAAAACAACCCAATGTCTGGGTTAAAACAACCCAATGTCTGGGTTAAAAGAATTCAATGTCTGGGTTAAAAGAACCCAATCGTTGGGTTTGTCCATTTTCAACCCAACTTGGGTTGTTTTAACCCAGTAAATGGGTTCTTTTAACCCAGCGGTTGGGTAAAATGTTTGCTTAAAACAACCCAATCGCTGGGTTAAAACAACCTAATTTCTAGTTTAAAACAACCCAATCGCTGGGTTTGTCCATTTTCAACCCAACTTGGGTTGTTTTTAACCCGGCATTTTTTAGACTGTATGAGGGCTAAATGCTCCAACTGAACTTTGGCTGTAATTTGCATGATTTAGTCATGCCATGGTGCATGCTGGGAAATTGAGTCTAGCTTCCAGCACCAGGTGGCTAAGTGGATGTGCACAGTGATTAAAGAGAAAAATGAAAATGGCAATTCATGTCAAAAAGGTTTCCAACCCCTGTTCTAGAGTGTGTAAACATGGTCAAAGGTCTTCTCTTGGAGTTTAATGGTTATGCATTTTCCACAAGCACTTTGCATTAATTTCTCACAAAGTTGCAAATGAAGAAAAAAAAAATTGCCTGTGGACTACTAATTTCAACCTGCATGGATATAACTTAACAATAATCCATTCACAAGTGATTTTATTTGCATACACTCTAAAAAATGCTGGGTTAAAAATAACCCAAGTTGGGTTGAAAATGGACTAACTCAGCAATTGGGTCATTTTAACCCAGCAATTGGGTTGTTTTAAGCAAACATTTAACCCGACCACTGGGTTAAAACAACCCAATTGTTGGGTTAGTCCATTTTCAACCCAACGTGGGTTATTTTTAACCCAGCATTTTTTAGAGTGTATATTGCATTTTGTTTTTTAAACAATTCTTCTAAAAATAACTCAGAACTTGCTGTTATTTCATGTAAGACAAGCTACTGAAAGGTTGATGGCCTTTAAGAGCAGAAGCAGACACAATCTGTGCCAGAAGATCATTCCATGTTTACAGCACCATCCACACCACTAAACTGAGAGTCAGTTAATGTTTCTTTAGAAAACAAAATGCTCAAGGCCTAGGCTTAACTGCCTGACAAAGATGCCATATAGTCCATAGAAGTCCAACAAAGGCAGTGAAGTAGAGTGAAAATGAAGTGCTTATGTTGTGTAGTATGCACACTGTTGCTGCATTTGAATAAAATATGCATCATTATCAGGCTAAAGCTGGGATGTGTTAACCATGACACACTTTCTTCTAGCTCATTAATGTACAGAGATCTTGTCAACTTCTTTATATTGTCACAATCCGTCGCCAAGACGGTTACCACTTTATAGCAGCTGCTGTTTCAGTGATTATGCAGTTCACCTTTGACACCCTGAATAAATGTTTTTTTTCTTTGCTGTGCACTGAGTAGGTTCATTTCAAGTTCACTGAGTGAGACTGTGTCAGGCTTTCAATTATAATCATGTAAAAGCTAATTTGCTTTAGTGTCATGGTATACTCATAGACAAGCAATTGTTTTCATGCCAAAGTGCATCAACAACAAACACTTTTACATTTCTATTTAACAAAAAAAACCTTTGTAACTCTTTCTTTGCATATGGCTGTTACCAGAAGCCAATGATTATAAAGTTATATACACTATATTGCCAAGACACCCCTCCAAATCATTGAATTCAGGTGTTCCAATCACTTCCATGGCCACAGGTGTATAAATCAAGCACTAGGCATGCAGACGCTTCTACAAACATTTGTGAAAGAATGGGTCTCTCTCAGGAGCTCAGTGAACTCAAGCGTGGTACTGTGATAGGTTGCCTCCTGTGCAATAAGTCCATTCGTGACATTTCCTCACTACTAAATATTCCACGCTCAAATGTTAGTGGTATTATAACAAAGTGGAAGCAATTGGGAACAAAAGCAACTCAGCCACAAAGTGGTAGGCCACGTAAAAATCACAGTGAGGGTCACAGTGCGCAGAAGTCACCAACTTTCTGCAGCATCAACTGTCGCTACAGACCTCCAAACTTTGTGTGGCCTTCAGATGAGCTCAAGAACAGTGCGTAGAGAGCTTCATGGAATGGGTTTCACTGGCCGAGCAGCTCATCCAAGCCTTACATCACCAAGTGCAATGCAAAGCGTCGGATGCAGTGGGGTAAAGCACGCCGCCACTGGACTCTAGAGCAGTGGAGACGTGTTCTCTTGAGTGACCAATCACGCTTCTCTGTCTGGCAATGGTTTGGAGGTACTTGCCTGACTGCATTGTGCCAAGTGTAAAGTTTGGTGGAGGGGGGGGATTATGGTGTGGGGTTGTTTTCCAGGGGTTGGGCTTGGGCCCTTAGTTCCAGTGAAAGGAACTCTTAATGCTTCAGCACACCAAGACATTTTGGACAATTTCATGCTCCCAACCCTGTGGGAACAGTTTGGGGACGGCCCCTTCCTGTTCCATCATGACTGCGCACCAGTGCACAAAACGTCGGCCCATAAAGACATGGATGAGCGAGTTTGGTGTGGAGGAACTTCTGGCCTGCACAGAGTCCTGCCCTCAACCTTTAGGATGAATTAGAGCGGAGACTGCGAGCCAGGCCTTCTCGTCCAACATCAGTGCCTGACCTCACAAATGTGCTTCTAGAAGAATGGTCAAAAATTCCCATAAACACACTCCTAAACCTTGTGGAAAGCCTTCCCAGAAGAGTTGAAGCTGTTATAGCTGCAAAGGGTGGGCCAACTGCATAATAATTACTGCGGATTAAGAATTGGATGTCATTAAAGTTAATGTGCATGGCATACCAAAACTTTTGGCAATTTATTGTATAAGGATATTTTTCTTACAAAAATGCATGGCTTTGCTTCAGAAGGCCTTTATTAACCTCCTGGAGCCGTATGGATTACTTTTAAGATGGATGGATGGATGGATGTGCTTGTTTGGGCTTTTGGGCATTCACTCCCATTATAAAGCTTGGAAGTGTCAGGATATTTTTTAATATAAATCAGTTTTTGTTTGACTGAAAGAAGAAAGTCATATACACCTAGGATGGCTTGAGAGTAAGTCATTCATGGAATATTTTTTTGGGTGAACTAACCCTTTAATTTAGCTCTAAAAGAAGAAGTTTTGTGCATAGCAGAAATGTGATAAAAAGCAAAACAAAACACTGAAGAATTGGGTCACGGCTCTGTAACCCCAGAGGCTTTACAGTGACTGTAAATTAACTATTATTTGCAATTAGTAGATGATCAGACTACTAGAGAAAACATGCTTTCAGGGCCACTGATGGTCCATTGGGTGAACTGGTAGGGGTGGGTCTCACTTGGTTAAAATTGTTTACATTTACATTTATGCATTTAGCAGACACTTTTATCTAAAGCGACTTACAACTTGGGAGTACAGGAAGCGATTGGTCATGAAGAGTTGAGTAAGCACAACAAGTGCCTGAAATACTGAGTCTGTGAACATTGATCAGTGTAGCACAGGCTAGAGTAGGGAGGGAAAGAGGGAAGAAAGGTTTTTTGTTTCTGTTTGGTGCCCTTGGTACATGAGATGATGTCTCATTGGTAGATTGTGCCCTAATTTTAATGAGCATGTTTAAAATGACAGGCAATGGTCTGCATAACTAATATGACTAAACATGTGCAAACCATGATTTGTGTCACAGAATAAAAAATAAAGGCAATTGTGACTTTTTCCTCACAATTCAGATTTTTTTTCCCTCAGAATTGAGAGTTTATATCTCACAATTCTGACTTTATAATTCACAATGGCGTTATAAAGTCAGAATTGCAAGATAAAAAGTTGCAAATAGGTGTGATATCACATATATAACACCTATTTGCAACTTTAAATCTCGCAATTCTGACTTCATAAAGCAATTGCGAGTTGTGAGATGTGAGATGTGAGATGGTGGTCCAGTGGGTTAAACCATGGAACTGATATGCAGAAGGTTGCTGGTTCGATCCCAGCGGTCACCACCAGTGTGTCCTTGAGCAAGGCACTTTACTCCATGTTGCTCCAGGGGGATTGTCCCTGTAATAAGGGCACTGTAAGTCGCTTTGGATAAAAGCGTCTGCCAAATGCATAAATATAAATATATTAATATCTCAAAATTCTGAAATTATAACACGCAATTGCAATTTTATATCATGTAATTGGGAGAAAAAAGTCCGAATTGCGAGTTTATATCTCACAATTCTGACTTTTTTAACATGCAATTGCGACTTTATATCTTGCAATTCTGAGTAAAAAAGTCTGAATTGTGAGATGTAAACTCGCAATTGTGAGAAAAACTTTGCAATTAAAAAAAGTCCCAGTTATCTTTTAAAACAAAACAAGCTTCTATAGAAACTTATGCTGCCTTCACGTGCTATCGGAATTATCATAAATACTAGTTTTCTACTGTAGTTAAAAAATGGAACACAAACGCCCTCTCAAGTCAAAATTTGAATGGGATGAGCTCGTAATGACAATTTCAGAAGTGGGATGTAGGAAATGTCCGATACCACGTGAAGGCGGCATTAAATCCAATGGCTGTTGCATATATTTATTTATTTGTTTGTTTGTTTATTTATTGCTTTTTTAAATGTCTATGTTAATGTTTTAAAGCTTCAGAGCTTCAGAAATGTACCACAAGGGCATACTGAGACCTTGACAATTGACTATCTGAATCCATTGTAAGACTGCATGAATTCACTCCAAAGATCAGTAGCGAACCGCGGTGAAGGCCGCATGCGCGTTCAGTGTTTCAGCTGGAAAAATGGATTGAATTATAATATTCTTTATCTTACTCCATTTATCGTAGTTGTCGAATTTAGAAGAGAATGCCAACTGGTTGTTTGGTCATTTATATTTGATAGTTAATCATACATTTAATCATTCCGTTTTAACCCTGTGTTACAATTATACCGTATAGTTAATAATTACAGATTAATTCAGAAAGGATCAAAAATGTAACAATTTATTAACAATCAAGTAAATGTAAAATGTCAATTACATAACAGACAGAAATCTCTTTTAAAAGGAAACACAAATTCTAATTATGGTTACACTTAAAATAGTTTCAAATAGATGTAAACTTAAACCGAGAGTGAGAGAATGAGTGAGTGAGTGAGTGAGAGAGTGAGTGAGTGAGTGAGTGAGTGAGTGAGTGAGTGAGTGAGTGAGTGAGTGAGTGAGTGAGTGAGTGAGTGAGTGAGTGGCCGCGTTTCCATTACCCTTCAAATTGCGCAAATTGAAATTGCGAATTGAAAATACGCCCAATGGAAACGCGTCAATTTCGCAAAAACTCCCATATATCGCAAAAAGGTTTTTACGCTCGCATGAGGTGGTTTTTCAGGCAATTCGAAAAAGGACATTTTCGCAAAACTGTAATGGAAACAGTTTTTTCGCATTGACAGGTCATCTGGTACGGTCATGCATTGCTCCCACACAGGGCCTACATATTATTATTTTTCCACTCAAGTATGTCTAATAACGAGATCTTATGTCGTTAAAACAACATATATTTTCTCCTAATAAGGAAAGTGGCGTAACTTTATAATGACGGACTCGGTGCAACCACAAATATCATAACTATCTACAGGCCGACTGTAATTAAGACAATTTTAAATTAAGGCTTTCTAGAAAACACAATTTAATGAAATGCTCAATCCATGTCCCCGGACATATGCGCATCTGATTATGTGCCTTACTCATGCTGCTCAATTTTCATAATCAACATATGACATTAAAAGATTATAATATTTAGACATAGCCTAACTATACATATAGGCTAAGTGCAAGACGTAATTATAAACAGTAAACTGTCTACTTTTATTTGTGTTCACTCAATAACAGCAAAGGCCGTGGATTCAGGGAACAGATTATTTTGCACTCCACTCCAAACGCTGTCTTCATTTCAAAAATATATTTTGTTTATTAAACGAAACGTTTTTCATTTCAAAAGCATTTCTAAATTCAGTTTATATTTACAACAAACGAAATTCCGAGCCAAAATAACGAAGTGGTAAAAAACCTTTGAGTTACACCATGAAGATTCAAACATCTCGCTCGTCTCTGTATGTGGCAATGCATCACAATAACCTGCCGTATGTAAAAGTCGATCATTCTTTATAGATGATGGTATGTTTGGACAGAAGACGAGTTCTTTATTAAACTTATAAAAAACAATAGAATAAAAAAATGCCACAATTTATCATAACACCTCATGTGTGCCGCTCAAGTATAAGGTGCTTTCCTTGCCATCAGTGCTTGGATAACACACACGTCTCATTAATAATAATGGCGTGCGGTGGCTGGGATATACATAAACCTAACAACATACATAGCATGATTTTTGGAATGATTTATCACGAGAGGAAAAAAATGGTTTTAGTCGCATAACATCAGTTAATGGAAACGCCGTCATTTCGCAATATTTTTTTATCGACTTTTAGAAAATATCGCAAAAGTTTTGCCCAAATCTGTAATGGAAACGCGGCTACTGAGAGAGAAACAGAGAATCAAAAGAGGAAGAGCTACAGTTCGGATCTTCTTTTATCCTCTTCCCTGATGTCACCAAACTCAAATATGACTCTTTTAAAACTGACCAATCAGACCAAACCATGAGACGTTTGAAAGTAACCAATCAGACGAAACTTCTCCCACTGTACCAAAGGTGTGAAAAGCATTTGGCCAGCAAGCCATTCTTTTGTCTTTAGAAATCCCAAATGGCCCTTCTGATGGCGATAAGGGGGGAGGGGGTTGAGACAATTTCAAATATCTTGGTCACGACGATGGTTGCTAACAGTAAAGCAGATGATTTTGTTCTATTTCAAATATCTTTGATTATTTTCCACCTTACACCATCTTTTTGGATCCTTCCAAAAACATTGGCCATTGGCAAAACATCTACTACACTGTAATGAAATATTAGTGTTTTTTATTTTATTGAAATATGATTAAAACAATACAAGTCATTTTTAAGGTTAATGTATAAAAATATGTAAACATTTCACAGCTGATGGGGGACATATTTTAGAAACACACTAAAAGGACTTTTACTTGCCAAAAAAGTATAAAACATAAATCAGACGACAGAAGGCATGTAGTAGATTGTGTACAACAGATTTTGCAGCAAACTTTTGATCATGTTGATAATTTAGAGGCTTAAGAAATTTGCATATTAGGCTTCATACGGTTAAAATGGCTGGAAGACTTCACTTGAAATATACTATGTTCTGCAGCACAAACATAATGCACACTATGCATACTATTTATTTGACCACAAATTGCCACATGCCCAGATATTGAAGCAAGCATTAGGAGATGGACGCAAACAGCAAGCAAGTGTAACCCCTCCTGTTCGAACCGCCCCGCTCCAAGCGGGACTCGAACCCGGGTCCGCCGGCATGAGAGTCGGACGCTCTAACAAGGAGGCTAAAGGCTGCAACCTCTAGCGTCAGTTGCTAGAGCATCTCTTGAGATTAGAGGAGTGAGGTTTACTCGCACAGCAACTACTAGCTGGCCTCCGTTACACTCACCCCCCTAAACCTCACTCCCATCCGGGTCACGGCACCAATGTAACCCCTCCTGTTCGGACCACCCGCTCCAAGCGGGACTCGAACCGGGTCCGCCGGCATGAGAGTCGGACGCTCTAACAAGGAGGCTAAAGGCTGCAACCTCTAGCGTCAGTCGCTAGAGCGTCTCTTGAGATCAGAGGAGTGAGGTTTACTCGCACAGCAACTACTAGCTGGCCTCCGTTACACTCACCCGCCTAAACCTCACTCCCATCCGGGTCACGGCACCAATGTAACCCCTCCTGTTCGAACCGCCCCGCTCCAAGCGGGACTCGAACCCGGGTCCGCCGGCATGAGAGTCGGACGCTCTAACAAGGAGGCTAAAGGCTGCAACCTCTAGCGTCAGTTGCTAGAGCATCTCTTGAGATTAGAGGAGTGAGGTTTACTCGCACAGCAACTACTAGCTGGCCTCCGTTACACAAGCTCTCGCTCTGTCAATGAGCAGGTGTCTGCATATTTTTAGCCATGCAATTAATTTATTCTTCAGCACGGTGGTAAACAACACACTGTAAGAGCTTCATTCTAGATGTGGTTTCTTCCATGCTTTCCTTTTCTCATAGAGGAGGCATTCGTTTGATATTTCCTATCATCTGTCTGTTTTCTTCTGACGTATGGTGGTCAACCAGCCACACATCATGTTTGCGGCTGAGGCTGGTGCTGAAGCTCCACATGAGTGATGTCTGCTGTATTCATCCCGTTCCCTGCCTTAAGCGACGTGGAAGTAACCTTTAAATGAGGCCTGCTTTCAAGTCGTCCCAGAGTGCACACCTCTAATATCAGCATTTTCGAACAGCCTGACAGCCGTTTCGCTCAATGCATTGCTCAGGCTGGAAGTCCTGCTTCGGAGCAGAGCACCTGTCTGGATGGCTGGCACTCTGTGCCCTGAGCTAACCACCTGGCATATGAGTATTTACTTTGGGGCAATTCAAAAGTGCTCAAGGCCTGATCATTCCCGCAGCTCCATCTCGGGAGAAATCGCTGGCAAGGATGAATAGGAATCCAGGTGCTGTTAAATAATTAGCAGCAAAGGAGCTAACAACAATAGCAGCACTTATGCGCTCTTCAAGGCTTTTCCAATAAATGCTAATCATCTATCACCTAGTTTCTCAGGCTAGCCTTGAAGAAAGCAATATCAAATAAACCCAAAAGATCATAAGATGGAACTGAGTAGCAGTTATCGGAGAAGCGGTTATTATAGCCAATAGATACGCAGTGAAATTATGGGGCACATGATAATTTGATATCATGAATAAATCAAATAATCATCAGCACGCAGTAACTCTTCTTTTCTAATCCTTTGAACAGCGCCGCAAATCTCATGAGCAATGGTTTAGATAAGACTTCAGAGAGAGTCATGTGTTTCTTCAGAGGAGCTGGTGCGTGACATGGTAAAACCTCTCATTTGAACCAAAATCCTTATTAAACACAATTTGAGATTTATTCATTTCCATTTATTAAGGAAATAACTATTTATAAAGATATTTTAAGGTGAATGCTTTTTTTTAAAACTCAGATGCCTGCATATTAACTATTATTGTTCTTTGAAACTGCACTCAACTAAAACATATAATTAGGGTATAGTGGGCCTGATTTATGAAACATTCATAAATATATACAGTAATATATATACAGTGAGGAAAATAAGTATTTGAACACCCTGTTATTTTGCAAGTTCTCCCACTTAGAAATCATGGAGGGGTCTGAAATTGTCATCGTAGGTGCCTGTCCACTGTGAGAGACATAATCTAAAAAACAAAATCCAGAAATAACAATGTATGATATTTTAACTATTTATTTGTATGATACAGCTGCAAATAAGTATTTGAACACCTGAGAAAATCAATGTTAATATTTGGTACAGTAGCCTTTGTTTGCAATTACAGAGGTCAAACGTTTCCTGTAGTTTGTCACCAGGTTTGCACACACAGCAGGAGGGATTTTGGCCCACTCCTCCACACAGATCTTCTCTAGATCAGTCAGGTTTCTGGCCTGTCGCTGAGAAACGCAGAGTTTGAGCTCCCTCCAAAGATTCTCTATTGGGTTTAGGTCTGGAGACTGGCTAGGCCACGCCAGAACCTTGATATGCTTCTTACAGAGCCACTCCTTGGTTATCCTGGTTGTGTGCTTCGGGTCATTGTCATTTTGGAAGACCCAGCCTCGACCCATCTTCAATGCTCTAACTGAGGGAAGGAGGTTGTTCCCCAAAATCTCGCAATACATGGCCCTGGTCATCCTCTCCTTAATACAGTGCAGTCGCCCTGTCCAATGTGCAGAAAAACACCCCCAAACATGATGCTACCACCCCCATGCTTCACAGTAGGGATGGTGTTCTTGGGATGGTACTTATCATTCTTCTTCCTCCAAACACATTTAGTGGAATTATGACCAAAAAGTTCTATTTTGGTATCATCTGACCACATGACTTTCTCCCATGACTCCTCTGGATCATCCAAATGGTCATTGGCAAACTTAAGACGGGCCTTGACATGTGCTGGTTTAAGCAGGGGAACCTTCCGTGCCATGCATGATTTCAAACCATGACGTCTTAGTGTATTACCAACAGTAACATTGGAAACAGTGGTCCCAGCTCTTTTCAGGTCATTGACCAGCTCCTCCCGTGTAGTTCTGGGCTGATTTCTCACCTTTCTTAGGATCATTGAGACCCCACGAGGTGAGATCTTGCATGGAGCCCCAGTCCGAGGGAGATTGACAGTCATGTTTAGCTTCTTCCATTTTCTAATGATTGCTCCAACAGTGGACCTTTTTTCACCAAGCTGCTTGGCAATTTCCCCGTAGCCCTTTCCAGCCTTGTGGAGGTGTACAATTTTGTCTCTAGTGTCTTTGGACAGCTCTTTGGTCTTGGCCATGTTAGTAGTTGGATTCTTACTGATTGTATGGGGTGGACAGGTGTCTTTATGCAGCTAACGACCTCAAACAGGTGCATCTAATTTAGGATAATAAATGGAGTGGAGGTGGACATTTTAAAGGCAGATTAACAGGTCTTTGAGGGTCAGAATTCTAGCTGATAGACAGGTGTTCAAATACTTATTTGCAGCTGTATCATACAAATAAATAGTTTAAAAAATCATATATTGTGATTTCTGGATTTTTTTTTTAGATTATGTCTCTCACAGTGGACATGCACCTACGATGACAATTTCAGACCCCTCCATGATTTCCAAGTGGGAGAACTTGCAAAATAGCAGGGTGTTCAAATACTTATTTTCCTCACTGTATATATATATATATATATATATATATATATATATATAATTCGGAGTGATTTGTGCATAATGCTACATTCACACTACAAGTGACTTTGTCGCTGCATGTCTCCAGTGGGCGTTCCCTCTGGTTGTCAAGCAACATTGGTGAAACGAATGACATTCACGGATGTTACACCATGTTGTAGACAATAAATTAGTTTTCTTGCTGCAACAAACAAACATTTTGGAAGGAAAAGTCTAAATATAAATTAAATCTATGGAAGCTTGTTTCCTCCACAGAATAAAACATTTTAAAACATAATTGCGACTTTTTATCTCACAACTGTGAGTTTACATCTCGCAATTCTGATTTTTTGTTTTGATAAGTCGGAATTGTGTGATATTAAGTCAGAATTGTGAGATATAAAGTAAAAGAAGAATCACTTAAAGAAAAATCTTACTACATCAATGCAAGTAAAAGTTATGAAGTTAGTTTAGTTGATATAGAGAGAATTGAACATTTAAGCTCACATGTAGTAATTTTATAGCTTTATTTATTGATTTTCAAGCTTATTTGTATGACCTTTCAGGGCTGTACAGTGCAACATATATGTCGCACGTGCTACAAAAAAAAAAAAAAATCTGTCTGTGCGATGAATATATTTACCCCAGTAGCACGCGTGCAATACAGTTTAGCATGTGAGACAGCTTGTTTGAGTGAAGGGAGAATTTGTTTTGTGCTCTCTAGGGCTGCACGATGGACTGAAATTAAACCAAAATCGAGATTTGTCTTTGTGAAATTATGAAAATCGCTTCAATTTTTAAAGGTCCCGTTCTTCGTGATCCCATTGTTCAAACTTTAGTTAGTGTGTATTGTTGCTGTTAGAGCATAAATAATACCTGTAAAATTATAAAGCTCAAAGTTCAATGCCAAGCGAGAAATTTGATTTAACAGAAGTTCCCTTTCAAAGCCTACAGCGAACGGCCGGCTTGGACTACATCCTGGTACTTCCTTCATAAATGACGTCAGTAGAACAGTAGAACAGACTAACCTCCGCCCACAAGAATACGCGAAAAAGGGGGCGTGGTCTTGTTGCTGTCCCACGTGGAGAAGAGGACGTGTTGCGTGGAGAAAAGGAAGTGGTGCGTTTGTCGCCATGTCGTCGAGACGCTGTTATTTTCATCCCGGAGTCAAATCACCTTTGTTTGGCTTTCCCAGGGACGCTGTAGAGATCATTAAGCGCATATATCTCCCGTTAAGAGGCGTGACCTTTCCACGTGCGCCAAGCTGCTGTCGAATCACAACACAGGAACCGTGCCACGTTCGCTAAGCTGCGGTCAAATCACAACACAGGAACCGCTGGCACAATCAGAACTCGTTACGTATTTCTGAAGGAGGGACTTCATAGAACAAGGAACTCATCAGCCGTTTTTAGGACAGTGAAAACAGCGGTGTACAGATGAGTAAATTGGGTGAAAAATACTGTGTTTTTTTTACACGCGAAACATGAACACATGTTATATTGCACACTGTAAACACAATCAAAGCTTTAAAAAAACACGAAGAACGGGACCTTTAAACAACGTGGCGCTGGATGGGAAAATAATAACTGCGTCAGACTGAAACTAGCAAAAAACACATCTGGTGTCGCATTGTGCCGGGTGTATGATAGGGCCCATAATTCTTCTGCTCGTGTTTAATGAATGAGGCCCAGTGGATATAAACATCCATTTGTTGTACTATCATTGCAAAGGTATAATTGTAAAAGCGTATTACTACCCTTGAAAAATTATCACAGAAAATAAATGTTGGCTTTTTACTTATAATTCAAATACAGTAACAATGATCTGCATGTAGTGTTAATAAGTTAGAATAGGTCAAGTCATAATGAGTAATAATCTGCCATATGTAAGGAACTATATAGATAAATGACCTTGATAAAAAAATTTAGCCAATAAGGTTGTGGTAATAAAAGCCCATTTCCAGGTGCAAGGTTTGGAAAGAAGCCAACGCATCTATTCTCAGCTCTCTAACGACTGGCAGCGCAGCATGCAATAACATTTCTCTGCCAGGAACATGTGCTCCAGTGATGTGCTGTTTGGCAGCCAGGGCACATCCCTTATCGGCTGTGAAATATGTACTATTGCATCTCTGAGCATATTTCCAAACATTTATTCTTTTTAATATTGCGTAGTAATTGACTGTAGGTTTACACATGGAAATCATCTAATTTAGAAATCATCTAATTTAACACATAATTATCTGATTAATTAATGTGTTTACATAATGCATGAAATTAAAAGGAGGGTAAAATTCTCATGTTGTTCCTAATAATACTCTTGGGTGGACGAAGACACCAGTTTTACCATTAGTGTAATACCATCAGTGAATAACAGAACTCAGTCATACAGACTATATTTATGATGATTTAATGTGAAAATGATTCTTTAATATGTATCTGGATCTGGGGTTGATGAAGCTGTATTGCATTACAATGGTGAAATGGCATACCGTTTTCTCTTCAAAGGTCAGCAAAGCCCCTTCAGTAGAAGTGCAGAGAATTTAATTTGCTGTTGAAACCATCCAATTACCTTGATGACTGTGCCAGGACACAGGCAGTGAGCAAGCCAGAGGTGTCAATAGTCATAGCAGTATGTGATGAATACTGCAGGGGCACCAACTGCACCACCTGGGCATGACCCATAGCTCCCAACTCTTAATTGAGTTGGTGATAAGTTTTCTCTCATTTCGCCACTGAGGGCCAGCTGGGACAGAGTCAATTACACTTACTGTGGTGTGGGAGTTACAGACTCCACAAGCCCATGATTATCTCCCATAACTCCGAAATGATTATCACATTTACAGATAAGGAGGAAGCAGATCTGACCGCACATTTATTTAGAAATGGCCCATATACACTATATTGCCAAATGTTTTGAGACGCCTGCCATTCTTAATCCGTAGGGTTTAATATGGAGTTGGTGCACCCTTTGCAGCTATAACAGCTTCAACTCTTCTTCGTTTAGGAGTGTGTTTATGGGAATTTTTGACCATTCTTCTAGAAGAGCATTTGTGAGGTCAGGCACTGATGTTGGACGAAAAGGCCTGGCTTGCAGTCTCCGCTCTAATTCATCCCAAAGGTGTTGTATCGGGTTGAGGTCAGGACTCTGTGCAGGCCAGTCAAGTTCCTCCACACCAAACTCGCTCATCCATGTCTTTATGGACCGATGCTTTGTGCACTGGTGCGCAGTCATGATGGAACAGGAAGGGGTCGTCCCCAAACTGTTCCCACAAAGTTGGGAGCATGAAATTGTCCAAAATGTCTTGGTATGCTGAAGCATTAAGAGTTCCTTTCACTGGAACTAAGGGGCCAAGCCCAACCCCTGAAAAACAACCCCACACCATAATCCCCCCTCCACCAAACTTTACACTTGGCACAATGCAGTCAGGCAAGTACCGTTCACCTGGCAACCGCCAAACCCAGACTCGTCCATCAGATTGCCAGACAGAGAAGCGTGATTCATAGTTCATAATATTTAGTAATGAGGAAATTTCACGAATGAACTCATTGCACAGGTGTCAACCTATCACGGTACCACGCTTGAGTTAACTTCGCTCCTGAGAGCGACCCATTCTTTCACAAATGTTTGCAGAAGCGTCTGCATGCCTAGTGCTTGATTTTATATATCCGTGGCCATGAAAGTGATTGGAACACCTGAATTCAATGATTTTGGAGAGGTGTCCCAATACTTTTGGCAATATAGTGTAGATGCCATCTGCAAATCTAGTAATTACTGATATATGATAATAAAAAGTCATATCAATGTTTTTTCTTACCTTACTGTATGACACCGTGGTAATCATGGGAACATATGCAGCCGCAGGAACAAAAATCTCTCTTCAAATGGAAGAACACATTTAATTAATGAAATTTAACATGACTCATGAAAAACTTTTACATGGTCAAATTTATAAGCAACCAAAAGCAACATTTGTATAACAATTAAAGAGGTCATATGATACATATTTTATTTTGTTTTCTTCCCTGAGGTCCACTTATAATGAATACAACTTTTGTGCCAAAAACAGTCAAAACTTTTCATGACCATTTCCACCCACTCTCTGGCCCTTAGAATTAAAGGCCATTTTTAAACTGATGTGCCTTTAAGATATTTGTGTCTGATTACTGATGTATTTTATGTCATAGAATAAACTGCATATTCCAAATCTTGGGTTTTTAGTTTATCTTTTTAACCAAAAACAAAACAAGAGATTAAAATAAAATAAAAAACATTAACTTCAGGACAATGGAACTTGAAGTGCTACAATGCTAACTAGTTTTGGTTACACTTTATTTTACGGTGTCATTGTTACAGTGTATATATATATTTAAGTACTGAGTAATCTTAATTAACAACATGTACTTACTATGGGTTCATGGTAGGATTAGGGTTTGGTTGAGGGTTAGTTTCCTGTTATGCATAATTTACTGTTATTACTATGGTAAGTATGATATGTAACACACACACACACACACTCACACACACACACACACACACGAAATGTTGGCCCATATTGATAGGATACCATCTTGCAGTTGATGGAGATTTGTGGGATGCACATCCAGGGCACGAAGCTCCCGTTCCACCACATCCCAAAGATGCTCTATTGGGTTGAGATCTGGTGACTGTGGGGGCCATTTTAGTACAGTGAACTCATTGTCATGTTCAAGAAACCAATTTGAAATTATTCAAGCTTTGTGACATGGTGCATTATCCTGCTGGAAGTAGCCATCAGAGGATGGGTACATGGTGGTCATAAAGGGATGGACATGGTCAGAAACAATGCTCAGGTAGGCTGTGGCATTTAAACGATGCCCAATTGGCACTAAGGGGCCTAAAGTGTGCCAAGAAAACATACCCCACACCATTACACCACCACCACCAGCCTGCACAGTGGTAACAAGGCATTATGGATCCATGTTCTCATTCTGTTTACGCCAAATTCTGACTCTGACCATCTGAATGTCTCAACAGAAATCGAGACTCATCAGACCAGGCAACATTTTTCCAGTCTTCAACTGTCCAATTTTGGTGCCCTTGTGCAAATTGTAGCCTCTTTTTCCTATTTGTAGTGGAGATGAGTGGTACCCGGTGGGGTCTTCTGCTGTTGTAGCCCATCCGCCTCAAGGTTGTGCGTGTTGTGGCTTCACAAATGCTTTGCTGCATACCTCGGTTGTAACGAGTGGTTATTTCAGTCAAAGTTGCTCTTCTATCAGCTTGAATCAGTCGGCCCATTCTCCTCTGACCTCTAGCATCAACAAGGCATTTTCGCCCACAGGACTGCCGCATACCGGATGTTTTTCCCTTTTCACACCATTCTTTGTAAACCCTAGAAATGGTTGTGCGTGAAAATCCCAGTAACTGAGCAGATTGTGAAATACTCAGACCGGCCTGTCTGGCAGCAACAACCATGCCACGCTCAATATTGCTTAAATCACCTTTCTTTCCCATTCTGACATTCAGTTTGGAGTTCAGGAGATTGTCTTGACCAGGACCACACCCCTAAATGCATTGAAGCAACTGCCATGTGATTGGTTGATTAGATAATTGCATTAATGAGAAATTGAACAGGTGTTCCTAATAATCCTTTAGGTGAGTGTACATATATATATATATATTTATAATTTTTTTTTTTTTTTCACAAGAGGTCGGCAAAGACACTTAAATGTGAGATATTTTGAGCTGAATTAAAAGTGTTATGCATGAAATTGAGTTATTTTGAATTTAAAGCCACAATATTGAATTTTTCACCACTAAACGTTGCTTATTCAAAACAAAGGTGTTGCTTGATGATGCCTTGATTTTGAGGAGCTTTTATTATGCTGCAGATGACCACTTCAGCTTATTTCGGTCAAGCGTATGTGAGGTTTCCACCGCAGGAACTTTCCCCAGGAACTAGGGGACTTTGGGGTGGTACTCTGTGTGTTTCGACCACAGGGACCGAGGTCTAAATTAAGTTCTGGGTAAAAAATTTCGCCTCAAAACGGCTGCTTGCGAGGTAGTACTTTTTCAAAGTTCAGGAACCTGACAGGGGTGGGAACATTCTGATTGGTTGAGTTCATGCAGCATTTTATTTCAACCTAAAAGTCTGTTGCGGTGCATGCAGTAAGAGTTGTTTGCTATTCAAATCAACAACAGAGTTTAAAAAATACGACAGATTCAGGCTTTATAAGCCAGGTTTATACTTTCGCCTGGCTCCACAGTGCGAGCCTCCGCTGACTGCATGCGCTCCTCCCCAAACGGACGAGGCGTTTATACTTGGCGTACTCGCCATTTTACTATTCTTTGAGATGACAGAGGGCGACTCAGATAATTGTTCTATAAACCATCAGGAAACAGCGGTGAGAAGAAGTAGAAGATTGTACACAGGTGACAATATTTATTTTAGTAGGCCTACACTAGGGCTGTGCGATATTGAAGAAAAATGCAATATGCAATATCCTTGTTAAATAATGCGATATTCAATATGATATTGCTTTAAGTGTGTAAAATCAATTTCTTTTCCCAACTGATATCTTTAAGTGAAAGCAGAACCAACTGTGTTTACATGAATACTCATCAAGAAAGCCATTTTGACATGACTGTGTGTGTATTTGACAGTTTGAGTGTGTAAAAAGAACGGCTTGTGCGCACGTTTCGGTGTGTGTGTCAGACAGCAGACAGTAGGAGACTGCAAGGAGTTGTTTTTCACAAGTTATTGCATTTAATAACTTTTTAAGGTCAAGCAAGTCACATACGTTACAGTCATGTGCTCAGTATTCTCTGCTATATGCGTTGACCTAAAACGTACACTTCTCACAATGTTGAAGTAGCTTATTAAAATGATTCAGATATTACGCGCTGTTGCGATATGCATATCACGATATGTTCATTTGCGATATTTCGATAATTTCCATATATATTGCAGCCCTAGCCTACGCTTAACCAAAAAACACACTACAAAAGAATTGTGTAAAACTCAGTAAACCTTGATATTATTGATTGTGACATCAATGTATGTAGCCTACACATACAGTGAGGAAAAAAAGTATTTGAACACCCTGCTATTTTGCAAGTTCTCCCACTTAGAAATCATGGAGGGGTCTGAAATATGTCCACTGTGAGAGACATAATCTAAAAAAAAAAATCCAGAAATCACAATATATGATTTTTTAACTATTTATTTGTATGATACAGCTGCAAATAAGTATTTGAACACCTGTCTATCAGCTAGAATTCTGACCCTCAAAGACCTGTTAGTCTGCCTTCAAAATGTCCACCTCCACTCCATTTATTATCCTAAATTAGATGCACCTGTTTGAGGTCGTTAGCTGCATAAAGACACCTGTCCACCCCATACAATCAGTAAGAATCCAACTACAAACATGGCCAAGACCAAAGAGCTGTCCAAAGACACTAGAGACAAAATTGTACACCTACACAAAACTGGAAAGGGCTACGGGGAAATTGCCAAGCAGCTTGGTGAAAAAAGGTCCACTGTTGGAGCAATCATTAGAAAATGGAAGAAGCTAAACATGACTGTCAATCTCCCTCGGACTGGGGCTCCATGCAAGATCTCACCTCGTGGGGTCTCAATGATCCTAAGAAAGGTGAGAAATCAGCCCAGAACTACACGGGAGGAGCTGGTCAATGACCTGAAAAGAGCTGGGACCACCGTTTCCAAGGTTACTGTTGGTAATACACTAAGACGTTATGGTTTGAAATCATGCATGGCACGGAAGGTTCCCCTGCTTAAACCAGCACATGTCAAGGCCCGTCTTAAGTTTGCCAATGACCATTTGGATGATCCAGAGGAGTCATGGGAGAAAGTCATGTGGTCAGATGATACCAAAATAGAACTTTTTGGTCAAAATTCCACTAAACGTGTTTGGAGGAAGAAGAATGATGAGTACCATCC
This sequence comes from Romanogobio albipinnatus, assembly GCA_023566225.1. Lineage (NCBI taxonomy): Eukaryota > Metazoa > Chordata > Actinopteri > Cypriniformes > Gobionidae > Romanogobio > Romanogobio albipinnatus. The sequence goes on from CM042249.1 coordinate 48,528,156, forward strand.
CAAGAACACCATCCCTACTGTGAAGCATGGGGGTGGTAGCATCATGCTTTGGGGGTGTTTTTCTGCATATGGGACAGGGCGACTGCACTGTATTAAAGTGAGGATGACCGAGGCCATGTATTGCGAGATTTTGCTGAACAACCTCCTTCCCTCAGTTAGAGCATTGAAGATGGGTCGAGGCTGGGTCTTCCAACATGACAATGACCCGAAGCACACAGCCAGGATAACCAAGGAGGGGCTCTGTAAGAAGCATATCAAGGTTCTGGCGTGGCCTAGCCAGTCTCCAGACCTAAACCCAATAGAGAATCTTTGGAGGGAGCTCAAACTCTGTGTTTCTCAGCGACAGGCCAGCAACCTGACTGATCTAGAGAAGATCTGTGTGGAGGAGTGGGCCAAAATCCTTCCTGCAGTGTGTGCAAACCTGCTGAAAAACTACAGGAAACGTTTGACCTCTGTAATTGCAAACAAAGGCTACGGTACCAAATATTAACATTGATTTTCTCAGGTGTTCAAATACTTATTTGCAGCTGTATCATACAAATAAATAGTTAAAAAATCATACATTGTGATTTCTGGATTTTTTTTTATTAGATTATGTCTCACAGTGGACAGGCACCTACGATGACAATTTCAGACCCCTCCATGATTTCTATGTGAGAAAACTTGCAAAATAGCAGGGTGTTCAAATACTTATTTTCCTCACTGTATATACACACAACTAAATAAATGATCTCTTAGGTATTTCCTAATTTCACTAAACATTTTCATTTAGTTTCGTGAACATCTTTGCATCTTTATTTTCAATAAAAGTGCTCATTTCTGCTTTTGTGGGCTCATTTTGTAAATATAAGCAACTAAATTATATGTGCAAACTGGGTGCCGGAGTGATAAGACATTATGCTCGTCTAGATGTTCTGCGCGAAAAGTTACAAAAAATGCGCTGCACACCGCCACGTGAAAGGGGGTCTCGCGCACTCAACGCGCACTACCGCCCACTCCACGATGACGTAATTTTTGCTGCACGCACGCGTCGAGTATAAACAAGGCTTTAAGCTTATATGCGAAGGACGAAATCTAGCGGGAACTGGAAAGTCGCGCACAGTCCTAAGTCACTAGACTAATCTTCAAGGTACTTTAGTTCGCTATGGAAACGCAGACAGCAACAAGTCTGGGGAAAAAAAGTTCCTAGGACAAATTGTTCTGGGTAATTTCAGTGGAAACTCTGTGTGTGTTGAAAGTTATATTATAATGAGGTCGCTCTGCGGCTACTATGAGACACTTGTTCACACTGCAGTTAGATAGATCCATATTAGGCATGGTAAAACATGGTACTCGTGGTAAATAAAGAAAAAAAATATTTAAACAATAACTGTGTTGGGCTATATAACAATGATGAGTTTTCTGTCGATGAATATGTTTTTAAACAGTTACTTACCTAATAAAACACATCATATATTAAAGAGTCTTTGGTGTTTCCAAAATCCAGGGCAATGTGGGTATGATGTCTCTGTATTTAAACATTCTTGGAAACTTTTGGGATAATGTAAGCACACAAGTCAACAAGATATATAACATAGTTCTGGTGGTTTTTTGGATATTTTAATCGACATAGCTTACATTGTGCCTTTAAGGGTAAAGAATGTGCTTAGATTATTATTTATATTATTTATTGATAAAATCTAGTAATTTAAAGGGAAATAAAATAGTAAAATTTTAGGGCTTCGGATCATTTTGACCGGAAGGATTCGTTACAAAGTGCGAGGGAGGGATGATGTAAATGCAAGGTGGTTAAGAACACCTAATATAAGGTGGGATTCTAAAATTACACAAGGTGATAAGATCAAGATATTATGGTGTAGGGACTTGAAACATGAAAATGAGAATCGCCTAGTTCACCAATAAGGTCTCACACCTTTCCCAGCCAACCCTGACAATTCCATTTTAATAGGCTTTGTCCACCGGTCTTCATTTCCTTTACGTCAGAGGCAACATTATTCACCGCCTCGGTATGCTTCTCCTTCACTCTGCCAGTCTGCCACATGAAAAACAGCTCCTGTGTTTCTGCAGCTCAGGATGTTCTGAAGAATTGACCTTTCCTTTTGAGGAGGACTGCCACTGGCTGCACTCCTCTGGAGAAGGACCATCATGAATGAAAGGCTCTTGGAAATCACATTTGAAAAGGTCAGGGCACACCCAGAATGAACTGGACCAGCTAGTCTGACAAACAACATGCTATTTTTTTTATACCTCCATCTAGTTTGACAGGGAGAAAAAAGCAGCAAGCGCTGTTTGTTAAAACACTTCAATGCACTGAGTCTCTGCATCATTTTCCTTCAGCTCAAGGCTTGCATGCTTGGAGGCTGGTGTATTTTAGGTCTCATCCTGAGATCGTTTGGATATTTCTGAATAAACCTTGAAGAAAAACAACAACTTTGAAAACACACAGAAAGTAATTTGGGTCTTTTTTAATGATGCAATGGATCAGAACAGTGTTACCAACTTAGCTATTTTGTTGCTAGATTAACAACTTTTCAGACTACCCTAGCAACTTGTTTTTTACAAAGGCAACTAGCAACAAATTTAGCAATTTTTTAAATGTATTTGGCAACTTTTGGAAAGTGACTGTAAAGTGACTATTTCTTTTTCAAACAAATCTAAATTAGGTTTACAAAACCTACCCAAACACTGGGTTGTTACATCTGACCCAGGATCTGGGTAACACAAAAATACCCAAACACTGGGTTGTTACATCTGACCCAGGATCTGGCGTAGCAATACAAGAAGCAAAGACTTGCCTTAGCGTGGCGTAACAATACAAGAAATAAATCCTTAGCGTGGCGTAGCAATACAAGAAGCAAAGACTTGCCTTAGCGTGGCGTAGGCGTAGCAATACAAGAAACAAAGACTTGCCTTAGTGTGGCGTAGCAATACATGAAACAAAGACTTGCCTTAGCGTGGCGTAACAATACAAGAAATAAATCCTTAGCGTGGCGTAGCAATACAAGAAGCAAAGACTTGCCTTAGCGTGGCGTAGGCGTAGCAATACAAGAAACAAAGACTTGCCTTAGCGTGGCGTAACAATACAAGAAATAAATCCTTAGCGTGGCGTAGCAATACAAGAAACAAAGACTTGCCTTAGCGTGGCGTAACAATACAAGAAATAAATCCTTAGCGTGGCGTAGCAATACAAGAAACAAAGACTTGCCTTAGCGTGGCGTAGCAATACAAGAAGCAAAGACTTGCCTTAGTGTGGCGTAGCAATACATGAAACAAAGACTTGCCTTAGCGTGGCGTAGCAATACAAGAAACAAAGACTTGCCTTAGCGTGGCGTAGCAATACAAGAAAAAAAGACTTGCCTTAGCGTGGCGTAGCAATACAAGCAAAGACTTGCCTTAGCGTGGCGTAGCAATACAAGCAAAGACTTGCCTTAGCGTGGCGTAGCAGTACAAGCAAAGACTTGCCTTAGTGTGGCGTAGCAATACAAGAAACAAAGACTTGCCTTAGCGTGGCGTAGCAATACAAGAAACAAAGACTTGCCTTAGTGTGGCGTAGCAATACATGAAACAAAGACTTGCCTTAGCGTGGCGTAGCAATACAAGAAACAAAGACTTGCCTTAGCGTGGCGTAGCAATACAAGCAAAGACTTGCCTTAGCGTGGCGTAGCAATACAAGCAAAGACTTGCCTTAGCGTGGCGTAGCAATACAAGAAACAAAGACTTGCCTTAGCGTGGCGTAGCAATACAAGAAACAAAGACTTGCCTTAGCGTGGCGTAGCAATACAAGCAAAGACTTGCCTTAGCGTGGCGTAGCAATACAAGCAAAGACTTGCCTTAGCGTGGCGTAGCAGTACAAGCAAAGACTTGCCTTAGTGTGGCGTAGCAATACAAGAAACAAAGACTTGCCTTAGCGTGGCGTAGCAATACAAGAAACAAAGACTTGCCTTAGTGTGGCGTAGCAATACATGAAACAAAGACTTGCCTTAGCGTGGCGTAACAATACAAGAAATAAATCCTTAGCGTGGCGTAGCAATACAAGAAACAAAGACTTGCCTTAGTGTGGCGTAGCAATACATGAAACCAGGGACGTCACTAGGATTGGAAGACAGGGGGGGCTTAGCCCCCAGGGTATTTGTAACTTGTGTTTGCAAAATCTTTGCACTCACATCTAGAGCTACAATTATGTCAACAACCAGTCAAGAAACCAAGATGTTAACAAGCAAAACGTGACAGACATATCCTCTTCTTCCATTTCTACTCTGTTAAAGAAAAGTTACTGTAATGTTAGCTTTTAGACACATCAAAGCTGCATGGGGGAATTTACTTAGGCCAGACTTTGCTCCTGATGAGTTACTATAAGCAATGACTTAAATGCTATCTGTCTGCTCATGTAAATGTATGATAAAGTAATATCTAATTCCTCTCTATATAAGATAAGTTGTCCACAGAATGCTATTTAATTACACTAACTACTGTATCTGTGCTGTGGATTGAATCAGAGTGTGATTTCGCTGTGTAGTTTGGCTTGCATAGAGTTGCAAACAATCCTTAGACCTATAGACCATTACTGACCTCAATCACACCGGCTCCCTCAGAATCAACTGGCCTGCTAATCTCCTGCGGCTGCTTCTCTTTCTCTCTGCTAAAATATCTTCGAATATCCATCTCATCTGCTCAATGAATTGAAGAATACAACAGTAATAGCATTAACAGGGACCCTCTGACATTTCGTTTTCAGTGACAACAACATTCTATGGGGATTGATATTGTTTTAGAATATGCCTATTATAGAGATAGCTTGTATTATTGGCAAAGAATACAGAGTTTTGATTAGCTTGCTAAGTTAACCATTTCTTGTATTTTGCTTGTTCACTCTAGCTAGACTACAGGTTATTATAGTTTTGCATTTTTCATTAGTTTTTATTTTTATTTCGTTTTTTGTTTTCAAATTCAGTTTAGTTTTATTTCGCTTTTAAAGTGGGTTTGCTAGTTTAGTTTAGTTTAGTTTAGTTTAAAAATTTTTTAAATGCTTAGTTTTAGTTTAGTTTTTATTAGTTTTAGTCTTTTTTTGTAATTTGGGTTATTTGTCAGGGGCAAGATTCAAAAAGGTCAGAAAAAGTATTGTGTAATAATAACTCAACAAAAAAATCATACAATTTTAGAAAATATTCATTCAAAAATAAAACCAGTAACTTACATAAAATGTACATATGGGCACAAATATGTAAACAGTCACACTTGTAAGTGCAAAATGTGTAAGTGTGCCACTAAAAAAAACCTAAAGAGCCAACAGACTAAAGAAGACATACATGAACCGCATGTATTCAACCCATTTTTGAGCTAAAATACAAATAGCTTAACCCTAAATTGAGCTAAACCTACACAAATAGGCCCTACCACAGCTGTACAATTTTAACACCCTATACTAAATTTACCCTATACAATAGCCCACTCATCTAGACTGAAGCAGCAAACATTCAGTGTAAGAGTAAACTAATGACATTACATTATTTAATATTTGAATCACAGCTTATATCGTGTTTTGACATCGACAACCCAAGTGCATTTTACCTCAAATTTGCGACTAATTAACTTTCTAAAGTAGCCATGGCTTCTCAGGTCGACATTAACACACTGACAAAATTATATTCAGAATTAAAAATATTTTTCTACCACTTTTTAATGTGTGATTGTGTGAAGGTGTTCACGAGATACCAACCTTTCGCGAACTTGCTTTCTACGTCGAACGTCGAACACTCGTTCTCATGGAGATGGCGGGCGGGTGTGCAGGGAGGGGAGGGGCTGTGTGTGTGTGTGTGTGTGTGTGTGTGTGTGTGTGTGTGTGTGTGGGGCGCGCTTGTATGTGAGAGAGACTCGTGAGTGAGAGACGCAGGGAAAGGAAATGTAGCTGAACGTTATTTGCTCTATGAAATACATTGACAAAGACGAAAACTAAGGACATTTAATCTTCATTTAAACTTCCGACTTCTCTGCTATTTTTTGTACCTGGATATTGTTGCGTCTAAATATGAATGAGGATATGGTTATTGATAAATCGAATTATGTTGTTCTTTTTATCATTTAGGGGGGCTTAGGAACATTTTGGGGTAGCTTCAGCCCCCCTAAAATAGGCCTAACGACGTCCCTGCATGAAACAAAGACTTGCCTTAGCGTGGCGTAGCAATACAAGAAACAAAGACTTGCCTTAGCGTGGCGTAGCAATACAAGAAAAAAAGACTTGCCTTAGCGTGGCGTAGCAATACAAGCAAAGACTTGCCTTAGCGTGGCGTAGCAATACAAGAAGCAAAGACTTGCCTTAGCGTGGCGTAGCAATACAAGCAAAGACTTGCCTTAGCGTGGCGTAGCAATACAAGCAAAGACTTGCCTTAGCGTGGCGTAGCAATACAAGCAAAGACTTGCCTTAGCGTGGCGTAGCAATACAAGAAACAAAGATTTGCCTTAGTGTGGCGTAGCAATACAAGAAGCAAAGATTTGCCTTAGTGTGGCGTAGCAATACATGAAACAAAGCCTTAGCGTGGCGTAGCAATACAAGAAACAAAGACTTGCCTTAGCGTGGCGTAACTAGGGATGGCTGACGCGAAACAGACGTTTCGGGGCTTTGCCGAGATCCCGAAGCGCAGATGTTTCGAAACACTGCTCCGAACTGTGATTCGAAACACCCATGTCACGTGACTATGGCTAAATGAAGCTTCGAAGTGTTTCATCAGGTGGCGCCTGTCGAAACTGCGTTGATTAAAGGGGGCGGGAACAAACCACACAGTCACACATCTGTATGAAGCTTATTCCCCACAGTTTAAAAGTGAAGTTAATCCAACTTCACCTCGTCGGTTTTTGTGAGAGGAGAGTGATTTTGTGATAGCAGTGATTTTGTGATAGCAGTGAGATTTATAGTGCGCTTTGGTTAGTTATATTTAGGCTAGATTTAAATTAGATATATTGACTGATAGGTATAGACAGTGACATATAGTTAGGATAGATATAGTGACACATTCATATAGGCTAAGTTAGATAGTGACAGATAGATAGCACAGCATAGGTTAGATATATAGAATTATATAGATATAGATTCATAGGTGATTATATAGATAGATATATTAATAGAATAGATCAAAAATGGGATCAGTGGTGTGGGAGCATTTCCATTTGGAAGCACCAAATAAAGTGAGATGTGTGTATTGTGATAGGCAGCTTCATATATGCTGTCAGTTTATGCTTTGTAACTAATTGTTGTTTTAATTTTCATTCAGAGCCACAAATGTCAACATCAGGCCCATCATCATCATCATCAACAACAACACCAGCAGAAACCCAGGACAGTTTATGGGAACTGTTTGATAGTCGTATCCGTGAAACCCAGACGACACACAGTACTACAGCTGATGCAACCGTAGAAGTGAAGTGAAATACCTGAAAGATGCGTTTTTGGCCAGAACGCATGATCCATTAATTTATTGGAAAGAGAGAGCAGTAATTTTCCCTCATTTGTGTGAACTTGCAAAAAAATATTTGTGCATGCCAGCAACAAGTGTCCCTTGTGAGAGGATTTTTTCAAAGGCTGGAGAAATTATATGTAAAAAAAAGAAGTCGGCTGAGTCCTTCAACAGCAGAGCAATTCATATTTTTGAATACAAATTTTTTGTAAAAATGTGACACGTGGCTTCATATATATATAAAAACATATAGGCTAGTTCTTTACAATGACGAGGCTACAGGTTACAAAACCAAGACCATGTAGTTGTCAGACAGATGTTAAAAACATTTTCTTTTTTGCATGGATCATTGTCAAGGTATTTCAGAGCAACACATGCAAGTGACCACTAGATGGCGCCGTAGAGACGGGAGTCGGATTGATTCGAAGCTTCGAAACAATATGGCACATTTGCTTCAACTGCTTTAGTGCTTCACGAAGCCTCGGTCTGCCCATCACTAGGCGTAACAATACAAGAAATAAAGCCTTAGCGTGGCGTAGCAATACAAGAAGCAAAGACTTGCCTTAGCGTGGCATAGCAATACAAGACTTGCCTTAGCGTGGTGTCGTAATAACTTGTCATGGCTAAACAAAACTCACCGACAGCAGGTTACAACATCAATACTAGACAAAGACCAAAGCAAACATGAGGGTTTAAATACACTGAGACTGATGACCAGACAAGGGACACTTGTGAACACTGATTAACCAATGACATGACACAACACATGAGGGCATGGGAATCACATGACAAGACCAGGAAGTGCATGACAGAACATGACAAACTCAGACACATGACAGTGAACATGACAAACTAAAAACATGAAACATGAACATGAAACAACACCAAAACGCCCTGTGACAGTGGGTATGATGCCACCAATAAGTGAATACAATGTGTGTTATTATGGTAATCCAGGTCGAATGTTCAGTGAAAAAGTCATCCCTTACATCCCAAAAACACAAACACAGTTCTCAGTTCTTACTTTAACCCTTAAATGCATGACGGTTTCGCCAAACATTCTTACATATTCGGGTCTTTAGTGACCCGGATCTAGACCTAACATGGATAGATCTCGACCTGTCGCGATAATATATAAAACTCCTGATATTAGAGTAACAATTACAGAAGAATAAAATAAAACATATTTCGTTACCTTTTGGAGCTTGGAAGGGTTCAGTTTGAGCAGATGTTTTATAACATCACCACTGTCCTCGTCAGAGCTCATTTCCCAGTACATTCAGTATCTGGCTCATATTCGCCATCTCACGCATATTCTCAAAACTCATTTTCAATGTCTTCAAAATAAATATTTTTGATCGCTGACAGCTTCTTGACCAGATCCATCTTCAAGTGACATTGACACTAATATTTGAATGTGTTCAGTTTTTGCTCTGCAGTAAATCGCTGAGCCATTTCAGGTTTTGCAGATTATAATTATTATTGTTTCGTTTTCTGTCTGAGGAAACTATGAGTGAAACGTCACTTCATCTTTGTGTATCAGACATTGCCACCTTGTGGAATAAAGGTGAATTGCACTTATTTCGTCATTATAGATTAATTTATTATTGTGCAGAAAAAAAAACATACACTCTAAAAAATGCTCAAAAATAACCCAAGTTGGGTTGAAAATGGACTAACCCAGCAATTGGGTTGTTTTAAGCAAATATTTAACCCAACCGCTGGGTTAAAACAACCCAATTGCTGGGTTAAAACAACCCAATTGCTGGGTTAGTCCATTTTCAACCCAACTTGGGTTATTTTGAACCCAACATTTTTTAGAGTGTACAATCTTACATACCTTGGGTCATTACCCCCTATACAATTTTGACCAAAAAATTGTGGAAAAACAGGCACTCAATTATAATTTTATATATTTTTTCTTGTTATATTGTTTAAAATGGATTGATTGAGGAATACTAAGAAGGTTGATGTCTAACTTTAAAAAATGTATGAGGAGGAGGGTAGTGAATGATGTCCCGGGTCGCTAAAGACCCGAGGTATGCATTTAAGGGTTAAGTGAGTTGTTGCTTAAAATAATCTAAATTATCTGCCAATGAGGTCAGAAAAACAATCTTAATTCAAACAGAGACAAGATAATTGTTCTTACCCCACTGGCAGATAATGTTGTTTGCTTTAAGCAAAAACTCACCTAATTTTCTCCAGAAAACAAGACATAATATCTTATGGCATTTTACTACTTTAGTAAATGCATCTTGATTTAAGAATTTTTTGATATTTGGACTGGAAACAAAACAAAAATAATAAGTGAGAAAAGCATTTTTGCAGTGATATCGGGTGTGCTAAAGTACAAGTGATCAATGCTTGTTTCCCATAATGGTATTTGATACTTTTCACAGAACATACTATTTGGTGCTCTGAGCAAACATCGCATTGCTGTCCTTCAATAATACAATCAAACATTCTTTTGGGAGGAACTTTAAACTAGAGAACAATCTTTTGCTTGAAACTTCATTCTGCACAGAGACCCAAATCTGTTTACCCTTTTCCTCATTGCTCTTATAGATTTAATGAAGTATGAACTTGTAAAAGTTCAAAAGGTTACAAACTTCTTCAGTAGTATACAGTAAGTGAGACCATGAGCGGTTGTCACTTCTTCTTTTTTTACTCCAGTGAATGTTTCTAAGGGTAAGTTTATTTCTGAAAGCAACTTTCTGTATAGACAAAGTCTTGGCTACAAAATAAAAATAAAATCTTTTCACTGTTATTGTAAAAAAAAACAAAAAAAAAACACTTCCTTTAATAAACATTGTTGTGAAACTACAATATATGTCACAGTTTGCTTGTGTTTTTCTGCACTAAGACTCATGTTTTGATGTTTATTTAATTCCATTGTCCCTGGTTTCCACTTCTCCTTTATAATTAGGTTCAGAAGAGGATGTTTGTGATGGAATTGAGCATGGCTTGACATTAAAGGATTTTTAGTTCACTTCGAAATTAAAATTTCCTGATAATTTACTCACCCCAATGCCATCCAAGATGTTCATGTCTTTCTTTATTAAGTTGAAAAGATTTTAATTTTTTTGAGGAAAACATTTCAGGTAATGTTTTTCTCCATATAATAGACTTCAATGGCAGCCAATATGTTGAAGGTCCAAATCAATGCAGTTTCAAAGGGCTTTGAAGTGCTGCAAAGGGCTCTGCACGATCCCAGCTGAGGAATAGGGTCTTATCTAAGAATGTCTATGTATATACTTTTTAAGCACAATTGTTCGTCTTGTGCTGGTCTGCGACGCGCCAGGCATTACGCAATCACGGTACTTCCACCTACGTCTGGCGTGACTTTTCCAACGTGATTATATAATGGCGCGTCGCAGACCAGCACATGACGAACAATTGTGGTTAAAAAGTATATAAATGTTTTAAAGAAAATGGCTGATGGTTTCAGATAAGACCCTATTCATCAGCTGGGATCATGCAGAGCCCTTCGAAGCACTTCAAAGCCCTTTGAAACTGCATTGATTTGGACTTTCACATTCTTTTCGACTGAAGAAAGAGAGACATGGACATCTTGAATGGCATTGGGATGAGTCAATTATCAGGAAATCTTCATTTCGAAGTGAACTAATCCTTGAACTTGTGGCTAGTGGTTTTCCACAAGTTATAGCCACTCCGCATTTTCCCTGGCCACAACTTTGACATCTATACCATGGGAAAAACTGCCATATAGATATTTTTAATATTATCACAATTGGCAGCAGAGATATTAGGCTGCTGTCACTTTAAAGGATTAGTTCACTTTTAAATAAACTTTTGCTGATAATTTACTCACCCCCATGTCATCCAAGATGTCCATGTCTTTCTTTCTTCAGTTGAAAAGAAATTAAGGTTTTTGATGAAAACATTCCAGGATATTTCTCCGTATAATGTACTTCAATGGGCTCCAAACGGTTCAAGGTCCAAATGACAGTTTCAGTGCAGCTTCAAAGGGCTTTAAACGATACCAGATGATGAATAAGGGTCTTATCTAGCGAAATGATCAGTTTCTGTGAGAAACCGAAAAAAGTATTTATGCTATTATTTTACCTCTTATCAGTCGAACGTAATAATCTCTGAGCTCCACCATAACTTCCGCTAAGTGAGGTCAAATATGAGCGTGGTAATAGATATATCGATCTTAGATGCCTCATTCTAATGATCCGTGCAGGCGCTAATGAGGCATCTATGTATACATCTATGACCACGCTTGTATTTGACCTCACTTAGCGGAAGTTATGGCGGAGCTCAGAGATTATCACGTTCGACTGATAAGAGGTAAAATAATAGCATAAATACTGCTGAAACTGTCATTTGGACCTTGAACCGTTTGGAGCCCATTGAAGTCCATTATATGGAGAAAAATCCTGGAATATTTTCATCAAAAACCTTAATTTCTTTTTGACTGCAGTAAGAAAGACATTGACATCTTGGATGACATGGGGGTGAGTAAATTATCAGCAAAAGTTTATTTAAAAGTGAACTAATGCTTTAAGACCTGACGCACGGATCCATTATACAGTTACACATGCGTTTCTTTCTCAACTGTTTACATTCACTTAAAACAGAACTGTCTGTGTTTAAGTGAATACTCGCCAAGACCAGCATTTTGACATTATTTTGTGTGTATTTGACTGTTTAAGCGCAATACGCAGCGAAAAAGAACTCAATTTAGTACAGAGAGGCAGCTTTATGTGCACACACTTAATTATGTGCAATACACACAATCCCACGGTGAAATTCAAGCCATATAAAAACAAAAATATTAATCCAGATTGCACTGTTCACACAAATCACTATTGCACTGTTTCAACCCATGTTTGTGTCAAATATAGACAAATCCAACCATTGGTTTACATTTTTTTATTACATTTTAAACACAACAGTTGGGTTTGTCCATATTTGGCACAAACATGGGTTGAAACAACCCACCATTATTTTTTGAATGTAGTCTTTTAAAAAGGCATCTGAAATATGCCTTATACACTCACCTAAAGGATTATTAGGAACACCATACTAATACTGTGTTTGACCCCCTTTCGCTTTCAGAACTGCCTTCTACATGGCATTGATTCAACAAGGTGCTGAAAGCATTCTTTAGAAATGTTGGCCCATATTGATAGGATAGCATCTTGCAGTTGATGGAGATTTGTGGGATGCACATCCAGGGCACGAAGCTCCTGTTCCACCACATCCCAAAGATGCTCTATTGGGTTGAGATCTGGTGACTGTGGGGGCCATTTTAGTACAGTGAACTCATTGTCATGTTCAAGAAACCAATTTGAAATTATTCGAGCTTTGTGACATGGTGCATTATCCTGCTGGAAGTAGCCATCAGAGGATGGGTACATGGTGGTCATAAAGGGATGGACATGGTCAGAAACAATGCTCAGGTAGGCCGTGGCATTTAAACGATGCACAATTGGCACTGAGGGGCCTAAAGTGTGCCAAGAAAACATCCCCCACACCATTACACCACCGCCACCAGCCTGCACAGTGGTAACAAGGCATGATGGATCCATGTTCTCATTCTGTTTACGCCAAATTCTTACTCTACCATCTGAATGTCTCAACAGAAATCGAGACTCATCAGATCAGGCAACATTTGTCCAGTCTTCAACTGTATAATATTGGTGAGCTTGTGCAAATTGTAGCCTCTTTTTCCTATTTGTAGTGGAGATGAGTGGTACCCGGTGGGGTCTTCTGCTGTTGTAGCCCATCCGCCTCAAGGTTGTGCGTGTTGTGGCTTCACAAATGCTTTGCTGCATACCTCGGTTGTAACGAGTGGCTATTTCAGTCAAAGTTGCTCTTCTATCAGCTTGAATCAGTCGGCCCATTCTCCTCTGACCTCTAGCATCAACAAGGCATTTTCGCCCACAGGACTGTCGCATACTGGATGTTTTTCCCTTTTCTAACCATTCTTTGTAAACCATAGAAATGGTTGTGCGTGAAAATCCCAGTAACTGAGCAGATTGTGAAATACTCAGACCAGCCCGTCTGGCACCAACAACCATGCCACGCTCAAAATTTCTTAAATCACCTTTCTTTCCCATTCTGACATTCAGTTTGGAGTTCAGGAGATTGTCTTGACCAGGACCACACCCCTAAATGCATTGAAGCAACTGCCATGTGATTGGTTGATTAGATAATTGCATTAATGAGAAATTGAACAGGTGTTCCTAATAATCCTTTAGGTGAGTGTGTATATATAAAATTCAGCCTGCCAAAGTGGCTAGTAAAAGTGACTGTTACACGCCACTGCTGAAATATACCCGAGTCTGGCGGTATGGCGGATGTTAATGTCAAGCCCTGGAGTTGAGTGTAACACTCAGTAACCCCAGTTGCAGAGAGCAAGCCAAAACTGTTTAGCCTTTTCCACATCCCTCTTATATATTAGTTGAAGGTGTGAACTGAAACAGCCCCAGGTTATGGCATGTATTGTAAACCGCAAAGCCCTGGTGGAGCAGGACGCTGATCTTGACACAGTGCCAGTACCACTTCAGTGACAAATTGTTAGGTGCCTCATTACGTGCCTTGAGTGGACAAAAACACATGTATTCATTCTCTATTCCATTACGGCAGTCAATACAAGGCTTTGCAGTCAGGTTGTATAATCACAATACCATGTTAACAGGCCTTGCAACTATTTAAACACTGATTGCAAATGTGTAAATGACGATTGTTTTCTACCTCAACCTTATTTGACATCTGAAAAAATTCTACTTTCAAGGGGTCATATGATGCGTTTAATTGTTTTCCTTTTCCTTTAGTGTGTTTGTGCATGTATATGAGTTACAAAGCTCTCAGGGCCCTATTTTAATGATCTGAGCACATGGTCTGACGCGCAATGCGCAGGTGCATAACACAAAGAATACTACGCTATTGACTTTAGACCAGGTTTTTGTTGGTCGTTTTCGGCAACTCAAAATAGCAACGCGCCAACAATGCACCTGAACACACCTGGTTTTCAGACCAGCACGCCCATGGGTGAACAGATGGGCACGAGTGCATTTGCTATTTAAACAACGTGGCGTTGGACGTGAAAATGATAACTGCGTCTGGCTGAAACTAGCAAAAAACACTTGCGTTGCGCCTGCCGTCACATTGCGGTGTATGATAGGGCCCACAGTCAAAGGGATTTATTCTATCTAACACTGATCCAGACCTGCCTAAAATGCCTCCAAATCCAGATATTACTTCCTTAAACATCCACGTCACAATGTGAAATATTAGCATAATTCCCACCCAAAGGCATATATTTGTAAAGCAGTTCTTGAGCAGTACAACCTAAAAGTTTGCTTGTGCATTTTACAAAGGACAGCTTCCTGAACCTGGGACTGGGAGAGTACAACATCGGCTATACAAAGACTACTTACCAAACATTCTGCTCCATTCATGCTTGCAAAGTTGATTCTGATCGATTGGTTTGATCATCCAGATTATCAGAATCCGACTCAGGCTTGAACTGATTTGGTAAAACCGACAACATTATTAACTGTGTGTTTACAATCACAACGCACTGGGTTAACTGGCCAATCAGAGCACTTTTCAGAAGGAGGGGCTTTGTAGAAATCAGTGTGTTTCAGACAGACTGGGAATAGAGGAGCTATGTACAGTATGTGAAAAATAATGTGGTTTTGGAACATTAAATCATGTTAAAATATCCTATTACAACCCCAATAATCAAAATAATATTTTGGTTTCTACAGTCTACAGAACTGTATGGTTCTGGATGGTTGCTAGGGTATTCTTGGTGGTTACTAAGGTGTTGCTAAGTGGTTGCTAGGGTGTTGCTATGTGAAGCCAACATAATGATGATTACAAGGGGGAATATGATTAGAATGGGGGTCTCCAAAAACACTGGTTATGGCTCTATACTCAACAAGTGACACATACACTGCTGTCCAAACGGCTCAGTTTCCCAACAAGCCATTGGGTTTTGGAATTAAACTAATGCAGAGAGTTGCCCTAGCCTAGTGGAATGTAATTGTTTGTTCTGATATGCTTTCAGAACACGCGTGTGCAAGATTGTTCTAGCTCAAACAAAGCAGAACAAGGAGAGTAATGAGACAAATGGCAAAGAAGAGAGAAAAATCTAAATGAGGGTTGAAGAAAAGGTAATGTTTGCTCTACTCTTATTGAAAACTCCTAAAGATTTTGTTCTTGTTATCAAGAGAATTGCTTATATGTGGAAGGTATAAAAAACTCTTTGTAAGGTTAGCATTTTTACCATTACCTTTTACTAATGTCATCTACTGTAACATACGTCATATGAAAGCATAAGGCCAAGTAAAATTAATACCTTTTTAAAAATCTAAAAAAAATAAAATAATATATATATATATATATATATATATATATATATATATATATATATATATATATATATATATATACCTATATTAACAGACATATATATATATATATATATATATATATATATATATATTATATTAGTTTACAATTACATATATAAACAGAGATTTCCCTAGAAAGAAATGCATAAATAAAAGACAGAAATAAACACTGGCTTAGCCAGATATTGTAATGTCAAAAGAACACCATTACAATGTTTTTTTTTTGTTTTTTGTTTTTTTGTCTTTCCAATGCATATAATTAAAAATAAATAAAGATATAGGTCATTGGCAATTTGAATAATACATTAAATTAGTTAAAAAATGTGTTAGTATTTTAATGCACATCATAATTGGGATAATGCTTTAACAGGGAAGTGGCAAGAGCTGTAGCAGGAATTGACTCATTTGTTTATATTATGTACATAATACAAATTTGACTGCAAAATGTTCCTTTAATTTCTGCTAAGGCAGAAATTTCATGCAGATAGCCAGTTTAATTGTTGGAAACTAGATGTGAATCCATTTGCACAGCTAGGTCTATTTACAGAGAGCAATACAATCCCTCTCTTATCGACAATATAAAACCAGATCTGCACCACAAAGCATGGTATGAATATCCAGGTGGTCATTTTGCCCTAATGACAGATGGACAATAGCTGCTCTGTCTGAAAGACTCGTTGTGTCATGACATGACTTTTTCAACATGTTCTTTGAGGTTCGGTACTAAAGTTTTTTGCACAAAAATACAAATACAGCATATATGCAATATATATGATGTGATATACACATTATATTGCCAAAAGTTTTGGGACGCCTGCTTTTACATGCACAGGAACTTACCGTTCTTAATCCGTTGGGTTTAATATGCAGTTGGCCCACCCTTTGCAGCTATAACAGCTTCAACTCTTCTGGGAAGGCTTTCCACAAGGTTTAGGAGTGTGTTTATGGGAATTTTTGACCATTCATCTAGAAGCGCATTTGTGAGGTCAGACACTGATGTTGGACGAGAAGGCCTGGCTCGCAGTCTCCACTCTAATTCATCCCAAAGGTGTTCTATCGGGTTGAGGTCAGGACTCTGTGCAGGCCAATCAAGTTCCTCCACAGCAAACTCACTCATCCATCGTCTTTATGGGGCGATGCTTTGTGCACTGGTGCGCAGTCATGATGGAACAGGAAGGGGCCGTCCCCAAACTGTTCCCACAAAGTTGGGAGCATGAAATTGTCCAAAATGTCAGTTGTGGTCTTGGCCGGTCTTGAGATAAAATCCTGAGTCCTCTTAAGCCCAGGATACGCTGCACGATTTTAGCAATCCTTTAAGATCATTACCGATCACACTGTGCGAACATGGATTTATTAAACATGGGTACGGCATGTATGTAGACTGTATGATCGTGACACCTATTGACTCGTAGGCTACGATGCACAATAGAAGAATAAAACATCATCAGTGTGCGCTAGTGGTAAACGATGATGAATCACACTTTGGCAGTTGTAGTTTTTTGTGTGCTGAAAAAAAAGAGGATGTGATGAAAGTGGAAGGAAAAAAAGAGCTTGAGGTAAGCAGTTTTAAGTTTTAGGGCCATGTCACATAGATTTCTTGTTGCTTTTTTATTGGCTGGTCAGTAGAAGTAGGTCATAGCAGCAAACACACTGTTAAATGATCATGCTGACACTGTCAGAACATTGTCGTAGGCTATCTTTAGTCTCAAGAATGTGACAACGGCCATCTTTGAACCTCTCTCATTGTACAACATAGGACCACCGATTAGGAGCCACGATCACAGAAATCGTCACGATTGTTTCACGATGGCAATCTTTCGTCTGGGACGACCGAAAATCGTTCAGTGTATCCCGGGCTTAAGTCTGAGACAAGGCCAAGTACAAATGCAGTCGAGGCCAAGACAAGGTCTTTAAAAAAATGGTCTAAAATATGGACGTAGTGTCCGTGACGTCACCCATAGGATTCTGATGAGCAGTTTTGAAGCGTAAAGTAGGGATGAGCTGGCCGTTGCCATCTTGGTAGCGTGTCACTCCCGGATAACAGAAAATGGGCAAAGAGGCGGGACGTGGGTGGAGCTGAGGTGACGTGATGACTAACAGACAGCAGATAAATGGCTATCCACCTGTCACTCAAAGTGGCCACGCCCTTAATTATGCAGAACTTTAAGGCTTTATATAATGTAAACGAATGAGTTATAAAAAAAATTCACCCCCCTCACAGTCGTCATGAAGGGCAAAATTAGCCATATAGACCAAAACTTGTAATTTGTACCAGGCCGTAAACATGTTTTAATCTGCTGTAAAGTTGGGCATTTTAACATGAGGCTCAATGAGATTCTGCTCCCTTCTGGAGCCTGTCCCTAGCGGCCAGTCGTTGAATTGCAGTTTAAGTCACTTCCGTATTGGCTTCAAGAAACTGCAGTGTTGTACAGTTTGATACTGTATCAGTGTAGACAGCATCAGTGGTTATAATGAGTTCTATTTTCTTTTACATGACGTAACACTTTCATCCAGTGTAGGCAAATGTCAGCCATTAAGGCTAACCATGTCGGCATGTCGGCCTATGGTGCGATGATGTAACTATTCACCAATATCTTGCTCTGAAGCAGGCATATGCAAATGTATTTGCTTGTGTGACAACACAAATCCCACAATTTTGATGAAATAAATGCTTTTTCTTTAATAAGGAAGGTGTTTTATGTCACCAGACTTCGCAGGATGTTTTAATGGTACAAAGACCAGATCGAAAGCTCAGGTCAAATTGATTTCTCATGTCATGAGCCCTTTAACGTGGTTATATAAACCCTCTGGACATTGGTATCCCCAACAGTCTTATCTTTAAGTAACATGTTTTATTTATTTGCATGTTTCAGACAAACTCTGCAAGCAGTTGAACTGATTGGAGATGATGATGATGATGATGATGATGATGATGATGATGATGATGATGATGATGATGATGATGATGATGATGATGATGATGATGATGATGATGATGATGATGATGATGATGATGATGATGATGATGATGATGATGATGATGATGATGATGATGATGATGATAATAATTAAGTAATAATATACCGTAATTGTTTTTTTTAATACTTTTCAGAAAAGTATTAAAAAGTCAAAAGTCAAAACTCAAAATCTGTCTCACAGGAAAAGAAAGTAAGTCTTATATTTTCTGTTTTATCTTTTTGCATTTCTCTTTCTCAGGTGGTCTGTGTATTGTCCTTGTAGCTAAGTGTAGCTTTATTAATTAAATGACACAGACTAGCTTATGTAATAGCATATGTAACATGCTCTAACAGGCAAGCCTGATAAATAATACAGTAAGTGTACTGAGTTGAGGGATATATATTCAGAAGGTCTTGGCAGGGCCATAACCAGTGTTGGGGAAAGTTACATTTAAAAGTAATGTGTTACAATATTGCAATATTACAATAAAGCAACTAATTGCATTACTTAGTTACTTTTATGGAATGTAATGTTACATTACATTTGCTTTTTTTCTCAACTGGGATGAGCTTGCTTGTTTTTTCTATAACAAAAAAGTTTTTTTGTAAAATTTTTAGGCTGGTTTGCCTCAGCAGTCTAACAGCGCTTGTCAATGTCAAAATGATTGAGATGACCAATCAAATCAAAGAAGGCACAAATGTTTTTTGCTAGTTTCAGCTCGACGCAGTTATCATTTTCACGTCCAGCGCCACGTTGTTTAAATAGCAAATGCACTCGCGCCCATCTGTTCATCCATGGGCGTGCTGGTCTGAAAACCAGGTGTGTTGAGGCGCATTGTTGGCGTGTTGCTATTTGGAGGAACTGAAAACAACTGTGCCATTGACCAACAAAAACCTGGTCTAAAGTCAGGTATTTTTTGTGTTATTTAAAGGGTGTGCGAGTAATATGCGCCTCTAGGCGGCTGCAAAACGTGCATACACTCTGATTATTACACACACAGGGATGCGCAGCAGCACACAAATATTTTTAAATATTCAAAATAAAATGATTCCTCTCTGGAGAAGCGTTCAGTCTTTTCGCTTGCAAATTCCTCCATGTAAATAGCGAATCCGCCATGGGGCAAGTGCAACTGGCTTTTAAAGGGAATGGGAGATGAGACTTTGATTGGTTTATTGCATGTTACGCCCAAAACACACCCATGACCCATTGGCTGCGTCCGAAAAACCTGCAAAAAAATGCTGCTTTCAGAGGACACATTTCAAGGCAGGAAGGCAGGAAGGCATCAAGGCACGTCCGAATCGAATGTTAGCTTCACTTCCTGTGTTCTGAGAGACCTTCATCTGATTGAGTTTCGAAGGCAGCATTTATGTACCCTTCGTTGCCTTTGATATCCCACAATCCTGTGCTTTCCATTCTGTAATAGTTGAGCTGGAAAAAAAAGATGGCATCCGAAAGTTGCATTCGCTTGCCAGTTTGTGTGTAAATGTAAGTTTTTTTAACAACATTTTCTACTTCTGATGTCATTTCTAGTGAGAAATGACTAATGTAGTAATTCAATATTTGTTTAGTTCTCACCAAAGCTCTCTCTATTTTGCTGTAGATCATTAAACGTTTACACTGCCTAAGAAGTCTGTCCGAAATTAGTTTCGTGAGGTGCCTTCATGCAGAAACGCTGCCTTACAAGCCATTGTCTGAAAAGGCTGCAAGGCAATGAATCAGCTGCCTAGGTTTTCATTAAGAGACCACACAGCCATTAAGAGACTAGGTACAACCCTTTTAGACCATGCAAAAGTGGATTTGGATTCGCCCTAAGTGCACCTATGCCATGCGCACTAGACCATGTGCTCAGATCATTAAAATAGGGCCCATACTTTTCACAGAAGAGTGTGAATTCCATCATAGTTTATATGCATCATATGCATGGTAAGATGTAAGTAGCTAAACATTTAATTAAACTGTTTTTTGGTAGACATTTTCAACAACCGACAGTTATCCAGTGATGCCAACTACTCAACTATTTTTTGATTATATTTTTTAAATGAAAATATGCTATCATTACATGATTCATGTAATGCACAACTGAATGTGACAAGACAAGAAACGTTTTGCGTTATGACATATTAGACATACAAATAAGAGTGAATGTGTGCATATATATTCAATATTAAAGGATTATTTCTGCGGATTATGAATATTCTACCATTATTTACCTGTCCTAATATTGTTCCAAACGGGGGACTGGGGCTTTTAAGTTTCACAAAGAAAGCTAAAGCAACAGAGATATATCATAAAAGTGGTTAATATGACTTGTGGTTCTATATTCCGAGTCTTCAGAAGCTTACAATAACTAAAAAAAATAAAAAATAAATTATATATATATATATATATTAAATCAAGTGTTAACCATTGTGACTGGATCTTTGAGTCAGTGAGACTCTCTGAGAATCCGAAACTTGGATTAACCTGTTAATTGAAAAGATCTGATTCATAAGAGTAACTCATTCACAAATCAGACTTCTCTCATGAGCTCTCATGAGCATCGCAAGAAAAGTTAGGACAGTGAAATAAATAAATAAATGTCCTTTAAAATCAAATAGAGCGCCTTCAAAAGATACGCGTCCCGTGTGACTCCACATTGCTTTACTTTATCTCCAACAGCCTTATATTAAGCTATAGATTTGATTTATTTGCTTGTTTCAGAGACGACTGACATTGGACTCACACACACAAATACAAAAAATACATAAAAATCATTTATGGCAGTGACTTTTGAAGTTGTTCAGATTGCAGTTGTTTTTTTAATATTTGTCAGATAAGAACAAAATGTGAAAGATTGAATCTTATAGGAAAGAAAAGTCATATTTCACTTCCTGCCTCTTTCGCTCTCTTCAGCGCTCAATGTATTACTCTTTTATTCAAGTCTAGCATTATATATATATATATTCATTCATCAAACCCCATAGATCATACATCATTCAACATTTAAGAAACACATTAATTCTTCAGTATTACTATCTGTCTTATGTAACATAATTGTCACGCTTTCTACCAAGCAAACTTGCCAAATAATAAGTGTGAAATTGTCAAATTTAGAAGATCTTGGCATTTTGGAAGGTCTGAGGTCTTGTCTCTTTCATATGACTTCATATCCAGACACTGAAAAATATTCTCCCTTGCCTTATTTAACGTTCAAACCAATTAGTATGCATATTAAATGTAATATGCATAACTCCACGCTTTTACTATAATGATTAAGGATGGAAATTACACATAAGATAATTATGTAATCAGAGAAGAAAAATATGGTGGGTATTTTATAATTGGTGACATTTTTAGGGCTTTCAAACCGCCTTATACTGCATTAAAACTTATGAACAGTGCTATGAGAAGAGGTTCCAAAAAGGGTCACACCTGTGGGATCTCTGTGTCCCTTTTCTTTGCTTTACATAGAGTGTGTGATGGAAATAACAAGCATGTCTGCAGCCTTGGTCCAAAGTCTCAGTGTGTCTGCACCTGCTCAGATATACAGAGTTATTCCTCTGAGAATTTTATCTGTAGAATTCTAATAGGTGTGACAAAAGAAGCTGGGCTGAAACGGGCGTCCGTTCTTTTGATGCTGAACATGATTACTTATTATTAACTATTACATGTATGAATCATCATTTCAATCTAAATCAGAAGTTTCAGTTAGTGTCAGTTAGTTTTTCCTTAAAAAAACAAACAAACTAATGTATATTAATGTAACTTCCAGAGGGAAGAACATTTCTGGTATGCAATAAGTAAGGCTGCCAGTAGATACACTCTAAAAAAAAAAGGTTCTATATGGCACCAAAAATGGTTCTTCGTCGTAATCATAGGGGAACCACTTTTGGTGCTATATAGCACCATATCTTAACATGTTCTGTATATGGTAGCGGTGCTATATAGCACCTTAGTTAGCGGTGCTATATAGCACCTTAGTTAGCGGTGCTATATAGCACCTTAGTCAAGAACCGGTGAAGAACCTCTGAAGAACCACTGAAGAACCACTGAAGAACCAAAATTGGTGCTATATAGCACTTAAAAAGGTTCCCCTATGATTACGAGCCAAGAACCATTTTTGGTGCCATATAGAACCTTTTTTTTTTAGAGTGTATAATAATATTTTGGTGTCAACTAATTAATCACATTTAATTGCATAGATCAACTGTGTTCCAAATTATTATGCAGGTGACATACAATTAATTGCCAAAAGTATTGGGACACCCCTCCAAATCATTTCAGGTGTTTGAATCACTTCCATGACCACGGATATATCAAATCAAGCACTAGGCATGCAGACCCTTCTACAAACATTTGTGAAAGAATGGGTTGCTCTCAGGAGCTCTGTGAACTCAAGCGTGGTACCGGGATAGGTTGCCACCTGTGCAATAAGTCCATCCGTGAAATTTTCTCACTACTAAGTATTCCACGCTCAACTGTTAGTGGTATTATAACAAAGTGGAAGCAATTGGGAACAACAGCAACTCAGCCACGAAGTGGTAGGCCACGTAAAATCACAGAGCGGGGTCAGCGCATGCTGAGGTGCACAGTGCGCAGAACTTACAACAATAGCTACAGACCTCCAAACTTCATGTGGCCTTCAGATTAGCTCAAGAACAGTGCGTAGAGAGCTTCATAGAATAGGTTTCCATGGCCGAGCAGCTCATCCAAGCCTTACATCACCAAGTGCAATGCAAAGCGTCGGATGCAGTGGTGTAAAGCACCTAAACCTGATAAAACACCTTTCGGATGAATTAGAGCGGAACATCAGTGCAGAAGAATGGTCAAAAATTCTCATAAACACACTCCTAAACCTTGTGGAAAGCCTTCTCAGAAGAGTTGAAACTGTTATAGCTGCAAAGGGTGGGCCAACTCCATATTAAACCCTGCAGATTAAGAAAGGGATGTCATTAAATTTAATGCGCATGTAAAGGCAGGCGTCCCAAAACTTTATAGTATAGCAATTTAGTGTATCAGTAGGATTTCAGTACAATAAACATTCAGATTTTGGTTTTACAAACTAAAGTGTTTGTTTGTTAGTTTGTTTTATTTCTCCATATCTTTTTAGATAACTGGTATCAATCTCCGACAGGTTTGTTAAATAGTTTTCAAAGTCTTCTTAAGCCGCGTTTCCACCGCAGGAACTTTCCCCAGGAACTAGGAACTTTGGGGTGGTACTCGGTGTGTTTCGACCGCAGGAACCAGGGTCTAAATGAAGTTCCGGGTAAATATTTCCCCCTCCGAGCGGCACTGCTCTCGAGGTGGTACTTTTTCAAAGTTCGGGAACTTTCAGGGGTGGGACTTGGGCGCTGAACATGCTGATCGGTTGAGCTCACGCAGCATTTTATTTCAACCGGCATTTTTAAAAGTCTTTTGCGAGGATCGTTCAGCGTTCAGTATATATCAGTCTTGCTCTTTCTGTCCGATGGCGCGCGTTCGTCTCAGCCATTGCACGGTCAATGTCCGTTAAAGCTGATGATAACATACTTTGTCATATTTTAAATCTAGCTTTACGAGCTTTCAGAATACGCTTTAGTATCAGTGCTCGTCTCTTTTCCGCCGTTTTGTTAATGACCTCTTTAGTAAACCAATATATAACCAGCAAAAGCAGTGCTGCTTGCATCTCCTCCACTTGTTATTGTTGCAGACAGTGTTGCACAAAAATTATTACTGTCCGTCGCTGACTGGGAGGAGCAGTCGCGCCGCGCGCAGTCCTACATCACCGGACTAATTTGCCTAATCTTCTCGGTACTTTAGACCGCAGTGGAAACGCAGACAGCAGCAGGTCTGGGGGAAAAAAAGTTCCTGTAAAAAAAGTTCTTAGTACAAATTGTTCTGGGTAATTTCGGTGGAAACGGGGCTTTCGATAAATGGAAACCCTACTTAAAGGTCCTGTATGCAATTGTTTTGACTATAATAAATCATAAAAATACCATAATATGTTTCAGATATTTAGGGAACATTCCAAGTTTACATACCCATTTCTCTGAAAAACAATGATATAAAAGCCAATTATTCTACTTTGAAATGTGAGTTCCGTGTCGGAATGTCTGTTTTTGTTTGAGTCTGTGTGATCCCGCCCACTGCCAATTTACCCAATAGTATTTCAACACTCCGGGTCGCCAGTTGCCATAAAATATAGTGTATTGTAGCCATGGAAGCCAGAAAACAAACTGGGTCAGAGACCGCAGACTATACCCGACCTAAAAAGCCTCGGCATCCATCTAATGACCAGAGGCATATTAAAAAGTGGATAAATCAACTAATCAACTAATCAACTTACAGTGTAAGGCTTGACTTCTTACATTCCGAATTGCGCTGATTCCTATTGCATCCTTAATTTGGCAACCCGTGTGAGCGTCAAGTCTGAGGAGGAGGGAGAGGGAGAAACAACTGTCTCTAATATTTTGAATTTGGACTGTAGTACCCATTTCAACCACTAGCTGTCAATATTACATACTGCACCTTTAATGAGGTTACAGTTTACTGTAAGAAGTCACAGTTCTCATGCAATATGGGGAGGAAGAAAAATCTTTCTGAAAATGAAAAGCTTGAAATGGTGCAATGTTATGCAAAAGGCACAAAACAAATATTGTGTGAAAACTGAATGGCGATTATCAAACTATCATAAGATTTGTGAGTAATTCTGTCAAAGTTTCGGTCAAAAAATGTTTTATTAAAAGGACAGCTATAAAAAAAAAGTAAACACGTATTTGAAGCTGCTGGTGTCTCTGGAGTCTCAATAACCTCTCCATGCAGGCTGGCCGTAAAGTTGCATTTCCAAAGCTCACAAAGAGAAACCTTTACAGTGGGTTTAGAAATACATGAAGACTCTTTTTAAATAGTTTTATTCACTGACGAATGACGTACTACAATTACTTGGTCTAGATGGATGGTGAGTGGTCACAACGTTCCAACAAGACTGCGACATTAGCAAGGAGCTAAAGTGGGTGATGATTTGGGCTGGAATATTGGGAAGTGAGATGAAGGTCCCTTTAGGGTCTCTGAGGGTGTCAAAAGGACTTCTGCAAGATATGTGGAGTTTCTGCTGTATGGTATAAATAGAAGGATAGTGCCTTCTGAATGCTGATTTTCATTCAGGACAACGCATCTATCCCATGCTGCAAAAGACACCACAGCAATAAAACTGTTTGAAAATGTATTTATAAACCCACTGTAAACGTTTCTCTTTGTGAGCTTTGCTGCTGAAATGCAACTTTACGCTCAACTGCCAGCCTGCATGAAGACGTTGTTGAGACTCTAGAGACACCAGCAGCTTCAAATACCTGTTTCAATATCTGCTCAAATACCTGCTCAACACTGGCTTTTTTATAGCTCTCCTTTGAATACACTTAATTTTTTTTGGACAGAAACTTTCCTTAGAAAGCCTTTATCTGAGAGTGTTCTCTTGTGCTGTAAATTACTCACAAATCGTATGATAGTTCAAGGATCTCCATTCTGTTTTCACGCAATATTATTTGTTATGTCATTTGCATAAAATTGCACCATTTCATGCTTTTTTTATCTTCAGAAAAATCTTTCTCTCTCCCCATATTGCATGAGAACTGTGACTTGCTTAATAATGTGGAACAACCTCTTTTTACTTAACAACAAACATTTTTTATGTAGGGTTTCCATTAACCCAAGTAAACCTGGCAAACTTTTGAACAAACCTGTCTGAGACTGATAACAGTTATCTAAAAAGATATGGATAAATAAAAAAACAAAACAAAAAAAGGACTTTCTTTGAAAAACTAAACTCTGAATGTTTATTGCACTGATATCCCACTGATATGTCACTTACATAATAATTTGGAACACAGTGTACATACACTATATTGCCAAAAGTTTTGGGACGTCTGCCTTTACACGCACATGAAATTTAATGACATCCCATTCTTAATCTGTATGGTTTAATATAGAGTTGGCCCACCCTTTGCAGCTATAACAGATTCAACTCTTCTGGGAAGGCTTTCCACAAGGTTTAGGAGTGTGTTTATGGGAATTTTTGTTTTTGTGTTTATGGGAATTTTTGACCATTCTTCTAGAAGAGCATTTGTGAGGTTAGGCACTGATGTTGGACGAGAAGGCCTGGATCGCAGTCTCCGCTCTAATTCATCCCAAAGATCAGGATCGGGTTGAGGTCAGGACTCTGAGCAGGCCAGTCAAGTTCCTCCACGCCAAACTCACTCCTCAATGTCTTTATGGACCTTGCTTTGTGCACTGGTGCGCAGTCATGATGAAACAGGAAGGGGCCGTCCCCAAACTGTTCCCACAAAGTTGGGAGCATGAAATTGTCCAAAATGTCTTGGTATGCTGAAGCATTAAGAGTTTCTTTCACTGAAACTAAGGGGCCAAGCCCAACCCCTGAAAAACAACCCCCACACCATACTCCCCCTTCCACCAAACTTTACACTTGGCACAATGCAGTCAGGCAAGTCCCGTTCTCGTGGCAACCGCCAAACCCAGACTCGTCCATTAGATTGCCAGACAGAGAAGCGTGATTGGTCACTCCAGAGAACATGTCTCCACTGCTCTAGAGTCCAGTGGCGGCGTGCTTTACACCATTGCATCCGACGCTTTGCATTGCACTTGGTAATGTAAGGCTTGGATGAGCTGCTTGGCCATGGAAACCCATTCCATGAAGCTCTCTACACACTGTTCTTGAGCTCATCTGAAGGCTACAGAAGTTCGGAGGTCTGTAACTGTTGACGCTGCAGAAAGTTGGCGACTTCTGCGCACTGTGACCCTCAGCATGCGCTGACCCCGCTCTGTGATTTTACGTGGCCTACCACTTTGTGGTTGAGTTGTTGTTGTTCCAAATTGCTTCCACTTTGTTATAATACCACTAACAGTTGACTGTGGAATATTTAGTAGTGAGGAAATTTCAAGAATGGACTTATTGCACAGGTGTCAACCTATCACAGTACCACGCTTGAGTTCATGGAGCTTCTGAGAGCGACCCATTCTTTCACAAATGTTTGTAGAAGCGTCTGCATGCCTAAATGCTTGATTTTATATATCCGTGGTCAAATATTATATTTTATACTATATATATATATATATATATAGTATCACCTAAAGGATTATTAGGAACACCTGTTCAATTTCTCATTAATGCAATTTTCTAATCAACCAATCACATGGCAGTTGCTTCAATGCATTTAGGGGTGTGGTCCTGGTCAAGACAATCTCCTGAACTCCAAACTGAATGTCAGAATGGGAAAGAAAGGTGATTTAAGCTATTTTGAGCGTGGCATGGTTGTTGGTGCCAGACGGGCCGGTCTGAGTATTTCACAATCTGCTCAGTTACTGGGATTTTCACGCACAACCATTTCTAGTGTTTACAAAGAATGGTGTGAAAAGGGAAAACATCCAGTATGCGGCAGTCCTGTGGGTGAAAATGCCTTGTTGATGCTAGAGGTCAGAGGAGAATGGGCCGACTGATTCAAGCTGATAGAAGAGCAACTTTGACTGAAATAACCACTCGTTACAACCGAGGTATGCAGCAAAGCATTTGTGAAGCCACAACACGCACAACCTTGAGGCGGATGGGCTACAACAGCAGAAGACCCCACCGGGTACCACTCAGCTCCACTACAAATAGTAAAAAGAGGCTACAATTTGCACGAGCTCACCAAAATTGGACAGTTGAAGACTGGAAAAATGTTGCCTGGTCTGATGAGTCTCGATTTCTGTTGAGACATTCAGATGGTAGAGTCAGAATTTGGCGTAAACAGAATGAGAACATGGATCCAGCATGCCTTGTTACCTCTGTGCAGGCTGGTGGCTGGTGGTGTAATGGTGTGGGGGATGTTTTCTTGGCACACTTTAGGCCCCTTAGTGCCAATTGGGCATCGTTTAAATGCCACGGCCTACCTGAGCATTGTTTCTGACCATGTCCATCCCTTTATGACCACCATGTACCCATCCTCTTATGGCTACTTCCAGCAGGATAATGCACCATGTCACAAAGCTCGAATCATTTCAAATTGGTTTCTTGAACATGACAATGAGTTCACTGTACTAAAACGGCCCCCACAGTCACCAGATCTCAACCCAATAGAGCATCTTTGGGATGTGGTGGAACGGGAGCTTCGTGCCCTGGATGTGCATCCCACAAATCTCCATCAACTGCAAGATGCTATCCTATCAATATGGGCCAACATTTCTAAAGAATGCTTTCAGCACCTTGTTGAATCAATGCCACGTAGAATTAAGGCAGTTCTGAAGGCGAAAGGGGGTCAAACACAGTACTAGTATGGTGTTCCTAATAATCCTTTAGGTGTGTGTGTGTGTGTGTGTGTGTGTGTGTGTGTGTGTGTGTGTGTGTGTGTGTGTGTGTGTGTGTGTGTGTGTGTGTGTGTGTGTGTGTGTGTGTGTGTGTGTGTATGTTAGATATGTATTAGCTATACTAAATTCACATGTTCATTTGACAGCCCTAAATCATTATTAATATTATTGTTTCAGGCACGATTATTTACATCTTTAAAGTGACTTATTAAACAATTTAATTGTCAACAATTGATTGCACTCCATCTGGAGATCTCTCTACAATATATACTACAGATGTAACCTGTTCATTTAAAATACATTGAGCCTTTTAAAGTAATGACTCATTAAGTCATTTTTTGGGACTTCCTACGCCATATTTAGAAATGGGGATAATGTATCAACCTTACTCAATTGGGAGTGGTGAAATAGAGCTGTGTATCCTGGGATTTCTTAGATGCATATTAATGTGTTTCCAGCCCCATAAATGTATTATTCAGTTAGGATTATGGGTAGAGTAATGAAAATTCTCTGCCTAGTATAAATCTAGATAAAACATTCCCTCGAGACGTTTTACTGCATAATGAATTAATAACAGTAACACTTGGTGAACTTGAGTTTCTTAATTACCTTGAAATATGCTAGACGTACAAGCCATTTAGTTGGTTTTCTCTTAATCACTTTCACATGTATATTTTATTTATATTTTATTTCTGTCAGGACCACTATCATAAAAGATGATTGATTGACGATTAGCATCCATGCAGCCTAACATGGATAAGAGCAAGGTTAAACAGAACAGAACCAACATAATGTATTGCAGATGTCATTAATGTCAATATTAAATGTACAAAATAATTTGGGGATTTAGTCTGATTCAAGGGGAATCCGAATACCAAATCCTAACTAGATGAGAGGAGCTGGGGATGGAGGAGGGTAAATGAGCTCTGGAGAACACGATAGCTGCTGATAGTACTGAAGGAGCTTATATATGTGTGCTGTGATGGACGTCATATTCCTATAGGTAGACGTGATCCGCTGACAGTCATCTGATGCGAGCTTGACTAACGTGACCTGCCAGAACTAACGCTATACGCTTGATATCTTATGATGTCACTGCCATTGATGGAAAACATTGCTGTCATTTCTAATTGAAGAATTAGAAGCTTATTTATTCCGGATGCAAATACCTGAAATGAGTCGTGTTTTGCTACATGAAGCCGCGCTGCTTTTCATGGCATGACAGAGCAGGCAAAAGGCTAATAAAAATTCTTCAATGAGCTCTTCATTTCTTTGAACTCATTATTGGCTGTTCCTGTCAGTCCATATAGTCCTTGGGTTGAAATCAAAGAGATTTCAGAAAATGTCATCAAATGGAATGTCTAAGAAGCAAAGGAGGATCATCATGCTCAAGAGACTATAATGACGGAGAGGTTCGGCGTCTTTTTAAAGGGTTTTGCGGTTTCTCAAACATTGCATCACTCATCAGTCTAAATCATCATCACAGAGTTGCATGAGGGGATTACATAAGGGAGGTTCTAGGAAAAGACAAAAGTCATCTGACATCCCACATCGCTCAAAACGGGTCTCTGTCTTTTTCTTTTCAGTGAGAAAAAAAACGAGGCTTTCCTTGCCCTGCAAATATTGTGATTTGCACAGTGGAGCAGTGACTGAATATTTGTCTGCAGATAAGCGATTTGCATAAATACATTTGATTGGATAAGACACGATTGAAAATGTGTGCCTAAACAGTGCTGTTTCATGCTCGGAAAACTGATTCAGATGGACTGTGTTCTGCAAATATAGATCATAGTCATAAAAATCAGTAGGAGAGCTGGATAAAAATAATTGACGGCAGGTTTGCTAGTGGAGTAAGACGTCATTGCCATATGCCTCATCTGTAAATATTAGCAATAGGAGTGTCTTGTAATCAATGCAAGCTAATATACTGTGTAAAGCCACACTTTATTCTGTGGATTGATAAATGCCGAAATCAAGAGCCTCATTCAAAAAAAACGTTATCCTGTTTCTCGCATCTTCCCCGATTTTTTGACGTTCTCAAAGTTAGAACTCTTCTTGTTTTATAGCACACTGACAAGCCACATCATTAAACACATAGGACTATGTTATCAGAAATTCACAGGTACTGATAGGAATGTGGTAGATTAGCCTGACTTCTCCCATTTTGCTCAAGATTAGTTTTGCACTTCCATTCATCTTGTGGATAATATAAATTATAAATGAGCAACCTTCAGCCCTCACTAAGTCAGATTAACTATATATTTCAACGAAACACGTTTCACCTTCAGCTCTGCCCATGACCTGCGGCACAACGCAGATCATTTGTATGTAAATATTGATCTAAGCATCACTATTCCAACTGTGGTTGTTGATTAAAGTTATTGAGTGGTTTTAGCTTCAGATCATTTGTATTTTCTGAATCGTCTGAGCTCACTGGAGTTATACTAAACACCTATTTGTAATTATCCATGATAAGAAAGATTAATGAAACTTTCCCATATAGCAGCATTTTTCTGAGCTCATTTTCGGAAGAATTATCTGTTTGTTACTGTCATTATTATTTGTGTTTTATGACTTCTGCTGATTGATCCTTGGATTGGGATCGCAAATTAATGTTTCTTAGTAAAAAAATCATCAAACTTGATGCATTAAAAATAACACAGCCTGCATCTAGAAAAGAAAATCTGCTGATTGGACAGGGGTCAGCATGGGCACCCTGACTGGTCTGCGGCTATGCCGCCCCATACACAACAAACTGAGATGCACTGTGTATTCTGACACCTTTCTATCAGAACCAGCATTAACTTCTTGAGCAGTTTGAGCTCCAGTAGCTCGTCTGTTTGATCGGACCACACAGGCCAGCCTTCGCTCCCCACGTGCATCAATGAGCCTTAGCCGGCCATGACCCTGTCGCCGGTTCTCCACTGTTCCTTCCTTGGAGCAGGGGCGTCGCACCCATGGGGGATGTGGGTGTTTTAACACCCACACTTTTCCCGGTGGGAGGGTTCAACACCCACACTTTTTCTGCAGTTTTCCCGCAGTTTTGCACAAACGCTTTATATATTATAATATTAAACCGTTCGGTACGGCATTCACGGTTCAATATGCGCTTGTGAATTGGGTTGTTTTTTTTGTTTTGTTTTTGCAGTGTGCCTGTGAGTCTACGCACTGATATGAGATAATATCCAATCACTACACAGTACTGGACACGCTTGCAATGCCAGTAAGGGCTGGTGTCAGAGAGTTATACTCACAGAACACTATAGTTATTCACAATCACGAAAGTTCATTATTTGCATGCGTTTTAAAGCCTTGCCGGTTATTCGCGTGCTAGCGCACTAAACTTGATTACTGGACTAAGTCTTACTGTGCTAATACTGTCAAATACACAACAAGGGTAACATAAACACAGTCAGTGAAAGTAAATTTGCGTGTGTCTGTATAGTAGATGCACGTCTTAAATTGACAGCAGCGCAGCCTATAGTGAACATGCTGTCCTTAAAGGGACAGTTCACCTCTAAAATGATGTTATTATTTACTCACTCTAATGTTGTTCCAAACCTGTATTCATTAAAGTTTTAAGTTTAAGTAAGGTTTTACAAGTCTTTTAAGTAAAAGAAAAAATTAGCATTTTTTTTTCTCCTTAACCTCTTTCTGTCCCCGTCACCTAAGAATAGAATAGCAAAAAACTGATGTGACTAGCCATCAGAACCCAACCGAATACCGTGGTTAAAAAAAACAGAGGTATGTATAATATATATATTATATATCTTGTATTTTATACCTTATACCCTTCTGTCATTGTATTCATCGTTTTTATTGTTAACAAACAAACCACATCCATCCCCCACACTTTTGAAAAGCTTGCTACGCCTCTGCCTTGAAGCATTGTTGATAGACACCGACCACTGCAGACCGGTAACACCCCACAAGAGCTGCAGTTTTGGAGATACTCTGACCCAGTCGTCTAGCCATCACAGTTTGGCCTTTGTCAAACTCGCTCAAATCCTTACGCTTGCCCATATATACTCCCTTTTGTTTTCTGGTGCCCTGCGGCTCTCCAGTTTCCATCTTTCACTGTCTCTGTCTTTATCTTTCACTATTTGTCCACCGCTGTCTCTCTATCGTTGTATCTGTTGAAGTCAGTCAGGCAAGAAAACCACCCCCTGACGTCACAGGTTGTAATACTGCAAGTTCGGCGGCGCCAAAACCGATAACAAAACATTTTTTTCTTTCTTTAAAATAGTTACATTTATCGTGTTTGTTACATACTTTTTGATTAGAGTGGAAATCCATTTACTAAATACTGTTAAAACCCATTTAAGCCCACCGGCAACTATAGTTGCCGCAGAGTATAGTTGTCATTTTCCTTTTGTAAGTATTTTTCTAGATAGTATCCATATTTTTAATCTCAATGACATGCAAAAAAACAACCAAATAAAGGATTTCAAGAGAAAAAAAAAGGTATTAACTTCCTTCCTGTCACATGAGACTACCAACTTCCTACCCCTACTTCCAGGAAGCATAATGAAGGCAAACCCTCCCAAACAAAGGTTATTTTCATGTTACTAATAAGTATTTTTTGTTGACACATATATATCTACATAATCGTGAAGGTCTCTAGAATCATCCAAAAAACAATTCTTACAACAGATCTATAGTTTTTTGTATACTTAGTCAAAAGTCCAAGCGGCAACTATAGTTGCCGGTGGGCAAATTACTTGTAAGTAGATATAATGGGGAAATGGGGTATACCGTTTTAACAGGTTAATCAAGATTTTTGGTCTTTAGTGCTTTTTGCTTTCATAATATCCCACCTAAAACATAACTTAACCCTTTAACTGACATCTCTACTGTACAGTAGACCTCAATTCGATAGGATGAAAAAATCATATTTTATGATATTATGTCTTGTAAATGCCAAAATATTGAGGACCCTTCGTCCGTTTGGAATGGATGCGTTTCATTCGAATCGGTCAAGGACCCTCATTCATTTTATGACTAGTAGCTTACGATTCCATTATAATGTGGAAATTCAGACAAGTAATGAGTTTACATTTACATTATTATATGAAATCACCTACTACAGTCAGCCATTGAATACTATGGGACTATTTATTTATTTTTGTTATATAGATGTAATTTTTTCGTCATTATATTAATTTATTTTCATTTAACTTTTTGATACACAATGCCCTGTTAGGGCAACTTAATGGCTGCACTTTGTTCTGCACTATGTTCCACCACTTTAAGACAAAGTATTTGTTTTTTGTTGTGTTTTCATATTCAAACGATTATAAAATAGATGCAGCTTTTTTGAGTTTGCATCGAATGTTCTTCGACTTTTATACATAATAAATTTGTTTATGAATAAAGATTGATCTGTTAAAAGAAGTGATTTTGAGTTAGATGCCAAATGTTCTCCTCCTAGTCAAATTTGACATTGAAGGGGTGCGTACAACATATTGTTGCCGCACATTCAAATACGATTTTCAAGAAAAAAAATAAATGCAGAACATGTTCACAGAGGACACTATTAACATGACTATATGCATGAAACCATTCAGAAAGATTTGGGCACAAATGGGTTAAATGGACTGACAGCTTCATTTGCACTTTAACTTACAATCCGCAAAGTAGCAGAAAAATATCAAAATGATCTATTTAAAGCTACACTGTGTAACTTTTTTAGTTTATTCTTAGCTTAAAACACTTAGTTCTTTCAAAAATATATGTGCTCATTAATGTATATTTACTTCTTTCAAGTAATAAAGTATTCTCGTAAGTTTATAATATGCCATTGAAAATACATACGGGTAAGGGGTTCGAATGGGGGTCGCCATGTTGCCCCTCCATCTTGAAAGTACATTAGCCAAAGAGGGACATACCCGTAAATTCAAGCTTCGCCTTTCGCGTTTTAACACTCGATGGCACCGTGTCGAATGTGAAGAGGCGGATTGCTGGACTGAACTGGAAGCCATGTTAATTTTGGACTAAATCGGCCACCGTAGGAGTTAAAACGAAATCGGAATTGGAAGGAACAGAAACTAATATTTACTGGATGGTCATATACCTTTTCACCGCTAGATGGGGGAAAATATCACACAGTGTAGCTTTAATGTCAATTAACTTCACATAAATACGTTTCTTTGACAAAATCTGAAATTTTCTGACTCTCTTTGGGTTTAGTTCAACATCTGGGTCATGTTTGCTTTTTCTTCTATCACCGGGCATATTTCTAACCTTGAAAATGGAAAATTATAGACATAAGATAATGTCATGCAGGTGAAAATCGGCTAAGAACTGAACAAATGGTTCTAACCTGGCTCAGAGGAAGATAGGAATCATGTCTTTGCAGCAGGTAATTGGAATTACAATACACATTCAAAGGGTTGTCAAATGTAATTGCTACGAAATGCGCATCATATTTAGTGACAAAATGTGACATGCAAGAACAAAACAGGCACTATTTTTGGAATTAGCACACTAAAATGTGTTAAAAATATACACGTATTGGATTCCATTCAGCAAATATGATGGATGAAGGGTAGTGAAATATATCATCATATATACCCTTACGAAAATGAACCATGGTTTTATTTGAGTAAAAGTGTAGTAAGCATGTTTTTAGCGGATCGATTACCATTTGTATAACAGTTCTACAACAAATACGATGGTTAAACTATGGTTAGTGTAGCAAAACCATGGTTCATTTGTGGTTACCTTTTAACTACAATACGCATGGTTTTACAAATAAAACATGGATTTATTTTTAGTAAAACCATGTTTAACTTTAATAAAGGTAATAGCAAAGTATTCTTCAGTAATATTTGTACAGATTTAGTCTCTCTAAATATAGGTTTATTTTCAACTGCAGATATTTTGTTTATGTTCGGCTGTGAAAGGTACACTGATTGCCCTTCTTTGTTACACTGCATTTAAACAGCCCTGATGCTGGGTTGAACATCTGGCATGAAATGTTAGTGAATTGGCGGTCACTGTCAGTCCCAATGAAGGATGTGGGGGAAGAATTCTCAGCCTGACTACACAGCGTGGCCTTTGCAGTTATCTGAAGCCAGGGTAACCTACCGTTGCCAAGCAAAACACGATTAGTTGTGCTCGGTGGTGCCTGTAAACTAGGCCTTCATTACGCCTCCTCATTATGCAGGGGGTAAACCCTACAGAATACTCTGGCTTGGGCTCCCAGTCAGTTTCGAGGTAAACTTCGGCTCAGGTGTCCAACTGGGTTCTGCTGGTTTAGTAGGACTCAATAAGAAGGTCCATCACACGGTGTCTAACAGGTGTTAGATGTAGATCACCTTGCACTGTGGGATGGAAAGAGGGCGGTTTCATGACTTTGAATAACAGACAGAGACATAAGAGTGAGGGAGAGGTTTGCTGAGTGAGGTAGAAACAGATTAACGAGAGCACGAAGCAGGAGATAAAACAGGAAAGGAAAAGAGTGCAATATCTGGAGAGAAAAGTCAGGGCTAAACCAGGGCCAAACCATTTTTTCCTGTCTCTCTGCCTTTCTTTGCACACTGGAGCAGAATGCTTTATGAGGTCCACAGTTGTGTAAAATTACATTTTCTGAACTGTGTAAGTGAAATTTCTACAGCTCTGTACGCCCACAGAACCAATAGTTATGAAGGGACATACTTACGTCCAGTAATAGGGCAATAAATCAACATTTGCCATTGATTTACAACAGAGTAGCATTTTTAATAAGCCATCACAATATGAACTAGTTTATCGAGTCAAGTCCACTAGACTTTCCTTAATCCCATGGTTCATTAGAGCTCCGTGTTTTATTCCTCATATACACACACTTGTACAATGGCCTTGATATAGTTTGTTTGCCAGCTCCCATGAATGTGAAATTATGTTATGAAAAAAAGTTAATACACTA
This sequence comes from Romanogobio albipinnatus, assembly GCA_023566225.1. Classification (NCBI taxonomy): domain Eukaryota; kingdom Metazoa; phylum Chordata; class Actinopteri; order Cypriniformes; family Gobionidae; genus Romanogobio; species Romanogobio albipinnatus. The sequence continues at coordinate 48,565,178 of CM042249.1, forward strand.
CTAATGCATATAAATATGATTTTTAGAGAAAAAGTATATGACCAGTACATGTATACATTAACATAATTTCATTAGAAGTTGTCAGAACTCAAAAATATAATTGCAAACTGTTGTCTTCATTTTAGTCCCGGACCCACTCTGGCAGATGGGAGGTTTCAGTCCTAATGTCTTAAGCTTAGTTACAGCCTGATGGGAATTATTGCAAACGCTGAACTTGTAATTATGCATCATTTACTGTTATTACTATAGTAAGTACATGTACACTCTAAAAAAAAAAGGTTCTATATGGCACCAAAAATGGTTCTTCGTCATAATCATAGGGGAACCACTTTTGGTGCTATATAGCACCATATCTTAACATGTTATGTATATGGTAGCAGTGCTATATAGCACCATAGTTAGCGGTGCTATATAGCACCTTAGTCAAAGAACCGGTGAAGAACCTCTCAAGAACCGCTGAAGAACCACTGAAGCACCAAAATTGGTGCTATATAGCACTAAAAAAGGTTCCCCTATGATTACGAGCCAAGAACCATTTTTGGTGCCATATAGAACCTTTTTTTTTGAGTGTAGTAACCTGTAACCACATCACTTTAAAATAAAGTGTTACCAAGTAATGCGTTTCGTTACTTTTTCTCACCAGGGCTGGGCTTTGTTGTTTGTTTTTTAATAACAAAAAAGTTCTATTTTTGTCAATTGTAAATGCACTTTCAAACCAAAAATGTAATGAATAAGCCTCAGGTTGAAGGAAATGCACATTCACACCTGTACAGTAGAGGGTGCTGCTCAAACAAACCTTTTAGCTGAACTGCCATTCTGGATTACGGAAGAATTAGTCTCAGCTTCAGACGTCGACGCCCATGGACCATTGGTGTATATGGCACACTTTTCTGGAAACACTTCGGGAGTTTCGATGTCGTCATCTGATTGGTTGAATTCTGCAGGATGTCCGTGAGACTTGGGTGTTGCGCCTAAAAACAAATGCCATGACGCCAAACAAACTCCCAGAAGAAGAAGAACGCCGTCATATTTACAACTGTGACAACAAGCGCTTACCAGGATCAACTAAACGCTGGATTTTCACAAGTATATGAAGTTCGTGGCTCCATTGTTGCAGTAAACTTGCACAACGTTCTCTGGTTGCGTTACATGCCAGTCAAACGTCCTCTTGGGTGGTACTTGGCCAATGAATGCTATGAAAAAGTCCAGACCATCTGCCGTCAGTCTGAAGGTCTGGCTATGAGAGACTACAGAAGAATAGGACAAAGGAAAAGAAAGTTCAACACTCTCACTTCAACAATAGCCATGTTTTCATTACAGATTTGCTAAAAAAAATTGCGATGTTTTCTAAATGTCGATAAAATCAATTGCGAAATGACTGCTAAACTAAAACATAATTTTTAATCTTGTCATTCCAAAAATCATGCCTACGGATGTTGGTAGGTTTACAGATATCACAGCCACCGCACTAGCCATTATTTTAATCAAAGTGTTATACAAGCATTAAAGGCAAGCCCATTATCTTTTTGAGCGGCACATATGAGGTGTTTCTGGGTGTCGCTACCTCATATGTGCTTCAAGGTCTTCATAAATTGTGGCATTTCTTTGTTGTTTAGAATTCAGTAGTCCCATAATCATTTTGTCTTTTATGAATTTAATAAAGGACTCTGTCTCGTCTTCTGTCCAAACATAAAATGCCATCTTTAAAGAATGACTGACTTTTACATTCGCCAGGTGACCTGTAAATGTGAAAGAACCGTTTCCATTGCAGTTTTGGGATATTCCCTTTTCGAATTTCCTGAAAAAAAACCTTGTGTGAGTGTAAAAAAACTCTTTTGCGATATATGGCGTTTTTTGTGAAATTGATGTGCATCATTGGGCGTATTTTCAATTTGAGCAATTTGAAGGGTAATGGAAACGTGGCTATTGGAAACAATCATTTGCACAATCAAACAATCACAGTCATTTTTGCTTATTAGTATGGTTGAATTGGATTATTGAAGGTCAGCAGCAAAGACAAATTGGTTATTAAAGTGAGATGAAATATATTTTCTATTTGTGTTATTTAACATTTAATTATTGCATGTTTGCGTCATATTCTGAGTTAGCATTTCACTGTTTTTGTTCATTTTGAGGAATACTGAGTCTGTTTTTGTGCAAGTGAGATGAGTAAATGCCTGCTCACATTTACAACAGAGCTGTCAGTCAATAGATTGTAAAACAAAGTAACTTGCATTACTTCTTTGAAAAAGTAACTCTGATATTCTTTTGTAAATTTAAGGAATTTAGTTACTTTACTAGTTACTTGAAAAAAGTAATCTGAATATGTAACTCGCATTACTGCCCAGCACTGCTCAGGATCCTGTTCACACCACATACATAAGTGTAACTGCAACAGCAGGCTCATGTTGTTTTCACATTGACAGTGTTTCTCCTGTGTAGCTCTGATAACGGGAGTGAGATGCCTCAGGAGACCGATCACGTAGGCACTAATAACATGTCACTTGACAGGGAGCACTGCCTTCCTGATATATAATTTGTTGGAACCAAATTCTCAACCATACTAAAATAGACATCACAAACATATGAAAGTGCATATAAATGTTTAGCTTCAGGTTCTGTTGAAATTACTGTGAGGGATACTGGAAGACTATTCCACAGTTGCAGCCCAGCAAATGGAAAAAAGCACAGTCACCCCTCGACTTCAGCCTAGATCTCAGGTAATGAAGCAATGATCTCTGTTCAGATGACCTCAGACATCTAACAGATGTATCTGCATTCAGAATGTCAAAGCCTTAAAAACAAAAAGTACGATTTTAAAATCAATTCTGTAATGGACCGGCAACCAGAGCAAAGAAAATAATACAGGGGTACTGTGATCGTGTTTCAATTAAGAACCAACATATCGGTTTCCCCCTGTGTTAAATGCTACAACCATTCCGAGATGACTGTAATTGAATCATTACGCCTGCTGGAAAGAAAGTAATATCGGTTTATTATTATTATTATTATTAAAGATATTACCAACTCAGTCTACCCACTGTCAGGGTATACAAACCCGCTCTACAATGTCATCTATCTAAGGTTTCTGGCTTGGATATTGGACTATAAAAAAAAGAATATTTCTTTCTGTTTTCTGAGGTTCTGGAACAAAGAAAGGAAATGATGGTGCTAACAGCTCAGCTTGAAGCTACATAGACACGTTATTGTATTGGAAAACACTTAATGATATCGACTGGCAGACTCGCTGTTATTTCCGAGTATTCTGCACAGTCTGTACTTTTGCTTTCGTTTGTGTTAACTAATTCACAAGCCTTGTTGTGTATTATGCAAGGATTTATGACTTATCCATAGATGCTCTGATGTAAAAAAAAAAACATCTATATCAACAGCTGGCTCAAATACAACAGCTTTCACATTTCAAAGATTATATGCCACTATACTACAGTGACTGACAGAACTGATGCAATGTGTTATGTGCTATTTATATGCAACGCTGACGTATGTACAGTATGTACACTGAGAAAAGCTCCACTGTGGTGTGTCATTCCTCTGGCTGCACCGGGGTCATTCGTCCTACCGTCCTCACCTGGGTTCAGTGCCCCCCTGGATCTGCTGCATACTTCTGGGCCTCGTCCCTCCACTCCTGAATCCACTGGGCTCCTCCATCCCCTCAGTTCCACTGTCGTCCCACAGGCTCTGCTTATGTCCTCGGATCGCCTGGCTACACCTCTGGTCCAGCAGAGTCACCTTGGTTCTCTAACCTTCCGGCTCCACCTTGGTCTCCAGTCTGCCAGACTCCGTCTCGGCCTTCCATCTCCCCAGCTCTACCCTGGTCCACACCGCCTCTGGTGTGGGTCTTCTTCCCTTTAGCTCCATCAGGGCATTCCGCTTCGCCAGTTCTGCCGTGGCCTCCTCTGTGGTCTCCCCCTCCGCCACCCTGGTTTATCTCAAAGTTAGGAGTCAGGAGCGGCTTTTTGGAAGGGGGGAGTACTGTCACTTCTGTTTGTGTTTTGACATTTGTTTCTGTGTATTGTTCCTGTATTTAGTTCCTGTTTCCCTGAGTTTCCTTTGTTACTGATTATGTTGAGCACCTGTTTCTTGTTATGTACCTTGTTATCATTTGTATATACAGTATGTCTCCAGTTTGTTCAGTCCTGTGTTTGGTCTCTTCCCCTCTTCTAACAGGTCTAACAGGACTGTTATACAGATCTGTTAAACTAATTAAGACGGAGAATGTGAGAGCTGTGTGCTCAGGCTCTGGCGTTCTCAGCGCTGTCAAATTAAAGGTCCACCGTGCCGTCAAAATAAAAGTCACAACAACAAGCACAGCTTGCTTCATTTCAGAGTTCCTACTGGTGGTGTGAATGCAATGAGGAAAATAAAATGCTCGAAGTGGGGTGGTACTCACCGGTATGTAGTACCGGCACCTCTATATTTTACTCTTAAGCGTACCTGCACCTTTTCTTGTGTACCGCTACTTCTCGCCTACTACGGACGCCCAAATGTTTAATTAAGTGGCTCCAAAAGTATTAAGGCTTGTTTATACTTTCGCCTGGCTCCGGAGCGCGAGCGTCCGCTGACTGCGCGTGCGCCTCATCCGCTTGGCACAACGGCGAGCGAAATGGGGTCTCGCACTCTCAACGGGCACGACCGCCCACTCCGCGATGACGTAATTTTTGCCGCGCACACCCTCGCGTTCGTGCGGACGCGTCATGTATAAACAAAGATTTGCATGAGCCATTCCTGTGCGACCCTGATGAGAAATGTGCGTCCCATTTGAATTCTATTGAGAATGTAGTAAAACACTACATGAGCTAAAACAGCCACTAACATGACTAATGAAAAGAGGGGAAGCTATTTGATTAGAAAAAGAAAGAAAAAAGTTAACATTGTGCCCGGTAATGAAGTGTCATCAATGGTCTTGCTTTGTAAATAAACCCTTATTGTAACAAATGCTATAGTTAAACAATTACAAGAACTATATGTTAGTTTTAAGGCTGAGTACAAATTAGAAAGAGCTTTAAAATATGGACCTTCTTGAATTATTGACTAAACAATCCCCCCATAACCACGCCTCCAACAAAGCCCCGCCCCCTCTGGTGAGTATCAGGACACTTTATTTTTCCACTTCAGGGGAACATTTAGTTCTCCGGGAACCACCCTGTGGGCTAGTTCCTATAACTTGTTCCCGGTGTGAAAGCCCCTTATGTGATAAAGTTTGTAAATAAATCTTGTTAACTGCACTACTCCTCAACCAGCAGTGACAATATTATAGCCAATTTACCTACATTAAGTAACATTTAGGCTTATGTCTAAAGAAAATACATGGATTAATATGGTGTTTATAATAAATAATATTTTTTTATCTGTATTAATGTTCTTGTCTTTGGAAAAATAAATAGTTTTAATCAGGATTTAAGGTTTGAACCAAGCCATAAATATAATTTGAGAAAAAAATTATACATTTGGCTGTAAGTTTAGTGTTTTTTATCACACTATTACGATTAATGGTAAAAAAAAAAAAAAATCTACATTTATTACAGTGCAATGTTTTGCCCCATAGACTTTTCATTGTACTTTTTTTTTTTTTTTTTTTAAGTTGGTCCAAAGTATCTTTTTTCACTGTACTTCCAACTTTTTGAAAAGTTAATGGCAGAAGTTAACTTTTTGTTACTAGAATAACTAATTCTTTGGGGCAAATCCACCAGTTGCAGAAAGCATTGATTCATCCATTAGCTTTTCTAAGCTATCTGATGATGAATATATAACAATCTGAGCCCTTAATCCTTTTATAAAGGACAAACTAATTAGACTGAAAGGTCTCCTTTGCTTTGATGTACTTAAGAAGAGCCTCACTTACTTTCATACTAACACACACATTTACGTCTTGCGATTTTAATGTCATCTTATGACAATACTTCGGATCTTGTTATGAGATCATTGATCCTGATATTTTTGTCCTGAGGTCCTATTTTGACATTTATTATCTGATATATCCATCCTCCATTATAGCTGTTAGCTTGACAAAGAATGGCCTGTATTACTGACACGGAGTCCTTATAATGTAGGCTTTCATCAGAGGTGAATGAATGGAGGTTACAAAGACCTTGTGATAAAAAGATGCCGAACAGCACTGCCACAAGAGAGGGTTATTTGATTGCATGGGGAAGTCAAATGCATGAGCGAGATGGGGTGTTATGATTAATCTGTTTAGGGGTCAGAGACAAGAGACCCTGTCCTGACCTTGTCCGTCTCTGGTCAAAATTGTCAGCACTTTCTCACAAGCTTGCATCTCTCTGCTTAAAAGAGACTTGTAAAGTAGGTTTTATTAATGAACACCCTCTTAAATAATTTATGTAATTCTGCGCCTGTTTACCATATCAGACACTTCGCTTAGAGAACTCTCCGTGGGCCTGCTGAGAAATAGGATCAAAATTTCTCCCCGCAGTGCGTCTGGGCAAACATAGATACTGTACAGATTGTAACATTCAGCAGGTTCTGTAACAAATGTACAGATGCATCAAAAATGAATTGCAAAAAGCGGGTTTAAATTGTTATCTGAATTATATATTTTTCTGTAAAGTATATTTAATGAAATATACTAGGGGGGGACTTTGGGTGCTCGAGCCCCTGCCCTTTTTCAAAATGAATCAAAAGTGCCCTTCTCAGACAAATATCAATGATAAAATCGTGGTCAATAAAACTAAATAAATGTGATTATTATAACATGACAATGTATACAATAGTAACGAGCGGCTCAAAAGTCGGACAATTTCTGCTGAGGCGTTGCCATAACGCGTTGCTATGGGTTGCGTGCGTTTTGATTGACTGCTGATTTTCCACTGTTCGGAAACGGCTCTCGAGCCAAATATGGTCCTTTCAGAGAGTGTGTGGCCTCACGGGAAAAAAGTAAACCAATATTTTTTTTTTCATCCATAATCAGAGCTAATGTGTTGATTTAATTACAAATCTATATATTATATATTTTTAAGAATTACACAATTCACCAATGCCCGTTTGTCATGTATATACACCAACCAATCGTGATCTGGCAAAGCAAGTTCAAATTCCATTGGGCGATGTGAAGTGGAGCGGTAATTTTCTGTTCTTGTTCATAAATCGGTTGAAAATTACATGGACAGACGAACTAACGTTTGTGGAACGATTTCCTGCGGTTTGTCTCATTTTATAAATTACATCACTGACAAAATGTATTTTAACCTGTCTATTATTTTAACTGACAACAAACAAATCCCTGCACAAAACCATGCAGCAGCAAAAGTCGCATTAATGGTAAGTGTTAAATTCACTTGTATTTATGTATATTGATACATCGTTTACTATTTCATGAAACTATCAAAGTTAACAAAACCCAAGTGCCACCGGCACCTACAGGCCTATTATGTGAAGTGTAGGCTGGCAAAATGGTTAAGTGAAAGGACTTTATTATATTACCATTTTTGAATATTATGCAGCATTATGAAATAAGTCTCTTATGTTCATCAAGCCTGCATTTTTTTGATAAAAAAACAGCAATATTGTGAAATATTATTAAAATAATGGTTTTCTATTTCAAAATCATTTAAAATATAATTTATTCCTGTGATCACAGCTGGATTTTCAGCATCATTACTCCACTCTTCAGTGTCACATGATCATTCAGAAATCATTCTAATATGAGGATTTAATGTCAATGATGGAAACTGTGATACTCTTTTCAAGATTCTTTGATTAATAAAAAGTTAAAAAGAACATAATGTAATAATATTTCACAATATTAGGCTACTGCTATTTTTTCTGTATTTTTGATTAAATAAATGCAGGCTTGATGAGCATAATGGCTGGAAAGCCTACTACCAATTAAGCATATTAGGTGATGTGCATCTCTGTAATGAGAAGGGGTGTGGTCTAATGACATCAACACCCTATATCAGGTGTGCATAATTATTAGGCAACTTCCTTTCCTTTGGCAAAATGGGTCAAAAGAAGGACTTGACAGGCTCAGAAAAGTCAAAAATAGTGAGATATATTGCAGAGGGATGCAGCAGTCTTAAAATAGCCAAGCTTCTGAAGCGTGATCATCGAACAATCAAGCGTTTCATTCAAAATAGTCAACAGGGTCGCAAGAAGCGTGTGGAAAAACCAAGGCGCAAAATAACTGCCCGTGAACTGAGAAAAGTCAAGCGTGCAGCTGCCAAGATGCCACTTGCCACCAGTTTGGCCATATTTCAGAGCTGCAACATCACTGGAGTGCCCAAAAGCACAAGGTGTGCAATACTCAGAGACATGGCCAAGGTAAGAAAGGCAGAAAGTCGACCACCACTGAACAAGACACACAAGCTGAAACCTCAAGACTGGGCCAAGAAATATCTCAAGACTGATTTTTCTAAGGTTTTATGGACTGATGAAATGAGAGTGAGTCTTGATGGGCCAGATGGATGGGCCCGTGGCTGGATTGGTAAAGGGCAGAGAGCTCCAGTCCGACTCAGACGCCAGCAAGGTGGAGGTGGAGTACTGGTTTGGGCTGGTATCATCAAAGATGAGCTTGTGGGGCCTTTTCGGGTTGAGGATGGAGTCAAGCTCAACTCCCAGTCCTACTGCCAGTTTCTGGAAGACACCTTCTTCAAGCAGTGGTACAAGAAGAAGTCTGCATCCTTCAAGAAAAACATGATTTTCATGCAGGACAATGCTCCATCACACGCGTCCAAGTACTCCACAGCGTGGCTGGCAAGAAAGGGTATAAAAGAAGAAAATCTAATGATATGGCCTCCTTGTTCACCTGATCTGAACCCCATTGAGAACCTGTGGTCCATCATCAAATGTGCGATTTACAAGGAGGGAAAACAGTACACCTCTCTGAACAGTGTCTGGGAGGCTGTGGTTGCTGCTGCACGCAATGTTGATGGTGAACAGATCAAAACACTGACAGAATCCATGGATGGCAGGCTTTTGAGTGTCCTTGCAAAGAAAGGTGGCTATATTGGTCACTGATTTGTTTTTGTTTGGTTTTTGAATGTCAGAAATGTATATTTGTGAATGTTGAGATGTTATATTGGTTTCACTGGTAAAAATAAATAATTGAAATGGGTATATATGGGTATTGTTTTTTGTTAAGTTGCTTAATAATTATGCACAGTAATAGTCACCTGCACACACAGATATCCCCCTAAAATAGCTAAAACTAAAAACCACTTCCAAAAATATTCAGCTTTGATATTAATGAGTTTTTTGTGTTCATTGACAACATGGTTGTTGTTTAATTATTAATGTTGTAAAATTAATCCTCAAAAATACAACTTGCCTAATAATTCTGCACTCCCTATATATATATATATATATATATATATATATATATATATATATATATATATATATATATATATATATATATATATATATATATATATATATATATATATATATATATATATATATATATATATATATATATATATATATATATATATATATACATACATATTGCCCCTTTCTTACATTTGAGCCCCTGCCCCTGAAGAACTCTCTGCACGGCCCTGATCTCATGAATAGCAGATTGCAGTTAATGAGCTCTATTTTGCCAATTCATGTTTGTTGAATTTTTTAATTATTCAAGAATGTCCTTCAGACATGTTTAACTCTGAAAACATGTTCTTTTGATGGGCTGTCACTTTTTAACATATTTTAACATAACATATAAAGTAGGGTCGAGCTGGCCATTGCCATCTTGGCAGCGCGTCATTGCGTGTCACTCCCGGATAACATAAAATGGACAAAGAGGCGGGATGTGGGTGGAGCTGAAATGACGTGATGACTAAAAGACAGCAGACAAACGGCTATCCACCTGTCACTCAACGTTATAACTGTTTTGCTATGTTTTTTTTTTTTTTGTCAAACTCAAAAATGTGTTCATTTTTAAATTTGCATTATTAAAAAATGCCATTATTTTATATGAAAAAGTTGGTAACACTTTACAATAATGTTCACTAGTTAACATTAACTAATAATGAACTGCACTTATAAAGCATTTATTTATCTTTTGTTTTGGTGTTGGTTCATGTTCATATTTCATGTTTTCAGTTTGTCATGTTCACAGTCATGTGCTGTGTCTCATTTCATTAATTTCGCAGGCTGCGTCCTCCAGAGGACGCATCCTGTGAAGGATGCAGTACACGGAGTGTCCTTAATCAGAATTTAAACGAGACGTCCTTCGTAGGACGCATGGGCAGAAAAGGAAACCGGAAGTATCACGTTGCTATGCCAACACGTTCACAGCGCTCTCTCACTCACCCCAGTTAAATTAATGAAAATGATTTATAACTTTGGAAAGTAATTTTTAAAAGATGTGTTCATTTGTTGTTGTTTTTTGTTCAATACTTGAGGAGCTGTGCCATACGTACAACAGATATCTGTTACAGAGACAAAGGACGAGGATATTAAGAAGAACAAAGTTTATCCGTTTTTACCAGAGGACGTTTCAAGTAAGTTGTAGGGTAATGAGGCGATAATTAGAAATACATTTATCTATACATAATATTACTATTTTGGTCAAATACAATATTATTATAGATTAATTATTATAGATGAGCACTCTCTGTGAAACTGCTACAAATGACATAATTTAACCCAGTGTTCATGATTTTTCGATAATTTTAAGAAAAACTAAAGCAAAAAAGAGATACTATACAATAAAGTTGTTTATTAACATGATTAAACACAATAGTAAATATTAAGAATGAACATCTTCGCTTGCATGTGTAACATTGTTATCAGCCGGTGCCGCCCTTTTTCAAATACAAAAAAAGAAACATATGACGGTAGTTAATGGCGACGCAAAGAATTGTGGGTTATCTGCAGCAACGAAGGATACATCTCATGCACACTCCGAATTCCTGAAAAGAAGGGCGCATTTGAACGTCGCATTCGGAGAATCCTACTTACTTTTTTTGAAATGAGACGGCCTTCAGACGCATGCAGCCTTCAAATGCGACCTCCGGAGGATGCAGCCTTTCGAAATGAGACACAGCTATGTTTTGTCTTGTCATGCACTTCCTGGTCTTGTCATGTGACTCCCATGCCCTCATGTGATCTTGTGTCTTGTTCTGTCATTGGTTTATTGTTTGATCACGGTTCACAGGTGTCACTTGTCTAGTCATTTGTATCAGTGTATTTAGCCCTCATGTTTGCCATGCGTCCTTGTCTGTTATTGAATGTGTAACCTGCTTGTTGGTGAGTCTTTGTAAAGTCTTTGTTTTGCCAAGTCTCTGTTTTGATTTATGTTAAGTTTTAAGTTGGATAAAATAAACTGCACATGGGTTCTAAACACTTGCCTCCAGTGGATATGTTACATCTTTATTAATGTTACTTATTAATTTCAACATTTACTAATGCATTATTAAAATCTTGCTAACATTAATGCACTGTGAACTAACATGAAGAAACCATGAACAGCTGGATTTTTATTAACTAACGTTAACAAAGATGGTAACAAATGTACTGTTCATGTTAGTTAATACATTAACTAATGAAACCTTATTGTAAAGTGTTACCAAAAAGTTAATAATTGTATTTTATTAACAACAATTTTAGTTTGGCTGGTATGTTTTTGATTATATCATAACATTTTAAGCTGTCATTTGGTAATGTTATGTGCCCCACCTATGGGGCATGTTGTCACATTTCACTTCCATTCTTTCGGGGTAAATAAAAATAAAGTATACACTATATTAATGAAACAAAACCACATAATTGTACTAGACGTGTGAAATGAATGTGGGAAAAAATAAATGCTCTGAACCCCAAGTGGATTTACACAAACTGAGAAGGTCAAAAAGATTCAGAACAATGATCAAAACCAGAGTAGATTGAGTCCAACACCCACAAAGCTTCAGTCGTTTCCTCTTCATGGGTTACACGTTTCATTTCCTGACATAAGGCAGTTTTGATTTACATGCTGTTTAATGTCTGATGATCGTTATTTTACATTTTCGTAAGCAATGCTTCTATCGCTTGTTTCTGCTTTTTCTTCTGTGTTTTGATCCTGAGATTCTGTCCTAAAAGATGTGTAATAGCGCCCCCTGCCAAATGACAGTGAAAAAGGAGTAAAGTAGATTTGAAGTAAATTCCTATGTACACAGTAGTCTAGCCTACACAACGATTCAGATACTCAGAATTAGGAATATACTGTATCTGTTTTCTTTATTTTAATATTTTCAAAACAATGTAAGTTTATAAGACTGTATGTAAAACTATGTGAAAAGTTTTTACACAATGCCTATTTAATAGGCTACTCAAACAAAATAGTAAACACAACTACAAGCCAAGTATACTTTGAATACTTCATTATATCTCGATCCAAAGATTGAGTATAAGTATAGGCCAAATATACTTAGACCTTTCTGGCAGTATAAGTCAAGTATACTTAAGTGTAATGTAAGTATATTTCTGGGAAGTATGTAAAAAGTAGACCTGAAAGTATACTTTCTTATTTTTTTGTTTTGTTTAAAAGAAGTATACTAACAGCACACTTGAATAAACTTATTTTGCATAAGGGAACAGATTCACTTAACCTCCCGAGGGGAAACCAGTCATGACAGAATGTGGATTTAGACAAGAAACGTTGCAGATGACTCAGATTTTGTATAATTAATCAGAGGTTAAAGAAAAATTATGTTTTTGTTTTTTTTAGTTAAATGACAGCTTGAAATACTGAGATCGTGTACATTGCTCAGTGTAGCACAGGCTAGAGTAGGGAGGGAAGAAGGAAGAGAGAGGAAAGGAAAGTGTTTTTTTTTGTTTGTTGTTTTTTATGAGGTTAAGTGCTCACGGAAGAGCTGAGTTTTAAGTTGACTTTTGAATGATGTCAATGATTCTGCGTTTTGGATGGCTTTGGGAAGATCATTCCACCAGCTGGGAACGTTGAATGAAAATGTTCTGGAAAGGGACCCCCCCCCCCCCCCCCCCCCCTCTGTGATGGTACCACAAGCCGTCGTTCCTTTGCTGAGCGAAGGCTTCTGGTGGGGGTGTGGATTTGTATAATGGAGTCAAAGTAAGCAGGAGCAGAGCGCGTGGTGGATCTGTATGCAGGCGTCAGCGCCTTAAACTTGATGCGAGCAGCGAGTGGTAGCCAGTGCAGAGAGATGAAGAGAGGTGTGACGTGGGTCCTTTTGGGCTCATTGAAGATAAGACGTGCTGCTGCATTCTGGATCTGTTTACATCTAGCTATCACAATTCCTTGCGCTCAGGCAGTTTGGCGTGACTTTGCCTGGAAAAAGTCGTGAAGTAGTAACTTACGGGCTCAAAAACCTGTCTGGAACGCAGCATAAGCTATAGCCGCTGCGGATGAGCTTCGTGCATCCTGATGTCAAGCCGGTAGCTGACAAGATGTGTTTTTTCTGTGTTTCTTTTGATGTTGTGTTTTTGTTTGCTTGTTTAAGAGAGTATTTGTGCCAGTGAGTTGATTTTGATTAATTTCACCAGTTGCCTAAACCAGGCTGGTTCCAGAATCAAATCACTGAGGGTGTATTATATTATTTATAATAATATTTTCATAAAAATGTCTCATCTTTCATAAGAATATCCTTATTATCCTTAATATCCTAAATAATATTTAGATGTCACTTCCCAAACTTTGGCCGTCTGTCCTCCTTAGCAACAAGTTTTATTCAATTAATTTTATAGACTGCAGCCTCGAAAGAGAGCCAAGATCGCAGTTCATCACGATCTCACAAAGTTGCGTTATAAAAATGTCAACAATAAATCTCTTACTTGCATCGTGTCTTGACCTTGTTTGATAATGAGAGGTTTCGCGAGCCTGCATTAACTCAGCCCTTAATAAAAACTCTGCCGTTTTGAACAGTTTTTGCAAAAATAGGCTGTAAATAGATGCATGTGACGCTCTCCAGAACTCGGACACAAATTTACTGTTTCGCCAATATTCTTACAGTATCAACTGAGGGTGCTTTTGCTTGCGTTTGAGGGTGCTTAGCTCTAGCACCCCCATAGAACCAGGCCTGGTCTAAACGATGACACGTGACGCTAGTTCAGTGGTATCAATAAATAGTCAAGTCAAGTCAACTTTATTTATATAGCGCGTTTAACAATGTAGATTGTTTCAAAGCAGCTTTACAGTGTTAAACAGGAAAATAATGCAGCATAATTTTATTAAGCTGTATAGCCATTTGATGTCATCAGTTCATTTCAATTTCCATACGGTGACAGTGTGGGCTTTAGATCAATAATTAGATCAGTAATTTAGTTTATATGGTTAATTTAGTTTATTAATTAGATTTATTTCGATGTTTAGTTGAAAAATTTTGTTTAAAAATAGTTAAATTACCCATTTTGTCTCATGTGTCCTTTTATGTTGCTTGCCCCCTTCCCAACGAGCGCTTTGAAAGCGGGGTTCGTAACAGTAGGCTGCATACAGTGCATGGTTGTATTTTGAATGTATTGGTGTGTGTGGTGTTGTTATGGCGGCAGCGTGGGGTGTGTTGATCGTTAGTGAAGGCCCTGACTGAAACCCCACGGTACGCTACTGGTATTAACAGTAAAAATGGCCCAGCAGCTGAGTTATCCACATGCAAACATTATTACTGCAACATTATTTTCACGCCCCCACCTTATTCTCCCACCCTGTCCCTTCTCATTTGTCAGAATCCAAAATCACCTCTTCACGGTCACCTCCCTCGTCATGGACACTATTTATACTCACTCTCGCATTTTCATCATTGTTTTGTCTCGTCCTGAATTTGTAAGACCTCACTACATTATGTGGTGTCAACTCACGTTCTTTAGCAGCATGTTTCCTGTGATCAAATGGATTCATTAATTCATTTTCCTGTAAGTTAGACCCTGTTTACACCTGGTATTAAGATGTGTTTTAGTCGATCGGATCACAAGTGACATTGAGGTTTAACTACAGGTCTAAAGGGGGTCTAAAACATTTTGAGCTTGTCCACTTTCGACCTCTTGCAGACAATTCTTCCTCTTTCGTAGTGTAAATGCTAATGTGGTTGAACAGCCACAAAATAAGCATTTAGTGATGTAACATGTAAACATTAACTCTTTCCCACAAAATCCAAACCACACAAATGGCTTTTAATTGGTTTTTGTTAGCAAACATGTAACTATAATTAAGTTCTTTCCATTGATCTGTTTTTTTGTGTTGTTTTTACTTTCACATTTAAATGATTTATTTTAAATGAATGAACTTATACGGTTATACCCTACTTGTGGTCAGTCAGCACCAATGCAGATCAACATGATTGTTTGCTTTGGCCACCTTTAAATTTTTTTATAAAAAGGCCAAGCGTTTGATCTACGCCAGAGCGTCCACAAATCTTTTACAGCGTTGTTGGCAGGGCAGCAAGTTTGACGCGCTCGCCTGTGGCGGTGTGAACGCACAGTAACCGTCTACTAATACTGTAATCAGAGTTAGTTGACATGTAGTTGCAAAGTTACTTCTAGTTAGTATCTCTCAGGTAGGTCCTTCAGGGTGTCATGGAGAGGTGAAGTGTCTAAGTCACATCATCTAGCTACTGGAGTTCCCCAGGGCTCAGTGCTTGGACCACTTCTCTTCTCCATCTACATGTCATCACTGGGATCTGTCATTCAGAAACATGGCTCTTCCCATCACTGCTATGCCGACGACACTCAACTCTACTTCTCATTTCAACCAGATGATCCCACGGTTGGTGTTCTTATCACTGCCTGCCTAACAGACATTTCTGCCTGGATGAAGGAACATCACCTGCAACTCAACCTTGCAAAGACAAAACTGCTTGTGGTCTCAGCCAACCCAGCAGTTCACCACAATCTCTCCATTCAGCTAGGATCATCAACCATAACTCCGTCCAAGACAGCCAGGAACCTTGGAGTTGTGATTGATGATCAGCTAAAATTCACTGACCACATTACTGCAACAACCCGGTCCTGCAGATTTGCACTATACAACATTAGGAAGATTAGACCCTTCCTGTCAGAGCAGGCCACACAACTCCTGGTCCAAGCTCTTGTTCTCTCCAGACTGGACTACTGTAATGCTCTTCTAGCAGGCCTTCCAGCATGCACTATCAAACCCTTGCAACTGATCCAGAACGCAGCGGCGAGGGTGGTCTTTAACGAGCCCAAGAGAGCGCATCAAATTCAAGGCACTGGTGCTCGCCTACAAAGCAACCACTGGCTCTGCACCACCTAAATTCGTTTGTTCAGACTTGCACACCCTCCAGGAGCTTACGTTCTGTAAATGAACGATGCCTTGTCGTGCCATCCCAAAGAGGCATGAAATCACTCTCACAGACCTTTTCCTGGACCGCCCCCACCTGGTGGAATTCGAGCAGCCGAGTCTGTAGCCATTTTCAAAAAACAGCTAAAAACACATATTTTCCAGCAGCACCTGACCAATCAAGAATAGCACTTATCACTCTATTAATTTTCTGTTTGTCTATTTAATACATTTAAAAAAAAAAAAAAATCCTATGTGTTCTGTTCTAGATTAATTGAGACTTGTTACAGCACTTGCATATTGTTGCCCTTGACTGTCCTAGTTGCTTCTATTGCACTCATTTGTAAGTCGCTTTGGATAAAAACGTCTGCTAAATGACTAAATGTAAAATGTAATGTAATGTTGTATCTCTAAAGTGTAACTAACCCTTTTTGCTTTATTTCTCCCATGGTCTGCCAATCACAACAATAACATGCTTGTTAGATTTGGGTTTGAAATTGGTTAGTTTTGACATCTACATATGTAATTAGTTCCATAATAACTGTAAAAACTGAACAGCAGGGTTTCATAGAGTGCCTCACGATTTCTCAGATGTCACATTATATGCAAACCTCGCTATTTCTTTAAAATATAATATTTTTATTTCAGTAAAAGCATTATTACTTCCACAATGATCAATAATGCAGACTGCATCAGTTATTTTAGTAGCACTGATGCTGTATTGCACAGCAGGACAGCACAGATAATTTAAAAGGAAGATAATTCAACATGTAATATGTGCGCACGCAAGCATCAACATAAACAACAACAACCCTGTCAAGAATGTGTTGAACATCAACAGGGTTTGCAATCATTTTAGCATTTTGTATTTGTAAACTGTAATTGGTTCACAGCAAATTGAAATGTCATTTTTTTTCACATGCTCCTTAGTGCATTTTCACACAGCAAGACATATTTCTTCTCAGCATTTTGATTTTATAATCAAAACAATAACTTAACATTCACTGCACGAGGCTTTAAAAGCAATGTGTGTCGTTTCTGTATACATAATGTAACTAAATTAAACTGCATTTTTTTTACATAGTTGTCTCTGCATATTACATTTTAAAATATATATTTAAAAAACTGTTTTATACAAATACTTCACTGTCCTAAATCAGTTGCATTTAAGTGTACGTTTGGAAATATCTGGATATATACTGTAGACTGCAATCCATTTATGTGCCATCTAATGTGTAATTCTCACCAGTCTCAGTGGGTTGGACCCATACCGTTCAATCAGAACCCTTTTATCTGGCTCTGCTTAAGGTTCAGTAGTCTCTTCTGTGATATTTACCTTCAGCAGAGATGACTGCTGGGCCAACTGCGCTGAGACAACCTGTATCATGTGCTCTGATGATTGGGAGCACATCTGAGGAAATGCTCTGGTCTCTTCTTAACCAGGTCAGGAACGATATAATAGGTAATGATATAAGAACTGAATGCAGAGAGAAGAAATGGCCATGGCCTGCAGGCACCGTCTGTCTCCCTGAGGTTCTTTATCATCTATCAGATCCATGGCAACAGAGGAATAAATACATATGACCAAAGAGTCCACAGAAAAATGGAGATTGATCATTAGTATTTCAGCATGCTTCACCGCATCCACCTAATGGCTTCATTCAACTCTCAAACACCGTCAGCATGTAGCCAGTCGCTGTCACTATTAGGTTGCCCTAGTGACAGTTATGAAGGACAATATTACTACTTATAGTCATTCCATGTTGACATCAAATCAGTTTTATGCCACTAAAAATGAACATTCTGGAAGGGAAAATGTTGTAAATAAATTATACAAATGCATAATGTCAAAGACGAAGGGGAATCAAAGCATGCTCTTTGCCTTTGCAGCCGTATTTTCACTAAAAGCACAAACGTCACACTTTCACACTCACATGCTCACACAATATTCAACACGTCTTTGTGTGGCTCTGCACAGACTGATTGGCATCTGACTTAAACCGATTAGAAATGTTGTCTGACTTGAAATGTTGTCACATAGTAGGCCCTAATCCTAGTGCCAGTCTTAACTACAGTGTTCATTTTAGGACATCCTCAGACCTCAGTCATATGATGAAAAGGCGTCATGCCTCAGGCTAAAAGGCTTCAGTCATTAGACAAAACGGCATTGCGCCTCAGACTGAAAGGCTTCAAGTCTCAGGAAAAACATCCTCAGGTGTCAGGTCTCGTACAATTAGGCATTGGGCGAAAAGGAGTCAGACTAAAAGGCATCGTACAAAACGGACTCAAATATAAAGGCATCACTCGGACGAAACGCACTTAGAATGAATGTTTCGAATTGCACCGCCTCAATATGATGTCACATACACCCTTAAAAATAAAGGTGCTAGGAAGAACCAAAAAGGGGTTTACACAGTGATGCCATAGAAGAACCATTTTTGGTTCCCTGAATAACCGTTTTTCGAACCATTTTATAGTCTAGAAAAATCTGAACTTTGCCGTCAATTTGCGCCGCGTTAACCAATCAGGAGCCTGCTTGCTGCTGTCACGTGGTGAAGTGACGTGATGAGAAACCCTGCATAATTTAAAAATACTACTATTGTGTCACAAAATGTAGTTTTAAGACTTTTTCAGGTTGGAATGTAGTGGTTTAAAGCTCAAATATGTGGTTTATTTATAAAGAGAGCGCCTATTTTAAAAAAATAATCTTGTGTTTTTGGAGTTGTGAGATCCAGGCGATCACCGGGTGCTCAGCGCTCATTAACCCCGGCGAGAGCAGCCTTTCCTCGGCTAGTCCTTCTGACGTTTGACGCTGGCTCTGATGTCCTTTAGTGGTTCGTCTTGTGTGGATCTAACGGGCGATCTTTGGTGCCATGAATCTATAATTTGTTGTCTGTCAAATCGTTTTGACTGAGGGCAAAGAGAAGTTTCATAACTTTATTTTTTAAGGATATTTAAATACACATGCAGTGAAGATAATGTAGGAGTTGCCTGGACCACATTTGTGTGGCTATTAATGTTTAATATATATTTTTAATGAAAATGAAAAGAGGCAGAGTGGTGTTTTATGACATATTTCTCCTGGAGCACCTTGAACGCTATTTAGCTTCAAACGCTTGATTTCTACGCGTGTCCAATTCGCCGCGGATGCGCGAATGGATTCAAAATGTTCACACGTCAAACTAGACGCGATAGACGCGATTTTGATGCTCTATTCGCGTTTGGTGTGAACGCAGCATAGAGAACCTTTCTGCGCTACAAAGAACCAAAAAAAATGCAGTTAAAACTTGTTTTGAACAATTTCTTTGTTGACTGCAGATTGATTATAAGTCATTTTAAATCATAAATCAGATTTTTCTTTTTAGGCCATATCGCCCAGCCCTAGGTTGTACCTAGTCTCTTAATGAGTCATGGGTGTGTTTTGGGCTTAATGTGCAATAAACCAATCTCAGTCTTATCTCCCATTCCCTTTAAAAGCCAGTTGCACTTGCCCCATGACGGATTCGCTATTTACATGGCGGAATTTGCGAGCGGAAAGACTGAATGCTTCTCCAGAGAGAAAACGGATCTGCTCGTCTATGGACACCTGCTTGCACGTCATTACTGCAAATAAGTAGGCTAATACGTATTCAATGACTATACATTATGACATGTAGGCAATTTTACATTTATCTACACAATAATAATCTTTTACATTTGAATCTTTTAATTTTTCATATTTAAAAATGTTTGTGTGCTGCTGCGCGTCCATGTGTGTGTGTAACAAGCAGAGTGTACACACGTTGTGCACCCACCTATAGGCGCATATTACTAACACGCCCTTTAAAGCTGCAGTCCGTAACTTTTTGGGGTTAAAAATTATCCAAAATACATTGTTGAGCAAGTACATAACCAGCCAGTGTTCAATACTATCTGCTTACCTTAGCTCGATTTACAACGGTAAGCTTGTAATAATGTTTTTAATTCCAGTGGTACTGGTGGATTTCTGCGGGAAATTCAAGCATGTCTTTGTGTCATTACGTCACATCTGTACACATAAAGAAGGTGTCCCGGCTAGTAGGCTATATTGTGTGTGAGGATGTTGGAGGTTGAGATTTATAGCCTTTTCTCACAGCACTTGATATAATTAAACTTATCAATTTGATGGCGGATCCAGAAAGGTTCAAACGACAATCACCAGTGACAACTGGAGATTCACTCGCTGTAAAATGCGAAAGACTTCGGACTTTCGGGTGCGTCTCAATCCGCTCCCTAGTTCAGTAGTCAGGGCACTGATCAGGACTGATCCCTGATCAGTGTCCTGACTACTGAGCTAGGGAGCGGATTGAGACGCACCCTCAGAGTGGCTACAGAAAAAAAGAAAAAAAGAGACTTCAACCGGGCCTATGCGAAAACAAGGATAAAAAGGGCTTTTGAAAGGTGGCGTGAACTCTGTGTTTTAAAGGGGTTCAAAATGGACACAGAGACGGCTTTTTTTCTGCTGGACAAGACATTTCAATTGTTCAATTGTGTAACAGTAGCACACTTGTTCGTTTAATTCATACAGTTGTGCCTTTCTCATTTTGCTATGTGCATTATGGTAAATATCAATTATTTTGTGCTAGCTATGAGAGGGAGCAATTCACCTCTACTCCACATTCATTTGTTGGTATATGACAGTTAGAAATTAGACTGCACAGAAATGGAAACTAAACTACAGGTAGCCCTAATACACATGAAATGTAATCACGCTATCCTGATGTTGTTAACATTAACTATTTGAAAACTAGCTTAATTTGTAAAAAAAGAAGAAAAAAGTATGCAAAATTTGCACGGTTTGACGTATGATAAGCGATCGTTAGATTTAATCATCGCAATTTACTGCAATGCTTTTTTCACCTTAGTTGGTCAGAACGAAAGTGGATGTCATCTACTTATTTGTTCAGATGACATTTTCTGGTGAAAATGATTATGTTGGTCATACTTTCAAAAAGTATAATCTGTGATTCTGAATGAGAGTATCCACACCGGTGCGGTGACTGACAGCCGCACATTCTCCTCAAAACATTGGATTCCTCCGCGCTGTGCCATGCAAAGGCACAATTCACGTAAAGTTTATAATTCCGCAAATAACTGCAATTGCAGATTTCGAACAGAGATGGCGACAAAGAGGAAAAACTATGGACTGCAGCTTTAAATAACACAACAAATACTGCACTATTGACTTTTAGACTAGGTTTTCCTGTGTATGATAGGGCTCCTTAAAGCTGTGAAAGTGGACTAGTGAGTGGATGAGTTTACCTGTTAAGCTGATGACGTTAAAAGTTAATGAAATCAAAATTGATCCAATTTACTACCACTAATCCTTACCACTAACAAGAGCTTTCTGTCCCTCCTATAGTTAGTTTTACAAACTCTTTATGTACATTTTGAAGCAATTAAAGAGGTATTTGCATAGCTGTCAGTGGTGGGACAGAACACTCCTGGATTTCATCAAAAAGTTCTTCATTTTTACGGGTTTGGAACGACATCTAGTGACATAATTGTCTTTAAATCTAACCTGTTGGAATGGTTATTTAAATTATATAATGTATACACAGTAACTGTGTAAGAAGTCTTAAAATATTCTAAACATATGAGACATTATAAGAACTGTAAAAATGGACTACAAAAGCCAACAAAAGGCATGGAGATGTGGATTTGAAAAGTTTTTTTTTTTTGCCGTCTCTGCTGTCAAAGAACTTTTGTAGTGCTTTTGGAAGAACGAGGCCCATGAATCTGTATAAACAGGGCAGAAAATTGAAGGGGACATCTCAGTAAAAGACAGCCTCTCATCAGAATATTCATTAAAAAACAGGGGCCAGGAAGAGGATCCCTTCTGCATGATGAATGCGACCACATCTCCTGAAATACAAATTACAAATCATCCACTCCTCAACAATACGACTGTCTTTGAACTAAAATTGCATGACGGAGATGGTGGACTTTGAGATAAAATTCAGAGATGTTATCCAGAATATGAGAGGAAGAGGCAGCAAATTATTTTCTGCCTGCTCACTCTGAAGACATCTATCATATTTTTCATAAACACGGAACAAAGGGTTTGGAAAAAAAATCCACAGGCATGCCTTCAAACAGCACGCAATTTGCATATGCTGCCGTATGGTGATTTAAAGTACTTTCTTTTAAAGTATTTAAACATTTCTCATTGATATCTGTCTTCAGAATATGGGATGCTTTTGAAACTGTCACATTAGCATATTTTAAGACACAATATGTCACTTTATGGTCTATTCAAAATGGTTATACTGTACTTAAGCCTTTCCCAGCAATTCTTTATTTATCATAGGAGATACACTTCAACTATATCATTAACAAACATTATGCAATATTCTGCAGATCATTAGTTTCTATTCAATATTTGTAATTGCATGTACTTTAACTAAGATATGATAAGCATAAGCATTTTATAATGCAGGGGAGGGCCTTTCAAGTAAAACCTTTACACATCCAACATCGCTGTTGGATTGAAATGCCCCTACGCATGCCAGTCAATCACATTTCTGCTAAGATGGTTCAGTGTAATAGTGTTTAAAACCCTGTATGGACTCCATGTGAACTTATTAACCTATTAACGATTTCTGTGGCATGCAATGTATTGCGGTGAAAAACGTACTAGAGCACATCCTTACAGCTCACACAATGAGGGCCAGCTTTAATTTGCACCTTTTCACATGTCTTTGCATTCAGTCAAACACAGTCCTGGATAACCCAGCTGTGCAGCAGTGCTTGACTGTAGAGCATTTTTTTTTCACAGATTTGCCATAGTTTTATTCTAGTCTTTCATTGACGTTGAATCCCAATGCTTTTCCTGCTCGATAGAGGTTATGTGAGCAATCAAACCAGCCACACCACTCAAGATGAAGATGTGCTTGATTTAATCATGTCATTAGCATGCTGTCATTCAGTTGAGCTTCCAGAAGAATGGTGTCTTTTATAAATGCATTGCCTTTTTCATACACAGTGGCACTAAAAGCTATTTGGTACATTTAAATGTATACATGTCATTGTATTAGAAATAAAACTGTAACATAGTTTGTATGTTCAGGGAAGAAGGAGGCGGGAACCGGTACCCCGCGCCTACTCCCCTTCCGGGGAGCCCAATCTCTGCGTCCAGGGATATGGGCCGGCGAGACTAGAGAAAGGGAGACGGAGACCCCCAGAGCAACCGGACAAGAGAGTGAAGAGAGGAAAAAAAAAATTCTGCTCCGGTTTCCGGACACACTGCTGATCGGTCCTCAGCCAGCCGAGAGGCTCTTCCTCGCAGTGCCATGCGATGGTACTGGACGCTCGGTGGATCGGCTCGATTCTCCTCCTCCCCCTGGCCGACGGCGGTGGCTCCTCCTATTGAGGGAGCCGGCAGCGAGTCCCACGCTCCCTGCTCCTCCCCAACATGGCGGACGGCAGCAGGCTCCGGCTCACAGCGAGTGCCGGTGACTCCTCCGCTCCCTCTCGGACGGCAGCCACCCCACCTCGACCCAGGGGCACGGCAGCGAGCTCTCCGTCCCACCGGATCTTCACTCACTCCAGCACGACCGCCTCGGGCAGCCACTAGCGGTCTTCTCTCTTCCGTGCTGCCCGAACTCCTCAGCTCTGCGATCCCCCTGAGCAGCGAGGGCTCTTCGACAGCATGTCCCGCCTTCCTCCCGAGTTTCGGCACCAATGTAATGTAGTTTGTATGTTCAGGGAAGAAGGAGGCGGGAACCGGCAAACGTTCAACAACTTTTAATCCAAATAAATGAACACAAAATGAAAGTAAAAGCGGCAGCCCCTCACGGAGGACTGCCGCGAACACACATAACAAAACACAACTTAAAATCCAGGCCTGGTCCTCTCCCATCCTTCACTGGAGTCGCTCGTCCTTATATGCCTCTGTGCTCCCTCATGAGAGGACTCGAGACCGGTGTGCCTCGCAGGTGACGCTCATTCTCAATCACGCACACCGGTCTCGCTCGCTCATCCCATGTCTCTTGCTCGTCCACCTCGCCACAAAAACAATGAGCCCCTCTGTAAATTATAACTTAAAAATGTGCTTCAAGTGGTAACTGGACCAGAATATTGCGCCGGCCCAAGTTTCTTCATCATGACCATGGATGTCGTCCAAAGCCCCTTTGTCTTTGCTGGCTCCATCCAGCTCCCTGACTCTGCCTTAGGCTTCCCGTCCCTCAGCTCGTCCTATCTGTTCAGATCTTCACCTCGGTCCCACAAGCCTGTGGCTTCGTCTTGGCCCTCAAGACCAGTGGTGTCATCCTGGGATTAAGGCCCAATCCCAATTCTATTTTATACCCTTTTGCCTTCGCCTTTGCCTTCCCCTACCCCTACCCATTCTCCTTGCCCCTTGAAACCGAATGCCAAGGCGTAGGTATGAAAATATTCCCCTAAGAAATGGGACACCACTACTATACCATTACACGTCATCATACCCCATTTCTTTTATTAGTGTCCTGTGACATTTAACCAGTGTGAACCGCAGTGAGGTGCGTAGGCTATATCTAACAGAAATCAGGCGCGAGCACGTTTAACAAATTACTCACTCCCAACAGAGTTCCGTGCTGTATTTGAACTTAATACAACAGCGCTCGTTTTCAGTTCAAAAACGTATGAGCCAGAGTTTCCTAAGATGATACAGAATGACACAGAACATACAAGACTAGTGAAGCCGCTTTTCCATCAGGTTAAACGATGGAAATTAACCGAAATCAAACGATAATTAATTAATCTCTTTGTTTATTAACCGTTCCATTCCGTGCTGATCCGAGCCGGCCGGTACGGATATAGTTTCGTTATCTAACGTTACTGTGGTGCTGCGATAAAATGTTCATACATTATACGTCAAGTCAGTCGTTGCCTTGGTAACGCAAGAGTTTACAGACAATATGTGATGTAAATATCGACTGCGTTATGAAGGACGACCAGATATATTTTTTAACAATTATTAATATGTGTTCAAATCACTCAAATAGTGCATTTAGCAAGCTACGGAGAAACTGGCAGCCAGGCGACACGCAAGTGATCGATCCCAAGTGGCAACATAAGCCGCATTTCCACCGCAGGAACTTTCCCCAGGAGCTAGGGACTTTGGGGTGGTACTCAGGGTGTTTCGACCACAGGAACCAGGGTCTAAATGAAGTTCCGGGTAAATATTTCCCCCTCCAAACAGCCCTGCTCGCAAGGTAGTACTTTTTCAGAGTTCAGGAACTTTCGGGGGTGGGACTTGTACACTGAACATTCTGATTGGTTGAGCTCACACAGCATTTTATTTAAACTGGCATTTTTAAAAGTCTTGCGAGGTTCGTTCTGTGTTCAGTAAATATCAGTCTTGCTCGTTCTGTCCGATGGCATGCATTGTCTCGGCAATCTCAAGGTCAATGTCCCTAATAGCTGATTATAACATACGTTGTCTTATTTTAAATCTAGCTTTACAAGCTTTCAGAATACGCTTAAGTATCAGTGCTCGTCTCTTTTCCGCCCTTTTGTTAATTACAGCTTTAATAAATCAATACATAACTAGCAAAAGCAGCACTGCTTGCATCTCCTCCATACTTGTTATTGTTGCAGACAGTATCGCACAAAAAATTATTACTGTCTGTCGCTGACTGGGAGGAACAGTTGCGTGCAGTCCCACGTCTCTGGACTAATTTGCCTAATCTTCACGGTACTTTAGACCGCAGTGGAAACGCAGACAGTAGCAGGTCTGGGGGGAAAAAAGTTCCTGTAAAAAAAATTCCTGGTACAAATTATTCCGGGTAATTTCGGTGGAAACTGGGCTATACACACATTCTAGCAGCATGGCAGTCGGTGGAAGGAAACTTCCCATACCCCTTCATTTGAAGTGTGGTCCTGAAAAATCTTCGTTTGAAGGGCTATCTAGCCCTTCCCCTTACCCCTACCACTCCAGCCAAAAGAGAATCGAGACACCCCTACCCCTTCATGTGAACGTGCAAAACGAAGGGGTAGGGGAAAGGGAAGGGCTAAGGGGTAGAAATAGGATTGGGCCTTAGCCTCTTTGTGCTTTGCTTGGATCTCCACATCTCCTGGCACCGTTTCATTAGGTCCCCTGGTTCCACCTCCTTCCTCTGGCTCCTCCATGGTTATCTCCTCCGCCGCTGGTCCTACATTGGGCTGCTCCTCTGCCGGCACCACTGTGGACTTCTCCTCCACCATGGACTATACCGCCCGAAGCTCCTAATCACTAAACTTTATAAAGAACTCATGACGTCATAAAAAGTTGAAGCTGTCACACCACCATATTGGTATTCCCTAGTAAGCTCACTCATTCTATTGAATTGAAAATTATATGATTTTACTGAAAAAACATTGCCTAAGGAGACACCATTTTTATTTCTGAAGTTTCCCTGTACTTTCTGACAATGCATGTAAATGGTTATTTGTTTAAAGTATTGAATTTCCCCTGCTTATTAAAAAGTTACATTCATATTCATTACAGTAGTGAACATCAGTTCCGGGCAGCTGGGCGAGACACTTCAGCGTATGTATTACAAACCTGAATAAAGATTTATGCCTTGTAACCTGAAATCGCCTTGTACTGTTCATCATAGAATTTGCGCCTTTAAGAGTCTGAAATAGATCTCAATCAGGAAATAAAATACACAACACATCATAACTTATTCAAAAAAAAAAAAAAAACGCTGGCAGCTTGTATTCCAGATGCATGGAAAACTGAATTTTAATACAATAGTGTGCAATATATATACAATAAATATTAATACAAGCCTCTGTTACTATAGTAACAGAGGCTTGTATTAATATTTATTGTATAGGCTATTCTAATCCGTTTCTGCGACTAAACACAGAAACATATTTATGTTTATTATTTCCTCTATAATTAGGTAAATATATATTTTTATGTTAGGTTGGTTACTTGTCTCGGAAGTGTGTAGTCCACATTAACGATTTCAATATAGCACTTATCCTCTCCGAAAAGACCATAAACATTACAGATAACATCTGAAGTAAGAGACGCGGAAACTAATTCAGTGTGCGACTCTCACAGTGCATTATGGGTATTCTCTAGCTGTTGAGTGGATAAACCCTCACGGTCTTCCTCTGAGTCCGCACTTTCTCGACGTAATGCCGCTTTGACTGCCGGGAAGAAGTCCGCTGCATAACCCGCACCAGTGTGGGCTCGGCAGAAGTGCGCATCGAGGGCGCATATCGACCTCAAAGGGGGCGTTCGCGAGCACCCTTCTGAGACCTAAAATGACAAATGGGACACCCTGCGGTCTCGTGGACGGACACACGCATGCAGCGGCCATTGTAAGTCCACAAGACCGAAATTGCACATGAAGTCAGTTCTAAATCAGTTGTACACTCGTTATTGTGTTGCCTTGTGGGATTGAATGAGTGCACTCCATAACGTCCACTATGGTTTTGGACACCTCTACAAATAGCCGACTCCTCCAATAGTGCACTATTTAAGGGTATAGGGGGCGATTTTGGACACTTTTTTTCTAGGTTGAGCACCTGTTTCTTGTCATGTTCGTCATTACCTGTGTATATATACTGTAGCTCTAGTGTATATACATTATATACTCTATGTTGGATTACCTTATTTATTTTGTTTATTAATGTGTTTATGCTGAAAATAGATCCTCTTCTCCTTGTCTGTGCTTGTCAAGCTGCGACAAGGAGACATAGTCGCACAATTTCAAGAAAAACATCTTATATAGCATATACTACAGCTCAAAAATGTGTTTCAGGTCAAACTGACCAGGAACACTTTCTGGTTGACAGACATCGCAACATGTATACAATACTATAGTATGAACTACACAACCACTACATTATCTCTCTCTCTCTCTCTCTCTCTCACACGCACACACACAAATGCACTCTCACACATACACAGTGTAGTCTGGTATCCAGTAGGCTTTGGGCCTAGAAACTGCCATTAAAAGAAAGTAAATGCAAGCAAAAGAGATGATGATGGTCCACCATGTTCTCCAGCCAATCCATTAATTGCATCTTGGCTGCTCACAGGTCCAAACGTCACCTGAGCATGTGATAACGAGGACCTGGCTGTCCTGTCTAAAATGAAGTAGCTGTGCAGTTGAAAAGTCAGTGTAGGTTTACGTAACAATTTTCCACCCACATTATAACGGGATTACTCATTACTAGGACATATTGCGCCACCTGGACAAAGAACACAGAGCACTGAATGTTTACAAAATTAAAACCAGTTTTCTGCCTCCATTGCATAAAATGTAATGTAAACTGTTATTCTGCCGAGAGTGTAGTGCACACTGGATACACTCAACAGCAATTAGCTATAGACACTAATAAGCCAGCTACACACAAGCACCTTGAATTCAGCAATAGTGCATGCTTTTGTGAAATGAGATACATTCCTCTCTTAAAGGGAAATTAGGTTTGTAACAATGCAGTTCCTTGTCAGCACTTTCTTGCATCAAATAAGTCTCCTTTGAGGAGCACTTTGGAAGTAATCAGGGCGAGATAGTCGGGGATAAGCATTGTTATGATCAGTTATTCACAAGAAAAGACTTTGTGATCTAACACTATTGCATTCGGGGGCTTGTAAGTATCATACCTTTATATGGATAATAACAGAGAAAAATTGAACTGCGAAACGAAATCTAGGAAATCATGGTTATCCTTAAACTAGGTTAAACAAAATAGCTAATGATTTTGCAATTATGTGTCATATGACAGCTATACACATTGAAATAATCTGCCCGCGTCATGTCCATTCAAACCGATGACATCACATGTGTATTTTAAACACATGATGCTCTTGTGTACAAGGAAATTATTTTTGACCACAAGATTTTTCCTCATTAACTTGCATTCTCAACAAGCTATTTCAGCTTTAACTTGCCTAATCAGATCTCATACATCAACAAACCAGTTGGCCTTTGCCCTCCAAAATGTCAAATTCCTATCTTCAGCAATCCAGTTGTGCATTACCTATTTAGGATCTTCACACAGCATTAATTAAATATTTCCTTAATATGACTGCATGGCATTTGAGACCCAGATCTGCAAAACAGCCAAAACCAAAATAGTTTCCATTTGCAATATGGATTATTGATTTGTTGAAATGGACACTTTTTGTGTCTTCTTCGCATTTCATTAAATAAATTGTTTTAGATGTTTGCATTACTTCCTTTCAAGAGATAACTGTCTCATTTAGATGAACATTACATTTACATTTACATTTATGCATTTGGCAAACGCTTTTATCCAAAGCGACTTACAGGGACCTTATTACAGGGATAATCCCCCTGGGGCAACATGGAGTAAAGCGCCTTGCTCAAGGACACACTGGTGGTGACCGCTGGGATCGAACCAGCAACCTTCTGCATATCAGTTCAATGGTTTAACCCACTGGATCACATTACATTTGAAATGGGTGTTTTTTGCTGTTTGCTTGCCAATTGACAAAGTATGTGATTAATTTACACTAACAGGCCGGTCACGCTTTCTATTAAGTGTACTACTATATATTAACATTCAAATAATTTGATACAATTAGAGGTTGACCGATAGTGGATTTTACCGATAACTAAGTTGGACCGCACTTGCCGATAACCGATTAATCGACCGATAGCTTTTAAAATTGATACTGGATTAAAAAAAAACGTAAAACAGTGCTGAATGTTATAACAAGAAAGAAAGAAAAAAAACAGTACTGATCCATGAAATTGTGCTAAATTAGAAAAATATATAAATATTAATATTAAAATAAGTCTAACAGAACAAATCTTCAGAAAATAATTTAAACATTAAAATATTACAGGTCAAATTTGTTTATTTACCTATAACCTAGAAACATGCATGTACATTTCATAGGTAACACTATTCAAGTCCCTATGCAACAAGGATGTGTTAGCTTACATGAACTATATGCATTATGCATACATTTTTACAGCATGTATTAATATGAGTAATACAATTGTACTTGGTCATTCATGTTAGTTCATAGTGCATAAACCAAGGTTAACAGATACAAATACAAATTCAAACTCAATTTAATGTTGAAATGAACATACTAACAATGAACAATACTTCCACAGCATTTATTAACTGTAGTTAATGTTACAAATTGAATCTTATTGTAGTGTTACCATTTCATATAAATCCAAACAGTCTGCTTTTTTAGAAGGCGACTATCTAATAAAAAACGAATGCGCTTCTGCTTTGTTTATGTTTCTGTCGGCAGCATGACGATACAGTTCTCACTCAAAAACTCATTCTCAAAAATTTGCAACATTTAGGTCTGACTTGCGTGTGTTTTTATCACATTGTTTTAACTGCTTGAGGTACTGCTAATGTTAGCGTCCTCTCAGCCTCGTTGACAAACATACACACTGCTGTTATTTACCTGTTAATGCAGAATCTAGTCAAGAAATTAATTACTTTATAATGATTTGGAAACAAGTACTGTAGTGTTCTGTATTCATACAGTTTCGCTGTCGTGTTTTAAACGTGCATCTGATGTGTCAACACTCTCCGCTGCCTCACGTGTGACTGTAAACACAAGGCGTCAGTGAGTTTTTATTTGGCCTCTAGAGGCCGCTCTCGTTCTATATAATGGCAGCAGGCCCTTCTCAGGGCTCTTGTACTGTGTAATGACAGCGCACCCGTCTCAGCCACTCCAGCAACGGAAGCAACACGGAAAAACTATCGGTGTGGATTTCTGCTGATAACCGATTGTTCCACCAATCAGCTATTGGTGCCGATTAATCGGCAAAACCGATGAATCGGTCGACCTCTAGATACATCAAACTCATTGTGAACTTACATGTTTTTACATTGTACTCATAGTGAAAAATACACTATTTTACCTGTCCGGTTCCCCGTGTATACTACGTACTTATTACATATGCCACACCTGTGAGGTGGATGGATTATCTCGGCAAAGAAGAAGTGCTCACTAACACAGATTTAGACAGCTTTGTGAACCATATTTGAGAGAAATAGGCCTTTTGTGTACATAGAAAAGTCTTAGATCTTTGAGTTCAGCGCATGAAAAATGGGGGCAAAAACAAAAGTGTTGCACTTATAATTTGTTCAGTGTATTTGAAAACAAACTTATTTGGCTCTAAAGTATGACTTAATTGTTTCTCAATTGACATTCCTTGGCCTAACGTTCACCTAATGTGATCTTCTCAAAGAGTTGCATTTAACTAGATGCAAGGAAATGTAACTCAGATCTCAGTGCAACTTTAGGTCTACACTCTAAAACAATGGTGCTATATATGGCACTAAAAGTGGTTATTGGCTCGTAATAGGGGAACCACTTTTGGTGCTATATTGCACCATATCTTAACAGGTTCTGTATATGGTAGCGTTCCTATATAGCACCTCAGTCATCCCAAAGAACCACTGAAGAACCGCTGAAGCACCAAGATTTGGTGCTATATAGTACTAAAAGTGGTTCTTTGGCTCGTAATCATAGGGGAACCAATTTAAGTTTGTGCGTGTGTGTGTGTGTGTGTGTGTGTGTATGTCACAATTCACCAGTGTGAATGCCTGTGATTACCACCAGAGGGCACTCCACACCGGACTGTCACTCCATCACAAACTACATTTCCTCAAAACTCACTGCTCCTCATCCCTGATTACATGCACCTGTGTCTCATTACCCTGTTTACCTCACCCTATATAAACCTGGTTATTTCAGTCATTCATTGCGAAGTCTTGTTTGTTGTAAACTGCATTTCTGAGCGTTTTCCCTGGTTTCATGTCTCTGGTTTTGGATTTCTTGCCTGTTCCTTGGATTACCCGTTTGCCTGTCTCTCCTGTCTTGTTTGCCTGATTGGACTGATTACCTGTTATGACCTCTTGCCTGTTTGTTGACGACGATTGTGGATTACCCTTTAAAATAAAGCTGTGTTTGGATCCTCAACATGTTAAGTCTCCAAGCAGTTCCGTTACAGTATATTAAAGGTCCCATGGCATGAAATTTTCATTTTATGAGGTTTTTCAACATTAATATGAGTTCCCCTAGCCTGAATATTGTCCCCAAGTGGCTAGAAATTTTGATCGGTGTAAACCGAGTTCTGGCTGTCTCTCTCTCTGACGAGCTGATCTGGAATTTTCCTCTTATGACGCCATAACAGGAACGGTTACCTCCCTTTCCTCCACCCAGAGAATTTGGCACACCCATGCAAGCGCTATATTTGTCCTCGAGAGATCATGGCTTGTGAACGAGTGAATGCTGGCAGTTTCTCAGTGTTTGGATGTACAAATGAAAACAGAAGTCTTTTTTCAGTTCCTTTTGATCTGTGATCAGTGATTTCTGATGTGTAGCTAATTATTCAAGTTCACACAGAACTTTATTATTCGTGGCTGCGGCTTCTCTCTCTCCCGACACAGAATGGTGTTTTTGTGTTTTCTTTCTTGTGAGTCAGTGTTTTTATACGTCCTTGTCGCGTCTATCTGTTCTAAAAATGTGCATACAGTCGTGAGTTTCTGCTCAACATCGGCACAGCCACATCTTTAGAGATGAACCTCACGCACGCCGAAGCTCGGGCTGCACTGACCGCTCGGCCTTCAAAATCACCGACCCCCACTACTGTATCTCGCCCACAGTGGAGGCACCAAACGCGGCTCGAGAGGAAGCAGAAGGGGGGTAAGCGTGAGGGTATCTGGCTAGGCTAACCAGCTATCCCCACAATAAACTGGATTACATTCGATTACTGCTGTTGTGTCTTTGTTTGCACTGTGTACTCAATGCGCGTCACTGACGCTTTTCATATGATAGGAAAATATCAAAAAATAATGCTATAATCAACACTTACTCGTAACTCGTTCATCTCCTGTACTGGTACATTACATGTGTTACAAAGTTGGAATAAGGAGGAAGACGGGTCGGCGTGACTGGGACTCGTGTTTATTCAGAACAATACAAACAAAATAAACTCGCGCTGACAGCGCTCTCACAACTCAGTAGTTCCTATAAATAACTTTGTTAGCAATCGCTCCGTCTCTGGTCCGTGATGTCCGGTTCGCAAACGAATCGTTCTTTTGAACCGGTTCTTTTTAGTAATCCGGTTGTACCAGTTCACCAAATCAGACTGAATCATTCTAAACAGTTCTCGTCTCGAGTCAGTACTGATCCATCATTTACTAAAGTTACTAACTTTCTGACATGAGTGATAGTCCCTCCGACTAGAAATAAACTAATAACCTGAAGTATATGCTAGTAACTACAACAGTTCACTGAACTGAGACGTGCTGAGAGAACTGATGAGAAGTGAACTCAGGTCCATCCGTCTCTCTGGCAGCAGGCTCGTGCCTGCTCCTGCTGTAGACCTCGTTAAACCACGCCCCCTCCGCTACAAGATCTAACACTCATTTCAAATGCAAAGATGCCAGCCAATCACAACAGTGGGCGTTTTTACTGAAGTCTCACAGCAGACACGCCCCTTGAAACAGGGCATTCAGCCACAGGGCAAACATCAGTATAGAAAAAATGCCTTTTATTTCTAAATTATGACATTTTATGATGTAAAAATCATACTAACAATATAAGTACACCTCAGGAAACATTATAAAATAATAGAAAAATGCCATGCCATGGGACCTTTAAGACTAATGTAGGGCTGTAATGATACCCTCATGTCACGATTCGATACATATCACAATACTGAACTCACAATACAATATTATTGCAATACTCCAAGACATGTGGTTAAAGGTTGGCAAAAAATGTACTGTCGATTGAAATGCTAAATATGGTATTACATTGAGGTGGAAATGGTAACCCAATGCACAGGACAATGGTGACACCAGATAAAAATATTCATGATTCGAAAGCTGGAATTATTTTAGACAAATATGCCTGCACTCTGTCACTGACTAGATATATCTAAAATAATGTAACATAAGACATTTGGCATTATCAAGAGCCACAAATATTGCATTATGTTACATTATATTCAACATATTGTATGCTGTACTGAAACAAAAACCCCGCAAACTTGATTTTATTCTGACATGGTAATTTTAATTTTGGGTGAACTATACACAATACAGATTGTCACTATCCACGATACGATATATTGTGACATGATATATTGTTACACCCCTACTGTACTCTAATATTTATGTATTTATATTTTTGCATTTATGCATATGGCAGATGCTTTCAATACACAAGTTGTTTTTGTTTTGTTTTAAGCATTTTAAGTTCAGGCATTACCTGTGCAGTGAACACATGACCTTGTTGTTTGCACCATGCCCTACGGTTTGGCTAAGATGTGTGTCATGCATGGACAATTATGAAAGTATAATCTATGCTGGAAAACTGGGTGTTTCTTATAATCACAATTGGTATGTTGGCTCTCAGAAGACTATCACTGGGCCTTGCAATTCAGCAAATATTCATGCTTGCATTTGCAATTTTATATGTATGAGGTAAGTCAATCATTGACTGCGGCTTTCTGAAATTAACATTTTAAGTTATCGGTTTACAGAAGTCTACGAGGTATGATGTAAATTTTATGGATCTTACAGTTGTAATCCCTTGGTGTCTTTTCCATGGGAGGAGCAGAACACTGAAAAAGTCAGTCAGAGCAGCTTACACAGCAACCAGCTCAGCCAAAGACAGCAGTTCTAGCTGTCCAATAGCCTTATCTAATAAAACACAGGTTTAAGTTGAACAGCATGGAAATCAGCTTCATTTAGAATAAAGGTAAATGGGAACACCGTATGCATTTTAAGCTGTATTGTGTAATATGTTTTCCTTGTTTGGCGGCTCAATATCATATTCATACTGTAATACGATTCCCAATACAAATTGACTCATATTTTTCCTTTTTTATACAGAAATAAAAGGCCATTTTGGTAAAGAATGTAGGCATTGATTCTCAACCAGGGTATGTGTGTCCCAGGGAGGATCCAGTGAAGTTTTAAAGAGGTCATAAACTGCATTTATATATATTTTCAATAAAGCAGAGGAGAGAAAACTAAATATAAAATTGCTTTTTTTTTCTTTTTTTTTATTAAACAGTGGTTTACTGAACAAATTGTGCCTGTCCTTAAATGAATTCAATTATAACTAAAAGTTTCGGTAACACTTTATTTTGATAGTCCACTTTAGACATTCTACTAAATATAAGTAACTTTGCAACTACATGTCAACTAACTGTCATTAGAGTATTTGTAGACTGTCTGATTATTATTTACTAAAACTTTATTTTGTTGGTCCCCCAACAGACATTCTACTGACTATAAGTAACTTGGCAACTACAATTCAACTTATTCTACTAACCCGAACCCTAACACCTAACCATAACCTACCAGTCTACTGACAGTCAACTAATACTCTAATGACAGTTAGTTGACATGTAGTTGCAAAGTTACTTATAGTTAGTAGAATGTTTAAAGTGGACTATCGAAATAAAGTGTAACCAAAGTTTCTTTAAAGATTAAAAAAAATAATAATTCTCTGCTAATGCTGTAAAGTGTAAACTATATAGGCCCTTACTTGTACATTACTATAATATAATAGAGCCCAAATTAGCCTAAATTCAGTTGCTATTTATTTTTAGATATAATAATCAACACTCAAATAACACATTGTATGCAAACATGTAAGCTTCACATTAGGCAGTTTTTGCATTAACTTCTATATCTAATTATAAAAGAGTTTTTTCTCCAATTCGTTGTTGAAATATAATCATACACAGTGGCTGTCAGATTGTTTTTATGACAAATTAATTTAAACATACACTCACCTAAAGGATTATTAGGAACACCATACTAATACTGTGTTTGACTCCCTTTCGCTTTCAGAACTGCCTTAATTCTACGTGGCATTGATTCAACAAGGTGCTGAAAGCATTCTTTAGAAATGTTGGCCCATATTGATAGGATAGCATCTTGCAGTTGATGGAGATTTGTGGGATGCACATCCAGGGCATGAAGCTCCCGTTCCACCACATCCCAAAGATGCTCTATTGGGTTGAGATCTGGTGACTGTGGGGGCCATTTTAGTACAGTGAACTCATTGTCATGTTCAAGAAACCAATTTGAAATGATTCAAGCTTTGTGACATGGTGCATTATCCTGCTGGAAGTAGCCATCAGAGGATGGGTACATGGTGGTCATAAAGGGATGGACATGGTCAGAAACAATGCTCAGGTAGGCCGTGGCATTTAAACGATGCCCAATTGGCACTAAGGGGCCAACATCCCCCACATCATTACACCACCACCACCAGCCTGCACAGTGGTAACAAGGCCTGCTGGATCCATGTTCTCATTCTGTTTACGCCAAATTCTGACTCTACCATCTGAATGTCTCAACAGAAATCGAGACTCATCAGACCAGGCAACATTTTTCCAGTCTTCAACTGTCCAATTTTGGTGAGATTGTGCAAATTGTAGCCTCTTTTTCCTATTTGTAGTGGAGATGAATGGTACCCAGTGGGGTCTTCTGCTGTTGTAGCCCATCCGCCTCAAGGTTGTGCGTGTTGTGGCTTCACAAATGCTTTGCTGCATACCTCGATTGTAACGAGTGGTTATTTCAGTCAAAGTTGCTCTTCTATCAGCTTAAATCAGTCGGCCCATTCTCCTCTGACCTCTAGCATCAACAAGGCATTTTCGCCTTCTTTGTAAACCCTAGAAATGGTTGTGCGTGAAAATCCCAGTAACTGAGCAGATTGTGAAATACTCAGATCGGCCCGTCTGGCACCAACAACCATGCCACGCTCAAAATTGCTTAAATCACCTTTCTTTCCCATTCTGACATTCAGTTTGGAGTTCAGGAGATTGTCTTGACCAGGACCACACCCCTAAATGCATTGAAGCAACTGCCATGTGATTGGTTGATTAGATAATTGCATTAATGAGAAATTGAACAGGTGTTCCTAATAATCCTTTAGGTGAGTGTACATTAACCTGCAGAACCTGCACTGAACTGAAGTGATTGACAGCTCCATTGATTATAAAGGCAGCGTTCTTTGATCGCTTTCTGTTGAATCAATTTGAATATCAGTTCAATATTTCATGTTACTAAAAGGAAAAATGTGCACATGACTCTTCAGTCAATGGCTTGATTTTGCCAATGCATAAACAGAAAAAACAACAACTCTGAGACAGAACTGCATACTACATGAGTCCTTACACACACACACACACACACACACACACACACACACACACACACACACACACACACACACACACACACACACATATATATATATATATATATATATGGCTGTTGGACTGGTACTGTCTTTAGTAAAAACAACAAGAACAACAACAACAAAAATATTATTTTTAATCGTATTACTAGATTTGTATTCCATGCAGTGCTAGTAGTATCTCAGCTTGGATCAAATATCTATATATTTTTTTCATGGCTATATAATCCACTAGGGCTGTGCGATTAATCGTATTTCGATTTTGATTTCAATGATTATGAAAACAAGATAATCGAGGTAAAACAATTATTTTGCCGCTGCCACATTCAGTCCGGCTTCACAGCGGTGCATTTTCATTCCTCCATAAAAGCCCAAACTGGACATCCAAATCAGCCAAACAAGTGAGTGTTGTAAAATGCCTCCTGTGCGCACACTCCGAGACAGGCGGGACGCGCATAAGCAAAGTATACTGTGGGCTTCAGATACACGCCTAAACGGTCAAATAGCCTACACGCAAATATGTCGAAATTCTGTTTTGGTAAGTATCCTCGTAAACACAGTTGATTATTTCTTAAAGTGGTGGATGTAAAATTAGTCTCTGATGCCCCCAGAGTGTGTATGTGAAGTTTTAGCTCAAAATACCCCACAGATCATTTTTTACAGTATGTTAAAATTGTTTGAGGGTGAGCAAAAACATGCAGTTTTTGTGTGTCCCTTTAAATGCAAATGAGCTGCTGCTCATGGGGCGGAACTTCAAGAGCTTGCTCTGATAGCGTCATGCAGACACGCAATGAAGCTGTTCAGCCTTTTATGTTCAAACATTCATATCACTGAGATGTATTGGCTTGGGTTTAAAAATCAGTATCAAATCTGTACCAAATCAGTAGCTACAAAAATAAGCCATATGTTAATGCATAAATAAATAAGGCAGCTGGGAATTTAGTAGATTCCCGAGTAGATTTAGATAGATATTTGCACCTCAGTATTGTTGTACATTAACATGATGCAATAATAACATAGAGTGTAAAGATTATATTTATTAAAATTATGAAATGGATAATAAATGCCGCCTTAATGGGACAATAAAAGCCCACCATTCACCTTCCCGTAACCCTACCCAATAAATGCTTTTATTATTATTAATCATTTTATTTCCACATTTAGAACATTTTCTTAATTTGTATTGAAAGTAAATGCCTTTCCGATGTGATTTGTGATGAGAAAGGAGATAAGAGCGAGCTATCGCGTCAAAACCAAAATCCTTTAGCCTTACGCTTTACTGATTGCACCACTGAAGATGTTGAAATATAATATATTTTTTTTAATCTTGTTTGGCTCAACCAGGCATTGTAAGGTGGAGCTAGTGTGAATAGCACTTACCAACAAGGCACTTGCTGTGACTAGAATATTAACGCTACACTCTAAAATTCTGGGTTAAAAATAACCCAAGTTGGGTTGAAAATGGACTAACCCAGCGATTGGGTTGTTTTAACTAAGCATTTGGGTTGTTTTAACCCAGCGGTTGGGTTAAATGTGTGCTTACAACAACCCAATTGCTGGGTTAAAACAACCCAATCCCTGGGTTAAAACAACCCAATTGCTGGGTTAGTCCATTTTCAACCCAATTTGGGTTATTTTTAACTCAGCATGTTGAGTGTATAATAAATAAAGCTATACCGCAACAAATTACAGGCTAGAAACAAGCATCCATACTTTCCTTATGACTTCATTCTCACATTATAATGATTTAATCTAATACTGTGACTTTATTCTCAAAATATGATTTATTTAATCTTGTATGGTACTGTTTAGTTGCAATATTATATTGTTATTTACAGCACTGGAAAGCTAGCATGCAATTTTCGCTTACACCTTTTTGTGCCATTTATATTTCAGTATTGTATTCAGTGTGTCTGCATCTTGTCAAGGTTATTCTCATTTGTTATATTACACAGCCTTCTGCATTATACCATATTTCAAGGCCAAATAGCATTCCATCACACTTTTTGATGATGATATGAGCATGCTTCATTTGTGTTGGTGTAAGCTCAGCACCAGCTCATACAATGGGTCATAAGAAGGATTATGGAATAATGCTGTCTTGAGTCAAACATGGACAAGACCACCTGAGGCAAAACATCAATTATCAAAGCAATATAATTATCAGAGAGTAAAACACACTTCTGTGAGGAAATGCATGTCTCTCCCGCCAGTCTCAGCCTTCATGTCTGGAGATCATCCTGCTCACTGAACTTTGTCAGCAGGTGATGGGTCTGTCTTGCATCCAGTAACTGAAGACGATTAATGGACTCTGAATCTTTGACAGACAATTCCAATTTGCTTCTACTCCGTAAATGGATTGGTCATGTGTTTAGAGTTTGAAGGGCTAACCCTTTTTTTGGTTGTTTCTACTATCCTAAAATTTAATATTTTTGACGTGTCGGTTTGCATCAGTTGTTTCTTCTTTTATTATTTTTCTGCTTTAAAATTTCTAGGATTTCAGCTTTACCCGAACATCAGCGTATGTAACTCAGTGGGATATTTAAACCCTAACGCTCAAAATAATTAATTGGTTTGAGTAGAGCCAACTCAAATTAAACAAATGATTTCAAACAAATTAACTTTTAGGAGTATTTAGGACTTTCTTTTTCTTTTGAGTTCTCAAAACTGACACCTTTTGAGTAATCTGAATTGTTTTGTTGTTTTGAGTTTTATGAACTTTCTTTTAGTTTAGACAAACTTAAAACTAGCTTAAACTGGGCAGGGATTTATATTTCCCAGCATACTTTGCCATGACACTCAACATTAATCTTGCACTAAAAACACAATATAACACTTAATTTTGGCATTTACTCTCCTTTTTAAGTGGGAGATTTAGCGTTTAAACAAATGCAAAACTATGCTAATGCTATCAAAGCATTGTGTTACCAATTAGCAAGGTAGCATTTATTGAATTAGCTAGTTAAAGCGAGCCAAGTTTCCGCTACTGAAATATTTAAGTTGATTTAACTTAAATGTATGAATTAGCTTACTCAAATATTTAAAGTTAAGAGCAATTAAAATGTATGAGTACAAAATAAAAATTGGCAAGTTCTGCTTACTTAAACTTTACATTTATTAACGTAAAAAATGTGATGTAACCGATTGCTTCATTTTTTTTTTTTTGCCAACTTTCTTTTGAATTTGCCAAATTCGGGTTTGTAATAGCCAAATAAACCCTGATAGAGTGATCAGGACCCCGATGCAAATCGTCTTGCCGTAAGTTAATAATTAGACACAAAATATTGATTTGAGTTTGAATAATTTAGGAAGGAACAAGTTCAAATAAGACGGACATTTAATGTACAGACGTTTCACTTACTACACAGCTTTTTACCACATAAATATGACGGGGACATGAAATATTGGTTTAAGAAGAAAACGTTTTAAATTCTTACCTGTATCTTATATAACACTTTACTTAAAGCCTTTAAGTATAAGGCATTGTAAAAGTATTTTTAATGCATTAATTATGCCTTGCAATGCACTTTATAATGCATTATATGGTCTCACAAATAATTGTAACCAGAGTTCCCTTTCGTTCAGTCACTACGACGTAACGTTAGTGACTAACGAATGGGGTTTTCGCTTAGAAGCCAATTACCTTCGAGGAATTTAACAGCGCCCAATGGCAGTGCCAATGCCATGGGCATGCGGAAATTTGCATGCGAAACTCCGCCCCACCTCGTGGGTATATAAGGAAGTACGCTGGCAACATCGCATTATGTTTCTGCTTTGGAGCCAAGAGTATCTCTTCACTCCTTCAAGCCTGCTAACTGAATCTTTGTCAGCCTTCGAGACGAGCAGCTTTCCAGAGGCGTTGGTGTCAACGGCGCGTTCCAGCGATCGCATACTGCCTGCCTGCTGATCTGCGCAGTGGTCTGCTAGACAGCTGGTGTGTGTTCCCTGGGTGCTTCGGCGTCTCTGCGAAGCTTTCTCTCACAAAAGAGCTTACACGTGGCACGTCCTTTTCAGGATGTCTCGCCCGTGTACTTCTGGGTGTGGCCGGTTGCTTTCATCTTCCGATGGGCACAATCACTGCCTGGTATGCTTGGGAGTTCAGCATGCTCAGGCAGCGTTTGTGGATGCGTCATGTTCCCACTGCGGGAACATGACCATCGCGGTGCTGCGGTCGAGACTCAAGGATCTTCGTAATGAAGTTAGAGTCCCCTCTACCACACCCCAATCTACCGTCTCCACGAGAGGAGGTACTTTGGCTGGTGGTCAGGGTGACCTGAGGGTGACGGTGTGGAACAAAGCCCCGACGTTCATGCCTCGGGCCACACCCCCCTCTAGCGCGCCGCAACCTGTGAGTGTTCAGGCGGAGATCGCGGGGCCTGCTCCGGCTCCCCCGCGCATCTCGTTTGGCGCTCCGGAGGCTGATGCGATGTCGGTCGTCGCATCACAAGGTGGGCTCGAGTCCTCCGCGGATGATGACACCAACATTGCCTGAGTCGGACCCGGAGCTGACAGCCATGCTGTCTCGGGCAGCCGCGAGTCTTGAGATAGAGTGGAACCCTCTGCCCTGTCCCGAGCGCTCGCGGCTCGATGATTGGTTTTTGGGGGCGCCGCGCGCTGACACCCATCAGTCCCCGCCCCCAATACCTTTCTTTCCCGAGCTGCATGAGGAGGTCGCGCGGTCCTGGAAGTCCCCGTTGTCTTCCCGTGACCGTTCGGCGGCCTCCTCCGCCTTCTAGACTCCCGATGGGGCTGCGGCCAACAGGTACACTGGGATCCCCCCAGTCGAACATTCTGTTGCGATGCAACTGTGTCCTCAGAGCGCTTCGACTTGGCATGGTGATCCTAAGCACCCCTCCAAAATCTGTTGATTCACATCAACCTTGGTGGCGAAATCGCACAGAGCTGCGGGGCAGGCTGCTGCCTCTTTGCATGCCATGGCAATCTTGCAGGTTTATCAGGCCAGATTGCTCAGGGACATGCACGAGGGTGGAGCTGATCCAGGGCTCTTGGATGAGCTGCGTGCCGCCACCGACCTCGCCCTCCGGGCGACGAAGGTGACCGCACGCTCCCTGGGTCAGGTGATGTCCACAGCTGTGGTCCAGGAGCGACATCTGTGGCTTAACCTGGCCTATGCCTATGCGGGACAGCGAGCAAACACGATTCCTCGATGCCCCCATATCCCAGGCTGGCCTCTTCGGCGGCGCGGTTGAAAGCTTCGCCCAACAGTTTTCAACCGCCCAGAAGCAGACTGAGGCAATCAAACATATACTGCCCCGGCGACCAGCTGCTGCCTCCACCCAGCCGCCAGCACAGTCGCCTCAGCCTGCTCGCCGCCGAGGGTGCCCTCCTAAAACCCTCCTAATGTGGTTAAAGAAAGAATTGACATTCCCATCCCTGAGCCCCCAGAGACTGTTGACAGCAGTGTGCACCGCCCCCGGGCCACGCCGCTCTCGTCCCTCTCTGTCGCCAGCCTCCTGTCAGAGCAGACCCCAGTGGAACGTGCGTCCTTCTCTGGTATCCTCTGTCAGGATGCAGCCATTAACCGTGCCCCCACACCGGGACGCCCAAAGGCCTCCCATGTCCCGGCCGGTAATGCTGCCTCGCTACCCCACCCTGGGTACGTCTGTGGTCCAAATGACCCCGCTGGTGCAGTTCCTGGGAGCCTGGCTTCAGCTTCCGGGACTGTCCCGCTGGGTTGCGAAGACTGTCAGGTGCGGCTACGCGATTCAGTTCGCGCAGGCTCCTCCCTGCTTCCGGGGAGTCCACTACACTATGGTCGGGGCCAATGCCCCTGTCATGCGTGCGGAGGTTGCCACTGTAACTGTATATATTTGCTTAGTGGCTTGTCATGCACAAGTTTTACAACATTTGTGCAGTAGCGCGGGAAGGGGGTGCTGCGGGGGCTGCAGCCCCCCTCGTTATAGCATCAGCCCCCCTGATGGGGGGCTGTGGACTAAAATTATATTGTATTTAAAAACATGAAATGAAATAAAATAAATTAAAATAGACTGACATAACATACTGTGTTTGATATGGGATTAAAATAATGGGCAGTGGATAAGATATAAACTAATAATTAATTATTTTAATAATTCCTCAGGAAGTGCTTTCGTCACCGTCACGTCACCTCACTCACACTTGTTTGGTCATGGCTAGCAATAAGCAGCAGAAACGCATTTCAGACTTTTTTTGAGTAACGTCACTACTAACACGGTTAAGAAAAGTTAAATTGGGAATTCTTCTCAAATAAAGGATGTAAACAACAACGACGATGAAACGGCGACTGAATCCGCGCCAAATGCTGACCTTGACACTGACACAAACTCTGTTAAGACATCCGCGAGCAGTGAGGTTTGTGAGCTGGACGTTAACATGGACTCTCACCAGTCTGCTGAGGTTGGGACACATGATGGGATGGTTGCCAGGGAAGATGAAAAAGTCCTACTAACCCAGGATGAAATTTACAGGCAGGAGATTTGGTGGGGAAACGTTTGAGCGTTCATTTCAATGTGGATGGTTTGACAAATGGAAATGGCTGCACTACATTAGAGAATCTGACTCTGTGATTTGTTTTATTTGTGCTAAAGCCACGGAAATCACAGCCTTATGGTCACGTTGGATCATGTGAGATGATTGACAGCTTTACAAGCTAATGATATCACAGCTGCCCGATCAGAGGGGAGTCATCACTAGCTCTGTTAGCTGTTTGAACTCTTCAGATCACATAATTCAGCAAAATGAATAGAAATGTTATTCTGTATGACAAAATATTTTACAAACATGTGATTATGAATCATTATTTCTCCAAATATGCGCACATGGACTAAGAGCCCTGGCAGATGCTGGATATTGTATGTAGCCTATGAACACAAATAAAAAGAATGCTTTATGAGTGATGATTAACCCTTTGTGCAGATCAAGTAAGAGTGTGTCTGTGTATGATCAGGTTTTAACAA
This sequence comes from Romanogobio albipinnatus, assembly GCA_023566225.1. Lineage (NCBI taxonomy): Eukaryota > Metazoa > Chordata > Actinopteri > Cypriniformes > Gobionidae > Romanogobio > Romanogobio albipinnatus. The sequence continues at coordinate 48,609,534 of CM042249.1, forward strand.
GTAATTAATTTTAAACAACAATAATCTGGGGCGGTGGGGCCGTCTGTGCTCTTTGATGCGAAAGGAGTGGTTCTACTACAACACCTGTCTGGTCGCCAGCGACAACATAATGAAGTCACACATTTTCCGACCCAACTCTCAGCCATCATAAATCTCCAAAATCACCCAAAAAGGGGAATATCTAACATAGGTATTTATGCAATATATATATATTGTTAACAACAATTTATTGCAATTAACTACGGATATATATATATATATATATATATATATATATATATATATATATATATATATATATATATTAAATAATCACAGAATAACCTCTAAGGAGTTGATTCAGAGTTCCTCTAGTCCGTTCTGTTTAACGAACGAGCAGTACAATCCTTATCAACTTTCACTAGGTCTTCTACCCAATTTTCGGGAATTTTATCCCTCTGGCCACAAAGGACAAACTTTCCGAGTTATGGTATTAATTAAATCATTCAATGATACTTATAAGAGCTCGTAGCTTAGATCTGACATTAAAGGGACTCATGTTTTTTGAGCAACAACAATGACAATCAAAAAGTGGATACAATGGTTTTAATAGTGATGACTACTACGATTACATATGACTAAATAAAGGATACATGTATATACAGAATAATGAAAAGTAAAGAAGGAGGATGAGGATGAGGATGAGGAGAAAGGAAAGGAAAGTAAGAAGGGTATGGTCCGGTCAGACACTTTCCCAAACATAACCACTAGAGCCAGCAAGAACAATTATCACCATAAACAGGGATACGATCTTCAAACGCATCTAAATTTCGATAGAATTGATACTTGCATGGTTTCTTTGTGTTGTGTAAAGCAAGATGCGTGCGTTGCGTTTCTCAGAGCGTTCATGCACTGAAGCTCTCTCTCCGTTTGGTCCTTCCGGAGCGGGGTCGGTCCGCGGGAGATTTAAAGGTGTTTCGAAACGATTGTCTTGGAAGGGAAAGTTCATCTCGTCCACGCTGAGAAGGTTCCTCGTGCGCAGTGATGCGCCTGGCCTTGTCGCGGAGTGCACCATCTTCAAAGGAAACGACCAGCTTGGCTGGGCTGCCCGTGTTTGGGGCCGAAGCCCTGCGAGCCGCGCTGACGTGATGGGAGGAAAAGAAAATTTGTCTCGTCGGAGTCTTTGCAAGTTGACTGAGCCCAGATGTGCTTGTGTTTCTGTCCTTTAAAGTCCATTAACCTACGCCCATCTTCTCTGAGATGACCAATCGTTGGTGTGAATTTCCGGCGGGAGAGCGTCCCTTTGTTTGGACTTTTATTACTCAATGGAATGTTCTTTTGGCAGCCAGAATGAGTAAGGTTTCGCTCCAAAAGGGCTAAACATACTAACGGTACATCTCATAATCATATACTTTGCACCACTGACTAAGACAAAGAAAGAGGAATCTTTAGACATCAAACATGCCCTGGTTTAAACGCATAAAAGGCAGTGTATCTCCTTTACAGAGCCATTTTGAGCTTTTAGGATTGACATCACACAAACACTTAAATATATACTTTGTGGTCAACATACATATAACAAAAGGGTCATCATATATATTTCTGGGATAGTTCAATTAAAGGCAGCATAAAGAGGAATGTTTGTATGTGTGTGTTGAGGTCATTCCCGGTCATTCTGGACAGAAAGGTGAGTTAGGGGTCCGGGCTGATTAGAATCTGTTTGAAGTTCTCACAGGGCGATAACGGTGCGGCCTGCATTACCTCTGCCGGTCATAAAAGGTGATAGTGCGGCCATTTGGGTCAGACTCGATGGAGCCGTTACAACTCATTTATATGCTAATACTAATTCATAGGCAGAGCTGTGGAAAAGATATGCGTCTCCGGTGTTTCTCGAACGACCCACCACTTTGATCTCACGTCAAGAGTGATTCCAGACGCTACACAGTAGCAAATGAAACGGTTTTGCACGTCATGTTGTTTACTTCAGGTGCACTTACACGGCGATAGCTAACAAATCAAAGATATTTGAAGCAGTTTTACTCACCGCCTGCTTCCAACACACGACTGTGAACCTTAATCACTGGGACCACGCCATCTTTCAGCATTAGACGAGCTACAAATCCGGAGTTGAAGCGGGCCTTGTTTATAAACCATCGTCGCCGAAATGCATGGAACAAACAAAAACACTTGCACAGCTCCATTGCTGCTCCGGAAAAACAAACTCCATCCACTGTCCCACTAATGCTGGGTTCTTTGGGAAGCTGTGCAGGGTTGTCTTGCCCTGACAACCAAAAACACACATCTTTGGTGACATTGTTGATTTCGTGAAGTCCTGTGACTGCAGAGCAGCCAGCTTCCCTAAAGCCGAGCACAGCGCATTAATGGGCGAGTGTTTGCTCTCTCGCTCTAGTCGCTTTCCGAAAACTTTCCGAAACTTGTGAGAAACCGGCAACCGTCCAACTTTTTTTTAAAACTTTGTCCATGTTTAGCATGGGAATCCAAGTCTTTAACAGTGTAAAAAACTCAGTATGCATGAAACAGTATTTCTGTATATTTCAGTATATTTTGTTTGCATTAACTTGTCTTTTCAATAAAAAAGAAATCATTCAGATGAAAGAAATGAAGCACAAGCCGTGCAGTGAACCTGCAAATGGTTAATTTGAAAGAAGAAACTTCTAGGACGTCTGTGGCCTTTTGTTTAGATGGGTTTCCATAGGAAACATTTGGGAATAGATTATGGCCAGCGTGGGAAGGATCAGCAATAAACTTGACAGCCCCATTTACAGCTCCATAGGTTTGCAATGTGCAGTGAGGGATGGAAGATGACATCTAAACACTTTTTTGGCACACTTGTTAATGTGTCGTAAAAAGTTTACGCACTGTGTGGCAGCGGTGCATAAACTTATTGGAGGTGTTTATAATGACTCTGCAGAAGTGTATGGATCATGCAATGCCAAGTTTCTTCAGATGTCTCATTTAAAGCACATTTTTGTTCTTAGCAGATGCTCTCTAACCATAGTGACATATTAAAGCACAAGCTGCACTATAAGCTATGCCTTAATAGCCAATGCAAGAGCATAGTGCTATTAATATAAGTAGCAAACTAGATAAACAGCACAAATAATTAATTAACCAGGCATCAAGCTTTGAATAAAGGAAAACACAACATATGGCCATGACGGGTTTTTATGTGTTATATTTGCATCGCCTGCCGTCAGACTCTACATTTATACTGTATATGTGTGACAGGAAGGTCTATTGTCATTATTGCATGAAGGATACATGGAAGCTAAAGGCAAAAGCAAGTGATGTGAGGGTCATCTTTACATGCAGGGAATGCACTTATAGTCACACTGAGGTTGAATCAATACAGATCCATTAACGCTGTTATACACTTCTGTGTAAGTCAGCAGAGAGCTATACAGGTGGATCACTAGTGGTTCAGGCTGAAGGACTGAAGAATGACTAGAGAAATGTTATCAGCATAATGGTGTAAAACTGTACAATTCTTATTACCACCCACTGGTATACCAAAGACGGAAATAAGCACAGTTAGAATAGAAATATACGTGGGAAACTGTTGCTATAGTATGACTATATTGTATTGTAATAGGTAGCACTTCAATGTTAATACTGAATCAAAACTAGTTGGCACACACATCAATCATGTATAACTATCCTATTATATTGTGTCGGTCCCCCTTTTGCTGTCGAAACAGCCCTGACCTGTCGGGGCATGGACTCCACTAGACCCCTGAATGTGTGCTGTGCTATCTGGCACCAAGATGTTAGCAGCAGATAATTTAAGTCCTGAAAGTTGAGAGGTGGGACCTCCATGGATCAGACTTGTTTGTTCAGGACATCCCACAGATGCTCGGTTGGATTGAGATCTGGGGAATTTGGAAGCCAAGTCAACACCTCAAACTCATTGTTGTGCTCCTCAAACCATTCCTGAAGCATTTGTGCTTTGTAGCAGGGCACATTATCTGCTGAAAGAGCCAAAGCCACCAGGGAATACCGTTTCCATGAAAGGGTTTACATGGTCTGCAACAATACTTAGGTAGGTGGTGTGTGTCAAAGTAACATCCACATGGATGGAAGGACCCAAGGTTTCCCAGCAGAACATTGCCCAAAGCCTCACACTGCCTCCACAAGCTTGCCTTCTTCCCATAGTGCATCCTGGTGCCATGTGTTCCTCAGGTAAGCAACGCACACACACCTGGCCATCCATGTGATGTAAAAGAAAGCGTGATTCATCAGACCAGGCCACCTTCTTCCATTGCTCCGTGGTCCAGTTCTTATGCTCTCGTGCCCACTGTTGGCTCTTTTGGCGGTGGACAGGGGTCAGCATGGGCACACTGACTGGTCTGCTTCCGCCACGAACTTCCGGGATTCCGTTGGTGTCTACAACTTGCACCCCTACAGCGTCATCGGGCTCCTCCCTTCGTCTGACCTCCCCATCGTCATCGCTTACTTCATCATTGTCCCGGTCAGCCTCTGTCGCTAGAGCCAGCAGCTCAGCCTCAGTCTTCCAGGCATTCGGAGTCACCCTGGTCCGTCGGCCTTTCTGCTCCGCCAGTTCCTCGACTCACCCTAGTTCCGCCACCGTCGATCGGCTCCCAGATGTCGCTCAGCCCTTCTGTCAAAGCTCCACTCTGGCTCCTCCCACCATCGGCACCACCATGGTGTTTCCCTCCAACTACTCCTGGTCATCCCTGTCCATCACCAGTTCCACGCCCTCCACCCTCCTTCCCAAGCAGTTGGACCGTATTCGGCACGCGGATGTGCCTTTCTGAGAAGGGCCTTATGTCACAATTATGTTCCCTTGCGATCAGTCACTATGACGTAACGTTAGTGACTAACGAATGGGGGTTTCGCATAGAAGCCTATCATCTTCGAGCACTTAGAAAACGCCCAATGGCGTGCCAATGTCATGGGCATGCGGAATTTGCATACGTAACTCCGCCTCACCGCGTGAGTATAAAAGGAAGTACGTGGCAATATCGCATTACGTTTCTGCTTTCGGAGCCAAGAGTACCTACCTCTTCACTCCTCACAAGCCTTCTAAGACTCTGTCAGCTTCTTCGAGATGAGCAGCTTTCCAGTAGGTGTTGGTGTGACGGTGCTTTCCAGTGATCGCACCCTTCCTGCCTGCTGATCTGCGCAGTGGTCTGCTAGACAGCTGGTGTGTGTTTCCCTGGGCGCTTCGGCATCAACTGCGAGGCTTCCTCTCACAAAAAGAGCTTGCGCGCGGCACACCCTTTTCAGGATGTCTTGCCCGTGCACTTCTGGGTGCGGTAGATTTCTTTCGCCTTCTGATGGGCCCACTGCGGGAACATGGTCATCTCGATGTTACAGTCGAGACTCCGTGAACTCCGTGCTGATGCCGGAGCGTGAGTCCCCTCTGCCACACCCCAATCTGCGGTCTCTATGGGAGACTGCACTTTGGCTGGTGGCCAGGGTGACCTGAGGGTGACGGTGTGGAACAAAGCTCCAACGCTCATGCCTCGGCCCACACCCCCCTCTCATGCACCTGACCCACCCCATGTTCAGGCGTCTACATCAAGGCCGGCTCATGCTGTCCCGACTGTGGCGTTTGGCACGGCGGAAGATGAGGAAATGTCTATCACCGCATCACAAGGTGGGCTGGAGTCATCTGAGGATGATGATTCGGCTGCGTTGCCGCCTTCGGGCGTTCCAGCGTTGCCCGAATCGGACCCAGAGTTGACAGCCATGTTCTCTCGGGCCGTCGCAGCGCTTGGGTTGGAGTGGAACCCTCCGCCCCGACCTGAGCATCCGCAGTTGGATGATTGTTTTTTTGGGGGCGGCGCGTCTGAACACCCGTCCGGCCGCCCCTCCAATTCCTTTCTTCCCCAAGGTGCATGAGGAGATCGCGCGGTCCTGGAAGAACCCGTTGTCTCCGTTCAGCGAACTCCTCCGCCTTCACCGCCCTTGATGGAGCGGCGACTAAAGGGTACACTGGGGTCCTCCCGGTTGAACATTCTGTTGCGATGCAACTGTGTCCACAGAGCGCTTCAACTTGGAGCGGCGACCCAAAGCACCCCTCCAAGGTCTGTAGGTTTTCGTCATCTCTGGTGGTAAAATCCTATAGAGCTGTGGGGCAGGCCGCCGTTCCTTTGCATGCCATGGCAACTCTTCAGGCATACCAGGCCAAGTTTCTGTGTGACATGCACGAGGGCGGTGCTGATCCAGGACTCGTGGACGAGTTGCGTGCCTCCACCGACCTCTCTCTCCGGGCGACGAAGGTGGCCGCACGCTCCCTGGGTCAGGTGATGTCCACAAACGTGGTCCAGGAGAGACATCTATGACTCACCCTGACCTATATACGGGGCGGCGAGCGAACACGTTTCCTCGACGCCCCCATATCCCAGGATGTGCTATTCGGTGGCGCGGTTGAGAGCTTCGCCCAACAGTTCTCAGCCGCCCAGAAGCAGACTGAGGCCATAAAACACATACTGCCCTGGGCGGTCCGCTGCTGCCTCCACCCAGCCGCCCGCGCAGTTGCCTCAGCCTGCTCGCCGCCGAGGACGCCCTCCTGCGGTTCCCTCAACCTCTGTGCCACCCAAGCAGCAGCCTCCACCTGGGCCGCGCAGAGGTAACCGCAGGAAGGTGTCCCAGTCCACTGCAGCCCTAAAAAAAAACGCCATAAAAGCTCAGGGATGGGCAGTTCTTTCCGGGAGACGGCAGCAGGGCCGCTCCTTCCCCCGGTGGAGGGCCGGGGGAGAATCTTTTGTTCAGCTGCTGGCCCCCGGGTCAGCAGCACCCTAATGTGCTTAAAGAAAGAACTGACAATCCCATCCCTGAGCAGCCAGAGACCGGCGATGACAGTGTGCGCCACCCCCGGGTCCCACCACTCGCATCCCTCTCTGTCGCCAGCCTCCTCTCAGAGCAGACCCCAGTGAAACAAACGTCCTTCCCTGGTCTCCTCTGTCAGGACGCAGCCGCTAACCTTAGCCCCCACACCGGGACGCCCAAAAGCCTCCCATGTCCGGGCCGGTAATGCTGCCTCGCTGCCCCACCCTGGGTACGTCTGTGCTCCGAATGACCCCGCTGGTGCAGTTCCTGGGAGCCTGGCTTCAGCTTCCGGGACTGTCCCGCTGGGTCACGCGGACCATCAGGCTCGGCTACGCGATTCAGTTCACGCGGGCTCCTCCCCTCTACAGGGGAGTCCGCCATACCATGGTCGGGGGCCAACGCCCCCATCATGCATCCGGAGGTTGCCACCATGCTGGCGAAGGTTGCGATCGAGCCTGTCCCTCCAGCCGAAATGAAGTCGGGGTTCTACAGCCCTTACTTCATTGTACCCAAGAAAACCGGTGGGTTACGACCAATCCTGGATCTTCGCATCTTGAACCGAACCCTGCACAGGCCTCCTTTCAAGATGCTGACTGCGAAATGCCTTTTCGAATGCGTTTGTCCAGGCGATTGGTTTGCAGCGATCGACCTGAAGGACACCTACTTTCATGTCTCCATCCTTCCTCGACACAGACCGTTCCTACGGTTTGCTTTCGATGGGCGGGCATATCAGTACGCGGTCCTCCCATTCGGGCTATCTCTGTCCCCTCGCGTCTTTATGAAGATTGTCGAGGCAGCCCTTGCGCCCCTTCCGTAGCACGGGGTTCGCATCCTGAACTACCTCGATGACTGGCTCATACTGGGCCACTCTCGAGCGCAGGTTTGCGAACACAAAGATCGGGTGCTCCAACACCTAGCCCGTCTGGGCCTTCGGGTCAACTGGGAAAAGAGCAAACTCTGCCCAGCGCAGAGGATCTCTTTTCTCGGTATGGACATCGACTCAGTCGCCATGTACGCGCAGCTTTCGAGTGAGCGCGCGCAGTCTCTGCTGACTTGCCTCCGTTAAATCGAGTGCAAGAGTGCGGTTCTACTGAAACTGTTTCAGAGGCTCCTGGGGCATATGGCATCTGCAGCCGCAGTGACGATGCTCGGATTGCTTCATATGAGACCGCTTCAGCATTGGCTTCACGACCAAGTCCCAAGTTGGGCATGGCAGTCTGGCACGCTCCTGGTACAAGTGACTCGGGCCTGCTTACAGACTCTCACCCCGTGGTCGAACCTCAGTTTTCTACGGGCCGGTGTGCCCTTAGAACGAGTTTCCAGGCATGTTGTCGTATCGACAGATGCCTCTGCCACGTGCTGGGGTGCCATGTGCAATGGACAAGCAGCCGCGGGCTCCTGGACAGAACCCAAGCGCCTCCTACATGTCAATTGCCTCGAGTTGCTGGCAGTGCGGTTCGCCCTGCACTGCTTCCGGGCGTTGCTGAAGGGTCAACATGTGCTAGTCAGGACAGACAACACGTCCGTTGTAGTGTACATCAACCACCAGGGAGGTCTACGCTCCCGCCGTATGTCTCAACTCGCCCGCCATCTCGTTCTATGGAGTCAGAAGCGCCTGAGGTCCCTTCGTGCTGTCCATATTCCGGGAGTCCTGAACAGTGCAGCCGACGAGCTCTCACGGTCTCAGCCACTGTCGGGAGAATTGAGACTCCATCCCCAGACGGTCCAGCTGATTTGGGAACAGTTCGGGGACACGCAGATAGATCGGTTTGCCTCCCACGACTCTTCCCAATGCAGCCTGTTCTATTCCCTGACCGAGGGCATGCTCAGCATGGATGCACTGGCACACAGCTGGCCGGGGGGCCTACGCAAATATGCGTTCCCCCCAGTAAGCCTACTCGCACAGCTCTTGTGCAAGATCAGGGAGGACAAGGAGCAGGTCCTTCTGGTCGCACCGTATTGGCATGGCCGGACCTGGTTCCCCGGACTAGTACTCCTTGCGACAGCCCCTCCCTGGCCTATTCCTCTGAGATCAGACCTCCTTACTCAGAGACGGGGCACCCTATGGCACACGCATCCCGAACTGTGGAACCTCAACGTGTGGCTCCTGGATGGGACGCGGCAGGTTTGAGTAGCCTACCACCTGCGGTGGTCGCTACCATCACTTCCGCCTAGGGCAGAGTCCACTCGGCATGCCTATGCGTTGAAGTGGAACCTCTTTGTCACCTGGTGCTCTTCTCGCCAAGAAGACCCCTGGAAATGCCCGATCGGGTCTGTGCTCTTGTTCCTCCAAGAAGGGTTGGAGCGAAGGCTGTCTCCCTCCACCCTTAAAGTTTATGTGGCCGCAATATCTGCCCACCACGATCTCTTGGAGAACAAAAAGGTAAGTCAGCACGACCTGATCATCAGGTTCCTGAGGGGGGCGAGGAGACTGAATCCTCCTCACTCTCCTCTCGTACCCTCTTGGGACCTCTCAGTAGTTTTAGATGCTCTGCAGAGGCCTCCCTTTGAGCCTTTGCAGTCAGTGGATCTTAAATATTTGTCAATGAAGACAGCGATCCTGACTGCATTGGCCTCCATTAAGAGGGTCAGGGACCTGCAGGCATTTTCTGTTGACGAAGCGTGCCTGGAATTCGGGCCGGCCTACTCTCACGTGATCCTGAGACCCCGGCCTGGATATGTGCCCAAGGTTCCCACCACTCCGTTCAAAGACCAGGTGGTGAACCTGCAAGCGCTGCCCATGGAGGGGGCAGACCCAGCCTTGGCATTGCTCTGTCCAGTACGTGCCCTCCGCGCTTACGAAGACAGGACGCAATGTTTCAGGACCTCAGACCAGCTCTTTGTCTGTTATGGTGGAAAGCGGAAGGGAAGGGCTCTCTCAAAGCAAAGGTTGTCTCACTGGATAATGGACACCATTGTTTTGGCTTATCAGCAGCAAGGTCGACCATGTCCCCTTGGGGTTCGGGCCCACTCCACTTGGAGTGTCGCCTCCTCTTGGGCTTTAGCGCATGGCACCTCGCTAACAGACATCTGCAGAGCTGCAGGCTGGGCGACACCGAACACATTCGCCAGATTCTATAATCTCCGGGTGGAGCCAGTGTCCGACTACGTATTCGCCCCTACGGGTGGGGGGGTAATGAGGGGCCGGTAATGGACCAGGCTCAGGTGTCATCGCTTGCTCACCATTCCACTCCACGGACTGGATACGTGCAATATTTTCCTTAGGTGAGCTCCCCGAGAGCCCTGAGTCCTTCCAGCACTGCTCACGCCGATACCTGTGTGTCTGCCCTCTAACGAGCCCAGACCCTCGTGTCCGGCCAGGTGCCCCGTGTGCATGTTTCCCCTCCGGCGACCCCCACACGTGTATTTCCACCGTAAGCCTCCGCAGTGAGCAGGTGTCTTTCCGTTGGCAAGTCCCTGCCACCCCTGGGGTTAAAAATCCACCTTCGGCTGGTACCCTAGAGTTTTCCCATATGCAGCCCTCAGCGGGTCATATGTGTACTCTCTAAGTCCTCCCTACGGGTAGGCATCTTTGCATACCTCCACTGGAATATGCCTCCCAGTGTACCTTGGTATTCCTGTGATAAGTGGGAGTCCCTCGTCCGTACTAGTCTTACGACAGGGAACTCACACTTACGCAGGGCACTGGAAGACGGCTGAGTGGCGTGATTTTATTGGAACCCCATTCGTTAGTCACTAACGTTACGTCATAGTGACTGAACGAAAGGGAACGTCTCGGTTACGGATGTACCCCTCGTTCCCTGAGGAGGGAACGGAGACGTAACGTCCCGTTGCCACATCAGCCATGCTACTTGGAACGCGGAGTCTTGGCTCCTCAGCAGGTAACGTAATGCGATATTGCCACGTACTTCCTTTTATACTCACGCGGTGAGGCGGATTTACGTATGCAAATTCCGCATGCCCATGGCATTGGCACGCCATTGGACGTTTTCTAAGTACTCGAAGATGATAGGTTTCTAAGTGAAACCCCCATTCGTTAGTCACTAACGTTACGTCGTAGGTGACTGAACGAAAGGGAACGAGGGTTACATCCGTAACCGAGACGTTCTGTTTAGTCGTTTCTGTCATGTCTGTATTAGTTCTCATTAGTTGCTTTGGTGTCTGATTAGTTCATCTCTGTCCAGCCGTTCCCGTTTAGCGTCCTCGTTTACTATGTGTATTGATACTCCCTGCTCTGTTAAATTTATACTCCTTGTTCTGTTCAGTGCTCTTCAGTTATCGTTTGAGTATGTGTTTACATGCTGTTCCGCATAATCGCCTGCTTGTTGGATTAAACCTTGTTTATTATTTTGAATCTGCATTCATCTGCCTTCTTCATCCTGTGACATCTTGTTTTACTGTGACATCAATACTTGACACACAAAACACAACAATGGTGACACTCAACATATAATAAAAACACTTATGCAATATAAACCAACAACAAATTGCTAAAAGTGAACCAAAAATACGTTCAGCAGCACAGATAAAACCAACAAGAATCAAGAAACTCCACAGCATACTCTATTCACTGCAAGACATTTCCAAGAGTGCAGTTAGATCAAAAGAGAAGTCCTACTGTGGAATTATTAACCTGGAATATACTGTAATTTCACACTAAAACATCCCCCTTCAGGTCTTTTTGCTCTGAAATCGATCTAGAAACACCAAGTTAAAATATATCATAATATGATACATCAGGCTTTTGAGGAACGTTTATTTAAACTTCTCTCAATCATTGTATTTCATTGCATTATATGTGCAGTGAAAACAATAAAACTACTTTGATCATAAAACTAAGCATTTACATTTCATCTTACTAAGACATATCATTTGGAGATATAGAGTTTTATGTAACTAGCCTGCTATACTGTTATTCTGATTTTTAGAGTTCATTCATTTTAGTTTGTCTAGTTCCTAAATACTATGCGGAGTGGAGAATAGCCAGCACAAGTTTGCACACTTTTGTTTATGAGCAAATTAAAGAAAAAGGGCTTTGTTTTTGTCAAATGTATGTAAGATAATGTTAATGACCACTTAAAACTGCATATATAATGTGTTTTCTTTCCTCATAAGATCAACCAAATACAAACTGCATCAATAAAGTAGAGAAGAATAAGGCTTGGGATTTCAGAACTTTTATGTATAAAATATTTACCTATTAAAACAAATGAGTAAATAACATATTCAAATGAAATACACTTTGGCCAAAAGTTTTCCAATTAAGGGTTTGGCTATTCCAGTAATTCCAGAAGAAGAAAAAAAAAACTTTCTAAATGCTACACCATAATATGACATTCTAAAGAATTGTGTGCTTCTTTGTTGCAGCATTTTAAGGGAGCTGCTTTTCTGTTCCAGCATGATACAGCCCCTGGGCACAAAGCAAGGTCCACAAAGAAATAATTTCCTGAGCCTGGTCTGGAAGGACTTGACTGGTCTGCACAATCCCCAGTGCCAAACCCCAGCAGACACCTCTGATGTGAATTGGAACAGTGAGCCAGACCCTATCCCAGCATGCCTGGCCTCAGTGATGCATTGGTGTTTTTTTTATTTTTTATAAATTTTAAAAGCATGGTAAAAAAGCATGAATCCCTCCATTTGCTATAACAGGTTCCACTCTTTTGCAAAGCTTTCCACTACATTTCAAAACATGGATGCAGGGATTTGCTCCTATTTAGAGACAAAGTGAGGTTGAACATTGACTGGCTCTCAGTTTGTGTTTCCCAAATTCCAAAGGTGTTTGATGGGGTTCATGTCTGGTCTTTGTGCGGGTCAGTCAAGTTCTTTCCCACCAGACTCAGAAACAGTAAACTCTTTTATTTGGACCTTGCTTTGTGCACAGGGACAGTGTCATGCTGGAATAGAAAAGGGTCACTGCTAGATTCATGAAACACATTTGGATGCCCAGAATTCTCTAGTAAATATTTGTCCTCACATAAATTATTTGAATAACCAAACCTATAAATTATAATTTCGCTATAGTGAATGTTACTATAATGAAAATGATTATTAATTATATTAAAGGGTAATTTCACCCAAATAACAAATAACAAATTCACCATTTACTCACCCTCGTGTTGTTCCAAACCCGTAAGACCTTTGTTCATCTTTGGAACACAAATTCATATTTTTTCATTAAAATCTGAGCGATTTCTGTCCCTCCATTGACAGCTACGCAGCAACCACTTTAAAGAGATTGTTAAACTAATCCATGTGAATTGAGTGGTTCAGTCAACATTTTCTGAAGAGACACAATTGCTTTATATGATCACTTGTTCTGCGTAACATAAAAATGAACCTCATTGGTTCTTGCTGAAGCTCAAACGTGCTGCGTAACACGAGAATGAACCTCATTGGTTCTTGAGGAAGCTCAAACGTGCTGCGTAACACGAGAAAGAACCTCATTGGTTCTTGAGGAAGCTCAAACGTGCTGCGTAACACGAGAATGAACCTCATTGGTTCTTGCTGAAGCTCAAACGTGCTGCGTAACACGAGAATGAACCTCATTGGTTCTTGAGGAAGCTCAAACGTGCTGCGTAACACGAGAATGAACCTCATTGGTTCTTGAGGAAGCTCAAACGTGCTGCGTAACACGAGAATGAACCTCATTGGTTCTTGCTGAAGCTCAAACGTGCTGCGTAACACGAGAATGAACCTCATTGGTTCTTGAGGAAGCTCAAACGTGCTGCGTAACACGAGAATGAACCTCATTGGTTCTTGAGGAAGCTCAAACGTGCTGTGTAACACGAGAATGAACCTCATTGGTTCTCGCTGAAGCTCAAACGTGCTGCGTAACACGAGAATGAACCTCATTGGTTCTTGCTGAAGCTCAAACGTGCTGCTTAACATGAGAATGAACCTCATTGGTTCTTGCTGAACCTCAAACGTGCTGCGTAACATGAGAATGAACCTCATTGGTTCTTGCTGAAGTTCAAACATGCTGCGTAACACGAGAATCAACCTCATTGGTTCTTGATGAAGCTCAAACGTGCTGCGAAACACGAGAATGAACCTCATTGGTTCTTGCTGAAGCTCAAACGTGCTGTGTAACACGAGAATGAACCTCATTGGTTCTTGCTGAAGCTCAAACGTGCTGCGAAACACGAGAATGAACCTCATTGGTTCTTGCTGAAGCTCAAACGTGCTGTGTAACACGAGAATGAACCTCATTGGTTCTTGCTGAAGCTCAAACGTGCTGCGAAACACGAGAATGAACCTCATTGGTTCTTGCTGAAGTTCAAACGTGCTGCGTAACACGAGAACGAACCTCATTGGTTCTTGCTGAAGCTCAAACGTGCTGCGTAACACGAGAATGAACCTCATTGGTTCTTGCTGAAGCTCAAACGTGCTGTGTAACACGAGAATGAACCTCATTGGTTCTTGCTGAAGCTCAAACGTGCTGTGTAACACGAGAATGAACCTCATTGGTTCTCGTCAAGCGAACAAGCTTGAGCTTCCGTTTACCACAGTTGATGTGTGAGTTGATAAATGTTTATATGTGAATAAAAGCTTAAATTCAGTCTGTTCATCATATAAAGCAATCGTGTCTTTTCAGCGTCTCCTTTGAAGCGTCACAGTGGTAGATAAACGAAAGTCTTACAGGTTTTGGGTGAACTAAGCCTTTAATTAATAATGAAATATAATTATTTTAAAATATTACATTACATATAGGCAATGTACTGTAAAATGTACTGCATTAATTAATTAATCTAAGTGTAAATCAGACTCTATGCCATCCCGACTAAACATTAAGTGACTTAAAAAATATAAAATAACAAAGCCAGTATGGTTATGAGCAAAGTGTTATTCATTAAACTCAAATTACCCGCGGGCCACAAGTCAGGTGTTCTAAGTTGAGGGCCAGTTCAACAGTTACAACAAATACAAGCGTTTGAACAAACATGAATTATACAGTTACTGGTCATGTTATACAGTTACTGAAGCACGGACAAAACTCGGAGCGACTCACCTTGCCCTCACGCCTTGCATACTGCTCTGCATGTTCTGCACGGACGGGCAAAATAAAGTGGCTGGAGTAGCTGCAGTGAGTCAAAAATAGAAACGGGGTGTCCGTCAACGGAAAGCTCCTTGCAGCAATAGATGCTCTCAATATAAACAGCTCTGGTGATTATAATGGGAGAGATCTGCACATGTTCAGAGTAGAAGTGAGTTTTTTGAAGGATGAAAGCACACAGGCTTCTATAGACTACTGTTTAACCATTTATGAGAATTATAGGCTTACAAATTGAAATGCAGAAAGTGAAAACCGGATTTAAGTAAATACTACAAGGGCTGGGTGTTTGGGACCCTAATTATGGGAGGTCATGCAGTCAGGAATTGCTTATAAGACATTACATTACAAAGTTCATCAAATATTTAAAGGATGCCATTTATATTCCTTTTAAACTACAATGGGGGCAAAAGGGGACTTGCTCCTTGAATTAACAACCTGGTCTCAGTGCAACTGAAAACAATCTCTGTATGCAATAGAATCAAGCAAATTCAATATTCATACATGAAATAAGGATTTGTAAACATCTGTAAATATAATGTTATATGTCTGTATTGTATGGTTTAGTTTCATGCAAATGCTAGTAAATTTGCATTTGGTACTAGAAACAGGTCAGATACATAGAAATTCTCATGAGAATTCTCTCATTGTAGTAAATTATTCTGTAAGAGTGGCTTGTGAGTGAAAAACTGGATGAAGCAAAAAAGAATGCTGATGAAATATAATAATATATATATAATAATATATAATATATTTTACATATACACTCACCTAAAGGATTATTAGGAACACCATACTAATACTGTGTTTGACCCCCTTTCGCCTTCAGAACTGCCTTAATTCTACGTGGCATTGATTCAACAAGGTGCTGAAAGCATTCTTTAGAAATGTTGGCCCATATTGATAGGATAGCATCTTGCAGTTGATGGAGATTTGTGGGATGCACATCCAGGGCACGAAGCTCCCGTTCCACCACATCCCAAAGATACTCTATTGGGTTGAGATCTGGTGACTGTGGGGGCCATTTTAGTACAGTGAACTCATTGTCATGTTCAAGAAACCAGTTTGAAATGATTCGAGCTTTGTGACATGGTGCATTATCCTGCTGGAAGTAGCCATCAGAGGATGGGTACATGGTGGTCATAAAGGGATGGACATGGTCAGAAACAATGCTCAGGTAGGCTGTGGCATTTAAACGATGCCCAATTGGCACTAAGGGGCCTAAAGTGTGCCAAAAAAACATCCCCCACACCATTACACCACCACCACCAGCCTGCACAGTGGTAACAAGGCATGATGGATCCATGTTCTTATTCTGTTTACGCCAAATTCTGACTCTACCATCTGAATGTCTCAACAGAAATCGAGACTCATCAGACCAGGCAACATTTTTCCAGTCTTCAACTGTCCAATTATGGTGAGCTTGGGCAAATTGTCGCCTCTTTTTCCTATTTGTAGTGGAGATGAGTGGTACCCGGTGGGGTCTTCTGCTGTTGTAGCAGCCCATCCACCTCAAGGTTGTGCGTGTTGTGGCTTCACAAATGCTTTGCTGCATACCTCGGTTGTAACGAGTGGTTATTTCAGTCAAAGTTGCTCTTCTATCAGCTTGAATCAGTCGGCCCATTCTCCTCTGACCTCTAGCATCAACAAGGCATTTTCGCCCACAGGACTGCCGCATACTGGATGTTTTTACCTTTTCACACCATTCTTTGTAAACCCTAGAAATGGTTGTGCGTGAAAATCCCAGTAACTGAGCAGATTGTGAAATACTCAGACCGGCCCGTCTGGCACCAACAACCATGCCACGATCAAAATTGCTTAAATCACCTTTCTTTCCCATTCTGACATTCAGTTTGGAGTTCAGGAGATTGTCTTGACCAGGACCACACCCCTAAATGCATTGAAGCAACTGCCATGTGATTGGTTGATTAGATAATTGCATTAATGAGAAATTGAACAGGTGTTCCTAATAATCCTTTAGGTGAATGTATATACTTATTAGACAAAATATTACTTATTAGACAAAAATTGTATAAATATATAACAGACTATTTAAAAAATTTTATAATATCCTGAAAATATATTTAAGAGCACAACTTTTTCTCCCCTTTTCAAATAATTTCTAGGAATACGCTCTTCCATGATATGTGACCAATCACGGAAAGTAGGGACACAAGTCGGTTCTGGGGCATTTTGAGTTATTCACAGATTCTGAAAGTGTCGTCTCCAAGCTTTCCAACGATGTGTAACACATGGAAATCTGATAATATTTGGAGAAGTTGTGACCATTTGAAGGTAGGCACTCAACAGCTTGAAAGTGAGAAAACGGCCGGTTACACTTTATTTTGATAGTCCACTTTAAACCTTCTACTAACTATAAGTAACTTTGCAACTACATGTCAACTAACTGTCATTAGAGTATTAGTTGACTGTCAGTAGACTGGTAGGTTATGGTTAGGTGTTAGGGTTCGGGTTAGTAGAATAAGTTGAATTGTAGTTGCCAAGTTACTTATAGTCAGTAGAATGTCTGTTGAGGGGACCAACAAAATAAAGTTTTAGTAAATATTAATCAGACAGTCTACAAATACTCTAATGACAGTTAGTTGACATGTAGTTACAAAGTTACTTATATTTAGTAGAATGTCTAAAGTGGACTATCAAAATAAAGTGTTACCAAACGGCCTCTAAAGATTGTGCAGTTCTCATCTGTTCTCACCTGCTAGGAGTGACAATAGGGCTTCCAGAAAACTTCTTGCACAAAATAAATTCAAGCACTTTCAAGGTCCTGTATGTATGTTTATTTTCAGGCATGTCGTTGTACACAGCCCTCTCTTTCTGCACAAGGGAAAAATTATTGTGTTGCTTCTTTACTGCTTCAGACTTTCTATCATCTGGGAGGTTTGCACTTCTTATCAGCTGCTCGTTATTGCTTTGGCACTGCCAGCAGAGATCTGTGCGCGGCTAGCCACCAGGGTTGCCAGGTTTTCACAACAAAACCCACACAATTGCTACTCAAAACTAGCCCAAAACAAGCCCAATCGCATTTGGGGGCTAAATATCACATAATTGGGGTCGCTTCAACCCGCGGACATTAAAAACAGCCCGCGGCAAGAGTGTTGAAGTAGCCCAACCGTGGACTTGGCAACACTGAGCCACGCTTCCCTTGGAGGGCGGGGGCAATAACAAAAGAAACACGCCTCTGCTGCATGCTAGAATCTCCGAAAAAAAACAAGCCGATTTCAACCTCACAGTGTATGCTTTTAAATATACCAATACTGGTATCAAACACAGAGAGGCTTCTTCATGATCTCAACTAACCGATTCTGCAAAAAAGCGAAAATCACCAATTTGGAAAAAACGCGCGTACACTCTGCTTATTACACACACAGGGACGCGCAGCAGCCAGCTATTTAAATATTTATTTTTCATATTTTAAATATTCAAAATAAAAGGATTCCTCCATGTAAATAGCGAATCCGCCATGGTGCAAGCACAACTGGCTTTTAAAGGGAATGGGAGATGAGACTCTGATTTATTTATTACACGTTAAGCCCAAAACACACTCATGACTCATTAAGAGACTCGGTGCAACCCTTTTAGACCATGCACATGGCGTGCTGACCGTTTTTCCATCGTTAAACTAGCAAAAGTGTATTCGGACACGCCCTAAGTGCACCTGCGCCATGCGCTTCAGACCATGCTCTTAGATCATTAAAATTGGGCCCTTAATGAATCCTATTTATTTCTAATATATATTTCCAAGACACCCTTGCTAGAATGATTTTGCAATGTGTGTTTCAAGAATGTAGCAATGCTAAAAATTTTAACGTTTTCACTTTGGAATGTTTCACACCTTTTTTTAAAATAGTAGGCAGTAAATATATCCTGTTTCAGAACAGCGTGTGACTCTCTGTATGATTGTACCAGCCGAATCTCCTGCTAGAAAGAAGAAAATAGAACTTCTGCCAGGCAGAAAATGAAAGTTGAATGAGGTCTGACCAGTTTAGTTTAATGTCAATTCTTCTCAGGCTTCCCTTGTGGCAATCCCCTGGTAGTCCTACAGGAAATTAAGAATATGGGTGTTTTCACTAAAAGAACTAAGAGGCTCAGAATCACTTTAATGATCTTTGGCCCGTGGACTGCCTCATTAATTCTGTGCGAGTAACAGAGCATTACTTGAATTCATTGAACAGCTGATTCACAAAAAGAATTATGCAAATCAAGTGATCTTGCAATTAGGCTAAATATGGTAGTAATTAGCGTTAATTCTAGCATGTAAATCATTCCAGCCAACAGCAAGGCAAGCTAAAGCGTCACGAATGTCTACAACAGAGGTAGTTCACATTCCGAGTTACTCTGAATAAAATAGTACTCTCAATGGGAAAATGATAGATGTTGCAGAATCAACTGGAAGTGAAATAGTGCCTTTGACAACAAAGTTCAGGATAATTGGTGGCGGGGTTGTGGGTAATATGCAAACTATAGATTTCTCCAAATGTAAACCAGGTAAGAAAAAAATAAGTACAATAGTGACTCTGCCTATTTCTGTGAACCTGAAATAAAATTTGCAGCACTTCTGCAATGCTCTATCAGGTGATCTACTAAGCAAGTTTACCATGTCAAAAAAGCCATAGCTATATATCATTATTTTACAAATCATGCACTACATTAAAAGTGTTTTGAGATCATAACATCGTATAGTGCAAGGAACTGCACTTAAATATGTTTTTATTACTCGATAATCTGCCCCTGTGATAATGTGTGTGAAAATGGAAAAAAGTAGTTGGTGTTTTACTGCCTCTAGTGTTCATTTGAGCTGGAAACTGCAGTGAAATGTGTGTATAGATATATTTGTATGTAAATGTTAATGTAGACAAGAGTCATGTCATTTCTATGAGCTTGGATTGACAATATCATACGGTCTGACAGCTAATATGCATTAAGTAAAAGCCACAAAACTCCAATTCCATGGGCTTCTTAACAAAATGCATGCTAAATCTGATACACTTATGTTACCACTATTGGATACAATATCCAGATCCTAGATGGTACTTTGCCTTCACTCACCCCTAAGCAGTGCTTCAGAAAATGGAGAGGATCATACGTCCTCTAAAAGTGATTTAAGATGTTGATGAAAGTTGAAAAGGGTACGTACTGCAAGCCATTACGATCCATTTAGGTCTTCAGACCGAACAATCAGGATATTGCTCCAAATGACGATGGCCTACTTAAACAGGCTCTAGAGAAATGAACAATAAGGAGGCTCTTCAAGGAAACAGCTGAAGGTGAAAGCGTGCACAAGGTTTAAAGCATGTGTGCAATTTAAATGAAAGCCTTATCAACCCTCCTCTAAAGTCGTCGAAAATGAATTTATGATTTGAAGTATGAAATTGTAACATAATGTGGTGAAACGATGGATACTCTGTTAGGATACCTCTCACTTTATTTCTAACTGAGGAACAGAATATAGCAGGTTTCTTTCTGCTGTAAAGCTTTAACGTTGGTACCTTTTGAATGTTAAGATCATTTATTGAATGCAATCAAAAATAATGGTTGCAAAGAAACTGCTTTAAAGGATTAGTTCACTTTTAAATAAACTTTTGCAGGTAATTTACTCACCCCCATGTCATCCAAGATGTCCATGTCTTTCTTTCTGCAGTCAAAAAGAAATTAAAGTTTTCGATGAAAACATTCCAGGATTTTTAGCCATATAATGGACTTCAATGGGCTCCAAACAGTTCAAGGTCCAAATGACTTCAAAGGGCTTTAAACGATACCAGATGATGAATAAGGGTCTTATCTAGCGAAACAGTCAGTTTCTGCGAGAAACCGAGCAGTATTTATGCTATTATTTTACCTCTTATTAGACAAACGTGATCATCTCTGAGCTCCGCCATAACTTCAGCTAAGTGAGGTCAAAATAAGAGTGTGGTCATAGATACACTCACCTAAAGGATTATTAGGAACACCATACTAATACTGTGTTTGACCCCCTTTCCCCTTTAGAACTGCCTTAATTCTACGTGGCATTGATTCAACAAGGTGCTGAAAGCATTCTTTAGAAATGTTGGCCCATATTGATAGGATAGCATCTTGCAGTTGATGGAGGTTTGTGGGATGCACATCCAGGGCACGAAGCTCCCGTTCCACCACATCCCAAAGATGCTCTATTGGATTGAGATCTGGTGACTGTGGTGGCCATTTTAGTACAGTGAACTCATTGTCATGTTCAAGAAACCAATTTGAAATGATTCGAGCTTTGTGACATGGTGCATTATCCTGCTGGAAGTAGCCATCAGAGGATGGGTACATGGTGGTCATAAAGGGATGGACATGGTCAGAAACAATGCTCAGGTAGGCCGTGGCATTTAAACGATGCCCAATTGGCACTAAGGGGCCTAAAGTGTGCCAAGAAAACATCCCCCACACCATTACACCACCACCACCAGCCTGCACAGTGGTAACAAGGCATGATGGATCCATGTTCTCATTCTGTTTACGCCAAATTCTGACTCTACCATCTGAATGTCTCAACAGAAATCGAGACTCATCAGACCAGGCAACATTTTTCCAGTCTTCAACTGTCCAATTTTGGTGAGATTAGTCTCTTTTTCCTATTTGTAGTGTCACCTCTTTTTCCTATTTGTAGTGGAGATGAGTGGTACCCGGTGGGGTCTTCTGCTGTTGTAGCCCATCCGCCTCAAGGTTGTGCGTGTTGTGGCTTCACAAATGCTTTGCTGCATACCTCAGTTGTAACGAGTGGTTATTTCAGTTAAAGTTGCTCTTCTATCAGCTTGAATCAGTCGGCCCATTCTCCTCTGACCTCTAGCATCAACAAGGCATTTTCGCCCACAGGACTGTCGCATACTGGATGTTTTTCCCTTTTCACACCATTCTTTGTAAACCCTAGAAATGGTTGTGCGTGAAACTCCCAGTAACTGAGCAGATTGTGAAATACTCAGACCGGCCCGTCTAGCACCAACAACCATGCCAAGCTCAAAATTTCTTAAATCACCTTTCTTTCCCATTCTGACATTCAGTTTGGAGTTCAGGAGATTGTCTTGACCAGGACCACACCCCTAAATGCATTGAAGCAACTGCCATGTGATTGGTTGATTAGATAATTGCATTAATGAGAAATTGAACAGGTGTTCCTAATAATCCTTTAGGTGATTGTATATCGATCGTAGATGCCTCATTCTACTGATCCGTGCAGGCGCTAATGAGGCATCTACGTATACTTCTATGACCATGCTCGTATTTTTACCTCACTTAGCTGAAGTTATGGTGGAGCTCAGAGATCACGTTCGTCTGATAAGAGGTAAAATAATAGCATAAATACTGCTCGGTTTCTCGCATACCTCGTCTGGTATCGTTTGGTATTTGGTTTAAAGCCCTTTGAAGCTGCACTGAAACTGTCATTTGGACCTTGAACCGTTTGGAGCCCATTGAAGTCCATTATATGGAGAAAAATCCTGGAATGTTTTCATCAAAAACCTTAATTTCTTTTCGACTGAAGAAAGAAAGACATGGACATCTTGGATGACATGGGGGTGAGTAAATGATCAGCAAAAGTTTATTTAAAAGTAAACTAATCCTTTAAGGGTGTTGACTAGGACCGGATTTGAGGAACCCTGGTCTAGTGCAACCACGACATAAGTTATAACACATTAGAATACAACTTTAAATGATTCACTATTATTTGATTTATTCACAACCTTTGTTTGGTTTAAATAAAATGAATTAAATGCCAAAAGAATAAGATGCAACTGTAAAAACTAGCTCAAAAGCTCAAGCGCAAGGTGCAACAATGCAGAGATCATGGGTTCATTTCCCAGGGAATGAACATCATAAAATGTATACCTTGAATGCAATTTAATTTGCTTTGGATAAAAGCATCTGCCAAATGCATCAATGAAATTTAAAGGAAACCAAGTTTTACTCTGGTCTTATTTTTCTAGTTGCGCTGATTTTCATGACAACATTTTAGCATAAAAGCCCAACGAATGGTGGTTTTGTCCAATGAACTGTGAGAGTGTTTTATTTTTAAAGGGGTCATATGATGTTTTACACATACCGTACATTATTGTTGCTCCTCTAAGCCCCTTCTTTCTGAAACACGTACATTTTTTCCAACGCTCATGGTTCTGAAAAGCACACCGCCTCTGATTGGCCAGCGATCCAGTGCATTGTGATTGGCCCAAATACCTTAAGCGTCTGACAGAAATGTCACGCCCCTTACCATATTTGGAACATCAGCTCCCAAAGCACAAGTATAGGTCTCTGCAGGTTAGTAATAAGAGTTACCAGATCAGTGGGCGTGGCCATAAACAGAGGGCCGTTTTCCACTGCGTTACCTGATTTGCCCACGTCACAGTATGGGTAGGGTTTAGGGGTGGGGTTGGGTTGGGAGATTTATGAACACCCATCAGTTTGAAAACACCCACAAGTTTAGAAACGCCCACTTTTGTTCTGCAAAGACCTCATACTCTTAAAGCAAAGCAATACTGAAATATGATAATGTCGGTCCTACCTTATCAATTCAAGCCCGAATTTGATCCGGATGATGCAGATGACCAAGCCGATCGATCAACGTTACCAGCGCTACTGGACCAGAAAGTATCAGATTAGTAAGTTTGCATTTGTTATCATAGAAATGACAGAGACATAGAAACTTTTCTTTTTAATTTATAAAAGTTGTAATTTATTGAACCATGCTTGAGACCATAGGACAATTTTGAGATTTTGCACACAAAAAAAAAGAAATTATATATATAATTTATTTATTTATTCAATTTTTTATTATAATGTATAAGGTCCATGTATAAAGCTCTATTCGGACGGTAATTGTTTCTCGTGGGGTCATAAGGTATTTTCATCATTGACAGGGGCTAGTCTGTGATTTTAATGCCGTCCGAATCCAGAATGTCAGTGTTTTTCCCCCACCACCTGCGTTTTAGACAAACACCAAGCTCGTGTGGTAATTTAATTGCCGTCCAAATGCACATCTTACAATATATCACTTCAAATTTCACTGTTTATATCCTTTTTGACCACTGCAGAGCACCGTACGGTTGCGCTTCGCTGTCATTTGGATGCATTTTAAAGATCTAGACTTTTATTACTGAAATGCTGGCAAGTATTTACAAGACCAATATATTTCATCACTGCTCAAAAAATTAAAATAATAAAGCATGTAAAGATTTGAATGTAAAGCAATTATATATGTTAAAATAACCACAACATTATGTAAATAAGAGTCTGTATTCACTTATTTCCGCTCATTTCCATGTGGAATAAAATTACATCCTTTATTTTGAGATAAAATACAAGACAGAAAATCATTTTAACTATAATGTGTGTCTATATATCTTTCTATTTTTAAACATATTTAAATAATTGAATAATAATTAGGATATTATTTTCCTAATTAAATATGCATTTATCCTTATTATACCAAGCATATGACATTTTATGTACAGCATACAATCATGTTATTGACCACGTGAGCAGCATTCCCACGATCACAAAACATTTAACTGCATTTTAAATGATGACAATACTAATTATATTAATTATTATCTTGTGTGAAACTAAAAATGCCATGTCACGTCAACAACCCATTGAATTACCATTGAGTATGAAATGTGCTATATAAATAAACTTGCCTTGCCTCTGTATATCACTGATAAGCATGACACACTCTAGAACAGGGGTGGGCGACTCTGACCCGCAAGATCCACTTCCCTGCAGAGTTTAGCTCCAGTCCTAATCAAACACACCTGAACAAGCTAATCAGAAAGAGATTATTGCCAGGTGTGCTTGCATACACAAGGATTTTTTTTCTCTGTTTTAAGACCCTGTCCACAGGAACATGAGTATTTTCAAGACCGCAGCTTTTTCTGTGCAGTTTGGCCGTTCGTCCACACGCAAACGCAGTATCCAGTCACTGAAAGCAACCTTTTTTGAAAACTCCTGCCAGGGTTAAGATTTTTAGAAGATTTTGGCTTGTGACGTCAGAATGCACGCTGTTCTCTCCTTTGTTTACATGAGGCGAGTCGGTGCACAGGCGGACGTAACCTAAATATTGCTGCTAATAACTGTGCTAACAGGGCTAATCACATGTATACAGATACATGCGCAGTTCTCACATTATATTGCGGAACAGAGGCGTCAGAATGCAATACTACGCAGGAAACTAACCTTTTTTCCAGGCTAATGATTGGCCAACATGGCTTTATGGTTAGGGTTATATCGCCACCTTTTGGTTTGGCATGCTCTTGACAAAGCTTCATAGCATGTTTTTGCATTTTCATGTGGACGGTGATTTTTTTCTTTTTTATAAACCATGAAGATAAATCAAAACGAAGAAGGAAAAACTCTGTTTATAAAAATACCCATGTGGACTAGGCATAAATCTTCTAGTGCACACTTTAAAATACAACAAGAAACACAGTAATAAATAGAAATAAATAATCAAGGTCTTCAGGATTACCACACTGCGTCCAAAATCCAATACTTCCCTACAGTACTACGCCAACATAAGAGTTTGTCCAAACACATAAGAGCCCAGTTTTACAGACAGAGATTAAGTTCAATTAGGGCATTTAAGTAGCTTTTATAAATGTGCCTTAGAAAAAGACATTCCTGGTGTGCAACTTGAGATAAAACAATTGCACTGACATATTTTAATGATATGCAAATTGCTTTCAGTTAAAACAGCTCAAACATGCATTTTAGTTTGAGACTAGCTTCAGCCTTGTCTGTGGAACCGGGGGATATATTTATATATTCAAGTGCAAGAAGATGCAAAAGGGAACTCAATTTGTAACTCGGAAAGCCATGTCTCAAACAGTGAACAAATACTAAATTGACCTCTGTTTTATGTCTTCTTGCGCTTGAACTGACAAATTCACACAAAAAAAATTCTAAAATGCCTGTCTCAGCGAGTATCATAGTAAACATAGTCGATTATGGCTAATGGCTTGTATTTGTATCAGTGAAATGGATCCGTGCATTTGCTCTTAAAGTGACAGCAGCCTGATATCACTGCTGTCTGTGTTTTTAATGTTTAATCAAACAAAAAAGGACAAAGAAAAAAAAATCAATCACTGCTCTTGACTGAATAACTTTTGTAACTTTAATAATCTCACATGCTCACACTCTAAAAACTAAAATACGCAAGAAAATGCACTCTGCATATTCCTATTCCAATTTCTGGAAATTGAAAATAATATGCAGTACCTGTTTAAATTTATATTATTCATAACAGTTAAATGATTGTTAGGCTGCATAAAGTATAGTCAACCGGAACCGGGAACACTTCTTACCCAATGTACTTGTTACATTGTAAAAAGAATGGCATAATATTAGACCGTCTGTCTCATCCTTATCCCAAGGTTTCCGTAGTTAGCTGGATCCAGATCAGATGGTGGACCTGCGCCTAGACACGACCTCAAAGTAGCCATGTTTACTAGACAATCCCCTTTCAAGGCCTCATGGACATGACAGCCATCGGCACAGATCCTCAGCAAAGACCACAAGAACCAGACAGGACGTTATGACCTGCTTCGGCTCCATACCGGCATGATGAATCGATCTTCAAGCAAAAGGAACTGAATTAATATTTGAATGCTACCGATCCTGATCTGAACTCTGCAGCCTGAATCCTAATCACACCGTGTTCATTAGTTGGCCAGATGAGACCTGACCCCTCGACTGAGCCTGGTTTCTCCCAAGGTTTTTTTCTCCATTCTGTCACCTGATGGAGTTTGGGTTCCTCGCCACTGTCGCCTCTGGCTTGCTTAGTTGGGGACACTTAATACTAAACAATATTATTAATATATTATTATTTTTTATTATCAATATTATTGACTTCAGCTGAACAACAGCCGAAATGCATATTGTTTCCTGTTATAAAGCTGTATGTATTGTATAAAGCGCTATATAAATAAAGGTGACGACTTTAAAAAGTAACTCATACTTTGAAGTCAAATTAAAAAGTATTAATTAATCTTTACTTAAAAATGATCTGATTACGTTGCCCCAACACTACTTGCTACCATTTTTTTACTCTTGGAATTTCAACACCCAGAAACCGGAAACCCTCTTGCAATTTGTCAGCAGGAAAGGCTAACTGTCAGCCAGTGATGGATTTATCTGTTTTGCATGGAGACTCTAGTGACTGTAGTGGTTAGTGTTCAACAGAGTGTGGGATGAACATTCACTAGGTTTCATGTCAGGTTCCAATACATTTCTCTGGGACACACATTCAACAGACATACAGGGCATGCACAAACCCATTGAAAAGAAAAGTAATCGGAAGTCTTTAACATCTCTATTGTAGATAACAGATTACATTGAGCACATTGGTGCATTGCTTAGGTCTCTTGATTTTCTCTTTTTTTGGTTTCAAGAAAAAGACCACAGAAGTATTGAATCCATTATCTCTCATCAAATTCTTCCAAAACTAAATTAAACTAGATTTAGAAGAAAAGAAAAAAAGTTTGATGTTGGCTTTAAGTAGCTTAAAAGATGTTGCTGGGGTGTTGTTAAGCTATTCTGGGAGGTTATAGTGTCTTTGTTGCTACTGTAGGTTTGCTGTGTCATTAATATGGCATTCTGGGTGGTTGCTACAGTGTTGTTATGTGGTTACTAGAATGTTCTGGGTGGTTGCTATGTGGCTGCTAGGGTGTTCTGGGTAGTTGCTAGGGTGTTGCTTTGCAGTTACTAGGGTATTCTGGGTGGTTGTAGGATATTGCTATGCAAAGGTTGTTTTGGACGGTTGCAAGGGTATTCTGGATCATTGCTACAGTGTTGCTATGTGGTTGCTAGGCGGGTGCTATGTTAATCAGACTGGTGGATATGATTTAGCAATATGGTAAATGAGTAAATGAGCTATGCACATAAATGTAGAATTAAACCTATTTTATACAGATTTGTTTCTACTGTACGTCTTACTGTGGGTTCACACTGCTGCTGGCGAGAGCGTCAAACTTCGCTCTGGCCGCCCTGCCAACGACACTGTAGAAGATTCGTGGACGCGCTGACGCTCTGACGTAGATCGAACGCTTGTTTTTTTTAAACTTTATTTAAAGGGGCCAAAGCAAACAATCATGTTGACTGGCATTGGTGCTGACTGACCACAAGTAGGGTATACCCGTATAAGTTAACCTCATGAAATCATTTAAATGTGAAAGTAAAGAAAAAAAAAAGGATCGATGGAAATAACTTAACAATCATAGTTACATGTTTGGTAACGAAAAAAAACAATTAAAAGCCATTTTGTGTGGTTTGGAATTTGTGTTCATGGTTAAGTGCTAGTCTAATTTCAACATGCAGTTTATAGGAGACGTTTGCTAGCCGTGGTCTTTAATTAACATTAGTCAAGTCAAGTCAACTTTATTTATATAGCGCTTTTAACAATGTAGATTGTTTCAAAGCAGCTTTACAGTGTTAAACAGGAAAATAATGCAACAGAATTTTATTCAGCCGTACAGCCATTTGATGTCATCAGTTCATTTCAATTTCCATACGGTGACAGTGTGGGCTTTAGATCAGTAATTAGATCAGTAATTTAGTTTACATGGTTAATTTAGTTTATTAATTCGATTTTTTTCGATGTTTAGTTGAAAAATGTAGTGTCCCCAACTGAGCACGCCAAGCCAGAGGCAACAGTGGCAAGGAAACCAAAACCCCATCAGGTGACCTAATGGAGAAAAATAAACCTTTGGAGAAACCAGGCTCAGTCGGGGTGCCAGTTCTCCTCTGGCCAATTAACAAACAGTGTATTATTATTATTATTATTATTATTATTCTGGCAGCTTTACTGGTCAGAGGTCATAATAGATCGGAATATTCGAAGGACCGGAGGCAACACGCCGGAGACGGGTTTATTGAGGATGATGTTGATTAAATAATTATTAAAGTGCAATATTCGAATGATCGGGGGCAACACCCTGGAGACGGGTTTATTGCGGATGACATATCGATTTAAGTATTATTTAATTGTAATATTCGAACAATCGGAGTCAACACGCTGGAGACGGGTTTATTGCGGATGACATATCGATTTAAGTATTATTTAATTGTAATATTCAAACAATCGGAGTCATCACGCTGGAGACGGTTAAAATGTTAATGGAAATTAAAATGAATTTGTGTGCAGCCCACATTACAATAACTGTCCTGTGTGAAGAGCAGCATTAATGCAATTGGTCAAATCGGTGTTGTTTTGAGCAAATGAATTGCATTCCTGCTAAAAAACAAGCGTTCTAGAGCGAAAATGTTGCCTATAAATAGTTGTTGCGTGCCTTCTTATCAAACCCGCCACAGCAATGATCAACCTCTCCTCCATTTTGCTTGGGAACTAATGTGGTCGGAACCAAAGTTTCCAGGACAGCGTTCTCTGGAATCCTCTCAAGCGGAGCACTTCTACATTCCGATTGGTTGCCGCCCGGTTGTTGCCGAACCGCGTCATAGCTCATTACCATAAAGTTGACCTGATTTCAACTCTCCTCGACGCCCAAATCGCCGCCAGCTCCCATTGAAAATGAATGACTTCTGGCCACTTTGACGCTCTCGCCTGCAGCGGTGTGAACACACAGTTAGGAAAAACATCTGAGTCAAAGTTCACACTTAACACGATAACTGACTCTATTAAGTCTCCTGAGCTATGAAATAGCAATCTCTCAGCTATAAAATTTAACTCTCATGCTCGGCAGCTGCTGACTATATTCCCTTAAGTGTGTCTCTAACACTTTTACCCAAACGAACTAAGCAAAGTAGCCACTGTTTAGTTCCCATGGAATGCAAAGGCCGAAAAATACACTTTACTAAAGCAATTTCAGGTCCAGAGAGGAAATATTCAAGGTTATAGCTGAGTAGAGCACCTCTATGTTCACATTCTGCATTCAATCGATTGTTGCATTGTGCTCCCATGCGATAAGCATCCAAGTGTCCAAGATGCTAATGCTTAAAGTAAGAATCTGCTGTAGCAATAACCTCATCCATCCAGACAGCCATTAGCAGGTCATTCGCTCACAGACGATATCCCACAGTTTATGAAGCACGAAGAATTGTGTATGGTGTGATTGGCCCTGGATTCGGTGAGGTTAAAGTGTTGGGAGCACATTTGCATGCAATGTTGAGCCTTTTCAGGTCTTTCTTCTTGTTCAAACGCATTCACTCTTGAATTAATCAGCCACATTTTCATATTTTAAAATATGACCAGTCATATATAAATGAGGCAGCAATGGGTTAGAATAGATTAGCCAGAGAATGATTATTTAAATCGCCCATCCATCTACATTCTAGTTTGGGTATGAAACAATGATGTTTTGGCATATGAAAAGATCTGCTCAGTATTTATGAAGTAGAATAGTGTTGAATGGGGATAAATGATCTGCTGTCAAGCTGAGAACTGCACTGCATTGTGGGTGTAATTAAGAGAGGACCATTTCTCATTCTGCCAGCTCAGTTTGAAAATGAAAGATTATAAGTACCAACTGAGTGTAATCATCATAATCCTCAATTATATGCAAAATTTTGTTTATAGAATTGTTGCATAACATTTGTTCTGTGATGTCATCCTGGATAAGCTGTGTTTTACTGCAATTACTAATGGACTTGAGTCAGCTCATTACTGTATGAACAGTTTTGTTCATCATTGAAGCTACTCAGTCTGAAGAATGATGGCAAGCTACAGAGAGCAACTAAGGCCGGATTTACATTACATAGTACAAGGGGCCCATTTCCGTTTTTTTCCTACCATGTGGCACAGATCGGATATGACCCAAGAACGTGTAAGCACATGGATTACCGGTTTCAGGCCTCATTCATATGTGGCAATAAATCGTATGTGTGCATTTGTGAATATTCCCGTCAACACGAGTCATATGTCAATTAAAAACGACTGTGGCGAATGATGTCAACTCAGCTGGACACCAACCACGATCACATGACTCCTTTCAAAGATGTAATGGTGGACGAAGACTCCATGCACCGTGGGTGAGTTCCATTCGACCGTAAGTGGACTGCGAAGTGGACTTCAGAGGGTGTTCCGCCATCTCAAGTGAGATTCCAATCCAAAGGGAGCAAACATGTTCAGTTCGAAGGGTACTGCGAACGGCGTAGGGAAGAAGGGAACATCGATACATCACTTCACAGGAAGTGGAGAATGAAAAACACCCAACTGTCATTGCGCGTCACATCACCTGTCCGAGCTAACGATGGAGCAGAGCCATTGTAAGAGTTTTTAAACAGCTTTGCGATGGAGGAGTTTAGCATTTGAATATTCATAGTTATTATACAAACTAGAGTAGCCTATTTATTAATGGTTATGGCAATAAATGTTACATTCGCATATTATATTTTATGAATATGTAAACAAATTAAAAGTGTTGAGAAGCAGCTGAGGGCTGTCATTTTTGTATATTTTCCTTTATTTACCTCAGGAATGTTTACTGTGCAGCTGCGCTAGGGAAAGAAAGCGCACGAGATGAGACCGCTACAAAGACCATTGATTAAGAATAGCCTACATTTATACGTAGTTAACCGAATCAAAATGTGTTTTCATGTTGAATGACAGGTGCAGCTTCAAATGTGTTCATAGTAAATACAACTTATATGTAAACTAATAAAACTGGACCCACTTTATATTAGGTGGCCTTAACTACTATGTACTAACATTTTAATTAATAATTTGATACAATGCACTTATTGTGTACATACGTGTTTTTACATTGTACTTACATTTAAAAAAATAACTGCCTGTAATTATATCTGTAATTAATTGCTGTAGTTACATTTGTAATTACACAGTTGACACTTCCCTTACACCTAACCCTACCCTTAAATTTACCCATACCACCACACCTGTCCCTAACCCTACCCGTATCCCACCTCAATATCAGCAAAAGTGTTTTGCAATACAATATGAACACAGTAAGTACATTGTACTGATTTTTTGATGTAAGTACATAGTACTTAAGGCCACCAATTACAAGCAGGTATTTTTAAAAATGTAAGTACAATGTAAAAACATGTATGTACACAATAAGTGCATTTTATCAAATTATTAATTAAAATGTTAGTATATAGTAGTTAAGGCCACCTAATATAAAGTGGGTCCATTTATGTTATATCATAATCTGCGCGACCCCGTCTTAGCCTTTCTTTTATGATGTTGCAGGGCGTTCCAAATGAGTGATTATTGTCAGAGAAATCCACTTCAATTGATATACCGTGCTCAGGGAGTAGGGAGCAGTAAGCAGTGCGTAGGGACCCTGTCGAATGGCACCCCTAGTCTCAGCCTCAGCACACTTATCTCGAAACACTTCAGTTTCGAAGTCATCATCTGATTGTTTGAATTCTACAGGATGTCCACGAGACATGTGTGTCGCGTTCTTTAACGGTCCGCCTGGAAACAAATGCCGTGACGGCAAGCTCCCTTGTAGAGGAAGAATGCCGTCAAGTTTACAACTGTGACAATGAGCGCTTATACCAGAATCAACTAAACGCAAAAGTATGTGAAGTTTGCGGCTCCATTGTTGCAGTAAACTTGCACAACATTCTTGAAAGAATAATTAATAGATGCATGCCGGTCTGTTATTGTAGGGACATTGACTTTACATTTTCACGCTCCTAAACATGACACGGAACAAAACAAACTGTGATAGGTTGAGTAACATGTCAGTCAGACTTAGTCAATGAAAGCTTCGATAGAGTCCCGACCTTCTGCTGTCAGTCTGAAGGTCTGGCTACGCGAGACTAACATGGACCCAATGTTTTGCTGACCTTTATAGATTTAATACAAACTGTTTGCAAATCACACCTTTTACTTCCCTTTTGGCCTAAGCATTTTTTTTTTTTGTCAGTATGTCTACCTTGGCACATGTATAGTGTAAATGCAGATATCGGATACGTGTAAGATGTAAGCTGGTCGTCAAAAAAATTGTCAACCCATTTAGAACCAGCCATCAAGACCTGAAGTGTGATGTCTGTTGGTTGTGTGAGGTTGTGTGAGAGGATTCCATTCACAGGGGTTTATGAAAGGATCTGAGCAAGTAATCAAAAGACAAATCATTAATTGTAGTTCAGTCACAGGCTTTGGTTGAAACACAAACAAATCAGACCAAGGGCAAACAAATCCAAATGATAATCCAAATATGAAACTCAAAAAAACAAGAACAAACATCATAGCAGAAAGTCTGAACTATGGAATGGAAGAAACACTTGGTAATGCAGTGAAACTGGCAATACTTCGCAACATGGAATATGGCTTATACACTCACCTAAAGGATTATTAGGAGCACCTGTTCAATTTCTCATAAATGCAATTATGTAATCGACCAATCACATGGCAGTTGCTTCAATGCATTTAGGGGTGTGGTCCTGGTCAAGACAATCTCCTGAACTCCAAACTGAATGTCAGAATGGGAAAGAAAGGTGATTTAAGAAATTTTGAGCGTGGCATGGCTGTTGGTGCCAGACGGGCCGGTCTGAGTATTTCAAAATCTGCTCAGTTACTGGGATTTTCACACACAACCATTTCTAGGGTTTACAAAGAATGGTGTGAAAAGGGAAAAACATCCAGTATGCGGCAGTCCTGTGGGCGAAAATGCCTTGTTGATGCTAGAGGTCAGAGGAGAATGGGCCGACTGATTCAAGCTGATAGAAGAGCAACTTTGACTGAAATATCCACTCGTTACAACCGAGGTATGCAGCAAAGCATTTGTGAAGCCACAACACGCACAACCTTGAGGTGGATGGGCTACAACAGCAGAAGAAGACCCCACCGTGTACCACTCATCTCCACTACAAATAGGAAAAAGAGGCTACAATTTGCACGAGCTCACCAAAATTGGACAGTTGAAGACTGGAAAAATGTTGCCTGGTCTGATGAGTCTCGATTTCTGTTGAGACATTCAGATGGTAGAGTCAGAATTTGGCGTAAACAGAATGAGAACATGGATCCATCATGCCTTGTTACCACTGTGCAGGCTGGTTGTGGTGGTGTAATGGTGTGGGGGATGTTTTCTTGGCACACTTTAGGCCCCTTAGTGCCAATTGGGCATCGTTTAAATGCCACGGCCTACCTGAGCATTGTTTCTGACCATGTCCATCCCTTTATGACCACCATGTACCCATCCTCTGATGGCTACTTCCAGCAGGAAAATGCACCATGTCACAAAGTTGGTTTCTGGAACATGACAATGAGTTCACTGGACTAAAATGGCCCCCACAGTCACCAGATCTCAACCCAATAGAGCATTTTTGGGATGTGGTGGAACAGGAGCTTCATGCCCTGGATGTGCATCCCACAAATCTCCATCAACTGCAAGATGCTATCCTATCAATATGGGCCAACATTTCTAAAGAATGCTTTCAGCACCTTGTTGAATCAATGCCACGTAGAATTAAGGCAGTTCTGAAGGCGAAAGGGGGTCAAACACAGTATTAGTATGGTGTTCCTAATAATCCTTTAGGTGAGTGTATACAGTACATGGTGAACAGGAAATGACAACACAGGAACGAATGTGGCAGGAAAAGTAAATTCAAAAGTCAGGTGAGGGCTCCCTCTGGCTCACCGGCCACTTTATTAGTTACACATGTTTAACTGCTGGCAGGAATGCGATGCAGTAAGGCATGTAGACATGTTCAAGACGATCTGCTAAAGTTCAAACTGAGCATCAGAATGGGAGAAAGGTGATTTAAATTACTTTGAATGTGGCAAGGTTGTTGGTGCCAGACGGGCTGGTCTACTGAGATTTCCAGACACAACCATCTCTAGGGTTTACAGAGAATGGTCCGAAAAAGAGAAAATATTCAGTGAGTGGCAGTTCTGTGAGTACAAATGCCTTGTTGATGCTAGAGGTCAGAGGAGAATGGCCAGACTGGTTCGAGCTGAAAGGCAAAAGTAACTCGTTACAACCAAGGTCTACAGAAGAGCATCTCTGAACGCACAATCCTTGAAGCAGAAGACTAAAAAGTTGTTGGTGATTTACTGGCTCTAGTGTTCATTTCAACTGGAAACTCCAGTGGATTTATGTATAAGTATGTTTTTTTGAGTTCTCTAAAAATGTAGGTAGAGGTATGTCTTTTTTTTTTAAAACTTGGAGTGAAAAATGACCATGTTCTTGACAGGTTTTGTGAAAACTACTTGCTTTGTAATACCCTTCATGATTCGGTTCTTTCCTTGTTGTGGTGGCTGGCTGGCTGGCTGGATGGGAGTCATATTTACATATAGCAGTTACATATAGCATCCTGCCTTGGCTCCAAATATAGTTAATTATCTTTTCAGATGGTCATACACTATGATAAGACATGCAGTACTGTACATTTGAATGCCTCTGTGGTAAATTAATGCTCATCACAGTAACTAATATGTGGCCCACAAAGGGGGACCAGTCTACCAGCACAGCTGACTTGTACTGTACCTGAGCTTAGCATCCCAAAAATTGCCTCTGACTAAGAGGAACAGTGTGACATTTAAAGATGAAAGCACTGTTAACCTTACTTTATTGAGATGGTACAGATGGTTATCTAATGTACCAACCATTTGGAGCATGTGGTATATCTGTCAGTCACTCTCTCTTTAGAATGGAATCAGAAATTCAGTCTGGCAAGAGCTCCACGAGAACCGTATAGTTATTTGTCACTTCATCACAGGCAGCAGTGTTAAAGTAAAGTTAAAGGTGCTCAATGTGCAGCCAAAATTATGTAGTTTCAACAT